>OY744518.1:97707514-97710014 GCA_963556195.1 Sepiola atlantica | reverse complement strand
GCTTGTCTCAGTCGGGGTGGAAAAAAAAAAAAAAATGAAGAAAAAAAAGAAAAATATGCTTATTCTTCTGAAGATGGTGATTTTATTACCGAAAGCGCTCAAGTTCAAAAAAAAAAAAATATATGTTTTTAAGATAAATAAATAATTTATTTTTAAAAACAATAATCTGCGTTGTGAAGGTTTTCTAAATATTTTATAAAAAAATATTCTCTTTATCTCTGCCATTTCGCCAACGCTCCTAATGTGTGAAATTTTCAAATAACTTTCCACGTACCACGTGATACACACGACTTATAAACATTTCGTCCATAACATCGAGACGAATTCATCCTTACTGCTTGTCTCAGTCGGGGTGGAAAAAAAAAAAAAAATGAAGAAAAAAAAGAAAAATATGCTTATTCTTCTGAAGATGGTGATTTTATTACCGAAAGCGCTCAAGTTCAAAAAAAAAAAAATATATGTTTTTAAGATAAATAAATAATTTATTTTTAAAAACAATAATCTGCGTTGTGAAGGTTTTCTAAATATTTTATAAAAAAATATTCTCTTTATCTCTGCCATTTCGCCAACGCTCCTAATGTGTGAAATTTTCAAATAACTTTCCACGTACCACGTGATACACACGACTTATAAACATTTCGTCCATAACATCGAGACGAATTCATCCTTACTGCTTGTCTCAGTCGGGGTGGAAAAAAAAAAAAAATGAAGAAAAAAAAGAAAAATATGCTTATTCTTCTGAAGATGGTGATTTTATTACCGAAAGCGCTCAAGTTCAAAAAAAAAAAAAATATATGTTTTTAAGATAAATAAATAATTTATTTTTAAAAACAATAATCTGCGTTGTGAAGGTTTTCTAAATATTTTATAAAAAAATATTCTCTTTATCTCTGCCATTTCGCCAACGCTCCTAATGTGTGAAATTTTCAAATAACTTTCCACGTACCACGTGATACACACGACTTATAAACATTTCGTCCATAACATCGAGACGAATTCATCCTTACTGCTTGTCTCAGTCGGGGTGGAAAAAAAAAAAAAATGAAGAAAAAAAAGAAAAATATGCTTATTCTTCTGAAGATGGTGATTTTATTACCGAAAGCGCTCAAGTTCAAAAAAAAAAAAATATATGTTTTTAAGATAAATAAATAATTTATTTTTAAAAACAATAATCTGCGTTGTGAAGGTTTTCTAAATATTTTATAAAAAAATATTCTCTTTATCTCTGCCATTTCGCCAACGCTCCTAATGTGTGAAATTTTCAAATATATATATATATATATATATATATATAAGCCGGAGCGATTGAAAAGAAAATCATATCATAAACGAAAGAAAACTTGACATTTTTTTTAAATTGGAAGGAATTAATTACTAGAATGCATACCTTCTTTCTATCACTGACATCTGTGTCAGTGTACAGATATTTGCAAGAATCTCGCGTGATTCTTGACTCACTGGGGAATTATACAAATATTTGTAATCAAATGCTATATTTGTAGCGAATGAATAAACTTTACATTTAATATGCGAATAAGATTAAATATAATGTTCAATATAATATATCTGTAAATATTATAAATGACATATGATGTAAATATAACATATCATTCAATCCGCCAAATTTTATTTTACATAAAATGTCAGTTTTAAAAACATTTAAGATATAGAAAACATCAAGTTCATTTGATAAATGACGTGACCTATATATAATTAAAAAATAACTGATTGGATACCTTACTAGAGCGTATTGTAAGTTCGCCCCGCTTCCTGAAATGAATCGTCATCATCTAAAACGGGTTGGCGTTTTCCTTTTGATTAATTATTCATATTAACATTGCCATGTGTAAATTGTGTTAACCAGCATATCGTTGTGTTGTGCTCTTTTCTTTCAGTGCTTTGAAGCTATTTGAAGTGATGATTCGAAATAGTTTCGTATGCTTTTGGTGTCGACACTCGTTATGTAAGATTCACAGTTTCTTCAATTACTTTCATCGTCATGGCTTAAAATGAATACAAACGTCATCGTAAAACAATCATTTGCGTTTCTTGGTTGCCATAGCAACGTGTAACGCTTTAATATTATACACTAGCTGATCCGTGCCCCAGCGCTGCCATAGAAATTCGAATAACTCTAGAAATTCCTTGCAAAATCTGTAACTCTTGAATTATTTGGTGCTTATGGCTGACTAGCGCGAGTACAAACCTCAGCTGAAACAATTAATGCGTGAAAAATGGACGAAAGATGAATTAAAAAAGGAAATACAAATATTCGTGGAGTAATAACTCTCTTGCCATGTTTAGTTGTTGCAATCTTGCCATTGAGAGTAATCCTTTTAAAGTGCGACACTTTTGATTATATATATAAGTATTAGAGTATTAATTCGTAAGAAAAAAGTAATAAAAAACTGTAAGTAATTTAGGAAATTGAGATAAGTTTTATCAATGTGTTTAATCAAACAAAATAGAGTTTTCTCTGTTTGGTATGCCTGCCCTCCTA
>OY744518.1:97465014-97702514 GCA_963556195.1 Sepiola atlantica | reverse complement strand
GAAAATGTGTGTTTATTTCATGTCAATGAAAATATAAATAATAAGATGTATGATTCAATTTTATTATTATCAGGCCGTTAATTTAATTACTCAAATGGAAATATTTTGTATACTCTAAATCTCGTTATGTTTATTCAAATGTATATCATGTGTTATACTTTCCACGTGTTAATATTAAACAGACAATCATGGGTTCATATGAAAGGATGCCCAATTTTTGAGAACTAGATTATCCCCCATTAACACTGACATTGTATCGAATTTTGCTTTCGTGGTTAGGGGTGAGTGATCTGACAACTAAGAAAAGGTACACATACAAAAATATAGCAATGCCAACGAATGACAAAATTCGTGTGTGTAGCAGAACGTGAGATTTATTTCAAAGAAACACATGTTTGACTGTTAGGAAAAGAGTTCACGACGAAAGGATGGGTAGTTACCGTTGGATAGTGGTGATGGGTACACTGGCTGGAGTGTTCTTTGGTCTTTTCGCTTGAAGCTGTGGCTTTATTGTAGCTGCTGTATAATTGTGACAAGTCAGTAAAACAATTTACATATAGTGATGATGATAATGGCCGAAATATCTTAGTGTTTGGAATTGCTCATTCATTCATTTCGTATGGATCAAATCATTCTATTGTTGGCATTGGTTTCCTAGATATATTTTTAGTTAGAATTATTTCTAGTAAAATATCTATCGGGAGGGGCGACGTGAAAGTTTAAACTATCCCGAGTTAAAGTGTTTCTATAGAACGAACTGGATACGAACTTGGCACACCAGGTCGTCAGTCAGTGTCGTTATCCACTTAGCCACCGTCACCTCCATGGGAGCTGTTGTTAATGACGTAGTTACTGTAAAACTTTGCTGGGTAGAGAACAAGCTTCAGATATTGATGATGATAATACATGGATTAGTCGATTGCTGCTGTAGTTGATGTAACGATAGTAATGAGAATCGCAGTTATTTTTCGAATGTTGTAGAAAGAGAAGTTGAATCTTTAACCCATGCTGCTGCTAACTGCGTTTACCGTTGTAGTAGAATGGCTGTAACCACGGGCAGAGATTTGAGGTGACCATCTTGCTACTGCTGTTTTATGTGGTCGCAAGGATAAAATGGCGCTGTAATGTCTAGCAAGTGGGGCAGGTTTGGTCGGCGGAGACAGCGTTTCGTCGGACTTCGACTCCAAAAGATCAAGACCACCGAATGAGATGATGACTTACGTAACACACCTTTTATATGCTGTATTTGCGAGAGGCAGTTGATACTACGCTTTGATGTAATCTGATTAGTCGACTTCAATCATGATGTGTACAGAAAGGATGACACTTTTATTATCTGTGTCACACAGGTTAAATTATTCAAGGATTACACATTTTGTTAGGAGTGCCGAATCATAAAATATGGTAAGCATATGTGTTAAACATCAAACATCCGGTTTGTAAGGATTATCGATTCATGAACAGGGTCGGCACTACAATCTATATTAGGTTTAAGATGGTGTATGTGATGGTAAGTTTTGACTGTTCTTTTTGTTTTGACATCATGTCAGCTATATCCCAGCTTATGATTGAACTGTATTGAAGCACTCGGACAGTTAAATGTTTGTCCTTTATTATGTTGTGTTAATAATTATAATGCATCTTTAAAATATTTCAAATGAGACAGTGAACATTTTCCCATTACCATTATAGTCTAATGCAAACCACCATCTGACGACGTCTAGGCAGAAAACTACAATTACAATATTAATTAATGAACATGCAATCAAAATAAAGCAATCTGTAAAATCGGAATGCATGCAATCAATGAACAGTAATCACAATTGAGTGACTGCAGATTCAAATATGAAATCTGATGATTAAACAACAATCAAGTAATGACTTAAATTTAAAATTGATTTAGTAAATTCCGATGCGCTACAATGTCATTTTTGCTCACACTTTTTCCTTTAACCGATAACTCATTGCAACGCCGCTTCATTTTCTAAAAGTCAAGGACAATTAAAGGTAGATTTTAGAAGTCATATCAAGTTCTTCTTTTTTGTTTAACGTTTAATTTTTATTACCACGTCGATCTTCCAAAACTAATATTACTACAATATATGATAACGAGGTGTTTCTCAACTTTCCATAAAGTTTATTGAACATTCATTAAATATATTTTTTCATCTTTATTGAAAAACTGTTACGCTTTATAATAATGATCGGAATCGACAAGGACATAACTGGAACTTTATAGTAAAACACAAACGATTGTCTTATGTGATATTCGAACAACGAGGCATAAACTGTTGGAACTGAAGGCGAACGCTTATCAACAAGGCAACCGATTAAATGAAACGATTTTGTCTTTGTAACCTAAATAAGTTCAGCGTAGGTTTTGCATACCTCTCCGTAGAGATCTAAAATAGATTGATTGACTAAAATAAATAACGAAACATAAAGACACGTAATATACAATTTAAAAAAATCGTTTTAAAGAAAACATAGGATAGTTTCTATCTATCAAATATTGAATATGCATTTTTAACAAAAGATTAAATGTTTTCTCTAAAAAAATAATACGGCAGATACACTGTTTGGCCGGCTAAAAAGAAGTTTAGAAATGTCGGAACATTTGTTTCTAATGTAGTTTTTACATATATTTAATTTTAAATAATGATGTTCATTAAGCAATGATTCACTGACTCGAAAAAAGCATCGGATCGCATCAACTAATTTCAAACTTGCTGTTAGTTAAGCTCTTAATTCAACTATTTAACTGTGATTCCGCGACACACATGAACTAATACAAAATATTAGCTTCATATGTGTGTACATTTATCTATCTATCTATCTATCTATCTATCTATCTATCTATCTATCTATCTATCTATCTATCTATCTATCTATTAAAAAATGAAAAAAATCCAGCCGACCTGTTTCGCCCTCACTCAACAAAAGCTGTATTGAAGGATTTAAAAAAGAGGTAAAAGAGAGAGTGAAAGAAAGAAAACAACTAAAAATATTTGGGAATGTGTGTTAGAGACTGATCACGTCTAATCGAAATAGACACCCCTTCTGTTTACAAAGGGAGGGACGTTTTAGACGTACGTGGATCGACTCCAAGATTTGTAGATAATATAGGGAGTGAGCAGGACTCAGGAAGGTAAATGAGTTAATGCTGTCATTTCTTTCCCGGCTGGTTTTAAGACAAATAGTTGGTGATTGAAGACTCGTATGTATTATTTAAAAGCCAGTTTAACACAAGGTTTTATTCTTAATTTGATTAGGTATGTATTGCTGGCCTCTATTATCAGATTTCAATGCTGTCTTACTCACGTAGCTGGCACTATAATCACTTTTAAAATGATGAATCACATTAATACTATAGTGGGGTTGGGTACCAAGCCTTTTCGAGGAGACACTAATAAAGGCTTTATAGACAACAAAACGCACACATTCGAAACAAAATAGCAATTTTCAAGTGTTAAGCTGATTTGCTTGGCGAATTTCTTACTTAGTGTACCTAATCAAGTTAAACGAATGTAAATCGGATATTTAGTCACCGTATCTCGTTTTATTTTGGAAAAATATTTATTTTCCTTTTGATGACTGACCTAATTCACATCAAGAAGATAGCCATTCTTGGGCAAATTATTCGTACTAGTTTTTATTTCTTCGTCTATTTTTGATTGTGAACAAATAATAAGGCTGTGTGCGTTAGGGTTCAAACACTAGTTTACCTTTCATTGGCTAGAACAAAACAAATTCCAGCGGTACATAGTCCTGTAAACTTAGGTTTACGGTAGATTGATGTAAGGTAACTCGATGTTTTTTGTTACTAATACATCGTGGAAAGCTAAAGTGCAATTACGCATTCCTTCATAAGTGTATTTTAATGCGGGATGCATTTTATTGAGTAAGGAAAATAATTTATTTGCCTCTGGTGTATTCTTGAAATGCCAAAATGTGTCGTCTACATATCTAAAGTAGACTAAATGTTTAATGGTTTCAGATGATTAGTCATACGCAGGATTGGACACCCATCAACAAATATACACGAGTTATGTTATAACCAAAATTCTGACGGCTTAACCCACTCGGCTACTATGAACATCCTGATAAATAAGCGACAGTTTAAACCTGTTATAGGCAGCTGTCGTCAAGAGTGTTATTGCCCTTTTAAAATGTTTGTAGTTATTGTCCTTGTAAATGTTTTTAATTATTTCCCTCATAGATGTTTTAGTTATTGTCCTCATGGATGTTTTTAGTGTTCTCATAAATGTTTTTACTTATTTTTTTCTCATAAATCTTTTTAGTTATTGTCCTTATAAATGTTTTTAGTTAGTGTTATATATGTTTTAGTTATTGCCCTTATAAAGTTTTTAATGATCGCCCTTATAAATGTTTTAATTATTGTACTAATAAGTGTTTTTAGTTATTGTTCTTATAAATCTTTTTAGTTATTGTCAATATAAATGTTTTAGTTATTGTATTTATAAATGAATTTGTTATTGTTTATAGAAATGTTTTTAGTAATTGTCTTTATAAATGTTTTTAGTTATTGTCTTCATAAATGTTTTAGTTATTGCAATTATAAATGTTGCTAATTATTGTCTTTATAAATGTGTTTATTTATTGTGATCTCTGGGATTTGTTTATTTAATTTACTCAGTCTGTAATTCGAGTAGCTTTACGTTTGTATACAACATGGTATAGACCATTCAATATCAGGAATAACTTCTATTTTGCATTATTCTCTGTTGTAACACTTTTTCTCTCAGTCATTGTGTTTTCTACAATTTATGCATTCGGTCTTTTTCACAAACTTTTAGATAAATCTGTTGAAAGAAATGATTTGTTTTCGATTTGACTAAATCAGTTTATTTTATTCTTTTACGTTCTTTACGTTTTGCTAGACATAAAATCGAGGAATAGTCGCGTGCTATTTACACCAGGAAAGGAATATCGATAGAGATTGGGTGTACACAATGAAACTAACTGTGAAGCGGTATTGCCAATCAATGTTGTGAAGCTTTCGAATGAGTAAACTTGTTTTATAAAGTCATTACTTAGAAGCTTAAAGAACTTTGAAATACTTTTTGTAAAAGAAAAAGAAGACAGAGCGAGATGAAAAACAAACTATGCTGATATTCTGTACACGCAGAAGATGAATCGATTCGGTTGCAAATATATATATATATATATATATATATATATTTAATTACCTTCTAAAATATTTTACCTACGCACGACGTCGTTTCGAGTTTATGGCCCTCATCAGCGTAGAGAAACAATACTCTCTGATGTGCATAGGTCGCGAACCCGGTTCACAAAGACACCTTGAATCTGCAAGCGTTCACTTTGTCCTATTAGGCCACAACATTTTATCACGGATACATTAAGTGGTATTTACACTGAAAACGGCGATATATATATATATATATATATATATATATATATATGTATATAAATATATGTACATGTATATATATATATATATATATATATATATATATATATATATATGTATATATATATATATGCATATATATGTGTACACATGCAAGTAGTGTTGAATATAAGAAACAACTCATGTCTAGATATCGTTTGGTATGTCCTTTCAATAGTCCGAATCAGGATCTTAGTTTCGGAGGGGAATTGGCTGATGAATTTGCTATGGTTTAGATTTGTATCCCAAGTAATTTCGAACCCAAATTCATCAGCCAATTTCCCTCCGAAACTAAGATCCTAATTCGGACTATTCGAAGGATCTACCAAAGTATATCTAAACATGAGTTGTCTCTTATATTCAACAATACTTGCCTGCAAGAGAAGATGCTGCCTAAATATACATATACATACATATATACATACATATATAAGTTAGTCAATTTTTATTTCATGAGAACTTTTCATACATGAAAACGATTGTATGTTAATTCTGATGGAACTGCATGCACATTAGATGGTTGCCTAAGAGACTACAAAGCTGTACTCGGTGACAGAAACAAGAAGTAACATCATTTAAACTAAAAACAGGGAAAGCAAATTCAATTTTGCCAAAAACCAAAACATTGGAAGTGGTTCAACAAAACAGATTTATTTTAATTTCTTTAAGACTGCAGTGAAGAACATGTTGAAGTATATTTAGTTATTTCCTTTTGAAAGAGAAAGGAAAAGGAACCAGTTCTCATCGAATAATTAATATATGTGGTAAGACAAAAGCCCACTGGAGAAAAGCCCACTAGAGAAAAGCCCACTGGAGAAAAGCCCACTAGAGAAAAGCCCACTGGAGAAAAGCCCACTGGAGAAAAGCCCACTGGAGAAAAGCCCACTAGAGAAAAGCCCACTGGAGAAAAGCCCACTGGAGAAAAGCCCACTAGAGAATAGCCCACTGGAGAAAAGCCCACTGGAGAAAAGCCCACCACCCAAATAATTCACCACCGGGCAAAAGCTAACCATAGATGAATTAATTTTTTTTAATTAAAAAAATGTTCCTATTTAATCAATAAGTCTTCGTCTGCAATTTATTTCCTGACAAACATTTTCTAATTTCATTTTAAACATTTTTGCTGTCCTTTGTTAATACTGCATTCTTTTAAACCTTTATGTATTGTTTTACTCATCTTTCGAGGAAATAAAAAACAACAATTATTTTAGAATGCAGATTAGGGATCAGTTTTGCATATAATTTTAACATAAAATGATCCACCATTCCCGGGGTTGACGGGTTCTACTTTTTTAAGCGATTACCTGTGGTTTTACGACTTTGCCAGTCGGATTTAGCGTCATGAGTTTTCAAATTCTCTATTAATTGAAAGTTGATTTAATTAATTTCAAAGGGAAATGCTCATTAGGTTTACAGAATTTCAAACCGAAAAAAATACAAACAAACATTAATTATTTAAGAGGATATATACGCATCGCGGTGACCAGACAAATAGCCAGGATCAGGGCGGCGCCAGCGAATAAAAAACTTGTCCCCAAAACTGTGAACTCTCTGAGAAGCGTCATCAAAATAATTTGAAGTTTTAACAGCGTTTGATAACGGGGAACATTTATAACGACATCTAACAAAAAGAAAAAGGGTAAAAAAACAAATCAGCAACAAATAAATGTTACGAAAGGGACAAGAAGGTACTCTTCTACTAATCTAGGTATATTTATTTGTATTTTAACTCATTTTAAAGCATTATTTTGTTAAAAATAAATATGGTGTCAAGTTAGAACGAAAAAAAATGGCTGAAATTACAGTTTCGATAATCGCTGAAAAAATTATCAAAATACTGGTTAAACATTACATTTTCCCACGATTAGTGACCTTTATTGGATGTGTTTCTGACACTATTTTCTTTATTTTTCGATTTTCCATCAATTATCTAGGATCCCCGTGCTGTGCTCATGAACATCCATTCTTTTTTCGGTCTAACTCGACACCAGTTTTATTTTGAACAAAATAACGCTTTATAATAAGTTAAAACACAAATCAACTTATCAAGCTTAGTAGAAGAGTATCTTATCTTGCCTTGCGTAACATTTATTTCCCGTTTATTTGTTTGCTGTTACCCCTTTATCGTTCTGTTAGATGTCGTTATGAATGCCTGATAAAGAGGTAGGTGTAAGTGAACTCTGGAAACGTAAATTTATCAATGTAAACATTAATTACTTTTTAGAGAACTAAATTAAAAAAAATAATAATACTTAGAAAATTGAATCCAGTAGAATTTATTTTGGTTTCTTCGGATACAAGTAAGTCATTTTTTTTTAAATAGTTGAAAAAATGGATGTAAACGGGTGTTTTTCCTACAGTTTAAATAACTGTAGAAAAAAAGAACCTGTCTACCCCGGAAATGGTGGATCATTTTACATTAAAATTATATGAAAAACTGACACTCAATCTGCATTCTAAAATAATTGTTGTTTTTTTCTTTCCGCTAAAGATGAGTAATACAATAACTAATTAAAAAAATAATGCAGAAAGTACAAGCAAAATTTTTTTAAATGAAATAAGAAATTTATTTTCAAGAAAAAAATAAGACAAAGAGTTATTGATAATTGTAATTTTTTAAATTAAATATATATTTTTTTTATTCATAAAAAATAATTTATTTTTATGTTAGTGGGCTTTTCGGGTTTGAATTATATTGAGCTTTTGTCCGGTGGCCCTTTACCCGATGGGCTTTTGACCAGTGGGCTTTTGTCCGGTTGAGCTTAAGCCCGGTCGCCTTTTATCCGTACACCATGAATAGCGGCACACAAATAAAGGGATATAAACACTTTCATATATATATATATATATATATATATATATATATATATATATATATATATATATTTGTAAACTTAGAAAACTTAAATTGAAAAATAGAAAATACTGTGAAAATGGGTACAAACATACATCCACACAAACTTCCATATATATATATATATATATATATATATATATATATATATATATATATATATATATATATATATATATATATATATAAATATATATATATAATGCACGATCCGAATACATTCGTTGATCACTCTAAACTGCTTGGGTAAATTTAGCCGCCGATTCGCTATTTGCAAAGTTAAATTCCTCCCTAATTAATAACTAGTACACTATGGCCGAGGGGTTAAGAGTCTTGACTACAAATCAGTGGCGATTTGTGTTCGGGGTTCGCGCCCGCCGACCGCACTGAAGATTGCGTTAGCATGAAACATCGATGTCTGTAGGTAATAAATAATTATATATATATATATATATTCGTATAAAGAGAGAGAGAGATATGCATATGTATACACCCACATCCGTGCCCACACTTACACTTTATGTGGAGGGGAGGGGTATATACATATATATGTATATAGGTTTATACATGCACATACGCATACGCCCACACACATATATATATAGAGAGAGGATAGACACATAAATGAATACAATTTTCTACTGACCTGTCAAGTATGAAGAAAAACAAAAAAGTGGATACTGCGACTCCTAAAGTGGGAAGATGTAAAAAATCCCACCGTAACACAGACTTGTTCTTCACCTGTTACAAAATGTTGTTGGTCAGTTCGTATGTTTGTTGAAAAAATACTTGTTGAGAAGTCCCATGTCTATATTTCGTTCTGAGCTATGCGTGCGTAGTTTCACAATCAGTGTTGTCTGATACTCTCGTCTGTGTTGTTGTGATCTTAATTTGGAGGCAACGAAGATGCATTTTCTGTCGTCTGTGGCATGGTTTAGAAGATTCAAAATCTCGGCTACAGAGTATCGTGTGGATTTTTCTTTAATTGTTTGTTTATGGTTGTTTCGGCGTTTGCAGGATCCCAGGCTTGTTTTCCCTACATAGTTGCCCTTTTTGAATATGGTGCAGTACATCAGGCCAAAAACGTTGGGGCTATGCCATGTGAGAAGGGGGATTAAGTTAGATGTTGGTGCCTTGAGGTGTGAATTTGTCATTGGTTGTGATGCATTGCCATATTTTGAATCTGGGTTGATTGCATTTTTTTTATTTCCTTGGTGTGCGGTGTATTTTGGTCGATATATATATATATATATATATATATATATATATATATATATATATATATTTATATATTTATATATATATATATATATTTAAGTAAAAATGGCATCGGTAAAAATAGCAAAAGTTGATAAAAAGGTAAAAATGGCTAAAGAAAAAAATATAGATGAATCTCTCACAATGACTTTATGCTCCAAACCGGAAAAAGCTATCAAGTAGACTATTTCTCTTTTACCCAATTATTTGAGAATTTAAAATCGTGTGTCAGTTTCGTATATCATTCTTTTTAATGAAAGAAAATTAAAAGCAGTGGCTGCCAGCGATTAAACTATTGAATTAAATTCCGATTTTAAAGACTTTAAAATTAAATTAGCTTTTTTTATTTCAGCACAATAAATAAAATTTAAAACCAATCATCAGTTCAATTGTTTGATTCTTATTTGAGTATTATTCTTTTTTGAAATTAATTTACATTGAATTAGTAACACAAAATAAATAATCAAATTATTTGTCACTTTCTTATTTTGGGGGCAAATTGTAACATTTACCTCACGCTGTCAACTGAAAAACAAAAATGGATTTTTTAAGGACAATTTAGAATGTGGCAGTTTCGCATATACATTTAATGTAAACTGGTCACACATTTCTGGGGCAATGTCTAACTAAAATAACACCCCCTTAAACGTACAAGTTAATA
Organism: Sepiola atlantica; assembly: GCA_963556195.1. Classification (NCBI taxonomy): domain Eukaryota; kingdom Metazoa; phylum Mollusca; class Cephalopoda; order Sepiida; family Sepiolidae; genus Sepiola; species Sepiola atlantica. Next base: position 97,692,308 of record OY744518.1, on the reverse strand, counting down.
AAATAAAAAACGGTTACATGTCGTTCAGACATATCATTTTTTAGTCATAATTATTTATTTATCGTGCAGAAGCCACACGTAAACAAAACAGAATCATACATTTACAATTTTTACTATGTGAATAAATACTTATATAAAATTACTTATTTTATAACATGGGTGCGGCTGGGGCTATAGGGGTTGGAAACTAAACGCCCCTTCCTCAAACCAACTTCGAAAATTGGACATTGCCAATTTAAAAATATTTCTTTTAAAACATTAGGAGCGAGCGATTAGTTGTGGCGGTCGCAAAAAGTAATCCCCCATTTAAAAACAGACGAAAATAGAGACAAATCCCGCCCCATAAAGTAGAAAGAAAGCTTTTAATGGCTTGAAACAAAAACAGTGTAAAATGTATTTAAAAATATTTATTTGAACATATAAAGGGGGATGGGCTTTGCCACGGTTGTCGGAAAGGAGGCTACAAAACTGGAAAATGACGTTATGCTTTAAGGTAACACCCTAGATCTATCGAACATCATATAATAGGGTTTTTGACCCCTCGCTTTACTTAAAATTTCATCAAAATAATTAAAATTAACAAATTTAAATGAAATGTTCAGTATTTATTGATTAACAATCCGGAATATGTTTAACATATTCGTTTATTAGTAAGCGTAGTGCAAATGTATTATTTTGTGTAAATTGCGTTGTCTAGACAGCAAATATTAATTAATATTTGATAATAAAATGGTGTAGTCGTAATTTATTTAATTTTTAAAACATGAATATATTTCTTCGAAAACTAATTTGTCTGATTAAATATTCATTCTTTAAATAAGTTCATTCTTTCCGGATTATTTTTAATGTGTGAGTTGATTGTTATGACCACCTGGTCTACATCGAATGAAAACACCGATACCAGTTATATTGCATGAAAATATATCTTGGTTTATAAATAAAAGATAAAGAGAAATCCCCATTCTTAGGCGGTTGGATTTTTAAATGAACATTTCATTATCATCTGTTTTCAGTGAATAATTTAATAAGAGTTGCTCTCACTTCCGAAACAAATAAATGACGTTTCTTCATTGTTTAACTAAGATAAATAACACATACAAATGAAATCAAATATGAAAGATTACGAATTCAGTAAAGTAAAACACAATTAATAATTAAAACAAAATAATAAATAGAACATTTATTTAAATAAATAAAAATGTGTGTTTTTTTTTGTTTTGTTTTTTAATAATTTAATAAAAATTGCTCTCATTTGTGAAAAAAATAAATGAGGTTTTATGATTTTTTAACTTAAAAGTAAATCAAACATGAAAGATTACGTTCGAGACCATGTTGTAATTTTGTTTCATGTTATTTTCTGTTTGACATCCATAAGAAGGATAATGTATGAAAAAATGAACACGTTTACAATAGTGTCAAAGTGAATGAATACTCCATTAGGAAGGTAGCGGTGTTCTTGGAAGGAGCATTCAGTCACAATAGCAGGAACAAGTTTACAATGATTTCCAAGTAAATGAATAATCTTATTGGCGTGAGTCTGCTCAGTGTGATTAATGGCTCTGATTACAGATGGATTCATGCGCGCTAAGCGCCTTCGGGCACTTCCGGTCCTCATTGACGTTACCAGAAAAACTCGACTAAGGTGAAAGTCCTGATATTACGACGACCGTGGTGTAGCCCTATTTGAAACTAGAAGAAAGGGAGCTAAGCCGTGACCCTCTCGAACGGTCCTGGTTTTCTGTTAAATAAGTTTTCTCGCTTTGTGCCATTTTATGATTTATTTACTTGTGCAATTTTTACCAGTTCCATTTCTACCGACGCCATTTTTACCTGGGCACTTTTTATCGAGCACCATATATATATATATATATATATATATATATATATATATATATATATATATATATATATATATATATATATATATATATATATATAGTAGAAATTATTAATTGATCAAGTTAAAATGTGTTAATAAAGTGAACATTATTCCATGTTTTTCAAGAGTGCTCAATATCAAGTAAAGCATTTATAAAATTACATAAACAATATTATAGATTGGACATTGATTGTTAAATCGACACTTCCCAATAAATAAACCACTACACAAAATATTAAACAAAAGCACTGTGAAACCTAGCTATAGCTGTACAAATAACCTAGAAACAATAATTAGAGTCATAGTAGACATATATAAAAACAGAAGATGAAAGCTCATAAAATAATAATACCAACAAAGACTGTAGCTGCAGAGATAAAAGTGAATGCCCGTTGCAAAGAAAGTGTCTAACTAAAGAAAAAAAATTACTTAGCAAATGTATTCCCAGAAAACAACACTAATCTAAATAAATTTTAAATATGGGTACAAGCACTGATTTTAAGGCCAGGTACACAAACTACAAATGCTCATTTCACAACCCAAATAACAAGAAAATAGGAACCGCACTATCCAACTACATTAAATGCCTACAAGATGGAAACATCATACCCGTAGTGAAATGGAGTATCTTTAAAAAGTCCACAACACCTACATTACACAACACCACGTGCTTACTCTGCCTTAGTGAAAAGTTAGACTACTAAATAAACGAGACAGATAGGCTTAAACTGTTGGCACTTTAAATGGCTAACTCTGGATAAGTTCGTAAACCACATAGAAAATATAACATAAATAACTTAACTAAATAGCGCAAAAATCTAATCCGCTCCACAATAGTTAGAACCTACTATAAGAGATCGAATCCAAGTAAACATATAAAAATAAGAGATCAAGTCATAACCAAAAGATTTAAAAATAACCAAACAATTTAATTTAAATCATGTAGAAGCCATAACAATCTAATTAAGTGTACACCCTAATAAAATAAATTATAGGATTATAGATATAAATTAAAACCTAGATTTACCTCGTTTACCGTTAACACAACATTAATGGCAATAATAAGAGGGGAATTGTGATGGTGGCGATAGTGAAAATAGTACTAAGAAGATTCATAAAAATAATACAAATGGCTACATCCGATAACAAATATGGTAACTATTCCAACAGTAGTAATAAGGCTAATAGGGGATATAGTAAAAATAATCGGAACAATACTTATTATAATAATAAAATATATTAATGTTGACATTAATAATAATAATAATAATAATAATAATAATAATAATAATAATAATAATAATAAGTAATAATAAAACAATTAACAGTTTAAATAATAATTATAGTAACAGTGATGATGATATCAATAATGGCAATAGTGATAATAATAATTGTGACTACCAAATTAATAACAAAAATAACTATAGTGAAATGTAGTAAGATTAAAACCAAATTGAAGAAGATAAAAATAACAATAGTAACACTAATAACTGTAATAACTATAAAAATAATAATATCTGTAATAGCTATAGTAATAATGCTAGGTTAAATAATAATAGTAGTTATATCAATAATAACGGTAATATATTAATAACAACTACAATATTTATTATGATAATAACAATAAGAATAAATAATAAAAGATCCTCCAAAGCGAGACGAATTTATCACTCTTGATTTTGATTTGATTTTTACTCTGCCTTTGACATGATTCGGTAGAACGCATTGCCACTTTAGTTGATTGATGTAAGGCTTCACTATTGTTTATGTAAGTTTATATATATATATATATATACATATATATACTTATAGAATTTAGAAAGAAACAAGAAACATCACTTATATATATATATATGTATATATATATATATATATATATATATATATATATATATATATATATATATATATATATACATATATATATATAAAAACATTTTTTCATAAATATATGTATGAGGCTTTTGATTTAATAAAATATTTGCATCTAACACATGGTTTCTTTGAGGGCATTTTGCCTCTATCTTTATGTTAAAATTCAAAAGACGCATAAAAGATGAACTTTCCCAAATTTATATATATATATATATATATATATATATATATATATATATATATATTTAAATGAATAAAATAATTGTTTCATGAATATATAATGGAACTTTCGCTGTAGAATAGCCTTTTCAATAAGTAATTTTGTTCTTTCTTTTATTCTTCTGTTTCATCTATCTGTTGTTAAGGTCGCAAAAAACTCTCCCCGTAGCACAGAAAGAAGAACGTCCGATGTTGTTAACGCCCTTATCGAACGTGAAATTGGATGTTTGCATAAGCGTGGTTTGCGCTGATGTTAATATAAGCTATGTAACAAATCTTAAAGAAAACGTTTTTTTGAAGTTTATTTAATGAATTTAGAAACGTTATATATATATATATATATATATATATATATATATATATATATATATATATATATATATATTGAATATAATCAAATCATAGTTTCATAATTATCTGTCTGAGACTTTCGCTTGGAAACAGCATTTTCAAAAGGTAATTAATTTCTTTTTTTCTTTATCTTGCCGATGTTAATGTCGCAAAATCTCTCCTCGTGGTACAAGAAGAATAACGCTTGATATTGTCAACGTCTCTAAAGAATCCTTTCTTGCAAACTTAACACTAGTAAGATGAAGAATATAAAAAGAAAATTATTCTTTGTAAAATTTGTTACACAGCGAAAGTTTCAGACATATATTCATGAAACAATGATTTTATTCATTTAATAAATAAATATATATTTATATATATATATAATATAAAAACATAATATATATATATATATATATATATATATATATAAAATATATCAATATTAATTTTAAATAAATGATATTGAATTATTTTTACCTACATACGCTAGCGTTTCGAGGTTTCGCTCTCATCAGTGCAGAATATCTCATAAAATCAAATGCCGTGTAGACATGAGGTATGAAAAAGACAAAAAGCAAAAACATTTAAGCACGGTAATATTTTTATTTCTTCTAGTGTTTAATTGTTTTTCTTCGTTGCATACATACACACCAATATATATATATATATATATATATATATATATATATATCGTTTTATATATTTTCTATGTTTCTAATTGAACATTCACAGAAAGAGAGAAAAGTGAGGGAAAAGTGGAAAAATTATAATTCAGAAAGACTGCTACACATATTTTTATTTGTATATGATATATATATATATTTATAAATATATATATATATATATATATATATGGAGATAGACAGATATATATATATATATAGATAGATAGATAGATAGATAGATAGATAGATAGTGTGAGAGAGAGGGGTGATTGATTTATATTCAGTTGGCATGTTTATATGAGTTATGGTTGAAATGGTCAGCAGTAGCATATATATTTTCATTTAAAAATCGAACAAATTGCAAACGTATCGATTGAATTTCTAAAGTTAAGACTTCATTCTCATTGTTTCTTATTCTTATTGTGATATTTTTCTTTCTATTTGATCTGCTATCGATTCATTACGAATTTTAGGTTTACGTTTTTTGTTTTCTATTATTCTTATGTCTCTTATGTCTCCGCTCGCATTTTCATGCTCTTCTAACCTCGTGTAATCTAGCTCTCATTGTTTTCATGCGACCGCGTTTTGTTATTTTGTTTCGTTTTTTTATTTGGGATTCAGCTATTGCTTTAATATATACCGGCGTGGACTATGACATCGGTGAATGCAAGTTCTATTTCTATTGCTTACACCAAGTTCTGCTTACGATATATTAACGTATCAAATGTATTCATAGACTATTTAAAGAACTCTGGATAAAATTGTAGCTCATCTTTTTAAGCTATTTAGGAAATGTTTAAAGAAGTTTAGAACTTCAGCATTAAACAACCGAAAAAAGATTTGATATGGCGTAAAGCAGATAAACGTAAACAATCTCGCATTTTTCTACGTAACAGTTTTGCTCCCTAGACACTCTCTCTGTCTTTTCCCTCCTCTCTCTCGATCTCTCTCGTATTTCCATATATAAAGATAGTTATATGTTTATATATTTGTATGTACAGGATTACCCCCTAAACTAATTAACCGCTAATTTTGAATTTTTACACAACTTCTGTGGTTAGCAATTCCTGAACATTCAATCTTTGTAAAATTTTAACGATAGATATAAGACGTCAATTAATAAATATTAGACATCAATTAATAAATATTAGACATCAATTAATAAATATTAGACATCAATTAATAAATATTAGACATCAATTAATAAATATTCCCCAAATTTCTGTTTTTTTTGTTATACTAAAACGTTTTGAAAGGCATACTATAGGAAAAATCTCCCATTTAAAATATTAAATACTTCAGATTTGCATTAAGTTTAATCTATATTCATTAGACACTAATTTCACTTTTTTCTTAAGACTTTTAAGCTTAAGCCTTAAATTTTTAACATCTTCTAGAATCAAAGTCATATAAAGAATTTTGATCCAAAGAAAGAAAATAAGATTTTACACATAAGGTTTGTAAAGTGATATACAAGTGGTGCAAAACGTTTTCGTCAGGTGAATAATTTTCTCTTGTAGTATATATATATATATATATATATATATATATATATATATATATACATATATATATATATATATATATATATATATATATATATATATATATATATATATATATATATATATATATATCATGTTTGATGTATGGTATAATTTCTTTATATTTGAGGTCAATTTTAAGCAGAACATCGATACGTAATTTCACTTTAAAATATGGAGGACTTAAATTAAAAAAAAATACTAATATTACTGCATACTCGAATTCAATATATTTGTTTCGGGCTGGGGCCCTGTTGTACCATATATGAAAGAGGTAGGTGGAGGAAGGCCCTGTGAGTGATATATAAGTTGACGTTAGGAATAGGTGAGGTATGTGCGTTAGTACATAGTGTTTGAGAAAAGCGGGTTTAAGTTTTGTCGAAACATAAGGCCAACCATTTATGAGGGCCATCGAGTGTCCACTCTAAGGCAAAATCGGAAAATGAAAGACTTACATTTCTTCTTTTACAATTAAAGAAAGCCCGGATGTGAACTTTTGTTCATTTCGTCTTGCTATAAATATTTAGTTGAGATCTAAAGATCCTATAAGAGTATTGATTTACTCCTCTCCAGGAGTTAGGCACAAGGCCAGTTTTTATCTTACTCCCACAAGTAAGACGTGACCCAAGGTCGGGTCGGGAAAGTGGGGTTTAAAAATTGCCTGGGCAGCCCCGTCAGCATTCCCCGGTAGGGGCGCCTCAGGCAGTAAGCAATAAACTTACTCCTCCCCCAAAAGGGGAGGCGAAGCCTGGGAGGGTGGACCTCCTAGAACTGCACAGGACAGACCCATAGACGGGTGTAAATCAAGCCCCGAAGGCCAAGACAATATCAGTCTATGGGGTGCAGTATCCATCGGAACAGATACTACACTTTGATCTTAGCCAAAAGGCCATAATTAACTCACATGGTTCTTTGAATTAAACTTTTCAATTCAAACTTTCTATATACACACACTAATAGTATATGACGTCAAATTATTTTCGCTTTAACGCCCAAACTTCTGGAATATATGTTAGGTATTCCGGCTTATTTTTAGATGTGTATTGTAAAGAAAGACATACATTATATCGACATCTTCCCTCTAAGTAACATCTAAAAATAATTTTCATTTACGCGTTCAATACATTTTAGTTCTTAATAAAAAACACTTACATTTTCATCAGATTTAGTATCATTAATCATTTTTAAATATAATCGTGCACTGTGTATTATGAACTTTGTTTTTTGAACCCATTAAAATACACATTATTGGCAATGGTTTATTGTCTTTATCATTTTCACATCATGTCCAAGATTCAGTAAATATAAATAATAACTCTGAAAATAAATTTTCCTATAGATATTTGTCCCATAACATTTTATCCTATAAACGATTGTTATTTTAAAGAAAACCAGTGCATTTAAAATGCGAATAAATAACAAAACTTATACAATGTCCTTGTGTCAGGTCAAGCTACATCTACATTTTCGAATAAATATCTGATGTTAATGTTAAAGCTTCCGGTAAAAGATGAACCAATAAATACATAGATTTCAACTATCTCAATTTACAACCAATTAATTCCCTTAGCATTCTTGTGAGATGATTTGCATCAATTATGTTTAAATTGCATTCTCTATAGTACGTCACGTGTGACATTTATTTCGGTTTGTTTCCAGAGAGACTATTACATGGCGCACAATATTGTAATGCAAGTGAAACTAAGGTTGACAAGTGATTAGTCCTTTCGGTTAAGTCTGAGATTTCCAAATAGGGTTTGTTTTTCGAAATGGACAGAAACCCCATAAAAAACGAATCCTAAATGCCGTTTGATCCGACAGGTTTGATGTGTAATACGTCTCGCATGCAGAGACAAATATGACCAAAAAATGATAACAGATGTTGTAGTCTGTTTTTCCGATATTCAACCAAATTAAAATGTACGCGCCAATGCATTTATCTGTACTTCACTTTACTAAGAAAGTTTAATACTTACATAAATATAAAACATACAAAACTAACCATACTTTGTCTCACGTACGCACACATATATGAAATGGATGAAAATATCGGTTTCCGAACTCCATATGTGTTTATCTTTTATATATTCTCAGTTATTCAAACTAAGTTTTGTATTGACTTTTAAGAGACTACCCAATGAGCCGTTTCCGAGTTAAAAGCGAACCTTTTCTTAACATTTGAATCTAAAGAAAATTCAAATATTTTTTTTAAAAGTGTGTTTATTTATATTTCGTCATTACTCTTGGTGTTTTTGTGTTTTTTTTTCCTGAATATTTAAAGACTTTCGCATATAGTTTCGCTTTGATGGTATACGGTTTTCCTTAGAAAATAATCTTATGACAAAATAATTTTTTTTAACTCCCTTTATTAATTTACGTATATTTTCGATTGTCTCAGAAACCCGTGTTGGCTTTACTTTCCTTAGACACTGAACATAAATCACAGTATCATATAAGTTTAAGCTATCAATTTATTGATTTATACAACTATTGCAACTTTTAAAATAAATATTTAAAGATCTGAAATATATAAAATCACTGTTATATATATATATATATATATATATATATATATATATATATATATATATATATATATATGTGTGTGTGTGTGTGTGTGTGTGTAGAGTTTCAAAGAACTCACTAAGGGATACCTGAGGGATTTGTAACTTTAATAGATTCTCTAATTTTGATGGTACCTTAATATAATGTTAACATAATATGACGAAAACAATGGAGATTTGGTTGCAAAAAGTACGAAAATGCAAACGAATTCATTCATGAAAAATAACGTTTTTGAAATAGTTTAAATTTTTAGCTTAAAAAATTCGTGCCCTTTCAATAAAATGATCCATGACTGATTGCAGGATCACTCGATTACGATTTAACTCTTGGCTTCATTCCTGATGTTCTCCATAAATTCATGTAGAGTTTCAAATTTGTTGATGTAAAGTTTTACTTTTAAATATCCCCACATGAAAATGTCAGTGCTAGTCAAGTCTAGGGGAACGTGAAGGCCAGTTGACATTGCCAACTTTTTACTTTGTGTTCTTTTTGTAAAGAAACTTCCATTGTCTTCGTCATATTATGTTAAACTTTTATTAATGTACCATAACAAATAAAGAATCTATTAAAGTTAAAAATCCTTCAGTGATCCCTCAGTGGAATCTTGGCCACGCCGTATATACACTTTGTTTCATTTTACTTCAATCGAAGTTCTCAATAATCAATGGCGATCCTTCCTGGGGCTAACACTTGGTATCTATATGAAATACATAGATATTTTAATATTCCATTGAAGTTCTCCTTTACCTGTCAAATGTTGAGTTAGTAAAGAAGATAAGCACATTTATTTTCTTCTCCCCAATTGACACGTTAAATATCTTATAATATATATTTCTTGTGATCTCTTGGTCTTACCGGATTCCAGAACCAGATTCCATCGAGTCTGGCGGAGTATCCAGCTAAGGGTTGTTACTTAAAGTAACATTACTTGGAGAAGGTGCACCGTTGGTCGTATGAGCCATTGTATAGCTGTATCGAGGGAATCTTATTTGGTCTTCGAATATTGTTATTTTAAATATTTGGGCAGGGTTTACTTGTATGGGAAGTATCCTCATGTCAGGTTGTCCTGACAAACTCCTGTACAGAGAGACCGAATACACTCGAAGATGGTGTCCAGTAGATAACTCACACTCCCCTCATTAAAAGCAAATATGTATATTTATTATTAGGTTCTAATTATATATAATGGTCATTTAACATTCTTTCACCATACCCCTAATATATGTTCTGGTAAAATATAAGAGAACATCTTAATTAAGATTAATGAATATTTTCACGAAAAACTTAGCGATAATTTTATGATTATAATTTCATCAGAATGGTTGTCTGCGTGATATGTTTATTACATAACCCCAGTTGCTCAATCCTCATAATTAATAAGCATACTTAATACAAATAATCATTTTCCGTTATATTTCTGTTTATACTATTTTGGAGATATTTGATTATTATTGAAATGGAAGACTATGTGACATACTGTCAGTTATCATAATTTCACTCATTTAACTTATTATATAGTTGAAATTGAGAGTAGAATTAAAATCTGGTAGACAGAAATGCACAACACATTTATTTACTGGGGGGAAACTTATCTAATGTTCAATGATCTATGAAAAAATACACAACCACCAACGCATAGAAACACACGCGCATATATGTACATATACTAATGTATATCTGGGCAGCATTTTATCTGATGACATATTTCATTGGATAAACCTGAAAACTGAGAGAATTTAGAAAGGATCAAAGAAAGAAATGCAAACACAAGTTGTCCGTATATTTAAGGAAATATATGTTTATATATATAAAGATGTATCTATCTCTCTATCTCTCTCTCTCTCTCTCTCTCTCTCTCTCTCTATATATATATATATATATATAGATAGATAGATAGGTAGAGGGATATATATATATATATATATATATATATATCTATATATATATATATATATATATATATATATATATATATATATATATATATATATAGAGAGAGAGAGAGAGAGAGAGATGTAGATAGATAGAGAGACATGTGTTGATGTGTTTAATAGAGAGTATAGCTGCAATTTTAGTTTTACGCTACATTACGTAGGAATGTAGAATGTTGGGACACTGATTATCTACTTAGAACATGCTATATTTATATCATGTGCTAATGAGGTGTGCTCAAATCATTATGAAACCTTCAATGTGATGTGTTACTGAAATATAATTTTTACAAGAAATGAATGTAAAAAAATCTATAACATGTGATTTTACATAGAATTCAATCTTGGTATCAGCATTCGACACCATAATTTCAAACTGCCTGGAAAAGCAAGTTGCAGATACAGGTTAATGAGATGGATAGATTGGCTGTTGAATTATGAGAACTATTAAGAGAGGATTGAAAATGTCAACATATCACTCCAACCAGAAACAGCAATTCTCGCTCAGGGTAGTTGATGAGTAAGGACAAAATAGGGCCAGCCTTGTAACTCTTGCTATCTGTGTTTCTTTTATTTAAGTAAATGTGTTGTCTTATGCATGATTATAAAGGGACCGATTTCATGAATCGGAGTCATATATATTTATTAAAATTTCCGAACTCCTGAAAGATCCATGTTCAACACATTGGTAAGTCTCGCTATTTAAAACAAATCAATTTGTATTCTAATCGTAATTCAAACATGCTTTATTGTATATTTGCTTTTATCTATGAGTGTAATAGTTGATATTCTAAATCTACATGTGCAAAAACGAACGTTTCTAAAGTTAGTTATTAATTTACGATACATATATTTTATTACAGTTTTATTAAAGCAAATCATTTTCTAAATTTAAACGATATTTTGAATATAATTTTGCCATAAATCATGGCCATATATGTATAATTATGCTAAAACCGATTTAATCAAATTCTGGTACCCAAAAGCTTGATTTTCAGATATATACACGCTAAAATATTCTGTAATGCTTCTAATTAGCCGTAATTTTTAATTAACTAAACAAGTCATTCATCTCTCACTTAGCTATCTACCTATTTCTCTTATTCCATCTCACCGTGGGTTCGTCCAACAACTCTAACACTTTTTAATGTATATTTGAGCATTTAGAGTAAGTATAACTATATTTTTAGCTAATTTTATAGTGTATTTTTTTAAAACGGTAAACACATATGCATGAGGATAATATAAAAGTGAACATACTTGTTATTTGTAGTTATGCAAAAATAATGTTTTCTAAGATGTGTCACAATTTATGAATGTTCGAATGAAAGCAAAGTAGAACAAATATCGAGTCATAAGTAATCTAGTTTTATATTGAAGTCAGGCAAACCTAATATTCTGCAGAGAATGTTCAGGTTATTTATCGTTAAATAAAATAGCATACTTTCTATAAGTGACGTTAGTAACATGTAAAAACGTATAACCTATAAATGGGGTTATAGATACGATTTTGAGGAGCGATCAATGTCTTTGCTGATTGATCAAATCGAGGAAAATAGATATCAACGTGTATGAACTTGGGAATAACATTAAAAACAACTATACAATTAAATGATACATTATGGACATTATATCCGTAAAAAAATAGAATCAATGATACTAATTGAACTTATCTACGTAGTTTTAAAGTGGAACAGTGACAGGGGCCTACTTATAATATACAACATGATATATATATATATATACATATATATATATATATATATATATACATACATATATATATATACATACATATATATATATATATATATATATATATATATATATATATACATATAATAATCCAGGTAAAACATCCACAGGGTAGTAAGCCAAAGAATTTAAACCGGGTTTATAAAAAGTACTCAATATCAAATAGAGCTGTTATATATGATTATTTTTATTTACACAGACATGTACAAAATCTGCGACACTGGCATGTCGATGTTATCGATCAACAGTTATTATAAACTGAGATCTCATCAGGTAGAGTTAGAAGATATATATATATATATATATATATATATATATACATACATATTATTAATTTTATACGTACATAAATGTAATACATCAGCATGGCTAACTTAGACAAGGATCGAACTCTCGATATTGATGTCTATAGTCTAGCGTCTTTACCGCTGGGCCAAGACATATGTACAGTATTTATCACCTACATATTTAATGTATTAAATATAATAGTAAGCAGGAAAAACAACGAACGCTGCAATCACCAATAAAAATAATTACATAAAAATACATTAAATATTAAGGTGGCAAAATAGTACATATTTATAGACAGGGCGCTTTGATCCAACGGGAAAGACGCTAGACTATAGACATCAATATCGAAAGTACGATCCTTGTCTAAGTTAGCCATGCTAATGACGGCTGTGAGCTAGAAACACGTGTCCAGGGATTACTTTTATGTACGTAGAAAATTAATAATATATATATATATATATATATATATATATATATATATATATATATATACATACATATTATGTTTTTATATTTTAAGTAGGCCCCAAAAAGTTTTACACCAAAAAGCCTAAGCTTTTGAAAGTCTATGTATTTACCTTACCCTCCTGCAAAAGCCAACTCTATAGTATTATCTAATTCTTTGATAAGTTTCTCATGTGGTATTTTTGTATATAAATTACTAACAGCATATGTATCGATTGATTTAGCTTTTTCACGAGAATTTATGAGATCTAAATCTTCATTTACTAGATCTAAATAATTTACAACTTAAAATAGGTTTATATTATTATAGAATTTCTTTATTTATTGAAAGTACTTATTTGATTAATAATTAATTAAAACACTTAAGATTTAGCTTTACTTATAAGTTATTTGATGCATACCTTGGAGGCAACAATAAAACAGGTGCCAGCTGGGTGTGTGTGCATTTTTGGTATCTAATACATAGATGGACGTTTCTTTTATTTTCCTCTTTAATTTCAGTCATTATTTTTACAAATAACGATGTTGTTTAAAATGATGCTATCGGCTTCACAATTACCTTATTTATAAGTATCTGAAACTCTAGTTATGATTCCTACTACTCACAATACACGCTGTATATAGTATCTTTTACAGATAAAAGCTACATTAGTTGCTGCCTATTCTATAAGAACTATTACACACCTATTTTGATGTATTTGGAGATCCATAATTATTTGTGAATTTATAAGGAGAAAATACGCTTTTTAGGATGTTTACATTTTTTAAAACGTACTACCTATTTATTTACGAATCCAAGTACATTATTCTTCCATGCGTCAAATGTAGACTATAATAATTAATGCTTTTTTGTTATAGATATAATGCAATTATCTAATGCTTGTTTTTCTTCATACATTTAGTATAATTTAAACATTTAAGTTATTTATAGTTTGGACCTTTCGTAAGGACGTTTCTATATTCCATGAAAAATGCCAGTATACTGAAATCATATGCCCTTAATAGGGTTAAGATGACAATTCATATACACTTAATGTACAAAAGCAAGAAAATTCCCAAATTTGTACACTTTTATTGTCATTAAGGGTATGACTAGATATCAACCAACCCATTTCATTATCCCATCACTACAGTATAAATCTCTATGCATGAGTGGATGAAGTGTGTGAGGTGCGCTGAAGAAAAAATCCTACCAGTAAAATACATAGCCCTGTTGTTTTTGCATAACCTTAATGACAATAAAAGTGTAAAAATTTGGGAATTTCCTTGCTTTTGTACATTTAGTGCATATGAATGTTCATCTTAACCCTATTAAGGGCATATGATTTCAGTATACTGGCATTTTTCATGGAATGTCACTACTTTTGTAAAGGCTATGCCTCAATACAATGCATTCTCATAACTGATATAGTTTGTAGTTAGATTAATCAATGTTTCTTCCAATATTCACAGGTAAATATTTTTTTAAACATTATGATGAGTGTATATTTTCTCATGGTACAATTTAAACTAGAAAAATATTTTTCAAACTTTACCATGTATTGATTACAAACAATAAATGTTGATTCAATCATTTTACAGTAAGCGTGTTTGAAAATTGACAAGGTCACAATGCAAAACTATTTAATTTGAATGAAATAAATAAATCAATTAAACATTTTTGGAGCAGGGAGAAATATAATAAAGTTATTCACAATAGTAAACAATAACATATTCAGTGTACAAAGGAAAACAAAATACAACCTCTATCTGTGCCATAACACAGCTGAATTAATCAAATAGCTGATGAGATATAGAAGAAAGTGTATGTGGACTAGTCATTTATTAAGGTTTGATGAACATTTCTGAGAAACTACGATATATTGGTAAACTGAAATTATAAAGCCATCAGCTAGAGCCCAGGGCCGCTATTTCTGCCAAAAATCAGCTGAATCCATCAAAAAGTTGATGAGATACAGAATAAACTGTATGTAGACTAGTAATTTTTTTAGGGTTCTTTGGAATTTTCTGGAAAACTAAGGTATATGGTAAACTGAAATTACAATGCCATCAACTAGACACTAGAACCTCTATCTTTGCCCAATATAAGCTGAATCCATCAAATGGTCGATAAGATATAGAATAAAGTGTATGAATACTGGTAATTTTAAAGGTTTATTGGAATTTTCTGGAAAACTGAGCTATATGGTAAACTGAAATGAAAATGCCATCAACTAGACCATAGAACCTCTATCTCTGCCAAAAATAGTTGATGAGATACAGGGTGGCACATACGTACGTACGTACGTACACACAGATAACATGATTTCATGATTGAACATTCTGGATCTCTGGGTTGCCTTGACTAATGATGCTGAAATTCTACAAACTTATAGAACCTATCAAAAAAATGTTGTGCAAAGTTTTAACTAATTTGGTTTATTGGTTTTTGAGTTATGATTGATCGAAGAAATGAGATTTCCAGCATAGGCCATTCGTAAAGTCTATTAAAGGATAGAGCGCTCTCGCGCCTCCCTTGATTTTAAATGTTGCAGCTCTCGCTAGATTACCGGTAATGATATACCCTATGTCATTATTACATTCACATTCTGGAATATTTATTTCATCACAATCATTTATATTTATGTTCTATACGGTTTCTTTATAATTAAAACGTTTATTCCGTAAAGTTTGCCCTAGTTTATATGTTACTATTGAATTATGTTCCTCTATTTTAAGTTGATATATTCGCAATCCATTTATTCATATTATAATAGTACATACAGGCTGTTCGAGATATGTTTCACTTTTTTAGAAAAAAAAAATATTTTGGCGAACAATTGATATATCGTCAAAATTTAAAGAGAATTTGTTGCCTACAAATACAAATATACACGATCTTTGAATACATCTCACTCGAAGAAGCCGTCCTTAGCCTCAAAGAAGTACCTGCATCTAATCCACGCAGAATCCATGCTTTACTTTAAGAGCCGCTTGAACACCATTTTTATCCTGGAACTTAACTCGTTCTTGGTGTTGCATGCGGTACAGTTTGTTCCGTACTCAATTGTGTCGCACAAATAATAGTCAATAGGGTTTATATCAGGCGAGTTAGAGGTCAGATGTTATGAATAGTGAATTGTGGAAGTTTTCAGACAGTAGCTTTTCGGTTTCCACGGAGGTGTGACACAGAGCCGCATCATGTTGTCACGTGTATGGACTCCCCATACCAGCAATCTTCACAACTCAAAGCTTGACAGCAGTGGACACCGTCTCCACAGTCATTTGAATTGAGCCTGACCCCCTTTTCAAAGATGTGAGATATCATTAAGGGATTTTCGCTTGAAAAACGCTCAAAGACCGCTAAAGATTTAGAGAACTTCGTCTTTATTATCTGTGACTCTGTTATGATCGTTTTGAAACTAGCCTTGACAAAAAGTAGAGCACTGGTTCGACTGGGTGTTTTATGTTGTTGATGAGTGTCTTAGCATTCGTAATACGGGTTTCATTATCCTTGACCCTTAGTAGTTAGCCTTCGAAACCTTTTTATGAGAAAAGTTACATTTTCATTCAGCTCTTCCTTCATAGCTTCAACTATTATAAAAAAATAGCAATTGTCGTTAGGCGTAAAATATTGATGTTCTTAAAATACAATTGAACATTCTGAGTATATGGTGTAGCCAATGTTACAAAAACGCAGTATAGCGGTAAATGTCCGACAGATAATCACGATTTCAAGTTTATTTGCGTCCATCATAGATCACATCAGCGACGCCCCATGGAGTTAAACCTTCTTACTCACTGCTGATCAGTGTGCAAATGAATTTACCGAATGGGGCAAAGCAGGGATTGAAGCCTATGTATCTATGCGAAATTTCCTCTAGCTAACCCTATTCTCCTCAATCGTTCACCTCGGAATGTGCAACTGCCATTGTTGATAGGCAGCAAGCATTTTGAAAATTTAACCGCCAAAAGTCAATTGCGAATAAACAGAAATGTATAGAGTCAGGAAATAATTGTAAGGCAGTGATAGGTGAAGCAACGAGTAGGTATACAGAGATAACCAAAAAACGCATTCAGTCACAAAAGCTAGGCACTGATAGCTGGAAAATTGCCTCTGTGGTAACAGTCTTCAAGAATTCTTGGGATAGAACTGGTCCTCAGAACTACCGCCCAATCAGTCTACTCCCGATCTTTGCTAAAATCTTTGAATCCTTAATCAATCTAGCGATAGTCCGGCACTTAGTTAATGCTGCACTTCTTTCGGACCGCCAGTATGGATTTAGACAAGCACGATCAACTGTGTATATCCTAACGGTCATCTCTAAATGCATATATCATACACTTGACAAGGCAGGTGACGTTAGGGCAGTAGCGCTTGATATATCAAAGGCCTTTGACAAGGTATGGCATGAAGGGCTTCTCCAAAAATTCACTCATTTGGTATTACTGGACAAATATTTAATATAATTAGATCCTTTTTAACCAAAAGAAAGATCCAGGTTGCCCCCGATTGCCGTTCCTCCATGCAACATGACATCAATGCTGGTATACCCGAGGGATCAATTCCTGGAGATTATTTTTACGTATTTTCATAAACGACATCCCTGATGACATTGAGTCTGAGATAGGTATACTTGCTGATGCCACCACGCTCTACTCTCGTCATGTGGGCGAAACGTGTGCGTACATATCCGAGGCAATGACTGAATGTTTAGAAATTACCCTTTAGGCTGTAGTGGGTTGGGGGCATTTGAATGCCGCAAAAACAAAGCTCCTTTTTGTTTCAATAACTACAAGAAACCTCTGCAACCACCGATTATCATGGCAAATAACACCTTATCTGAGAGTTCAACATTCAAATTACTCGGCCTAACATTCACAGATAACATGAATTGGAACACATACATTGAAGACATTGTCAAGCCTGTAGCAAAGAAGGTGGGCTCCCTCTACCGTGCTAGTAAACTTCTCACACCTGACATTATCCTGTATCTCTACAAAGTCACCATCCGCCCATGCATGGAGTATTGTAGTCACATCTGGGCTGGTGCATCATCCACTAGTCTCTCCCCTTTAAACAAGGTCCAAAAACGAGTCACCAACTTAATAGGTCCCTCACTGTCAACCAAGCTCCAGTCTCTGTCCCATCGCCGCAATGTAGCATCCTTGTGCTTGTTGTACAAATCATTCGATGGATTATGCTCCGATGAATTGCCATACTGGTGGCCCCTCGACGTAAATTCACTAGACCAACTCGAAAATCAGCTAAGTCCCATCCATCCACTGTGGAGGTCCCTAGATGCCGGAGAGCCACATACTCACGTAGCTTCTTTTCTCGTGCTGACGACTTTTGGAACTCCCTATCTGCTCCCTGTAGCCCCGACTGTATCGACATGCAAAGGTTTAAAACTAATGTAAACATAGATCTCGCTGCACAGCTCCCAACTAAGGATGACACCCAAAACCTACACCCTAATTTTCAGTAGCCCCTTACGTCTACAGTTGCGACCAACCTTGTATGTGCTAAAATATCCTTGAATAAAAAAAAATGATTTTAGCGATCTAATTTCGATATAAGCAAGTAAATTACCTGCCACGCATAGCAACACCGCTCACAGGAGATCAGACTAAACAGATGTTTGTGGATGAGTATATAAATAGGTATCGTCATCTACGCAGGGTATCGCTGTAGTGTATCTCTCTAGCACGACTAGACAGGGGAATGTTTGCGGCTGAAATTAAAATCTGGTCGTTTTTCGACTGTCCAAGTTTTTATTGACTGGAATCAGTATTTATATATGTATATATGTATATATAACGACTTATATGAAAAGAAAGGTAAATAATATTTTTTTTATAATTCTCTATCTTATAAGATATCTGCAAATCTGTTTCGGTTTAGTTTGTTTCTGTTATCACACATGAGGATTTTGTGTTGTTTATGTATATATATATATACATATATATAATTTTTGGGAAATAATATTCAACATATATATAATATAATATATATATATATATATATATATATATATATAATTTGTGGAATCATATTCCATATATACACATCAATAACACATTAATGTTTCGAATAACGTTCTTTCTTGCTGACTAAGTTTCCTGTTTATCAAAGCATCTGTGTGGTTCTTAGAATAGTATTATTTTTTTTACTTTGTTTTATCTCCTCAGCCTATTATACAGCTCCGAATTATGTATTTTGTATCTAGCGTTTCTTCGAATTATACGCACCAGCTGTCTTTAACATATGTTTCATATATTTTATGGATCCGCCCTCGCTTGTTTTACTGCACTAAACCGTAGACTGTATCTTTCATTTGTTTGTTTTTTTACTTAAATATACTTCACCATTCAGATATCAAGGAATCTCTCTCTTTCTCTCTCTCTCTCTCTCTCTCTCTATATATATATATATATATATATATATATGTGCGTGTGTGTGTGTGTTTATATGCATATATATAGATATACATCTTTGTTGAATTTAGATATCTTGGGCTAAATTAATTGTTTATATAATGTTAATACCTACCCAAAACGAGGGTCAACAGTGTGAAACAATATATATATATATATATATATATATATATATATATATATATATATATATATATATATATATATATATAGTTGGGTGAGTTGACGTGTATGCATATGCGGATGTTGATACGATGAAGTGTAACATTTAACCCTAAGGATAGGTCTTCTATTACAGTGTGCAGGCGGACATACATGCACACACGCATACAACCATATCGTTTTTTATATCGCCTTGTCTCTCAACTTTTTACTTATATATGAGATACGAACTGTCTTAAACAAGTAAGACTTCATTGGGAATCGCTGAGAAAGGTAGAAACTACTGCACGTCGTAGCCCGAAAATAATCTTACAGACAAAATATAAGTCATGTAGATTGTTACACGCTGTAAAGAAAAGTCATATATATTAATTACAATTGTTATATATTATGAAATAAATGTTTGTACTCACTCTTTTAGTGATTTAACACTAATAAGAGTTATCTTCCCAAAAGAGTTAACTGCCAAAAGCTATACTATTCCATCCGTTAATATTTATGTTTACAATATGTTTAATCTCGGGTAAGCTTACTTTCAGTAACTAAATACGACATTGTTGGTGATTTTATTCCATTAATTGCGACAAAATATATTCTGTTTCATTAACGCTCGCAAAGAGCGTCAACTTTTCGAGCTATAATGGAATCAAATGGCAAAGATTTTAAATTTAAATTTAACCTCAACCGGACATTTGAAGATGCATTAGCGGGAAGTGGACAGGGATGGAGCTCTGCCTATTACGGGCACATAAGAAGGGAGGGGGGAGAGGGGGAGACCCCAACAAGTCATGTTTTAAAAAGTTGCGTGGGAGGTTCTCTCGTGTCTAGGCCATCGTGGCCTCAATTCCAGCCAGGGCGGGGGGCAGGGTGGGTTAAATTTAAAATGAGAATAGAATTATAATCATAGAGTTATAACTGTCATTTTTGTTGTAATAGGTAATTATCGTGTAGATAAAAATGTTTGATAATTTTAATTTAGGGTATTAATTGCTACTTTTGCATTCTATTATAATATAATTATTTATAGCTTGCTCCGTAATTGTAGTGAATTTTGTTGTGATAATATTTTTTAATTGTGATTATATTATACTAAAATCAATACTAGTTGAATCATTATATAAAAGAAGTTTAATGGTGTTACCATTTTTAGTATTAATAAAATCGATTACAATAACAATGATAATAACAATGCTAATCATACATACGATTGTTGCAGTGATAATAGCATTAATAAAAATAAAAATAAAAATAACAAGATAATAATAACAATAACGATAATAATAATAATAATAATAATAATAATAATAATAATAATTATTATTATTATTATTATTATTATTATCACAATTATTACCATCCTGCTACTTGCGAAGTCATTGGGCGAAATAAGTCTACAAGTTATGGTAGGCTTTTATAGTTCTACTACCAATGACAATGACTAAGTACCAGTCAATAATTAAGTGTTCAAGATAGTAATCGAAGGATTAAGTAATTGAGATTAGATTAGTCTAAGTTATATCAGAGTTAATAGCTATCCCAGTTATGGGTTTAGGTGGAAGATGATTTTGGTAGAATTGGTAGTATGACTGAGAGGCTATTGAGGCTGAGAATTATAAGTAATACTTAGAGATTTGATGTTATTGATAGTTTAGTGGGGTGGTTATATATTTTTAGATTTTTAGATTCATCGGGACTTGTTGGGGTGGGTTTGGGTGGTAAATTTTTTATGGGGTCATAATGTGTTTTGAGGTAGTGTATAATGGGGGGGGTTAATGTAATAATTCATTTTTGTAAAAACATTTTTTCCATTTTTAAAATTATGTGGGGAGTTTGTGTGGGGTTAAGGTGGGGTATATGGGTTGCTAAGGAGGTAGAGTCTACTATGTTTACAGTTGATAGATGTCTCTTGTTTTCTATTTAGGAGTTTATTTTTGTCTTTAAAACGGATAATTTCCAGTGTTTCATTTAAACATAATCTACATGGTGAGTTTATTGATTTGCAGGTGATAGATTTTTTCAAGATTTTCCACTTTATTATGGGAGTTTCTTTTTTTGTTTTTATTTTGTGGTAGTGTAGTGAAAGTCCAGTTTGGCCAGGATGGTCAGGGTTGTTGAAGGAGTGTTTATGGTTGTAGAATCTTTCCTTGAAGTTGTTACCTGCCAGACCAATATAATAGTTAGTCTGGGATGGGTTTTCGGTTGAGGAGATAGATGCCTCATAGACCACTTGGGTTGATAGGCACTTTTGATTTAGGGGACAGTTTAATTTGTTATTACAGTTACATGTTCTTCTAGGATTTAAGGTTACTGAGGTGTTTAGTATTTTCATGTTGTGCTATTTTTATGATTTTTTTCAGGTTATCACCACAACAATAGCTGAGTTTCAGTGTATTCTTATTAAAAAATTTATGGAGTATGTTGTTATTGGGGAAATGAGTGTTTATTAACTTCAGGAATTTATTCCCTAATTTGGTCTTAGTTGAATTGTTAAATGGAGGTGTATACCAGATAATTTTCCTATTTCTATTTTTGTTCCTGCTAGGGTTATTTTGTGTAGTTGGAATATACTCTATTTTGGTATTTTTATAACCACTCTCCTTTAGTGCTTTATCATAAAAGTTCTTATGTTTATTGAATATATCTATATTGGAGGAGTTGTTGCTAATCTTTCGACTAATTTATTTAGGGATGTCTTACTTACAGATCTAGGGTGGTTAGATAGTGGGTTGACATAAAGGGGGTAAGAATTATCTTTAGCATAGGGCTCATTAAAATCTTTAGCATAGAGCTCATAAAAATATATTTTGCTCTGAATTTCATTGAGCACTCTCATAAACCCGGTTTCAACTTCCTTCGGATTTATACCCCCTGGATATTTGTAACAAGTTAATTATATATATATATATATATATATATATATATATATATATATATGTGTGTGTGTGTGTGTGTGTGTGTGTGTGTGTGTGTGTGTGGATGTGTGTGAAGTGTCATAACCACACACACACATATATATATATATATACATATACATTTATATATATATATATATATATATATATATATATATATATATATATATCGCCAATAAAATTAATAACAACTAGGTAACTGAATAAGCGACAAAAAATCATACATATTTCGGGAAATAATGGTAAAACGTCAAACCACAAGCATTAACATCGCTCGTTCGACTAACAGCTATTAGTGAGAAACACGTGCCCATGGATTGCGTTTATGTACGTAAAAATTAATTAATAAATATATATATATATATATAAATCAGAAATAATGACACGTCCGATTAAAGGGTACTTAATGGAATATTTTACATAGTCTTTATCAGTGGAAAAATACTATAAAACAAAAAAGCTGTTCTATCATCAGTAGAACAATACAAAAACGACGTTACTTAATAGGCGATAAAAACATCATTCATGTTTCGGGCAAGAGGTCATAGCCTGATGGTGAAACTTCATACTACAGACTACGATATATATATGAAGCAATCCAACAAAAGATATAAGCGTCAACTAATATATTATAATTAGTGGGAAAAACTGAAGCTCAATATACTGGATCGAGCATTAATATTATAATATAAAATGAAGTAATAAAATAAGGTGTCAATCAAATTTTATTAGCATTCAAAGTTCAAGCAAAGTATCTTAAAGTCCTTAGCTCATGAGTTTTCAAAGATAATTCTTCTCTTCAGAGGACCATTACCGCAGTTATACCACTACAGGTAATAAAATTAAACTTTGAAAATATATAAAAATATATACACAAATACATAAAAATACATAACATCAAATATATCAACCCAAAAACATACTTTTTTGTTGAATCTATACAATCCATCCAGGTCATACAATTTGAGAAACATAATCAGGAAAGACATCCAGAGGGTTGATGAAGATTAATCCAGGTTATAAAAAGCAGTCCAAATACGAGAAATTGAAGGAGCTGACAAAGTCATCCAGTCGCGAAATGTGTCAATAATCGGTGAAGTGAAAAGTATCCAATGTTAATGTTAATTATTACAACGATAAATAAATCAAATTAAATAATATAGAAAGCTCAATAAACTCACTTAAAATTCCCAAATCCTGATATGGGCAACCCAAATCAAATCAAAGTTCGTTGTTCAAGTAGAGAATCCGTTAAATCCGAATTGAGCAAAAATAAGATTGAATCCCGGTCGTATCTTGCAACCAGAGCGAAAAATAATTAATCTTCACTCGCCAGCGGTTCAGCCATATATGACAAATCTTCAACGAATAGAGGGCGATATTAAAGTGTCTACTTCTCTGAACGACGTTAATAAACGGAAGTTATAATAAAGGCGGAAAACGAACAATCCTGTTTCGGCCCGCTTGATAAACTTAACGAAGAAAGCAAAATACAGACCTGTCAAACTACCCCACCCAGATTGGATATTACTCGTCTGAGTCAAATGAGAAAATTCTATGTCAAAAGAGAAAAGGGTTAAGAAGAGGTTACAAGAAAAGGGTGGGGTGGGGTGGTTTGGCGGGTCTGTATTTTGCTTTCTTCGTTAAGCACAGAATGCAACGTCGTATCACCGAACACGCAGACCGCATCGCGGAATTTTCTAAGGGAGATGTGTGTCGACTATTTCGAACGATATCCGCGTCAGATCGCAGACCCAGAGCATACCGTTGAGATCGACGAGTCTGTGTTTAACCGCAGGAAAAACAACGTCGGCAGGGTCGTTTAACCGCTCTGAATCTTTGGGGGATACAACTCCGCAGAGAAAGAGGGGTTCCTTGTGACGGTGCCGAACAGGAACGCCGTAATCCTCCTTCCACTTGTAAAAGAAGTTCGTTTTGCCTAGCACAACGTTAATATCGGACTGTTGAAGACGTACGGAAAGTTAGAAAGTTACAAGCACATGACCGCGAATCATAGTCGACATTCCGTGAACCCAGTAACGAGGGCGACTACCAACCAGGTCGAGAGTGTGGAAGGAAGCCAAACAAAGGAATAAGAAAGAATGTGGCACCAGCAGGGAACAAGTAGACAGCTATGTGCGCGAATTCATATGGAGACAAAAGCTTTGAAAAAAACCATTCGTTACCATACTAGCGCAGATAGCAGAAGCCTACCCGGTTGACCAGCTTCCTTCCACTTCCTCGACGGACCCCTCCTCTTCTGCCTGTCCGTCGTCGTCCGCTGTGCTCAGCGCAAAAGAACACATTGAAACGTAAAAAAAAGATACACAAACTTTCTGTTTTTACCAGTTGTTTTTCGCATTGTTTCTTTTACGTAAAATAAAAAAAGTGTATTTATTTGATAACAGTAAATTCGCTATGTTTTGCTAGTGTTTTTGTTGTTGTTTCTTTAAGAAATTTCTTGAAAATACAACTAAAAACTTAGGACGCAGCAACGTATCGAAATTGTCGGCTGCTACCATTCGGCTCGTAATCTCTCGGGCGTTTACGTAGGATGGCCGAACGCTTCCGACGCAAAGCTCACGGAAATTGGGTTGGGATCGATAGAAGTACAAATATTTGGCTTACGATTAATGTGCCTCTCCTCTCGTTTAAAATAACTAGAATTCAATACAACATAGAAAATATCAATCTTAACATCTCCGTTGGTCAGACATATTATATATGTGTTTGTTAATTTAAATCTTGCTTAGGTAGGAGAATCCATGCCATACGAACATACATAAAGATACAGTATCGAAAAGAGAAGACAAATGAGTTGTGTTTGAAGACAATTGATTTGCATCACACAAACAATATCACGAATAGAAGGCGTATCCACTGTAATTATCAGATAACGGAGAGGCTAATTTATATACTCGTGTAATATTGAAACGTTTATCTTATTTCGAAGCACTCTTCAAATGTATTAAAACATTTTATGATAAACTTGCTATACTAATTCTACGTTGTTGTTTTTTTCTGAAATCTTTTTACTTTACCTTTTTCTATCGTTCATTGTACTCCCAATTTGTTTTACTTCATTTCTTGAAAGACAATATTTATAGTTTAGAAAGATAATTCAATAGACAAATATATAGGATTAAGAGAATTGATTTTGAAATAAATGTTATTAGACATTCTCGATAGTTAATAATTTAACGCAGTTAATATTTTCGTTGAATTTAACACCAACATTGACGAAATCATATATATCTGTTTAAAACAGCTGATCCTTTCTTGTTTTAAAATATGTTATTTTTAAGTTAAATAGAAATACGTTCTGTATATTTGGGTGTTTACATTAACTCAAATAAAAGGGTTTAAAATTATAACATGCTTAAAAACGGCAATTCAAATATCACGATTTACCGTGAATTTCCACCGACAGACTGAATGTTGTCTAACCATTCCGTCATTATATAGATACACCATATGTTGACAGCCATTTCATAAAACTGACTGAACTATTAGAAGTATTAGTAAAAGCTTTCTCCAATTAGAACACATCTTTCTACTTTTCTCCTCGTTTTATCGTGTATTTCTAATTTTTTATACCAGCGCTTTCTGTTATATTTGTTGTTGTGTTTTTCGAGGTGATATTCAGTGCATTCTAAATATACCTTTGAAAAAACTCAAGGTTTTGATTTTCTATTTTTCTTTGGCATCAGAATGATACGCTAAAAGAAGCCAATATTTTCTTAGATTCCGAAATCCTTGGCGCAATTTTCTTCTATTTCGGGTCGAATTATTTGGTAATTGTTTACGTGGTTTCACTGATATTCTATATTTTTATCTTTTTCGTTGTGGGTTTTTTTTCTAAAGAAACGAATCTGTCGTCAGTATTATTTGGCGATAAGATAACACATTTCTTTTCTACATTTTTCTCTTTTCCTATATTTATCTTTTTCTTACTCAATATATTTACATATTTTTCCGTCATTCTTATTTATTATTCTCAATGTAAGCTTTTGTATTCCTCTTCTTTTTATTTTACCCAGATTGTTAGGACTTCGTAATGTTAAAAAACAACAGCTAATAAAGAAATACGTTTAGATGTTGTTATACTAATTGTGAGTTAATAAATGTTTGTAATAAAATAAAATACATGCTTAAATATATATATATATATATATATATATACATATATATATATATATATATAGCTATTTTTCTTGTTTTAATTAGCCGTAATTTATAATTAACTGAACAAGTAATCCATTTTTCTCTTTGTAATCTATCTATTTCAACCTTTTCACTCTATGTTGATTCAACCACTATTAAATATTAATGTCTTTAGAGAAATAGCGACTCTATATTTTAGCATCGCCATCTAATTTGCATATGTGTGTGTGTGTACATACCACAAACACGTATGTAAATAAGATAATAAATAAATATGTGTTTCTCATAAGGACAATAGAACAGTAAAAAAATAGTATTATTATTTTTTACCCACGAAGAATATCTTAACATATATGTCACAATTTATAAAAGTTCTAATGAAATCAAAATATCATAAATAGTGATAGTTTCTTGACCCAACGGCTCAGGGGTTAGGGTTAGGGTTAGGGTCAGGGGTTAGGGTTAATGTCTATCTTTATACAATTGCGTTTTTTATGTTTATATATTTGTATTCACAGGAGTCACTCCAAAACTAATTAACCCATCATTAGTAACTTGGAACACATTTGAATAGTTTTTACATTTTTTCAAATGCCCCCTGACAGTTGTCTAGACCCATTTTTTTCTTTTTTGAATAGCTAATTTTAAGAAGCTCGCACATTGTGCATGTTTGAATAAACACATTACAATATTTTTCTAATCAAAGTAAACTTTGTAGTGACGATGCATTTTCCGGAGCCGGCATATGTTTTTATCGGACTTGATCGCTCTGGGTCTGGTTTTCTACAATCTTCGTCAACAATTTGACTACGATATTAAACTTTCCACAAAATCGTATTTTACCCGCTTCAATATAAATATATTGTCATTGATTTTCTCAAATAATTCGTACACATGTAATTTGTGTTGCTCAGTTCTTCCAGTGATCACTAGAATGTCATATAGGTAGACTATTGCAAATTGGAGTCCGCTAAGCAATCTGTCCATGTCTGTTGCAATTTTAACCCCAAATGGTAATCGTTCGAATTTGTACAAACCACTACATGTATTTATACAAAAAATGTTTAAGCACTCGTCGTCTACAGGTATTTGCAGATAAGCATATATTAAGTTAAACTTTGACATTGGTTTATTTTGTTGAGTTTAGCAAAAATCTCTTCTTGACTAGGCAGAGGGTAGTGGTAATCCTTTAGTGCATGATTGGATCCTGTGTTGAAATAAACACAGATCTCTTTAATTTTTGACGTAGACTATAGGCCAAGCCCACTCGCTCTACTCTACGTTCGATAATACTCATATTTCTTCAAGTCTATTTAATCCCTCGCAAATCTGATTTAATGACGCGAATGGAACGATGCGATTTCTTTTAAAAAAATTGGTTGAATATTTGTTTTTTTATTCAAACTTGGCGGTTATTTTATATCTTCCCAGTAAAACTGCCGAAAAGGTTTCTTTTAATTCTTTCTTTTGTCTTTCTGGTACGGTATTTAAAGTTTAAATATTGTCACAGAAAGAGGTTGAAGTGTATATTACATGATAGAAATGTGTCAATCTAGTCTGTATTAAGAGATTGTTTGAGTTGTTTATTACAAACATTTCAAAGTATTTCCTTTTAATGTAACGTTAGAAATTAGCACATCTTTAAATTGTATTAGTTTATCACTTACGCTTCTAATTAAAGTTTTATAATTATTTTCATCGTTTGAATATTTATAATTGACATACCTTTGTTGGAATTAAGTTTTAGCTTTACATTTTTATTTAATATCTTTTCCATGCACAACATTTCTAATATTTTCAGCTTCGTCACTTGTGGCAATTTTAATAACGCTTATTAAAACATATTTTTATGCCTACAGTTTGTACTTTTGTGTTCGATAAGACCGCGATTTAAACACTTTTTTAAAATATGGAAAGCTTTGTACAAATGACATTTCCCGCAACTGAAAGATGGTTTAGGAGGAAAATGACATTCATTTGGTTGATAAACAGTTTCTTTATGTTACACATTTTTCTAATATGTTACACGGTGCTTTACTAAATATCTCTAAAGCGTTGGCAGTCTTCTGCAATATGTTGAAACGTTAAATCAGATTGACTCTCTTATTTATTAAGAACTTTTCGCCTGATTACTGCATCGGTATTTCATAGTAAACCCTGTGCGAAGATTAGACATTTACATTTTTAGTGCTCAACTTCGACAATTTGAAATCATCACAGTGTTTGTTAATTACGCTAGCGAAAGTGGTGTAGACTTTGTCGTCTTTCCTTGTCAGATTCATACAATTCTACATTTTGTGAAAAGAGACGTTTTACGGCTAAACATTCAGTTAATAATTGTACTGCTTCAAAAATGTAAGAATGCAGGGTTATTTTGTGGCAATATATAATTGACGAATTTGGTATTTTCAACTATACCAAACTTCTTTAATAGCAAATAACCTGTGTAAAATCGGCCTAATTTGCACAGGCTCTATTATAAAATTCTTCGTATCGTTTAAAATACATAGCAACATTAATTTCGTTTTCATAGTCGTAAACAAAATGATCGATAACGCTAAAATTAGAGTTTTGTAAAAATGCACTTTCATCTTAAACATTTTGACTAGTATTTGGTAATTCGTATAATTTTTTTTTCTTGTTGGAAATTTTACCTCACTTTTTTATTTGCTCCAATTTTTTTTCTTGAAATTTCTCTTCTGGATAAATCTTTTCTATTTCTATTTTCTTCTTATAGTCTATCTGTTTCTCTTCTTGTCAAAATTGTTGTTTTTGTTGGTGTTGAATGTGTCCGAAATGGCACTTTTAAATTCCTCCATTTTCGTCACTAAAAGTAAGCTACTGCACATTTCCCTTTTACACAGCTCCCATTTTTTCCACTGAAAGATAATTTTTCCCCAATAATTTGCTCGTTCAAACTTTTTTACGTGTTGGTCATAAAACTATTAAAAAAAACGAAGAAAAATCGACAGATCTCTTGTTCGTTTATTGCAAAACCTCTTGCTGGGGAATGAGATCTTTTCATTCCATTCAAGAATGAAAACTTTTTTTTATTTTCAACCTTATTTTCTGACATTCGAGTTTTTACTTTTGCAGATATGGTACCCCATGTGCGTTAAAATTCAGTATGGCTTTTTACTTCTCGCCGTTGCTGTTCATAATTAACATTATTATGAGCAAACGTACAAGTATTTTTCGAAAATGCAACATCGCCAATTATAGTAATGGTTATGTTTTACACGACATAAGTCCGAGTTATTGTTGACAGTATTGTGTGCGACAAAAATCCGGGTTATGTTGTATCCGAATGCCCGAGTTCTACTTGAAGGCTCGATAATAAATAAGACAACAGGGCGGTATATTTACAAAGAGCAGATGTTGTCTACCTTTCTTCTATAAGGAGAGGGTGACGTCATGAGTAAAGTAATTTCTTTTTGTCATTTTACTTATTCTTTATAGATTTAGATGTAATAAGATTCAGACGTGTCAGCTAGCGGCACCTGTCTAGGCTGTCGTGGTCGCCCTCCGTCGGCTAATTAAAACAACAACAGTCTGGGGATATTGCTTATCAGGCGAACTGCAATAAACAAGTAAAGCATATTAGTGTGGTTACTTTTAGCATGACCAACGCGATTCGAATTAAAATCGCCCCTACCACCAGTTGAGGTCAAAGTCTAATTGAGGACTGAGGCAAGATTAATTTGGACCCAGTTTGTATGCTTCTTAAATATTGTATGTAATTTAGGTAATCTGTAACTATATAATGTTGTCATTTGCAAATGTTTATACGGTTGGATTACCTTTATTAATTTAAATTGGATTTACTTTATTTCTTAGGATCCATTTTTCTTTATTCGGGAATGTAACAAAAATAATTATATTTATTTCATTGGAAGTCATATTGTCATCAAATAAAATGAGTGGGTAAGAGAGAGAGAGAGAGAGAGAGAGAGAGAGAGAGAGAGAGAGACCGAGAGAAAAGAAAAACAATTCACAGGAAGACTAATTTTGGATTTTGCTTTTATTTACAAGAAAATTGAAATGCTTTTTTTATAATCACTATTTCCTGACGCGGGTGTAAACACTCTAACCCAGCTACTCCAACGGGTCGAATGTTCTCCAATATACTTATACATCTTTAAATTTCCTTCTTTTTTTATTAAAATTGAAATTGAAATAGCTTCAATTCAATTCATAGATTTTTATGAATTTATATCATTTCATATATCTGTAGATTGACTAACATGAATTGATACCATTTGCTTGCTTAATGATCTTATTTAATAATATTTAAAGGATGAATAATTTTAATTATATTCACTGTTATTCATGGTTGACAACGAATTCAAAATGCAAAACATTGAATAGTACCTATAATTCATTAATGATTCGTACAACATTATCTCACTTACGAGTTGAAAGTCATTTCATCTACTGTATCATATTAAATGGTATTTAAACTTTCGAATACTGTGTATCACATTAAAAATGTATTTCCGAATATTTTTATATGAATACTCATATAGATAATTATGTATGGATGTAAGTAGCGTTTAGAGTCGAAATTGTTCTTCAATTTCCTATTTCTAAGAGCACAATATAGCTTACGAATATTAACTCAATTTAAAAAATTACGAGTATGATCACATTGCCACACAAGTTCTCTTAAGATACCGAAAGTTAGGCAATGTCGATCCTGGACAGTATTTAGAGTGGTGAACCTTTGGGATCCGTTAAGACTAAGTGACCACAATAAATATATACTATACATAGTCAACTGGTTAATTAGAGAGAAGTAAAGTTCTTAAACTCTTTACTAGCCCATGTTTGACACATAAAGGAGAACTTTACTGGAATAGTTGAATATCTATGTATATTGAGATCTAGTGTTAGTTCCTGGATTTCTGAGAACTTAAACTGGAGTAAAGTGAAACAAAAAAGTAGAGAATTTACATTGAAGTAAAATGAAAACAAAACGAGTTACAATTATCTATAGACAAATAAATAGATCTTATTAAAAGAAGGTAGTAACGTATCGCATTACTTGTTAAAATAATATTTAATTCTGCATTGTTACATTTGTTTCTTCTGTTAAATCATAGTAAAAATCAAATTATTAAATAATTATATTCATTCATTTACCAAATACCTTCAAAATAGTCTATCAGTTATTTTTCTCAACCTGCCATGAAAGAAATGCGATTAACTCTCCTCGGTGGTAGCCGGAAGAATACGTAACAAGAAACTATCACAAATCTGTAAATACACATAGTAAATTGACTTTTACAAACACATGGCAACAACAATAAATATCTGCCTAAAAAGATTTTACACAGCAGATCAGGTCGGATCTTATAGCCATCAGATTGAAACTGTCACAATTACTACCATGCTCACAGACAATGCCATCAAAGAGCAAATGCAGGTTTCAATGAACTTTTATTTTGGTTAGTTTGCCAAGCTGTTATCTTCTTGTCAATAAAACTTCACATAATTTTATACGAGTGATTTACCATTTCTTTGGTAATTACCTTTACTTTACTTCTATATTGTATCTAAGTGAAGCTTAATCTTTAACAAGTTAACAAAAGCGGAACAAATGTTCGGCTTATATTCTTATTTGTATTACAAGAGAACGTTGTATAATCTTAAATACACAGTCTAATCTAGTTCAGCTACAGTAAGGTTATTGAGTACAAATTCTGCATTGCACACTTATCTTTACTTTTTTTTATAGTTTATTCGTTTATGTTTGTTTTGTTGTAAGCAGCGCTCTTCAGTCTTTCGTTATTATATCTTCTAGTCTGCATTGATTAAATCGTTCAGAGTGAGGGTCATAGATTATTTCCCCGGTTGCGCGTATAAAGATATCTAAAAAAAGCGTTTGATGTAATTCCCTCGAGGAAGAGATGCACAGACAAACTAAGCGAGGAAAATTGATGAGTCTTAGTGAGTTTACAATAAGCAACGAATATGTATTGAGAACAGACATATAACATGTAGTACAACAGAATATCTTTGTCTTCATCTGTCGGGTGTAATGTCATGCTACAAAACTATAGAAATTAGCATGACGAACACTTAATATATATAAAGGTGGACTCTAAATATATTAGTACTAATCTCATTAATAATGGATAGGATAGACACATTAAACACCAATAGCCATCACGCTTGTAAGTGAATATTTAACCAATATTGACTTCTTACGAATAGTAAAATGTATAATATATACTGTGCCTAGCAGACGTCGCCCGGAAGTAAAACAATCATTGAGTAATATGTTTACGAGTAAAAAGAACATTAATTTTAGTGACTTTAATTTTGTGGAAGAGGAATTTGTTTTAAACGTTCCTGACGATAATGGATTAATAGTAAATAAATAATAATCTATAATTAATGCAGAACACTTCCAATTAATGTTAACAATGTTCCTCTCTATTTATTTTTTCGTAAGTCAAGAAATAATAATTCTATAATTAATGCAGAAATTTTCCAATTACTGTTAAAAAAATGTTCCTCTATATTTATTTTTCGGAAGTCAAGAAATAATAATCTATAATTAATGCAAACAACTTCTAATTAATGTTAAAAAATGTTCCTCTATATTTATTTTTCGGTAGTCAAGAAATAATAATCTATAATTAATGCAGAAATCTTCCAATTAATGTTAAAAAATGTTCCTCTATATTTATTTTTTTGTAAGTCAAGAAATAATAATCTATAATTAATGCAGAAAACTTCTAATCAATGTTAAAAAATGTTCCTCTATATTTATTTTCTTGGAAGCCAATAAATAATAATCTATAATTAATGCAGAAAACTTCTAATTAATGTTAAAAAAAATGTTCCTCTACATTTATTTTTTTGGAAGTCAAGAAAAATAACAAAATAATTAATTTTTTCAATTTATTCGTTAAAAATATTTCGTGATAAAGAGAGAATATTTCAAATGTCACCGATTTTTAGTCTGAATAAGTAAAAACAAAACAATGAACCAAAAAACATA
The DNA here is from genome assembly GCA_963556195.1 of Sepiola atlantica. Lineage (NCBI taxonomy): Eukaryota > Metazoa > Mollusca > Cephalopoda > Sepiida > Sepiolidae > Sepiola > Sepiola atlantica. The sequence continues at coordinate 97,658,122 of OY744518.1, read as the reverse complement.
TATTCATGCCAGAAAATAGTGAAATGAAAAAAATGAAACGAAAAGACAAGTCTAGTTCAAATCAAGTATCGATATGTCAGAAAAATGTCTATTGTTTCTAACTTTGAAATATTGTTATATAACATGATATATGTACATTCACACTGCGAGCAGCGATAATAGCTTTTTAACAAAGATAGTTATTTCTCAGTGTTCAATAACTCAATTTCTGAATTGTTTTCCCAGGTAATCAAGCATTCTGTTATAAAAGTGTTACTTAACAATAAGCATACACTCATAGCTAGCATTTAAAAAATTAAGTATTTGTTGAAATTATTGAATGTTTTATGACCAATGGTAATGACTTTTAAATTGAATAACACAAATTCACGTTTAGTGAAAATATAGAATAAATAAATAAAGTTAAGATAAATGACGGTTATATTTAACAAACAATTATTATAATAAAATATATAATAATATACAGTTCAATACATATAATGAACAAATGCTTTATTTACCCTCACAACCACTATACACTTTTAAGTCTTCAAAAAGTTTTGAGATTCTCAATTTTTAAAAAGTGACTGCCATTGCTGCAGTATTAACAGCATCCCCTGAGTCTGTTTTAGACGAACATTGACGCCTATTTGCATAGGCATCTCGTTTGATGATAAGCCAAATCTCTTTTATTGGATTTAAATTCGGGGAACAGAGGAGGCCAGATCATCAACTTTATACCATTTAATGCCCAACAATGCTAAAAATGCTTAAGTAGCATGGGCAAATTGAGAAGAAGCATTACCTTGCATAGAAACAAAGTCCCTTAGTAGAGCCAGATTTATGTCATCTAGCCAAGGTACCAGAGATTCTCAATACGCAGCATACATATTTTTTTACTCTTTCGGGTACCCTTATAAGACAGAAATATCTAATTATAACCGATCATATCATGATTCCTCTACCATTATTTTGTCAAACGATGATGAGTCTTATTTCCGGAATAAATGTATCCTTTTACTTAGCCGTCAGGTCAATCAAGGGTTAAGTGGGTTTTATCAGTGGAAAATACCTTACTTATATCCATCTTCAAATATTTCTTTGCCCATTCTATACTCAAATTTTGTATTGGTGTAAAGGAAGCATTTGAAAATGGAACATTCACAGGCGCCATTGTTTTGAAAATTTGATTTTTTGTTTATTTTGGTACGTCAGGCAATTCAGCAGCTGTGAAGATTAATTTGCTCGATTATCCAGGTTTTCAACGGATGTGACAACCAATATTCTTCAAATCCCTGTTGGCGACAGTATCCCATCTTTGATTATTGGAAAATGCTCATTCAGTTATCTTTTTACAGTGTCCAGCAATTACACCAAGGAAGTCCCATTTAGCCGTGCCATTTATTATAATTTTTTTCTACCTCAGATTGTGATTTTGAACGTTCCATTGTTGTCAAGGAGTACAATAGATATTATCTCTGGCCACCCTGGAATGAGAAAAAAACGTTAATCACTGTTCGAACTATTCACAACAATATGTAGGTCAATCAAATAATATCATAATATGCCAGAATTTCCGTAAAAACTGCTGAAATTGGTAACAGATTGATGAGTTAGCTTAATGTTTATTAGAAATCTATTATCGCTGGTCACAGTCTATATGTGTATGTGTGTTTGCTCGCTGTCACAAAAGTTTCATTGGTGTAATGATTGGCACTCCCTAGAGAAAAAGTAATACTAGATTTGAGGTAAGCGAAATAAAAGAAATAAGTAAACACGGTTTTAATCACCCAAATACTCACCCAGATACTCATAAATTACTTTAAAACAGCAATGATATCAACTCTACTGACAGTGTTTGCGGAATCACACAGGAAAACGGAGAAAATGAAAATGAGGCATTCTATTAAAACTCTTAAAAAACTATTATTAATTTGTCCGCGAAAATATATTAGTAACAGACTCAAATCATGTAAGTTCTGATTTAGTTTGACATGGAACCCATGTGTATGTCCACATTATTTCTAAAATATATCTCACACTTTTATATTCGATATTATTAGCAAGACGTTTTGGTTTCTCTTGATTACACATAAGACACGTAAATAAAGATTAGGACTAATTATTTTCTAAAGTTTTGTGGTTAATATATCTATCTATCTATATATATATATATCTATATATATATATATATATATATATATCTATATATATATATATATATATATATATATATATATATATATATTTATACACACATACAGTAAAACTGCACTGCCATGGCGTTGTTTCGATCGTTAACGATTAAAACAATTATTTCCTCAGGCAAAGAAAACATGCCTGTTCCTTGGGTGTTTATATTTAAAAAAAGGAAAAGAAACACATTAGATTCAAATCTTAAAGGTCAGATGATCAAATTAAAAATAATATTTTCAATAACACATTTGTATATTTTCAATCGTGGGTTAAGAGACTGCACTATTTTTAATGTTGAATACGTGTCTCTTTATATAGAGTGAGTTCGGAGAGTCAGGTTACATGTTAAAAAGGGTGATAGTCTTGATGTCATCCTTTGTAGGAGGTATTAATTGAGTAGGCTAGCATATAGCAAAGGAAAAAGAAGGGTTTGGGGAAAGAGAAGGCTATATCGTAATTGAATACACGCACAAAAAAGCTAGACGTAGCATAATATTTCATTTTTCTCAGGGTTACGCGATTTTCAAGAGACAAAGTTACCAGGATTTGTTTACTTGCTTGTATAACTAGTTACAGATGGAAACACAATTAATAAAATTAAATTGGATTATAATTATTGATAATAATAATAATGTTAATAGTATTAATAATAATATAATTAATAATGATACTAATAATAATGATGATGATAATAACAATAATGATACTAATATCATTAAAATAATAATAATGATAATAATAATAACGATAATGATGATGATGTCTATATTGATAATAATAATTAGAATAATAAAAATAACAATAATAATGATAATTATAATGATAACAGTAGTTATAATGATAAGATCATCATTATTAATAATAATAATCAATAATATTACTACTACTAATAATAATCAATAATAATAATAATCAATACTAATACTATCCATAATAAAAATACTAATAAAACAAATAGTAATTCCAGTATCTTAGTAATAACCGTAAAGTTCATAATATTAATATTAATAATATAAGCAACTAATAATAATACTGATTACAAAAAATAAAACTAAGACCAATAATGCTACTACTAATTATAGTAATACTAATACGAATACAACTACTAATAGTGTTAATGCAAATAATGATAATCATTATCGTAATAATAATGATAATAATACAAATAATTATATTAGTAATAATAGTACCAATTCTAATAATAATAATTGTAATAGTAGCATAACTACAATTAATACTTATAAAAATAATAAAAAAAGAAATAATAATAACAGTAATAGAATATTTTATTCAATTACTGTTATTATTATTTCTATTTTTATTATTATACTTATAATATTAGTAATAATTATAGTGATAATAGTGATAGTGATAATAAATAATCAAAATTAATAATAATGATTAGAATACGAAAATAGTAATAATGGTAATAATAATAATAATAATAATAATAATAATAAAAATAATAATAATAATAATAATAATAATAATAATAATAATAATAATAATAATAATAATAATTGGTGATAATATTGATTATATATATATAGTTTTATGAAAAATATATCTATGGCAGGCAAACTTCACAGAAACGTTCATATTTCATTCTCGCATAAAATCATGCGTGGATATATATATATATATATATATATATATATATATATATACATCATACCAGAGCAAAAACGTGTTTAGATCAGACTCATACGACTCGGCCAAACCACCAAGGCAGACATCTTAGAGATGGGAAATTCAAGCAATGTCAATATTTTAACATAAATTTGCATACACACATCTACGTTTAATTTAAGCCTGAAGCACTCGGATGTTTTACCACACTGAAGAGCTGTAATACAGCGAAATATTTTATGTTTTCGTGACTATATATATATATATATATACATATATATATATATATATATATATATATATATATATATATATATATATATATATATATATATATATATATATGGTATGCGTATTTTTGAGAGTGTGTACGTTATCTAATAAACATTCTAATATAAAACATTGTCTGGTGAAATCAATTTGCATTTTTTCATCTTCCCCTTTTCGTCATGATTCTTTGAACTTGAATTAAAATTGGAACATATAGAATTTCTTGAATTGTGTTGCTACCTCAACCGCTATCGCTGCGAGGGTATCGGGACGATATCATTACATCTTATTATTTATATCATCCGCAAGATCGATCAAGCGAATCCATAGATACCATCACACCTTTTATATCAACATAAATCAATGGTACCCTATATTCACTATAACGAAGTACACGGCTATAAATGTTATAGCTGACAGGATTAAATAGAATTGAAAAGAATAAAATCGAATGGAAGCAAACTAATATGTTATCATTGCATTAGATAAAGGAACAGTGGGTATCTGACCTGTTGATCCTTATTTCAATAACTTATCTTAGTCAGCCTATCAGGTAAATAAAATGAAATGATATTATTTGTTTGACCCATTAGGTTTGGAAAAGCTGTATTTAATTTACAGTCAAATATAATGTAACTTGATCATCGAAAACAAACACTATGTCAGTGTTACACGAGCTTTTTCGTATAAGATAGTTCGTCCCTACTAGGACAATCAGTAATGAAACGGATATTACATAACATTTTTCAAAAATTTAGTTTTCCGATTACAAATAACAGCCAAAAATAAACAATCTACTTTCCAACTGCGTTTTTAAGATAATCAACTTAAAATAAGTAAAATTAAGAAAAAATTCTAAATATTTGGCATCAGAGTATTTGATATATATCAGGTCAATGAATACACAAAATTGACACTAAACCATCATGGAATAATTTTAAAAATATGAAAACGATAATCTTTTGGATATAATTATCTAATCTTGTGTTTCTTAAGTTGTTTGTCACTATGAGTCTTGTTGACGAGAAGGTATAATACGTTTTTTTAAATCAGAGTTATTACTCATAGTGACAATTGAAAAGCTTTTTACAAAAATTGTGAAAACATTTTTATTTTGTCTTTTTTATTGTTTATATTGGTCTGAAAAATATTTTGATTCGTTCCAAAGATAATATACACATATTGACGAATCACGTAAATCCAGTCCTTATTTTAGAGGAGTTCAAATTATGTACTTTTAATATGGAGTCAAATATTTTATTAAAATATATATATGGAAAATCAAATGAGAAAAACTGAAATTATTTATATATTCATAAGCGTTTCTATTGATTTCAAAACTATTCCAAGGTGATGTGTATATATATATATATATATATATATATATACATATACATATACACACACACATATATATATATATATATATATATATATATATATATATATATATGTAAGCAAACATGGATAAAAGTAACAGAATTGTTCCACTTGATGATGCTTTTTAATTTTTTCAATTGTTCTAATAGCAACATAAAAACGTTAATGTATGTTCCATATGTATCACTAATGTTTTCGTTTCTTAATCGAATCATTCTCAGGTGACAAAAACAAATGTACAAAAAAGCTAGAGAAAAGAAGAGAATTAATAAAACATCCGAGAAAGAGTATATTAAGTCAATTAGACGTAAAAAAATCTGGTGCAGTTCTAGGAGAAACTATATAAATTCAAATTCCAGGACCACAGAATTGGCGTCAGAAGATGAATTGTATTACGTTGTATAAGAAACAGTAAATAAAATAACAACACATCCCGGCTTACGTGATCTCCTAAAAATTCGACACTATGAACTTCGCAATTATTCCAATATCGTTATAAAAAGCGGACAAAACCAACATATTTGTAGTATTTTGGAAGTCAGTGTAGACATCAAGAGTAGTTTGTAGTTAGGTGTGCTAGTCGAATTTATTAAAAACAAACCGACTATCACAAAATGCTACTAACTATTCTTGATGACCATACCAAATCAATAGAATTAACGATAATATTACAAATACTTTAAATACATAAGTTAACCGTCTAATCACGGCTAATAACGTACACATAGATAATTACTAACATCTCATAATAACCAGAGATTAAAAACCTGATAATTTATATGGAAGAGTTAAGATATATAAACCTTATTCCCCTCTCAGATCTATTATATCCAACAACTACTCCCATATATTCATTAATAAACAATCTCAATGAACCTCTCAGCCCGTATGTACACATTTAATATAGCGTAAAGTTAACACAAACACCTTTACAAAACATACACCATCACCCTCAAAATCATTGCTTCTCTTTATGTTGAAATGTTATTCATTGGTGTATCCGTAAAATAAAGAATTGATATAATTATCAATAATATATACAATAACCTGTCTCCCCCTTCAGTTTAACTCAGTAAAAAACTACTAAAACATTAGTATTAATTTGCACCACTGAAGTACCTTTTTAAAACTTCAATAAAGAATGCACACTTAAATTGATGGGCTCAATTCTCAACCGATTTTAGCGAATTCTATATGACAAACATAGAAAAGAAAATATTTTATAACATTAAAATCCCCATATTTAAGTACGCAATCTCTATGATATTCTTATTTTAGCTGATGATGATGACGAAATACACAAACTACAGATTTTTCTCTAAAACTTTGTTGTAAAATTTACTGTAGAACTAAACGTAAATAATAAAATGCCATTAGATGATTTCTCATTAAGACCTTTAATAGTACGTTTACCACTTCTACTCATAAAAGCAACCAGTATAAGCTCTAGTCTCTTAAATTACAAGACGCTTAATCGCTTAAAATAGCCATTGTTAAATACATACTAAACCGTGCAAAACTAATATCCTCTACAAAAATGTTATTCACTGAATTACCAATAAAAACCAGGTCCTTATTAATAACGAATCCCTCTAATTATATAGTTGATTTACAAATAAAATTAATGATTCGAAACTTAAAAAACACTACAAATGATAACATAATAAAACATTATTACTTAAACAAAATTAATATATACTATTGCAATGAAATGTAACCATACTTTAAATGAGAAGAAAGGCCCATACACATATTGTACAATGATACATCTCTCCAACTGACAATAACAATAACATTAAACTAATTATTTGTAGTAAATAATTAATCTAATTTTATTATATTTATAGAAATTTAAGACCCAAAATATTGTAGTAAAACCACTCCCCCTCAACCCATTAACCATTAAAAAGAACTCATATTATATATATCTACAAATGTTCTTATGGAGAATACACAAATAATGATAATAAAGTCAATAGCTACATTGGTTTTACTACCACCACCTTCTTCCGCCGACTCACCATACACCTTCTAAACCCAAGCTCCAGTTACAAACATTTACAAAAACATAACTGCCCCCCTCTGATTTACGCCTCATTTTAGTTAATGACATTCACATAATACATTATGAAATCTATTTAAAAATTTAAAATACTCGAAGTGATCTTTATTTAAACCTATGAACATATAATTAATAACATAATGTATGAAACAAGTAACATTTTTTAAAATGCTAAACGTAATATAATTTTAACCTGTGACTAAAATTCAGACGTCCCGGAATTTACATTTTGACTTTTCTTATGGAACTGCACCAGTTTTCGTACGTCTTACTGACTTCTCATCCACGTTCTAGTCTGTTTTTTTAATTCTCTTTTTTTCTCTAGATTTGTTGTTCACTTGTTTTCGTCACGCCAAATACACACAATTGATATATATATATATATATATATATATATATATATATATATATATATATATATATATATATATATATATATATATATATATGTGTGTGTGTGAAAAAATGACAAACGGAAAACAAGTTAGAGTGCAGGAGCAAAAACAAAAACAAGAGATTTTTTGACCGGTAAGAAAGATTTTATCGGATTACCTTCCCTGGATTAAACTCCTGAAACATCACCCCAGAACTCCAAGACTCTATGGCCTACCAAAAACACACAAAAATGACATCACCATGAAACCTATCATATCGGGCATTGGCAGCACACTCCAAAAACCAACCAAAAAATTAGAAGAAATACTTACCCCCTTCTCGGCTCTATTAGCCCCGCCCATCTAAACAACTCCGGAGACCTGCTACAAAGACTCAAACACATACACATGAATAACCTCACTATGGCCAGTTTAGATATTAAATCTCTCTTCACTAACGTATCTATTCTTAAATGCTTCAGATTCCTAAAAATTCATCTTACCAAATATAAAACTAAACTCCCCCTCCCTACCACTCAAATTATCAAACTATGCCATCTAATAACACAACAATGCCACTTTACCTTGAACAATATTCTATATAAGCAAAAATTTGGTCTATCCATGGGCTCCCCCCTCAGTGGAGTCCTCGCCTATTGTTTCCTAAAATTCCTAGAGAACGGTCCATTCAAATCAATTCTACCCAAGAACTCCCACTACTTTAGATACATAGACGACAAACTCCTTATTTACCGATATAACATTAATCTCCCCGACATAGTCGAAACACTCAATAAAATAGAACACACCATTTCTTTCACCCCCGAACCAGAAAATAACTACATTCTTAACTTCCTTGACATCACACTTCATAACACCCCTAATGGCCTGGACTTCTCAGTCTTTAGGAAAACTACTAACAAAAATGACCTCATACATTTTTACTCTGACCACAACAAAAATATAACATCCGGAATGATCACTGGATCGTTTCTCAGAGCTCTGAGAATTTGCAGCCCCGCCCATCTCCACAATGAAGAATCGTATATTCAAAAAACCTACCAAGCTCTAAAATACCCTCATTCTTTCATCCTTAACGCTAAACAAAAAGCTTCCAACATCCACAAAAAAGACCGACCCCACAAAAATATCTCCTCACAAAATAACCAACACAACGGACGAAAACAAATCTTACATAGTTCTCCCCAATAACCCCATATCTATCTCCCTACAGAAACAACTTAAACCCGACATAAAAATAGTAACATCCACCTCAAAAACTATTAAAGACCTACTTAATACGCCCCCCCCCCCAAAAAAAAGACACCTCTCACTCTGCCGGTACCTACAAGATAAAATGCGCCGTATGTCCGATGTTCTACATTGGAGAAACATCCAGAAATCTGAGATCTCGCATTTACGAACACAAGCGGGACCTCAAACACGACATTTCCACTAATGCTCTAGTGATACACAGGAACACTCTCTCCCACAATCTAAACCTTTCAGACTGCACTCTCCTCAAGAACGAACACTCTCTCTCACGTCGCAAATACATTGGAAGCGCGACTATTCTCCTTTCATAACCTTCAAACTTCAACCTAAGGCACGGATCTTATACCCTTAGCAGACACTTAGCTAAAGCTGCACTAAAACACTGCAATATATTACACCACTGCGCCCCTGACTAAGTATCTATCTCTCTCTCTCTCTCTCTCTCTCTCTCTCTCTATATATATATATATATATATATATATATATATATATATATATATATATATATATATATATATATTGGAAAATGTGTGTATGTGTGTATATGTGTGTGTAGATATATACACACATATGTGTGTATATGTATATATACACATGTGCGTGTGTATGTGTGTGTATACTTTTTTATATATTTTTTGTGATAATAGCAAGCTCTCATTGATAATCAAATCATTTTAATACATCTCTCTCTAACTTAACCCTTATTTTTCTATTTTTAAAACCCATTTATATTTTTGTTTTTCTCCTAACCTTTAACCTGTCTTTCCCGTTTGTTTTCTTTTTTCACACATTTTGTCAACCTCGGCTTTTCATTTTTATGAATTGCTCTTTAAACACCTTTTGTAGACAAATTAGCAGACCTATCCCTGTTTATTTCTTATTGATCTTTAGGTGCTAACTTCCAGTGTATCAATTTCATGCCCACCCCTTTTGTTCACCGTAGTTTGGTTCTCTGCCGCCTTTCCCCCTTCTCCACCGCCTTAGAAGAATGTGTCACCTACTTATCATATCCCAACATCACTTAATGTCTTCTCATATGATCCAATCAGATCGTCCTCCTCTCATCCCATGTGTGTGCCTCCAAAATAAAATTATATCTTCATTTTCTGAAGACGTTCTCCACGAACGAAACCGGTCAAACAATCTCTTGTTTTTGTTTTTTCTCTCGCACTCTAACTTGTTTTCCGTTTGTAATTTTTTCATACATTTTGTCCATCACGACATTTCATTTTCATAGAATTATCGTGTACTTTACCCCCTATATATATATATATATACATATATAATTATTAATGACAATATATTTATTAGCATATACTATCAGTGCCTTTTTATTTTGCAGTCTTTTTAAAAGATCTAGCTCGATGCTTGTCAATCATAAACAGCAGAGCATGTATAACACAACACGAGTTAAGTATAACACGTAATCACAATTTACTTTAGGTATATGTCCTAAAATGTACTTTATACTACTTTATAATGAGGTAATTAGCATTGTTTAATAGGAAAAAATAAATATATAATAGAACCTTGCGGAAGTTTTATCCATGTCTAGGTAATTATAAACTATTTTCGTTGTAAGGGACAAATCCCGCCTGGCGTCAATGTTTCGAATCTCAGCGTGAGAACATTTGCCATATATCGTCAAACTGAAGAGCCTCGATACGCCGAAACATCATATATAAATGTATATATATATATATATATATATATATATGCATATATATATATATATATATATATATATATATTTCGTATCCTTAATCCATGTGTTTCTACCTTTGCACTTCTGATGCACTGATGATAATTATCCCTGCAAGAGGGAAGCATATCGTTAACTCAAGAAATGAGATAATTTCATACTGTCGCCATAAAAGAAAATTTAAATACGCTCAACTTATAACCCCAATAGACACACTACACCACAGAAATCATAATTTCGACCTATTATATATGTATGTATCTTGTATCGCTTATGGATTGGTATATATGTATATAGGTATGTACATGTGTGTGTATATGTATATATCTATATATATGTGTGTATGTATGTGTGTGTATATGTGTTGTATATCCATGGGAGATGTAGGATATGTGTTTGTGTATGTGTATACAGGTGTGTATATGTGTATGTATATGTATATATGTATATATATATATGTATGTATATGTGTATGTGTATGTGTTGTATATATAAATTCTGCCCCATGTAATCATAAAAAAACGAGATTTGTAGAATTTTCCATTTCAAAGTACTCTTTCCCTGTCTTAAACTATTACATGATCCCGTAACTCTCCACAACTGATTGATAATAACTCTGCTAGTCCACCTGCCAATCCAGATGTATCATCCCCTAAATTTTTACGTAGATATACACCCGATAAGGGGAGCATATTTGTGCGCATATATATACATGCGTATACTTTTTCCTTTATATTTGTATGTGTGTGTGAGTGGGAGTATGTATGTGTATTTGTATGTAGGTTTATATATCAATATGTATGTGCATGTGAATGTATGTATATGTATGTGAGTATGTATATATGTATGTATATGTATATGTGTGTATGTATGTGTGTATGTATGTATGTATGCATATATGTATGTGCGTACCTATGTGTATATGGATGTATATATGTTGTGTATGTGTGCATTTATATATATATATGTTTGAGTGTGTATATATGCGTTCCTGCAATGTGTCAGAGAGTATCCGATATGACAGCCCCATATGTATGTATGCACATGCATGCACGTGGGATGTGTATATCGATGTTCACATATCGGTCGCTCCAGGAACATTTAGCTGTCTTGTGCATTTGATACTTGAATTCACGGTTAGTGCGACCATGGTCTGACTTTGTTGCCCCGCAGAGGATACTTCTGGTAAATCTACCTAAACTAATAAGAACTTAAAGACCTCACATACTATGTATCTTTATAAATTAACATTTCTTAAAGTAAACTTGTTTTTAAAAGGATTAGATAATAATTTTCTTGAAGAAAAGATATTTTGAAAATAACTCTTTCCCTGAGATGTTTATTTTAATAATTTATTCAAGATAACTTTAAAACAATAACTCTAGCCTTTGACCTCTAAAACGCCAAGACAAGTACTTATTTCTTTAAAATTTACTTCATACCCTATTAATATACACCCACCGCTATATAAACTTATTTACCTCGGCAAAATATTAACAACTCTCTTCCCCCAACTATAAATACCGTACAGCTTGACGCTGACCGTCTAAGCTCCCATCACCCATTCTCTAACCCTCATTCTGCTAGCTACTTAAAAAGAAAATGTAAAAATATATATTTACACAGCAGTATATACGCATATATTTATATACGTATGTGTATATATGTATGTGTATGTGTGTGTGTTGATATATATATATATATATATATATATATCTTCGATTCCCTACGACCGTGCCGCATCCGTTGTCCCCCACACTACCAAACGCTAATTTTCCTATCCATCATAGCAAGCAAATAGTTATTTCCACCACCGCCATCACCACGACCTACAAGCAACACCTTCAATCCGCTCCGGCTTGAAAAATATCGGATCTAAATCCATGCTTATAACCTATCGATACACTGATCAACCAGGGAGTCAGAGGTTTTCGTAATGTACACTTTGATATATACCGAACTCTAACTGAAGAACTTCATTCTGAACCCTCTGAAACGGATAATTCCAATACCAAACTACTGCACAGACAAGATAAACTAGACTTTACCAATTGCATTCTAAATATCTCTTAATAAAAACATTTGGATTCCTAAACAATTTGAGTATTACTCTTTTTCAAATAGTCATTTCCAACATAACAGCTGTTTTATTTTTTACCTGCTTTTTAACGGCGTCCACCCTGACTCTCCGCTTTCATCTCGACATAAGATTCTTTGCCGTTTGGTCTTTATTTTGTTTTAGTTTATGTAAAATGTTCAAAGTTAAATGTTGCCAATAATATTCACAATCACATTGTCGGTGTTTCTCTATCCACTGATGAAAATAGTTTATCTTTGAAAATCCATTGATTAAGGATATGAAGCTCCTGGCTCTGAACGTTTGATATCCTAATAAATATTGTATCTTTACACGTTTTTAATTCTCATCGTTCATCTCTAGTAATTGATTGCTCTATTCAATATATTGAGCTTCATATTATCACGATAGATTATTATTAAACGATAATTCAATTACCTTTAATTTAATTCAACATTTAAAATTATATATATATTTGTATATATATATATATATATATATATATATAATATATATATATATATATATATATATATATATATGTGTGTGTGTGTGTGTGTGTATTGCAGAAAATAAAAACAGCATCGGTACAGTCGATTTCAAATCCAAACAAAGGGTACTTATAATTGGTCCCATTTACCCCACTCTATTTATTCTATCAGACATGAACAGAGGCTGAAGAGAGTCTGATAAAAAAATACCAATTATAAGTACCCTTTGTTTGAATTTGAAACAGACTGTACCGATGTTGTTCTGATCTTCTGTAATGAATATATAAATAAATGTAACGCTTTTTGATAATCCAGCACGCTGCTGGTGTTGTTTCCCACTAACCTTATATATATATATATATATATATATATATATATATATATATATATATATATATATATATATATATATATATATATATATATATATATATATAATGAAAAGGAAAGCCAAACACTATATTATTTATGTATTCATCAACGTTTCGTTATTTATTGAAGACTCCCTTAGGATGAAGAAACAATTCAGAAAAATCATACAGATATTAATTTTGATTTTTCAGAAATTGTTAAAATTTCGGCATTGCTGTTGACAAGCAAAAAATATAAACCACTATTTCGGTTAGTCCGTTATCAGCAGCAGTCTGTACATTTCAAGAGACGCGTGAAAGTGAATGTGGTAATGGTTTGGATTTATTATATTCCCATATCTATTTTTAGCTAGGGTTAAAATATGTCACAGCCGAGCCTGACTGATAGTATATGTGTTATATGAATGTAAAATCGTAGAGATTTTTTTATTTAATACACGGGGGTAGCATGTTCTTGTCCCGTCAGCTATTCTTCGTATCGCCCACACCGAAGATTGCACTATTGAAATTTAGATGACTATTACTTAGAACATAATTTAACTTAGTATCTATATCAACTGCGCCACGGGTCTTAAGCAAAGTTGGATTAAAAAACGAACACTTTTGGAATAAAGAAAGAGGGTGGACATCACACCGATTACTTCATTTATTCAAGTGTGAGTGTATGCATTCATTCCTATTTATTTGATTTCTTTATTTGTGTCTCATTAATTAACCAATACATTTCTTGTAATGTGTGGAAGTATGTGTAAAGGCCTGTTGGAAATAATATCACTCGTAATTTATTTATGTATGAATGTATTTATTTGTTATTTTTTAGTTTCTTATTCGTGTATTATTAATTGATCAATATTTATTAAAAGTATTTATGATTATACAAGTGTATGTATACGTAATACGTGAATATATGGAAAAAGTGAGGATATAATATGAATAGTGTCTTAATAAATACATTCTAACATAATTTAAGACACGATGAATATTATATCCTAACTTCAATAAAAAAGGAAACATTGATGAATGCATCAGTAATATAGTTTTTGGCTTTCCTTTTTGATTTTCAATTACGTTGTATCATTGTATCCCTATTTATATATATATATATATATATATGTATATATATATATATATACATATATATATATACGTATATATATATTTATGTATATATATATTTATATATATATATATACATAAACATATTTGGATTGCACAATAGCGATCGTATTATTTCTTAAATAGATCTGAAATGTAAATCATATCTAACATTACTTGTTAAAATTACAATGAAGTAGTCCCATATATGAGTAAATCTGATCAGTTAATGGTGTACTATTTTGGTATATGTACTTTACGTAACTATAAGGATTGTCTTTATTCATGGGTGATTTTTTACAACTTCCAGTATCATACTATATAACGCATACTTAAAGAATTACATTTTGTCTTGATCAATTTTCAAACTGTTGTGGTGTCCATTGTCAGCTTACTAGGTTTAATGAAAAACGATCAAAACATTACAGTTGTTAATATATATATATATTGTCAGCGAGGCCGGCCTTAAGGATAGGGCAAACTAGGCAGCTGTCTAAGGCCTCCGATTCCTAGGGGTGTCATATGAATCACGAAAATGTTATATACAGTATTATAAAATAATGCTCATTATGCAAAACACAAAATACATAATTTATAACTACTGATAAAGAAATGCATTTAATATCAGCAATATAATACAAAGAAGTATTTACCCTTATTTTACTACAGATACACAAACACACAAACACACTTTTTTCACTAACACACAAAATGATACTGATTAGAAATTTTCTACGTCTACCTCACGCGTAGCTTGTGACATCAATGTATATTACTTGCATATGATACCAAGGTAATATATTTATAGTCATCACATTACGTCTATTTTATTTTTATTTGTAATTGACTGGTTGATAATTATTAACTGTATAAAATGTACTCATTTTGGTGTCGCAGACGCCAGCCATCTGGCTGAATGGTCTTACAACTAAGAAAAACAGTCACCGCCAAAACTTACGGCAATGTCATAGACAAAAAGACAAACGCAGACGAAAAGTTGATTTTTGTTGACTCTTTATGACATCTTTATAAATCACATTTCAGTTATTAGTTGATTTAGATACAAATACGAGTAGTTTTTAATAAATTGCGTAATTTTATTTATTTTTCCATTTAATTTGGGATAACCAAATTATCTTCGCCTAGGACATCCAAGTACCTAAGGCTTGCCCCGTTGTCAGTTAACAATTTTACTGAGTTTTTTTCTTAATGATAACGTGATTCATATACGTATGATGTTTACTGTTGTATACTTATTAAACATGGTGAGTATTACTATTTATTTTAAGGTTATCAACACAACTATTCATGTATTGATCTAGTAACAAAATGAACGAAATAGCCAAGCTATTTACACACAATATAATCAAAACTGCTCCATAAAATCATCTTTGATAAAAGACAGGCATATATTTTAACGTCTTTCAATTATCGCGTCTTATGACAAGTATTGAATTTCTACACGATATTCGCTCACAAATCACATTTGATTAAAAATATAATTTTAAGAACACAATAGATTCCCATCAGAAAGAAATAAGCTCTTAATATATTTTTCTTTTTCAATATGTTTCGACTTTATCGTCGATAATTTACGCAAAATACTACACACATTTCTGGGTAGACATCCCCTTTAAAAAGGTTTAACTCCTCTTCAACGACTCAATAAACAACAGGTAAAGTTAACAAATAACATCAAATGTGCAACCCCCCCCCCCCCAAAAAAAAAATATTATTACATCTTTTTTTGCAAATTGATTGGAAAGTTTGTTTTAAAAGACAAGTCTTTTACAGGAATTAAAAATGTTCTCATTTTTATTTGTGTTTATTTTGTTTTAGATATTTATCGCCGATAATTTATTATATCTCTCTTTGGGGCAAAAACAAGGTTACAAAAACCGTTGTGAAGATCTATAGTCATGCCGCCTATCTGCGAGGAAAGAAAATCTCAACGTTAAACTGGCATAATTAATATTTCAAGAGAGAATACTACTTTGAGGAAAGCTTTTAATGGAAACGTGCCTTTTCAGTATTTATTATTTAGATTTAACCTTATTAGAATGGCTTCGTATTACACCAATAGATACGCGCAGAATGAGTGATACACAGAAATATAACTATACGAAAATTAATTAGGCGCCTTAAAGAGTCGTTCTTGTGAATTAAAACAAATATCTACATTCCTTTTTTTAAAAGTATAAGGTTATTTTCATCTTTGTTCTTCAGAATAGCCTCTTCAAGATTTCAAAATAATACAATTAATTGTGAAATATATTTGTACTCACCACACACGCATATATATTAGATAAAAACACAATCAGCCTGTTTACTTCCAAATAACAATAATAACTACTAATAATCTATATAATAAGTAGGATGAGAAAATAACGACGAATCATAATATGGAACTAAAAATACTTATGATTTTCAGTTATGCCAGAAGAATATAATAAAAATAGGTTACCATTTATGAAGTTTCAAATTACACCAAAGTATAATAAATTGTGACAGTAGTTGTGGAGCAGTATTACGTACAGTATCTTAGAAAGTGATCGTCGTGGGAATATATGGAATAATTTGTGCATTTATTTTATAAATTTCTCCATTAAAATTCGTAATAGCTTCCTTTAAAAACCATATGTTTTCTGATTCAGGTGTAAAGGGACATTTAATGTAAATATTATTTTTTAAACTTTACAAAATTACAATTTACGTTATTAATCTATATTTCCCTTAAATTACAATACAGATAAATGAATAGATTTTGCATCATTTACTTTCCTTAACGAATTGTTCAACAAAGCAAGAATTGTTTAAGTAAGAAAGAACAATAGAAACATTTTAAATAGTACGAAAAATAATATATATATATATATATATATATATATATATATATATATATATATATATATATATATATAGTAGACTTGATTTTCCCCTTCAAATTATCCTAAAATATGCAAAGAAAACTACTGCATCAAACGCTTCAAAAATCAACACCTCATACACTCATTTACTTCGACTGTGTTACACGCAACTTAAACATGTTTTAAAAATCTAACATTAATTCCTGTTATTTATCCGATGCAGCTAACTCTTTAACAGCATACTCCAAAGTGAGAATAGCCCTGTATTGTTCCTTTATCAATTAATAATTATTTCCCTCCCCAAACGCCGTTTGGCAATTATTTCACAAAGAAATGCGCTCAAGTTGAACTGTCTCAGAATTTGTAAAACAGCCATCAGAGCTATGCTTACATAGACATTACTCACCAAATCGTTCGCCATAACACAACATCAGATTTTACATGCAAAACAAACTTTAACATACTGTTCCCTACACACCAGCAGATATGTATTCTTTTTCTATTCGAATTATACTTATACTGTTAAACATCCATTTATTTACGTTACTTTTCATTCCCATATATAATCGCATAATTAAGCACCAACACTTGTTTAGTTTTCTTTCTGTTCCGGTGACTTCTAACAACGAAGAAAACTACTAACATTGCCTCCAACATTTACGCATCGTTGCATTACCATCATCATAAGACATACTATAAAAAACAATTCTTTAGTAATTAACGTTTGTGTAAGTTGAATTGAACTGAATAGTTTATTTCCCTTTTTATCATTCAGAAGGAAACATGCAAAATACGCGAGATATTCCAACGGTCCCGATACTGAAATTGAACCACACTTAATTTTCATTTAAATTAAACATAACAAAAAGAAAAACTGACTCAAATTCAAGTGATGTAAAATGGTACTTTATATGCAATCACCACCGTCTCCAATCGGGTGGTTATTGGGTAATATTTTGCATTTTTAGGGTAACACTTTGAGATTTCCTTCCTAACGAGATTCTACATTTTAGGCGTTTACGTGTAAACAATAAACACCCTGAAAAACTTTGGGGAAAAGGGAATAATGATAAAAACAAACAATATATATTGGAGATCAGCTTCGCGCATACATTTTATGAAAAATGATCCCTCATTTCCGACCCATTCTAGCGTTTTAGGTCAGTAACCAAAAGTATTACTTTTAAGTTTTCTTCTGTGAAAAATCTATTCAGTGCGGTTTGGGAGAGAACTAGCGGGGCGATTATGCATGGTTTTACGACACTGTTACTTAGGCTTACGGTGAATGGTAAAAAAACATTTACTTAACTGCTCAAAAAGTTTAGAATGGTCCGGAAATGGAGGGATCAGTTTACGTAAATTTTTTATACGAAATTGATGCCAAACTCTAAATTGAAAAAAAAAGTTTTTTGTTTTTGCTTTTCCACAAAATTCTGTAAGGTGTTTACACTTAATCGCCCCAAAGAATCTCATTTTGGGGGGTAGCTGAGGGTGTTAATCTACAAATTAACCTTATTTCGAGTGCCTTAATAACAATTTTTACATGGAAACACACTTTATTATAAATATGAGTACCACTTACCGTAAGTCCGTGTGCCCCCTCACATAATCTAGCTTGAATCTAACTTAAACTATTATTATAGTTCATTTATTTCTCTTAAACCAAAGAAAAACATTATTTTTCGTACACACCCCTATTGTACAAAAGAGTTTAATATTCCATTTTAATAATATTATTTAACAATCTCTACCTGACTTACATTATTTGTTTATTTCATATTAGTAATCGAATATTTATTGACATAGAACACGCAATAGCACGAAAGTTTTAAAATCGTATTAAAATACTTTAATTGCAAAATTAATTCCACAACTGCTCCTTTTCCTCGCAACATACATTTTCAACTATTAAAAGACGACGTTTTATCTAAACATTAAAACTATCCTATTTGATCTATTTGCGTTCTCTCGGTTGTTTAATTCATTTTTTTTATTTATCCCGGGCAGCGCCCCGTAACGGGTCATGCTAGTTATATACATATATATACATATATATATATATATATATATATATATATATATATATATATATATATATATATATATATATATGTATATATATATATGTCATGCTAGTTATATATATATATATATATATATATATATATATATATATATATATATATATCATTTTAAAAGTTAAATGTACTTATATTTTCAGGTTTTTGTGTAATCAAATTTATTTAATATAAAAACACATTTGAACGCGCGTAGACACATGCAAACCTATCTTTTAGATACATTATATCGTTTGAAAACTATCTTCATCATAAACTGCGATATATTATATCACTAGGTTTAAATTATACGTTATTGTAAGTACATTTTAAAAAAGATTTGATACCATGAACATTCTAGATCCAGTAACTACAGAAGTAAATACACAAACACACATAAACATGGCCATGAAAATTAATTCTGTGTTTAAAATAACGTCGTGTAAGAAATCAATTATTTCTCCCTCTTAATAAAACATAAATCTTTATCCTTTTTATGTTAGTCGTTAGAATAAGGCTGTTCGCTAGGATAATTGGTAGCTTATCTTTCGACCGGATTCATCTTGGAACGTGGCCATTAGGCTAACTTTATATATAAAATAAAAGAAATGAGATAATAATACTTAGTATTATAAAGCATATAAATCATATTCTACCCCCAAAAATGTGAACATCGAGTACTCTATGAAAAAAACGTGTAATCACTATCAACTCGACATAGCTCCATTAATGCAGTTTCCAAATTCTAGAGTTTCAAATAAAATGAATGATTACATTAGTTCATGCTTATTCGCTCATTGACTTCAGCAGTAGATGTTTTGCATTGGCATTATTTGTAAGTTAATTACTACTGGTACACTTTGCAGCTAATTTATCAGCGGTTGCCATTTTAAGTTAGTTACGGCCGGTAGTTATTTTAAGTTAATTACTTTTTAAGTTATTGTTTACCGGTATTATTTTTAAGTTATTTGTTACGGTACTCTTTGTAAGTTTTTGCCACCGGTACTCTTTTTAATCATTGATTACCGGTACTCTTTTGAAGTTATTTACTACCGGTACACATTTTGGTACTACTCCAGGGTTTGCGCCTAATTTCCGTGACTGTTCGGCCGTATCGATCCGACAGGTCACGGAAGCGTCCGAGACCTGCCGAGTCGAAAACGAGGCTGTCGAGACGAAAACGAGGCTGTATAAACAAAACCGCAAAATGCGCGAAAAAAAAGGAAGGTTGGCAGACGACAATATAAGACGATGAATACGAAAAAAAAGAAATGCATATATTTTCATTAAAAAATGAAAGAAATGAACAAACCCATAGCTGAAATAAATAATTCTATTTTATTTCTTTTATTTTTAAACCATTTTTATGTTACTATTTTTTTCAATTAGGCAAGTCTTTTTTTTTCAAATTAGGCAAGTCTTTTTGTTATTTATAGATTTTTTATGGGGGGAGGAATTCTGTATCTTTTCCCGGAGAGGTAGCGCTTGTTTTTTTTTTGGGGGGGGGCTTAGCGAAAGACAGGCAGAAGAGGAGCCTGGGACCACAGGTAGATCATCTTCAGTATGGTCGCTATCTCCAGATTTGACCGCGAAAAAAATGTCCCCGATCGCAAAGACACCCCAAGCCCTGCATTCCTGGGTGGGGCATCTCCATGCATATTTGTCCGATATTTTTTGTCTTGCCGTCAACCGGCAAAGTCGTGCGCATGCCTACACCGCATTCTGGTGGGCAGTAGAGATTTTTAATGGCAGAAATTCATAACCTGCTCCGGAGATTCTAGGCTCTGACACAATTGCTGCAAAATTCATTTTTTTTAGTTTGGCTTAGCGTCTCCTTCCAATTTTTATCGGCTGCTTGGTATAAACTGCCTTGCAACATCCTGATTGGTCAGGTTTTTCCCCCCAGTTTTGTTTACAGCCTCGTTTTCGACTCGGCAGGTCTTGGACGCTTCCGTGACCTGTCGGATCGATGCGGCCGAGCAGTCACGGAAATTAGGCGCAAAACCTGGAGTAATACCCACATTTTAAGCTATTGTTTACCGGTATTTTCTTTTAGTTATATATTACCGGTACTTTTTACAGTTATTTACAACCTGTACTATATCTAATTTATTTATAACCGATACTATTTTTTAGTTATTTACTACCGAGGTCTTTTAAGTGTCTTACCGCGTGCACTCTTTGAAAAAATATTAATTGCCGGTAGTCTTTTTAACTTATTTATTAGCGGTTGTCATTTTAAGTTATTTATTATCAGTACTATTCTTAAGTTATTTAGTAGCGGTAGAAATGTTAAGCATTTTCTACCAGTAGTATGTTACGCTATTGATTAGCAGTACTCTTTTAAAGTTATTTTCAACCGACACATTTTAAGTTATTAATACACAATACTAGGTTTTACTTATTTACTACCGGTAGTTTTTTAAAGTTGCTTATTACCTGTACTTTCCTTAGGTTATTTATGGATAGCATAGGTTGTAACTTATTTATTAGCGGTTGCCATTTTAATTCGTTCACTAGCGGTACTCTTTTTAAAGTTATTTAATACTGCTAGTGATTTTAAGTTACTCTTTTTGGTTATTTATTACTAGTACTCTTTTTCAGTTATTAACTACCGTTACTCTTTTAAAGTTATTTAGTACCGTTAGTCGTTTTAAGTTATTTACTACTGGTATTCTTTTTAAGTTATTTACTAATGGTCATCTTCTTAAGTAATTTAATACTGGTAGTCTTTGTATGTTATCTACTGCCGTTATTCCTGTTTGATTATTTACTAACGGTAGCCTTTTAAAGTTACTTACGACTCGTAGTATTTTAAATATATTTATTTCCGTTACTCTTTTTAAAGTTATTTTCTACCGGAAAACAAATACGTATCTTCATCAATTGTGTATTATTAGTTAAACGTAAATCACATGTGTACCAATGACTGGGAATAAAGTGTGGACCAATATATCTCCAAATAATATTAATCAGTAAACTCAATCGACCCGATAACCCTTGAACTAAGCATAGCTGATACGATACTAAGCTAATGTATCTATTAGGTCAATCACCTCATCTCATAGCGTAGTTAGATTACTACTTAGTTTGAGAATAGAGACGAGAATTGATCGATTTCAAACAAACGCAATGGTTTGATTATCGGGCGATAATTTCCAAGAGGGAAAAGACGAATACGAAGTGTTGTGGGTTTTTGTAGGTGTTGGTGATTTGTATGCGTGAACACCTACAGGTTTTATGATAGGAGATACAACGAGAGTGGGGCAGACGGGAAAACGAGGTGGGCGTGAGCAGACGAGAGAGATAGTCGTGCAGTTGGGAGAGTGGATTTTGAAGTTGTTTGGGTTAATGTTGTTTCGGTGTTGTCTGAACAAGTGTTCCTACTCAATGTTAGACTATCCTGAATACGTTAGTTTGCTACAAACCATTTTTCAGTTGCTTACAGGGTAACTCTCGAAAATATCAATTGCTGCAAACAAACACTCCATGTATAAATAGAAAATCACATTGTGTTACCGAGTGATCGAGGATATTATTTCCGCTTAACATTTCCCGGCACCTAATAATACCATAAATACATTCACCTAGGTTCTCACCCGAATTCATTGGATACTTCTAACTATAAATATCTGGGTTGTGTTTCTGCTTACAACACCCCGCACACCAAATAAGTAACCCATTTAAATATTAACCAGGATGAATGTTCTTTTAATATTGGTGATCAAAGAACTAGTGATTCAACGTAATGGCACAGTAATATCTTTTATCTATTATATTAATATCAATCTCCTATGCGCTGTACCTGGATGGTTATGTTATTAAAAATTGGATATCTTTCTTTTTTGACAAAATGCTGTGTTATTCGTCTCACTTTATAGTTTTAGGCTAACTATTAAACCGGCATTCGCGTGTCTCCTTCGTTTTCGCTTGTTGACGTTCATTCAACCATTTTTCGTTCCTGCAGCGAAAATGTAAAATTACGCAACGAAGAAAGCCTTTCAAATTGACATTGATTCGATTTTTTCTTCACTCTATACGTCTCGCTGTCTTTCTTTAGGAATGTTTTAACTGCGTGGCGCCATTTTCGACTCGACGCTTCTTGTTCGACTTCCACCTTGTGTTACTCCCGCATAAAATAATCAGGTATAACAGTGTGTGCTCTACGACCGAACATTATCGTTTATTTTTGCTTTCTTGCTATTTTTTTTAGAATTGTTAGTTGTAAAGTATCTCAATATTTGTTCATTATTTGCTTTCGCGATTCTGCACGTACAGCAGTAGTAACTCTACTTTCGATGCATTACATCTGAAGAGAATCAATATAGCAACACAAAGGATGAAATAGAATAGAACATAATAACAAAAATTGTATTAGGAAACATTTCCGAAATACCCGCGTCAATTGTAATATATTTTGAGTAAACAAATGTATTTTGAAAGTGATTAAAAATTTCAAGTTTTTAAAAAAATCAATTTATAACCTTGCTTTTACATATTCAATATAAAATAATACATCAACTTATCTATTTATATGTTTTTCACAGAAAGACGTAACTTTAATAAACGTCGCATATAATACAAAGCAGAGGAAGATGTAGCAAATATTTTTAAAGCTAATTTATATTAACTTATTAGACAGGGCAGACCTGTTATCGCATTGCGTTGTGAAATAAACAACAACTTTTTATCGTGGGAAATAAGACATTCAAGGTATGAATTGAATTATTACACCGGATTCTTAATTAACTTTGAAATAACAGTTAATTCCTATCGTAATCAAATAACTACCGTGAAGTGTGGATTACGTGAGTTTTTTATCTAAATAAGATGGACAGTCGAACAGTTGAGAAGGAACAAAGCTGTAGACGGCACTATTTAAACATATTGGGTTGAGATCTTTCACAATTTCACAGTTAAACAAATATCCGTGAAAATAATGTAATATAAGCAGCATGTTAATAACAATAAACGTAACATAAGGTTTTCGTTTTAAGGTGTATTCAATTCCTAACATCGAGTTATATCTTAATGATATATAAACTAGGCACATTCATTTAAATGCCCTGGAAATAGTAAGGGTAAATTCAATTCGACTTCTTGCGTTTCCCTATTTTACCGTTGTGCCTTACCCTACTATAATTTCTCATTTTTTGTAAGCAAGGCACACACAAAACTTATCGTGATTCAGAGTGTCTCTCGAATATAAAATATCATGTTCATAAGGAAATTTAGATTCCGGAGGAAAATTACGTATGTAGATTGGTAGAAACTTACTGATGAGTTTTGGTAGATTTTCCTGAACTAGACACCGTCGAACATAGATAATTTCTATTTAAAGAACAACGCCTAACTGAAGCGATTCTTCCCTGTACCTATTGATAATTTCGATTCCTTAACACGTGTATCACTCACAAGCACAGCATACTTTAATATATATATATATATATATATATATATATATATATATATATATATATATATATATATATACGCACGCTTCCATAGATAGCGAAACCTTAGATATTCGCTGCATAGCCAGACAGAAATACACATAAATTTTGCGATATATTCATTTAATTTTGAGAAAATGTTATATGTTTATATGTAGTCTATATCAATAACATGATTCTGATATATTTATTTTTCTTTCTCCGCTATTTACAGAAATACACGCGGCAATAAAGTGTTCACGGTGTGATTCACTGAAAGACAATTATTACGGTGAATGCGAACAGTCTCCACCTCGACCAACACCTTGTCCAGAAAACAATGGAAATATGTATTGCTCAATAGTAAGAGAAACAGATTTTAATGGTAAGTGTAAATGATTCGTTCACACGCATATAAGCACACACACACACATATGTGATATTGAGTTAAAGTTTCCTAATAACAAGCTTAATATGAATGAAAGAACTCAGTTAATAAAATATGATGGAGCCATGAATATATGTCAAACGTAGTATTTCCGATTTTGGAGCAAAATGTATTTAACGCACAATGCAAATATTTAAGAAAAATGAATTACAAAACATTAATACGTACCAGACTTTAGTTGAAATTCGATCTTAACTGGCCCCTTTATCTCCAGACTTTAAATATATAAAGACCTTTACAATTACACGATTTCCACACGCAATAATACTAAATAAATTATTCTAGTGATTCTGATAATTTTATATATATATGTGTGTGTATACAAGACATTGCCTCTTTTTGATCGATAGAAAAAACATTCATTCATGTGCCTCATGACGAAATAATTACTTCTAATATTAAGTTCACATCATTTAATTGATGTATACCCATATGATAGCAATCTAACAATAGCATAATATAATAAACTGTTTCAAATCCTCACATTGATCGAATAAAAATATTAATTCAACATTAATTGTTACGAATAAATGAGAAAGCTATTTTAATAGAAAGCGTTCCAGAAAAAAAACTGTTGTTTCTCGACATGAACAGACAGGGCGATGGACATACACACCTTTTCTCAGATATGAAAGATGAAGATTGACATGTCTTCTTATCTTATATATTTATTGATCAATGGATTTACATGTATAGGATTTACAGTTTGCTTATCCTATATATTTATCGATCAACTCATAGGATTTACATGTCTTCTTCGTATCCTACATATTTATTGATCACTTGAATGAGAGAAAACATACAAGTCATGCATATAAAAGTCATAAAGCGATTATATTTTTTGGAAAAAATTAGGCTCCAGGCGAGAAAAATACAAACTTTTAAACATAGCGGCCACATACAATAGCGAACATGTCATTGTGCTGAGCTTCCCTTGCCCCCTAAGCAGGACAGTCAATGACTACTATAACATTAATCATACACTAACAACGGGCCGACGTCACTGACACGCAAGATCACGTACACATTCTCACACTGTCTACAATGTCTACTGCATTTACAGACACTGTCACATGCATATCCATACTGCCAGGGAGAAGCAAATATATACAGACTTCTTAGACAGTCCAATCCAGTCTTACAAGTTTGCCTTTCTACAAACATTTAACATTTCCCACACAGACAGGAATAATTCTCTCAAACAAAGTATATGTACTACTATTGCAAATTTGTATATATATATATACATATGTTTTTTTCTTCAAACTATGTTTTACCTCTTCAATTCAAAACAATAATTTTTTTCTTTTTCTTTATTTTCGTACATTTAAATCGTAAGTGTGGGTCTTGCTGTTAGGGTATCTGCGACATTTGAACACACAAATACAACAAATGCCCCGAAACATATACCATAGCTATCAATAGAGTTGCTTGAACGCATCTGAAATATTGTTCAATAAATAAACATAGTTCCACATAGCAATTTCTAGTTCTGGTAATTTCCGCCTAAAATTATGGTATCGCAAATTGTAGGCTTGCAAAAACACGTGAAGGGACGAGTAAAACACAACGCGCTATGCCGACGCCAATAGCTATGTGAAAACAAGCATAATTCCTCTTGAGAGTCTATTACTAAAAGAGATGTCAGAAAGACAATGATATTCCCTCATGTTAATGTAATGTTTTTTCACCTCAGGCAAGTCTAGTATTCTTCGCAGATATAGTTCATGCTTCATGGCCTATTTATACATGAATAGTATGTCGCTCAAGAGCATCTTTTGAAGAAGACAACAACATAGTTTTTGCTCCGCGTTAACACGGTGACCGCTAGTGGTATGAGGAATAATAACGTTTTTACTTTTTTTTCCTTTGTTTACATGCTCCTCCATCTTAAGGCTACGTGGAATCGGCCTGCGGTAGAACCTATTTAAACAGATTCTTTAAGAGTAGATTTAATTGTGAAGGGTGTGTTGTTATTAGTTATTTCATTGATGTCTAAGATTGAACTATCATTATTATTAGTAATAGATTTATTAGTATTACGGTTACTATCATTATTGATATTCTGAATATTGCTTTGTATTACATTGCATTTGTGAACCACACTGTAGTGCTTACAAGAGCCATTCGACGAGCATATATTTCTATCATTACAAAGAAGGTTAGATTGAATAATGCTATTGTTTGTTTTGGCAACATTTATTTTCACAGAGTTTGAACCTACTATTTTTAGTTCCAAGTTTGGAACGGTAGAGAAATAAATTTTAATAGTGTCCGTATTGAAACGTTAAGTATACCTGCGCGGTGCTTTAAACTAGTTTTCAATAATTTTAAACAATATTTTAGAAATATTAGTGTTTTATATTTTTTCGAATGGTATGTCAAACCATAGAAAAGAGCATCGTGAATTTTCAAAAGTATTCTTTTTAGATTCAGATGGACATCTACTATTTCTATTAGCATTTTGATTAGTGGTAGTTGTATTTACTAGTCTATTTATATTATACTTATATTGGTTAGGTGTTTGTTTTCCATTTATTGCAATGTTATAGGTGATTATGTTAGAAATATAGCCCTTTCTCTTTTTTCATAACATTTCGAGATATTTTCAGAAGATCAAAATATTAAGTGTTTGTGTTACAACCGGAATTCCTGAAGGTATCGTTATAACATTGAGAGTTAGCTTACATTATTAGTTTATTTCATGATATATTGCAAATCTTCTCGCTACACTAGGTTCTATAGAATTAATAATAAGTTTAGTTTGGTTTGGTAGTTTTGTTTTACGGCATATCAACTCTTTTTGGGTTATTTAATGCCGAATCTGGTCTTGTTTTCTTCTCTTTTTTGTTTCCTTCCCCTTTTAATATCTGTTTCTATTTAACCCATAGTTGGGACCCTAACAGGTACTACCACTCCGGGTCAGGGTGGACCTGGGAGCAATGGTAATTAAGAGGAGGCTCCACATTCCCCAAAGTCCGTAAGCCGGATCTCACCATCGGATGTAGATTAACGTCATATCCAGGACCGGGAGTAGGGTAGGAAAAATAAAAATAAAAAAAGGGGAGGGAGAAAGGGAGAGGGGCTGTTGTTTTTGTTTTTGGTTTTGTAGAACATAATTAAGTTTTACAAACAAAAAAAAAACAAAAAAAAACGTCAATGTAGGTGAATTTCGTCTCAGGGAGCCACAGGGCAGCCTGATCTGGTATCACCAGAATAATAAGTTTAGGATGGTTGGATTCTGTATGTACGTAATAAAATATTTGGTATTGTTTGTGGTAGGGTGTATAGATTTCACTAAAAAGGTTAAGAGTTACATCGAGATTGTTGACTACTTTTTAGTTAATGTCGAAAGTACTTTGGAATCTAAAGTGTCTTAGGAGATTAGGGTGTCTAATTTCGATTTTTCCTATATCCTATCAGTATATATTATGGTTAGAAGAGCATCATCTCATAAGGACCACCCCCTAATATGACATAATCTTTGAAATGTAGATCGATTTCATTTAGCAAATATTGATCTACAAAGTTAGTAACCTGTGCATAGTCTGTTGACCCTATAAATATATTGAAGTTGTTAGGGGTGTTCATTCTTTCCAGAATTTACCATCAAAATGTACGATAAATGTCATGGTCAATCGAATTAAATCTATGTCAGTTGGAGTTAAGTCAGCGTAATTTTTTACGAATATGAGGTGCTTACTTAACAATATTGGCGTGCTCAGTTGGTAGTAGGATGTTATTTTCATGTTTCATGTTATTAAACCAGACATATATTTGATTAGAAGAAATACAAAGGGTGTCGTTAATTACATTTCTGATATAAGGGATTATACCATATAATATATTTTTACTTACCAGACCTATAAAGAATTAAAATAAGCAAATATGTCTAATTGAAGATTTGTTATTAAAATCAGGTTTATGGTCATTTAGATTTAATATAGGGGTGTCTGGAACATTTATTCCAGTGTATGTATTAATCATAAGCTTAGCCCCGAAATTAATGTAATTGACAGTTTTTGATTGGGTGAATTTATAAGTTTTGTAGATCTCTTTAAGTATCATTGCTCCTATGTCAGACAAAAAAGTTATTAGTCATTTCAGCCTGAATAATAAGTTATTGTAATCATTATATTCAAATTCCTTGCAAATTAATTTATATGTCTAAGTACTTCAGGTTTTCCATGTTTTTTAAATTTCAATTTTTTGGTTAGAAAGGTCCTTTTCAAATATATCCAGTGCAACGTTTTTCTTAATGTTCTAATAGGATTTATGACCATAATATTTAACTCAAATACTTTAGGAGACATCTTTCTCTGTAATGGAGTTAACTGCCAGATAAATATTCGAAGTCTAGCTTTTTTTTTTATTCATGTGGTCACAATAGTAGGCTTTCCATCTGATGTTTCTAACTAACTTGTTTATGCTTATAAGAAAAGCTTTCTGTATGTGTCCTCCGATGATATAGGAATGCATTTAGTAGACAAAGGTAATAATTCTTTCCGGAATATATCTGACATAATCAAAATGAGGGGTATATATATATATATATATATATATATATATATATATATAGCAATAGATAAGGTGAAAGAATAGAATAAGGTGCGAATCCAATTTTATTACAGTTCAATGTTGAGTCAAAATTCTTTAAAGTCCTTAACTCATGATTTTTCAAAGAAAGTCTTCTCCTCAGAGGACCATTACCGCAATGACATTACTGCAGGAAATAAAAATGAAACTGTGAAAATATATGAAAAATATATATACTTACCGAGTAAAACGAACGGCAGTGTTCATTTCGACAACATTCATTTATTGATAGCAATTCCATAGAAGCACGTAAGGTATTCTTCCTTTTTTATTTGTGTGGGGGGGGGGTTACGTAAGACCTTTTCTTTTTTCTTTACATTTTCGTATTATAACATTCTATTCTCACTCTTTTTCTCGCTAAACCTCTCCTCTCAATATATCGTTCGCTCTCTCTTTCTCTCTCTCTCTTTCTCTCTCTCTCTCTCTCTCTCTCTCTCTCTCTCTCTCTATATATATATATATATATATATATATATATATATGTATATACGTTTCGTTCCCTACAATACAAAACGTGTTTTCATTTTCGCATCCAATTAACATGGCAAATATACGATTTAAATTAGCATTCGTCGAATTTTAGTATATTTTATGATGGCAAAT
Source organism: Sepiola atlantica (assembly GCA_963556195.1). Taxonomy (NCBI): domain Eukaryota; kingdom Metazoa; phylum Mollusca; class Cephalopoda; order Sepiida; family Sepiolidae; genus Sepiola; species Sepiola atlantica. Next base: position 97,627,218 of record OY744518.1, on the reverse strand, counting down.
AACGTTCCCTTGCTTAACCCACGACAGTTAAAAGAAACATAGACCGGCTTCGCTAAAAATACTCCTGATAATGTGACCTAGTTGCGTTCACTTGTCATTTTAATAATAGATATTATACACGTTGTTCATAACAAGTAATCATAGTTTCGTCTTTTTACATTCATACTTGCTTTACACAGTATTTACTGACCGACAACTCATATGTTTTTGCATTCATAGCTCAATACGAAATTGGAAATTACGTGACTAAAAATGTAATTAATCTACAGCCTTATTTGCGCAATTCAGATCAAAATTAATTTCATTTTTCAAAACCATTACACAATATATATTTATCTTACGTGCCTAAACTAAAATGGACATTCGTTTCACATGCTCCACTTTCAGTCACATTTGACTACCCAAGAGGGTAGAGTTAGACACAACGTAAGTTATTAATATGTCGAAAATCCACCATCTTATATAAACATTTACCCATTCTACAATGATTTGTTTTCAATGTCGGACGAGAGAATAGCTAACAACCCGGCCGAAACAAGTAACCTTTTCCACTGTAGAAATTTATATTTTTTGTCTAACTCAGAAGTAATCATTTTCGTGGGTAAATATGTCCGATGTGACCTACTTGTTTTCTCTCGGATGTTGACAAATTTTAATTCATTCTTTTATTTTTCTCCCCGGCCACGTCGGCCGCCGTGTCCATCTAATATTCTATATAATCAACTCCCTTCCAAGATAAATCACTTGTGAATTGTCAAAATCTGATCATCACAATAATTGGTTTATTTTTTCTCATTCGAGTAATTTTCTGAACGTGTTGAAACTTCGTTGGGGAAATAAAAAATCAGGAACAACTAAAATAACCATTTCTTCTTTTTCTTTTAAAATTACCGTCTTTCCGACGATCATAGGTTTCCTGTTTCTCACATCCGAAGTCTATATTAATGAACGTATATCGCTTTCAATGAATGAATAAGGAAATGCAAAAACTATGACCTTGCAGAGGTTCGGATATAGATGACACCATCATGAATTATTTCAAAGAAAGAAAGTAGAAACGAGGCTATTTTATTGTCAATTCGAAGAAATGGTTGTAAGTATGATTGTTACTTATTACCGACACTTGTTGACGGTTGTGAGATAACTGATGAAAACATGTGAACAATGAATGCACTGAGTGTGAGGTGTATTATTTGTAGACTTGAGAAAGTTAATTCAAATCTCATATAGGTGTACTTATTTAAAGACAATTTGGGGTCTAACAATACCGGATTTTCCATGATGTGTTTAACACAACAGTGTTTTTACACGTAAATACCCCTATGCGTATGAATTTATAAACACGGGATTTTTTGTCTAATCAACTTTTTTTTGCAAGTTAGTCCTACAGTAATCCTACAGTAATCCTACAATAATAAATACACTCATAATTCTATATTGAAACTAAAACTTCATTTGTGAATAAATGTATACACACTGTTTATAACTCTTTAGAACTAATTAATTCTAGCAGTATTGCATGTTAATCTCTCCCCAACATCCCCCACTTTTTTGAAATATCACTTCCGACAGAAGTCATATCTGTTTCATTTTGGATAAATGTCAATAATCGACGAAAGGTGTATTTTACTCTTGCTTGTACGTTTCCGGTCCTGTGCCATTTAAAGGTTTTACACTTCAAACAACTTATAAATTACCTTAATAGGCTCCTCTCGAAGATGATTTGTTTCATATATGTACCTTTTAAAGCTGGCTATAGTGTAATAAACAACCTATTTGGGATGTTTAAAGATATACATTATAGAAAGAGTCGGTATTTACCTGAATAACATATAATTTAATATGCAGAAATACAGATATCAAAAAGTGAACTTAGAATTGAAAAAATATATTTGTATAAAGTGTCAACACTGTCTCACGTTCCTGCCTGATGTCCATGAAAAGAAAATAAATCACAATCTCCACCTGCGGTTACGAAGATAGACGACTAACTACATAAGCCAGAGTAAAACTACATTACCCGGAGTAAGATTAATTAAAATAACAAACAGATATACACTTTCCGTGATAAGCTGCAACCACATATTTAATTAAAACTACAAATAATGAACATGCAAAATAAATAGTTTAAACTTTTACAGCATTAAATAAAACAACATTGGCCCATGGAAAATGATGTTAAATTAGGACAACTTCAGCAGTTTATGATCGTAATTTAGTAATTTTTGTCTAGTCATTGGCGCACTGCACATCCCTAATAATGTTGCTTGTATACGATATGGTAAAACCATGGCAACGCCTTCAGATTTTTAACGTGTTCAAATTGTTCAGCTATAAGCAAGGCATCTCTCAACGTGACATAGCTGTTAAGATTTGGCACACTAAAACTACTGCTCTGCATTTCGTAAAATACGCTGGAGCTTACCGAACAATACGTTCAAGTTGTCAACAGAAAAACGTTGAGATGGAGTATTCGTCTGGCTGTTCGACAAAATGCCAACCGATTATTCATCAATATTACGCTACTTAAAGGGGACACAACGACATAAATGAGAAAGTATCATTAAAAAAAACAACAACACAATTCGTTACACAACAACAAAGCTCAATTCATTGTTGATGAGAAACACGATTTATGGAACGCAGAAAAGGTGAAGACGGTTCAGTTCTCTAAGGAAACAATCTGGGTGGTCGAAGTAACCTTCAGCATAACTGACACTATTTGGTTATCCCGAAATTAACATTGTCTATATGACACAATAGAAAAGATCCAATAATGATCTAGGGCGCTCTCTTCCTGCAATGAACCATGGATATTCAATCTATACACGGGTCTCAAGCCGCTTTTGCTTATAGCTCCATATGAAAGGAATATAATAGCTTTTAAATGACTGGATATTATCGCGAGATAAAGTTAAGCAAGGAACATCGTGTAGTCTCTGTTTTGATGCGACACTTAGTCTATTCTGTCTTCGGTCAATGAAGGAAAAGTATTTCTGGACTAGGACGATTTTAATTTTTCTTCCATTTTAGAGTGCCCCTCTTTGAGAGCTGTATTTTCCCCACATAAAACCTTTCCTTGTGTCTAACTTTGTCCACGTGGTGAAGCAAGAAAATAGGAACGCTACGATTCACAGTAAAAATTAGTTATTCGTGGCGAACTCCATTCTGAACATTTAGAGTTCCATAGAAAAATGTATCTTTTAAAGTGGATTTATATTCCGCAAAAAAACATAATCCTGCAGAACCCTACTTGTATGCATCTTCTATATTTCTATTGTTCTAAATATTAAACCAAGAAGGATATGTAGATAGTAGCAAATAAATTATATACAAAGTAGTTTAATATTAAGTAATTTATTTGCAAAATCTCGACGTATAAAGTGAATTATTCTGAAAAGTTATGTATGCTCAGAAGACAGATATGATTTTAACTTTACAGTAACTTTTATTTAAGTTTATGATTCATTTACTAGGAGTATCCACATCTACTTCCTGTAGGATAAAATAGTTCCCTTATTTATTATGGAAGTAAAATCAAGTGTAGTTTTAATATAAGTTTCGATCTGACCCTAGTCTCATCACTCGTCTATCATTTAGGAAACAGATAGCACCTGAATAATTATTTCGACAATTTACTTCAACAGTTTATAAATAATATGCAACATCTATGTCATAATTATACTTCAAAAAGCACGAACGTAAAATGTGATTGCATATTTGTTTATGGGTTTTATAAAAATCATAATGATTATAAGCAGTAAAGAAACATATACTTAAATATGCAAAATAAATATCGCTGCATGTTGAATAATGCGAAATATATATCATTTGTATGTTGGATAATGCAAAATAAATTCGCTTTAATAAAAATACTAAGATAGATTAGTGCGAAATAACTATTCTTTCATGTTGAACACTGACAAACACATATTTATTTATTTTTTTTATTCTTTTAGGTCTTCAGCTACTTTTCTCGCGGGATTGCGTGAGATCACACCTGGAAGAGAAGTGCATCGTCAGAAACCATACGGACTACCGGTTAAAAACCGTCTGCTTTCGAACCTGCGACACGAACGGGTGCAACAGTGAAAAGCTCAAAGCAAGAGGTTCAGCCAATTTCAGCAAAGCTTCCTCTTTTCTCATATTGATCATGCCTATGCTTAGTAGCTTCTTTGAGTTTGACTATTACGTCAATGCGTAAAATGTGATTTCACCAGAATGCCCAGATGGTGACTAAAGAAGGAAGGATAAGAAACAAATCTACAAGAACATGCAATCAGAATACAAAGCAAAACAACAATTTACATGCATCAAGTGGTAAATGCATATACAAGATCACTAAAATATCGGATCAAGGAAATAAAGCTGATCAAGAGAAGATAATTAAACAAGAATTATACGAACAAATCAAAGCATTGATGTCGTGAATGGATATGCATGTTAATTATCTTTTTCGTTTATCTTCCTACGGTACGAAAACGAATTTCAGGAATAATAAAAAAAAATTAAGAACGTATACATAACATGGCATTTTTTCGCTATATAAACCAATGCGATGACATTTAAAAAATAATTGGTATTTAAATGCTACGATATAAGTTAATGCTATTGACTTTGAGACAAAGTGCCAGTTCCAACTGTAAAACAAATTATTTTCCTTCCTGAGTGATATCATTATGTACAAACTTTTTTGGAAAAATTGAAAAAAGGCACAGAATTATGAAATGATTAGTGAATATTTTAGTGAATCTTGTGGTATCTCTATGTTAATTGATATCGACTATGAATTTGCCTTTAATGGTCATCAGAAAAATAGCCGAAAGACATCGGATCTAGAGAGGCAGAAAAACACGAAAATAATCAAAATTAGGGTGTAATGGAGAGAGAACGTCATATAGATAGATAGGATTGTAAAGATACATGCGTACAGTTTCATAAGTAGATAGATAAACATGTCTGTGAGGAAACTCTGAGAATAGACAAGATTACACGATAAAAATATATGGACATATACAGAAAATAACATTTCTTCTACCTGTAAATCGCTCATACTCTATAATAAGGAAGAGACGCATGTCACGCAACTAACTTTGAACTAAGAGCGTCAAAATCAAGATTGCGGTCAGATAGTTATAATTTACTTCTGCATGCTTAACTTTTAAAATGTTCAATTTAAGTCTTATATATAAAGGAAATATATATTTAGAATCAAAGTGATATTGTGAGAAAAATTATAGTATCTATATAATAAACAAGTGCCATATCCATAGAATACATTTAATTTAACTATGTTAAATGTACATTAACTTTACTATTTCATATTTGTTAGAAAACTTTTAACATTTTAAATATTAAGCTTTACTTTGAATATCTGGTTATTATTATTCTCTTGAAAAGATTAGTCGATCTACAAGAGGCGCTATATTAATGCACTATTTACAAATAGTACATCTTTAAATCGCTGATATGCCACATGAGATATGTAAACCATTCAAATGTAAACTCTCTCTCTTCAAAACATTACCTATACTTACTACTATATAAAAGGTAAAATGATATTTATAGGCTTTGTTGTCATTTCAGGCAAGACGAAATGTCAGTCATTAAACTTCTGAAGTCTTTATTTAAATGTACTTATTAAACCGTGTTTGCTAAGATTTATGTATGAAAGACTTTGCTTTTGCGTGTTAAATATATCTGCGCGCGCCGTTGAATTTTATAACTATATATATATATATATATATATATATATATATATATATATATATATATATATATATATAATATATATATATATATATATTATATATATATATATACAATTTTGTCCTACAAACTTTCCCTGTTTGCCATATTTTTAACGCTTCATTCAAGTTTCTCGGTGAAATAATTCAACAAACCTCCATATCGTAAACATAATTATTTTAATTTATACAATACTATATATATAATTATATATGGGTGTCTGCAAAAAGTTATACACTCTTTGAAAAATTGTTCCATGGTACGATTCAACAATAATAATTAAAAAAATAACATTGGCGAAGGCAATGTCATTCATTTTAGTTGAATAATTTAAGTCATTGTTCTAATGATGATAGTACCACTAAACTTTTAAAAACGTAATTCATTATAAAATGATACTAGAAATAATAAAACGCAATTCAAGTGCAACATCTTCGCGTTATCCGTGCTTCGATGGAAACGGAAATGTGATGTTTGTAAGTTCTAATACATTTTCAAAATTAAATTACCTTTAAAAAAAACCTCGTTTAAAAAATCAAATGTGTAGCCATATTTAAAATATACTCTCTATATGTGTATGTGATTATTAACGTATACCTGGATTTAAAATACAGTTAAACATACAACTAAATGTATTCGCTTATTACAAGGAATTATTTTCACTATGTTTGTCTTTATACGTAAGTGCCACGGTCACCGATGCATAGATAAATTAGTACATATTTCGTTACATTGTGTGTCCTTTCACATGGCGCAATGACTCAAAATGACTACCCTCTTCACTATCCAATTGATGAAGAATGGATTAGTTTACGATTTACTGGGTTTAACTGATAGTTTTTTCTCAGTGTTTATTTCTAATTCTCTAAAAACAGATAAAATCTAATATATACAAATTGCATTTTTTTTCAATTGGATTTCCCCCAAATTGCTTAAATATTGATAACATTACTCAAAATATACGTTTTCATTCACAATAACACACAGTAATATCTATTGCCTTATGTCAGATGAAAATACTGTGTTTATACTGTGAACATCACTTGCCATAATAAATTACTTATCTAATATGTGTAATGACAATAATTAGAATATTCGATAAATGATTACTACATTAAGAAAAATTACCTATGAATTTAAGTAAACAATTTAACTCACGTTTCCCGAATTATCAAGATGAGGATAACTCATTTGTACTATTTTGATTATTCACACGACTATTCTTGCCTTGGTTGTTATTTTCACCACTTTTCGACCTTCTTAAGGTGCATTTTATTCGAACTCGAGAATGTTCACAGCGAACAGAGGCACCTACACATAATTTAGAACTGAACCATTTTACGGCGGTAGATTAATCTCGTTCCGTCATCAATTAAGCCGTGGCGCAATGGATAAATGCGTTGAGTAAAATATATTTCATATAAAGTGATAACAGACTTCTGAATGTTAAATCTTCAATCTGCACCACAGGCGATAATAACTAAAGAGGCAATTAAAACTAAAATCAATTAACACTTCTACTGGGGCATGACTGACAGGACGAAACTAATTTATCCACGTTGATTAAACAAAAGTTTCAATCTGAAAACTTGCATAGATTCCTGCGTTTTACACGAAGGTGGCCAAGTTTAAAAATAGCAGCTGAAGAAGGTCAGAGATTACATCGACTGAAACATTGTGAAGATTAAACCCAAGAAGAGCATACTTATCCAAATAGTACAATTTGATAGATGTTTATTTGGAGTTCAAAATTATTTTAAACATGTTTAACAATAAACAATAATTACGGACTACTTAGCCAACAGAAATAAACAAAGTTGTTTTTATTAAATCCCGGAAAATATCTCCCAGACGGTAGACCATGAAAATATTTATATTGTATTTATCTAAACGTAAATTTCACAATTATATTAAAAACACCTAAGAACATTCCTTTTGAACAGAACGTTTATTCTCCCAAGTTGAATACATCATAAAACACCCCCCACACCCCCACAAACACATATATATATATATATATATATATATATACATATATATATATATATATATATATATATATATATATATATATATCGAGTATCAAAGGTTTTCATGATAGGTTCTATTTTAAAGGTATACATTATATCTTAATTTTTATATATCAGATAAAAACAAGTATGTTTCCTTTACGAAAAAATATTACTTGCATATGATATATTTAAGTGTAATATGAATTCTTGTTTTATATTGTTTATATCCAAGTTATCAAATACAAGGTTATAAAATGCAAATCTATTCATATTTTTATTTATTATACCAACTATAAAACAGATATATTTTCTTATTCATAATGGATCAATTTCATCCAATATTCGTTTCGTAAGATTCGAAAACATCGGGAATAATATATCTAAAAAGAACTGAATGAGAGTAAAACCTTATTAAATAAAACATCCTATGATTATTCCGTACACTAACATACTATCTCCAAAGCAAATTCTCTTTCGTATTCTTGCAAGAAAATCAACTCAGTGGCCTTTTAACTCATCTTCTCAATACATAATTTTCCTTCTTTAAAATCATAAAGATATATCATAACCCTTGTTTAATTTACTTTATACATATTTCAATGTTTGATGTTGTATATGTCGGCTTTGTAACAAATGTAATTATCACTTCACACACATATACATATACAGTATTTTATACGTATACATTTATATTATATGATAATATATTACGTATACATGTTTTTTTCAGTACTTACTTTAACAGAAATCATTAGAAAAGTAGAGCTAAGTTATCGTATGAAAATATACTCATTATAAGTTAGATACATAGAAACGATTAATAATGATAATTAGTTATTATTGTTATACACTTCTGAACGAAAGGATATTGATGCAATTATGTGTTGATTATCTCGTGTTTTGGACCGGCGTTTTTCTGATTCCGAAAAATTGATCTTCATTTTATTTAGAGTATATATATATATATATATATATATATATATATATATATATATATATATATATATATATATATATATATATATATACATAGGGGGGGGGCAAAATAAGGGTCCTATTTTAAAAAATTCATAACTTTTTTATTTATTGATTTTTTATTTTTTTTATTAGAATAAGTAAAGGACACCTTCCGAAGTAAGCATGAGCCGTATTAGCCCTAAGGAACGTACCCTCATTTAGAAAACATTATTTTTGCTTAAAAAATCAAAACAGTGTAAAAAAAAATACTTTAGTTTTTGTAAGTTTTAAGAAGTGTTTTTCGGCTAAAATTTGTTTTGTTTATTTCAAAAAATCTCGGAAGGGTCAGTCTACACACACATAAAGTTTGGTGAGTTTAACTTTTATTTTGTGGAAGTTATTCAAATTCAAGTTATTCAAATTTAAAGATAGGACCCTTATTTTGGCCCACCCTGTATATATACTATCATGACATGCAGATTCGCCATCTGCACCGGTGTTTACCGAGACAATAGCTGTTTGGATAGTAGACTTTCTTTAGCGGCTGGACAATATGTTGTCAACCCGCCGATGAATGGTTAGGATTTTAACACCTTTTTCTTCTTGTGGAAATGCCGGTATTGGTGGCAAATCAACATATAGATTGTACTTAATAACGTAGTTGAGTACTCTGTAATTATTTCTTCACACACATTATGATTTATATATCCACATACATATATGTTTCATCTAAACCATAATCATCAGTGTGGCATGTTAGAACTATACCAGCAGTCCCAGGATTCAACAACTAGACAAAATAACTTTTGACTTTTATCTGACGTCTTTATTTTACACAACTTGCAAATAATAAAACGAACGATTCAGGACATTCAAAAATAATACATATATTAATATATATATATATATATATATATATATATATATATATATAGCATACATTTTTATTCATAAAACCATCATGGTTATATATGTGTATGCATGTTTCAGCTTCGATCTCGTGAGAGAACCAGCCCTCTTCAAACCTTTAGTAAAAATTACATGCGAAATAGAAACTTCTTTACTAGGCGTTTTTTTTCTCGGGGAGGGATAAGTGTGTAACTAAACAGCAATATTCATATCAAATTACACATTCTCGCTATTTCTCTGCTTTTTCTAAGTTCTACAGTACGGCTAGAAAAGCTAGTTCTTCAGACTTGGATTCAAACAGTCGGTGCCTCTGCCCCTGCGCTAAAATGTGACACTGGATGAATGTTAATTATATCTCAATGTAAACATTGCCATGTGTCGAGATCTCAAATGAGTTCTACCCAATATATATTTATATGAATTCCTTTTGTTTCATTTAACTTCAGTCGAGTTCTACGAAATCAAGGGGCCCATTCCTGGAGCAAGCAGTTGATCTCTATATGAGATACATATATATTAAAATATTCCTTTGAATTTCATCTTTACTTGTCATATGTGTAATTAGTAAAGAAGAGAACAACATTAATTTTTCTTAGACCAGTTAAATATGTTATAGTATACCTTTCTTGGTCTTACCGGATTTCAGGACAAGAAAACATCGAGTTTAGTGGAGTATCAAGCTACAGGCTCTTACTTGAGGTAACGATGCATCAAGAAGGTGTGTCATTCCTCGTATAGGCCAGTGTATAACCGTGTCGATAGAATCATATTTGAGCTTTTAATTTTATGTTTATTTTTAATATTTGGTCAGGGTTTACTAATTGGGTGAAGTATCTTCATGCCAGGTTGTTCTGACAAATCATTGTACAGAAAGACCGAATACACTCGAAGATTGTCTCTAGAAGGTAATTCAAACTCTCATGGTGTCTAGTAAGTAATTCAAACTGTTATGTATATATATATATATATATATATATATATATATATATATATATATATATATGTGTGTGTGTGTATATATGCGTGTGTGTGGATAAATATGTATACATAACTCAATCATATTTTAGTGAATAAGATAAAAATGTTATATCTATTGCTATATTACATATTTTGCTTTTGTTTTCTAATGTATAAGGACTATTTTTATTCCCGAACAGTAGCGTGTGCTTATTTTAGTCCATATATATATATATATATATATATATATATATATATATATATATATATATATATATAAATATATATATATATATATATATGAAGGGCATTTTCTTGTATTTTGACTTAATATTGTATATTTTGTTTTCAGCAAGGCCTATCTGTATTTGTAATTGCCTTTCACTCTCCGTAAATTTCTGATCCGTATTCAAATTAACCTTTTGCTTTGTTAATGTCAATGTGTACAATCTTACTATGCTGAATATACAATTCGCAAATTGCCCATAAATTTATATTCTAACAGATCAAAACATTTCCTGAAAGTTGTAATATGGACTCTGCAATCTATACACATAATATACAATTGTTGTATAATTTTTTTTTTAATATAGAAATTATGCTTTTAAGTTCTTGCGTTTTGTTTTCATCATGAAGAACCCTCGTTTATTTGCTGGATTCTCGTAATTCTTTGAATAGCGTCGCTTATCATATCCAAAATCAGATTAAAAACTATTTTTCATTGATTCGACAGGGTCGTGTATTAAAACTAATGCTTCTATGTAAGAGCTGGAATGTAATAATTGATTTGAACTCTTACTATTTAATTCTCGCCGGAATTTACATCATAACAGTGTAAAGCCATCACATGTATTTAGAATGTCGAAAAGCCATTAATTAAATATATGCAGGTCATTTGTGTTATGTATTAATATGTATATATTAGAATGGCTTACTTGTATAATACATTGTTTTCTTTCGAAAGTTTAATATAAATAGAACCATTGACTGCTGAAAAAGTAAGTTATCGCTTTAATTAAAATTTTAAAGCTAAATTGTTAATTGTTCTGATTTATATGTGCAAGATAACTCATTTCATCATGCCGACTCCTGTCGTCTCACAGTTATAGTCTCTTGGTATAATTTCTTTTCTACTAATCAACTGTCAACCAATTAGCCATCATTTTATTCCGAAAAAGACTCAAACACTACCATGCATACAAATAAAAATGTGTTGTCATCTTATTTCGCCTTCGCATAAACTAAAATCAAATCAATGTTTGAGATTGTAATTAACTTAAAAGTAAAATAAAATTCAGCTCAGTGACTGAGATCGAAAGTTAAAAGTTCATTAAGAATACATTTAGATCAATAATTGAGATGAGAAATCAACATATAAAATGAATTAAAATCAATGATTACAAAATACATATGAATACAATAGAAGAATGTCGAACAAATAAAATGTAAACATTATTATTATTATTGTAATCCACCAGCCATTTTTATAATGTTGTTCCTATAAACGTTCTTTATATTACGAATGCATAACTATAATAAAAAAAGTTCTATGTTACTCGCTGTATTCTTCGAATAGAAATATTACCGATATAGGTGACAACACCAATAAAATAATACATTTTAACAAAACTGTGTTTTATTGTCATTTTTTATGTTTATTTTTATTTACATTATTTGTATCTCATTTAATTTCGAAAACACATTGCGCGCAAATGATACTCCCTTGTTATTACTCGGGAATTTATAGGATCGTTGAGAGTTGGGAGGGTACATAAATGGACATAACCAGGATAAGTAGCTTAACATTTATAGTGCTATCAGCCCGGCAACAAAATTGATTTGTAGAATTAAATAAATGGGAATTTTAGATATTCAGCGTGTTCGTGTTCTTCATTCTCCCAAGAGCATAAACATGTCGATATTCTGATTCCTGTTTGATCACAGAAGTTAAATGACCTTGAACCTGACAGTATCAGATAAGTGACCACTTGACAATACCATGCGCTATATTTGATAAAACGTCGACACCTACCCGCAAAAGAACCGAAACACTAACAAAAAAGACTAACGTCTATAAAATCATTTAATCTGAGCAGGATACACATGCGACTAGGTACCGCTTTTAAATGTAATATTCCATAAAAACCTGCTTCATTGGGATAAGCAGTATCAACCAACCAGAGTGCGTGCTGCGTCAGGACAAAAAAAACATATTTCAACTACGAAGAATGAAATCACAGCTGTTGCACTTGGACTCCAAATATATCCGCTTGACAATGAAGAAGTATTATCAAAATAACGCTGCATTATTGATCATAACTGTTATTTATATATATACATATATATATATATATATTTATATGTACTTTTTAGTGAGACGAGTAATTTTAATTCAGACTGTTTTATTCTGAAGACATTACAATATAATATCACTATGTGTGTGTGCACTTAGAGGAAATTTACACGTAGAAAGCTTTTTTACAATGATTTCCCGTCAGTTGAACACATTGCCACATGACTTGTTCCAGCAGAGTACAATTCAGTTATCTTTGCAGCAGAATCCTGTTCAGAACCGTCGCCACAAGTATTCCAACTTGAAATTAACACTCATTCAATCTTAGTAACCCGTAATCGTACTATTAAGTAAAAAAAAAGAAAGCGTATGAAGAAATATGAATACATCGTTGGATATTTAATTGGAAAGGTCAGACGACCGAGCCAAAAAAGTGGACGCAAATTTGTCTTTCAGGAATTCTTCATTCCAGTGTCTTAATGCTCTTTGACTTTTACAGAGATGTACGCGTTTTCTTACAGCCGGCGTCTCGACCTTTGGGACCAGTTTCCTTTCCCGGTATACGTCATGGTTTATTGTTTTCTATTTTTAAGAATTATAATAACAGAAGTGAACGTAACATGCTGTTTTATTGTTCTGATTTTTAAGAATTACTTTTCAGATCAACAAGCATTTACGGACTAAATTAAATACGATGGACTGAAGAATCAAATTACTACACGAACAACATCACCATCATCAACATCATGAAACTCATCGACATAATAACAATGGTTATCAGAGCAGAGTTGAATCCGAGCTTGTAACCTAGTCGCTCTTGCAACAACATTGAGAAATAACAGATTTCAATTTAAAATTAAAAACATAATTGAACTTACACCGCCTTACTTGCCCATATTGCATAAAGAATTCCCGTAATCAAAAGACAAAATTCCACACAAATATCCATCATGATCAGACTTTTAGAAACCAAAGACAAAGATCAATGCCACATAGGGAGTTTTTGTTATTGTTTTGCTGGCGATAGAACAGTGTTGTTTTTTTAGTATTTTTCTACGTCTTAAGCGGTGGATAATAAGCAGAATATTGAATTCGGTCTCTTTTAATCGGACGTGTAATTATATATATATATATATATATATATATATATATATATATATATATTAATTTATTTTACGTAGATAAAATAAACCCATAAACACGTGAGTCTGGCAGTCAACCGTAATTTTTAAAAAATCGGAAAAGCTTACTGACAAGGACGTCTAAACTCTTTGTTGTTTTTCAAGAATTTGAATGTTAAGCGTGTGTTAATGATTCTGGAATAACCGTTGTAGGTTTTATTTTTATTCCATTAACATTAGCACACGGTTATTCTGGTCGCTGTGAGAGTAGGTAAATTCTAGCGAGTAAAAATTGATTCCACCTTCTATTTGGAAGGTTAATTTGGGAGAAAATATAATAAATATTGAAGGAAAACGAGATGAATATATAATTTATTGATACACGCATATGAAGGTTGGAAACCATATGAAGGGTTTGTGTTAATACACTATTATGTTTTAATGCAGACAGGAAATATCAACTGTACTGTATTATGTATATTCTAAATTAATAGACTGATAAAGAAAATAGTGTAACATCTCCATATATAGCTACAAATGGTACACTGTTGATATAAGTTTTTGACAATCTATCAGCCTTACTCCGAAGCCTGCTAACTTTTAATATACGGGTAATTGATTGGCACTGCTTGTTTTATATTATTATACAGGGAATGGGTGCAGTGAAGTTGGACGCATAATTGCATACGTTGCAAGGAGTTTCCATTACGAAAACAAAATGATGATTTCATAAATCAATGCGTACAGGAATCATGCAGAAAGTAAATAAATCATTAATAATAATAATTAACAATCCAGTTTACTGTATTGTTTCATACTTAAAACTTGTGTGTAATATGCTATGTTACTTTCTTCATAATTCGTGGCTGAAATAGTAAACTATTTTCTTTCTGTCGCGAGGTGAATGCTTTATACAGTTTTGAAATTGCTAATATATAATGATATCCATTAATATTAGACATCCAGTTCTTAGCTTAGACAATATTTGTTAGAAAATATGATAGTATATATATGTTATATATCTGCAACGGAAACTGTGTCGACTTCTATAATCATATGTAATACGCTAACGATTGATTATACATTTTGACATAATAACAATTTATTATTTGAATCTTAATACCAATTTTAAGAATAAACATGCATTCTGATATACATATATATATATATATATATATATATATATATATATATATATATATATGTATATAGTGTGTAGATTTCAATTTTGTGTTGAGAATCTGAATAACAGAGCTCAATGTAATTTAAACAGAGCAAAACAGAATTATAAAACAGAAAAAACTATACACACATTAAGGTTGTATACATTATAACTTATTTCGACCCATTAATTAGGTCTCCTCAGATGTATAAACAACCACGTCAAAAAAACAAATAATGAGAGAAATTGATCATCGTCTTAAAAAGATAAATTCACTTTTTTGGGGGGTGGGTTGGTAGATGTAAAAAAGAGGTAAATGTTAAAATAATCGAGGAGGGGTGACAGAAGTAAAAGATTAATTTGACTATTTTTTTTACATATGCAGGAATATAAAAAATATATATAAGAGAATTCGTTTTTACTATTTAAATAAATAAATTATCTCATTTAATATTTCGAATGTGAGCTTTATGGGTAAAAATATATGATGAAAGATTCGAGCGTTCACGATTAAAAACTACGCTTAATTATTTACGATTAAAAATTAAAAGACGAAAATGTGGGACGAAGATTTCGGTTTAGATTAGAACATATTAAAAACTTAATTGGTATAGCGTCAAGATTCAAGATGATTTACACTACGGAATAAAAGTTTAGCGTCATTTAAAAACGGTTTATTTACAAATTGATAAAGATTCGAGCATTCACGATTAATTATTTACGATTAAAAATTACAAATGAAAAGACGAAAATTCAGGACGAAGATTTCGATTTATATAAGAAATTATAAGAAACTTAATTGGTTATAACGTCAATACGGAATTAAAGTTTGGCGACATTTAAGCACGATTTATTTACAAACTAGTGTTTTACTAAATTGGTTAAAAAAACAAAAAAAAAACTTACTAATTTGTTAACATTTATTTTTACAGTTATAACTCTTATTGTAACTATACTTTAAAAGAATTGTTATTTACAAAGAACTTGATAACGTGCTATTGATTTTAAACCTGTGCCTGTGTCTACATTTAGCCATCAGTTCATCTCGTCTATTTAAAATGTTATTATCTTCGTATTTTAGTATTCTAATTTTTCCCCCCAGGCACAAATTGCATCTATGTCTGAATCCTTTCGGAGTGTTCGAATGACATAGTATGGACCACGAAACAGTTGGTGTCAAATTGTTGTTTTTTAAAAACCACCAGTGTTTGGTTAATTCTGTTTTATTGGTGACGCCCGGGTTTAAAAATGAGTGTTTGTGTACTTAGACTCGTTGTATATGTATATATAAATATATGTATATATATATATATATATATATATATATATATATATATATATATATATATATATATACAAAAATAAGTATTTTATTAGTACGTATTCTTCACAAACTATGTTTATACATGAATAAACGTGGTCAAAGTTAATTGGAAATGTCATTGTATCAGACGAAGGTGACCCGAATTTCGGATATTTAAGAGATGGTCATAATTTGATACGAGTCAGGTTAGGAACGGACATCTATTTCTTAGGTTCATATCACGAGACGACATGCCGAATCAGTTTGGCGTGCTCGCTTCTTGTTTATGATAACAAATGAAATCACGCCGTTCTGACAATGCCAGAATACAACAACAAGTGACAAATTCATGCTCGACACTTACAAAACATACGTGGCTGATTACGAAATGTAAAAAGATTGGTTGAGGAAACCATTCTAAAATCTAAAAGAAACAGTAAAAGTGTGTTTAATTATTTTACAAAAGTTTACAAAATATTGAATATTTTTTCTCTTGAGGGCGCATAAATAAGTATTATAAGATTCGATATGATCAGTTGTAACACAGAATGAAGTAAATGAAAAATACTCTTAGTGAAAATTCGAACAATATATGTGCATGCGTTGAAGCAAAAATACTGAGTGCCATGAGAAACCCAACATCAAAAGGAGGAATAAGATTTTAAAAAACATCGCGAAACGGACCAAGCGATAAAATGATATAGTATGACATGCATATAATAAAAGTGAACGTAGGCTTTACTCCATGTACACACCGCTGAGGCAACGGCGACTGAGATGGCTTGGTCACATTCACAGGATGGCTGTTAGCAGAATTCCCAAAGATCTCTTTCATGGAAAATTAAAATAAGGAGAAAGAGACTGTGGTCAATCTCTTCTAAGATACAGGGGTGTATGCAAGAGAGACACGAAGGCCCTTTACATCGATCCGTCATTTTGGTAAAGCTTTGCTTCCATCAGGAATGAATGAAAAAATAATCTTAAACGACAGTTTGGCATTGAGGAAGCAAAGTGGAAGACGAAAGCCGCTGAAAAGTGTGCGAGAAGGAAAGACAGGCCAATAGCAAGTGATGTTCCTCATCTACTCTACTCCTTTGGGTGTGGCAACTGTGGCAGAAACTGCAAGGCCCGCATAGGTTTTCTAAGCCATAGCAAGAAACTTAGGTTAAGTCAGTATGCCTATTTTGCAATGCCATAACTCACAAGACTTTGTAAATAATAGCCGGCTAGATCTGCAAGTGTGATTCATGGTCAGACACGACTGACGAATCCCTATCTGCTACTACACGCTTAAATATTTATGTATGCGCATTTATATTTTAGGAGAGGCTTAATCCTAATACTGACTGGAAACAATAGAAAAAGAAAGAAAAAAATAATCACGTATCCAAATTTAGGTGTAACATTAATAATAACAGAAAATTATAAAAATGAAAGGAAATATACGAGTAATGTGTTGTCACTTTACTGTGTAAGCCATGGATTTAAATTTTAAATAATTTTTGCATCATTAGCATTTATTCATTATTTTATAAACTTAATTTCTGTAATGAGTATCTGACTACAGCCTGTTGTGTTTGCAATAAATACATACAGGCAGAATTCAAAACAGAGATCAACCAGTGGTGTACCAGTGATTATACACACTATCAAACACCAGAACTTTGGTCTTGTTCATATACAGTAATATAAACGCGTGACTGCTGCAATTTTATTGTGTGTTTTTTCATGTCAGCGTAGGCAACCAGACCTGCCATAAGTTAACGGCAAAGTCTTCACAGTAACAGCCCTTGAGTTCCACCCAGATAAGAGTTAAATGTGCAACGTTATAAACAAAAACACATCTACTAGTGTAAAACGGCGGAATATAATAAGTATTATCTTTCAGCTTTTTATTACTAAACTATCTTGTTAGGTACGCAAGTATGTTCACTACTTTTTCATGTATCTATAGCACGGTATTAATCTTTATATATCTGGGCAGTTTAACATGTGTATTTCGCTACCTAAATCTATAATTCTCATCTATAAAATGGAATACATTTATTTTCATAATATATTGAGTATCTCCACGCGATAAACGCATATTTGACATACTAATTTTCATATTTATTTGAAAAGAATGACATCTTCTTTATTAGTTATTGGGGTTTTAACACTATTATTAAAGTTCTATTTAGGTAATTTTTGACAGATCGCGGATAGAATATTTGCATTTTGGGTGAAAAGATTTGGAAAAGATTCTGGCAATTGCGATTTTGTTCGACGAACAAAAACAAAAGAAACAATGTGTATGCTCTCACATTAATTGCATTATGAAATTAAATTCCACCATACAGCATTTCTATTTATTCATACACCAGTCAGCAATTTTATACTTTTGTTATATTGTGAATTGAAACCAAACTCAACCATCACCTCAAAAACAGACATACCGAGTCACAAGGCAAATATATCAGAGAATACACACATCAAGTAACAATTTAAATTTTATATTGTAGAGAAAGAAACATTATTTAGAGTAGAGTATTTTCTTGTAATGTCTGTTTAATTTATTTCTAAAGATTTCGATACTTCGTTTTTTAAATTTCCCCGGACAACTGAAAGAGAGGGTCCTGCTTGTTCTAAATAAATCCTTAAATATTTAGGATGGTGGTGCTTCTGTATAAAATGATAGTAATCCAAATAAGTTTATTAAGCTAACGAACATAAATACGGTTTTAGAGTGGGAAATTTGTTTTCATTCAGAGCGATTATGATGTCACCTATTATTGACTAATTTACTGTCACAAATCCTACACTATTAAATGATGGTTTATATTAAGATGTTGTAAATCTTGGATTATCGTTGAAAACATACCTATTGGTATATTCGTTACATGTACATCTGAGAATTTTTTTCGTTACAGTTCTTGAAGAGGTTAAAATATGAATACCGCAAAACAAATCGCTAATATATCTCCAAGTTCACCTACCCATTCAAACATGTTACAATCCTTACTGGCCATATATCGAGAAACTGACACACTGTTGCCCACACTTTCCACGCCTTATCTGAAGGTGTTTCTGTTCTTGCTACTATTGTATCTGACTAAAATGTGTGTTAGGAGAACGTTGGTAAAAACATAGCTAAAAAAATCCGTCATAGGAAAGATAGACATTTAGTAGAATAAATATAGTGTCTTTAACTTCTTGTCTTTAAGCGTTATCCTTTTAATCCAACTTGTAGTAGAGTCATGCTTCGTTAAATTGTTTCAATGCTCTTCTAAAGAAACCGCTTCTTTATTTTTCAGGCACATCGTTAGTTTCTGCCATATTTTTCGGCGTCCCCCATACACATAAATATGCATATCAACATAATTTACCGAAGTCAAAATGAGACATCGTCTTGTAGTTATCGAACGTAGCTTACCTTAACAGAATTCTAAATAAAATTTAAGAATGCACGATCTTTTTTAAGACGCTCATGTAGATATAAACACCGGTATCTCAATCCAATCAGCGGTTCTGAGATCATATATTTCACTTTTTCTCTATAGAGAAAATAAACAGTTTACTGCGTAGATTACTAATGGGAAATTTTAAGTAGTATCAACATAATTTTTCTTTAGGATTTTAGCCTGTTTCAAAGCTAATAGTTTCTTATGGAAAACATGCAAAAACAACGCATCACTCATTTCTATTGTTTTTTCAATACATCTTAATATATCTCAATATATATATATATATATATATATATATATATATATATATATATATATATATATATATATATATATATATATATATATATATATATATATATATATATACTAGAAAATGTGTAAATTGACCGGCCATTAATTGTAGTCGGGTTTGATTGTTTGAAATACAAAGGGAGTTAAATCCAAATGTAGTCTGTTTCTGGCTGTTATATCGACCTATGTCTATCTCTTTTATTTTCCAGCTACTACTGAAATTAAATTAATACTTGTAGTTATATATTTTTTTTTATAATGAACAATTCCAATCATTTAATACTTTCAATATTTTATTATCTTTGACTCTTAATGAACAGATAGAGATTTAGAGATTGAGAGATTGAGAGAGAGATAGAGAGAGAGAGAGTATTGATTTACTCCTCTCCAGGAGTTAGGCACAAGGCCAGTTTTTATCTTACTCCCACAAGTAAGATGTAACCCAAGGTCGGGTCGGGAAAGTGGGGTTTAAAAATTGCCTGGGCAGCCTCATCGGCATTCCCCGGTAGGGGCGCCTCAGGCAGTAAGCAATAAACTTACTCCTCCCCAAACAGGGGAGGCGAAGCCTAGGAGGGTTGACCTCCTAGAACTGCATAGGACAGCCCCATAGACCGGCATGAATCAAGCCCCGAAGGCCAAGACAATACCAGTCTATGGGGTGCAGTATCCATCGGAACAGATACTACACTTTGATCTTAGCCAAAAGGCCAAAGAAAGTATTTATTTACTCCTCTCCAGGAGTTAGGCACAAGGCCAGTTTTATCTTACTCCCACAAGTAAGATGTGACCCAAGGTCGGGTCGGGAAAGTGGGGTTTGAAAAGCCAGCACCCGAGAGGTGAGCACTCTGGCCATTAAAAATTGCCTGGGCAGCCCCGTCGGCATTCCCTGGTAGGGGCGCCTCAGACAGTAAGCAATAAACTTACTCCTCCCCAAAGAGGGGAGGCAAAGCCTGGAAGTGTGGACCTCCTAGAACTGCACAGGACAGACCCATAGACCGACGTAAATCAAGCCCCAAAGGCCAAGACAATACCAGTCTATGGGGTGCAGTATCCATCGGAACAGATACTACACTTTGATCTTAGCCAAAAGGCCAAAGAGAGTATTATTTACTCCTCTCCAGGAGTTAGGCACAAGGCCAGTTTTATCCTACTCCCACAAGTAAGATGTGACCCAAGGTCGGGTCGGAAAGTGGGGGTTGAAAAGCCAGCGCTCGAGAGGTGAGCACTCTGACCATCAAAAATTGCCTGGGCAGCCCCGTCGGCATTCCCCGGTAGGGGCGCCTCAAGCAGTAAGCAATTAACTTACTCCTCCCCAAAGAGGGTAGGCAAAGCCTGGGAGGGTGGACCTCCTAGAACTGCACAGGACAATCCCATAGACCGGTGTAAATAAAGCCCCGAAGGCCAAGACAATACCGGTCTATAGGGTGCAGTATCCATCGGAACAGATACTACACTTTGATCTTAGCCAAAAGGCCAAAGAAAGTATTTATTTACTCCTCTCCAGGAGTTAGGCACAAGGCCAGTTTTATCTTACTCCCACAAGTAAGATGTGACCCAAGGTCGGGTCGGGAAAGTGGGGTTTGAAAAGCCAGCACCCGAGAGGTGAGCACTCTGGCCATTAAAAATTGCCTGGGCAGCCCCGTCGGCATTCCCTGGTAGGGGCGCCTCAAACAGTAAGCAATAAACTTACTCCTCCCCAAAGAGGGGAGGCAATGCCTGGGAGTGTGGACCTCCTAGAACTGCACAGTACAGACCCATAGACCGACGTAAATCAAGCCCCGAAGGCCAAGACAATACCAGTCTATGGGGTGCAGTATCCATCGGAACAGATACTACACTTTGATCTTAGCCAAAAGGCCAAAGAGAGTAGCAACATAGTAAATATCGTATAATTTAAGAGCGTGAGTCGTCAAATTACATCCAGTGAGAGATGGTGCGTGTAATAAATAGGAACTTCGTATTATATTGGGTACTTAGTAATATAATTGCAAATCGCGTCTAATAAAAATAATTTAAATTGAAGTTTTAAAAAAAAATAACTCAATCTGAAAACTAATGAATATTTTAGCATATATTTTTCTAATTAAAATATATAGAAAAAGGTCTTAGGGAAACATACGTTGATTAAGTCAGCTTTATTATAATGTATATATATATATAGTTATATATATACATACAGACATATATATATATATATATATATATATATATATATATATATATATATATATATATATATATACTAGAAAGAATTATATCACCCATTGAGCTTGAGGTACATTATTATTTGAATCAAGAAAAATACAATAGGCAATGAACAACCCTTACATCTAAAGCAGAAGATAATGTTTTAAAGGATAACCTCATATATCAGAAGCGAAGCGTACCAAATCTAGAGCAAAGGGCCGTGCATTTTGTAAAGAGAACTTTAGAATCAGAATGTACAAAGTAGTCCGAGGTGTTTATGAAGCAACGAGCTGATAAAACACAATATCTAGATGTGTTACTACAGAAACTCGTTGTTAGACCAGGTCATTTTGAATATTAAAAAAGACAACGCTTCTCTGGTATGCAATCTGCAAGAAAACAATAGTAGCCGTCAACAGATTCGTATGCATTCATGGGTAGGGGTGTCTCAGGTTACAAGCAAGGATCCATCCTGTTCTGAGAGAGAGGGTAATGTCCGGAAGTAATGCTTCGTAAGACCAAATGGAACCATACTTCATTTCGAAAAAGAATGAAATGCCATCAGAGAAGAACATCTCTAGGTTATGTCGGTAATTCCCGCATGATATGAAAAAAAGTTTGTTTACACAGACTGTTAAATGTGTTTGAAAAAAAAAGATAATATCGGAATTAATAATAAAACGAAACCCATTTTCGCTATTCCCGGGTAACGCGAAATTATTATGTGCTTCTCTCCTTTATAATATGATGCAAATTATATTTGTGTTAATGTTTCTCCGTACAACGTTTAGTTTCTTATCTCAATTCTCCCTCTCAATAGTATAACACTTAATTTTTTTAAAATGTATATACGGGGAACCGCGGGTTTATTATCTTAACCTCTCTCTTTCATAATATAATGAAACCTATATTTGTTTTAATGTTTTGTCGAATAACACCGGGTGTAGTATCTTTCTTAATGATATAATAACACTGAGTTTCGTATCCCTCTTAATGACATAATGCTAATGCGATTATTTTATCTTACTTTTCCTCGTATTAGATTTCGTGTTTTCCTTCTCCTCTGCCTCTATAGTAATAAAGTAAAGTCAATCTCCACATTAAATAATTCACTATAAGACTATAAATACAGGCGCTATGTGTAATTCTAATATGGCCACACCTCCTACAAATAACGGATGCGTGTTACCGGAACTTATCAGTCTGTTACATTCGATTTCAGAATTTCCTACATCAACTGCGACCTAGCCGACTCGAACAAAAAAGTCATACTTAGAGAAAGTAGGAGTAACTTTTACTTGCACAAAAATATCTACTACAACTCTCCCATCTATCAGCAGATACATTTTCCAGCTCAGACCGGCATAGTTTTATTTTTCTTATTCCGTGGTATGATTTTCCATCAAGTATAACTTCCTTAAGTAAATACATATCGCTTCTGTGAGCCTATGTTCTTATTTGCACGGAGCATTTATTCGCTGGTTACCAACCTATTCAGGAATAATGGAATATAATTGTCGAACGATTAAACCATCCTTTGAAAAATAAAACGTCTTCTTCTATTCTTCCATTCAGTAAAACCCCTGGAAATAATGCTCATACATTCTATTAAATATTACTAGTTAATATTTATATGTAAAGATAAATAAATCAACGAATACGGGAATATCGAATTGAATACTCAATACAATGACTGTTCCACGTATTATACACAACAATGCTTTGTGTGACTAAGCCGATTCGATCATTCACATTCCGATATTCCGAATTACATTCACCCAAAATGAATTACAGCAGGTCAACTCAGTCAAAATGACGTCGCTGTAAGTTTCTTTTTTCACTTTATTACGTTTTGTAGCGGCTTAATTCTGTTTCAAAATACTTCAATAAAAAAAAAACGAACATTATTAGTTAGCATTCGTCGGTAAATAATAAGAAAACATATTTATACAAGAAAAAACAATAAATACATTGGTATTAATAAAAATCTATTAGATTAGGGTACCACGAGGTGAAGTTGGCCACCGGGCTGAAATAGGCACAATAGTGATTTTTAAACTCTTAATATCAATGGCCATATTCACCCCGGTATTATTTCCTAGGCACGTAGATTCTCTCATAAAACTGGGTGCATTCAATTACTAGAAATTTTCATTATTATTTGTAAAAAAATACGAACAATTATACATAAATGTTTGCTTTGATTATTTGTCATAGAAAATAATTAATACATTTTAAAGTAAAATTATGTTTCTTTTCTCTTATTTAAAACTTGTGTTTGTTTTTTTTTGTTTTTTTTAGTGTTGTGGGGTACAAATCACCCCTATATAAGAACTAATGGAAGCAACCATCTATAATAAATACCATGGTTGCAAAGACTCAAATAGAGGACATTCCTATTCATATTTTACCGCATGGTAGGAATCCGGTCATCTCCGACCACATTTAGTGGCGTTACTGTATTGCTATGAATAAATACATTGTATATTTTAACCTGTCACAATTTGTGGTTGTTATCTTTGTGACCCCTAGCACGGGTCTACAACACTGGCGACGAGAAATTTAGTAAAGAACATACGTGAGGATTTTGATTTTATACCAGTCACGACAAACTGGATACCAGGATTACTCAAGTAAGTTACGGGATCATTCGACAAAAAACTGAATAACGAAGATTCGGGCAAGGGTTTACTTGAAAAAAAAAAGTCAAACAACAAAAGACGTCGTCAAAAAAGTCTTATCTTGCTGTTTGAAAAAAAAAGCCACAAGAAGCCTAAACTACGAGTTAAAACGGAACTCATAAATGGCGTGGATTTACGACAACTGGAAAAAAAAACGACTCAAAGTTTCAGTAAGTACAAAAAAAAATTGTTCGTTCTAAAAAGATTGTCTTAAAAAGGCATTAGCATTGAAAAACAAAATTAAAAAGTTACGTCGGATTTTTCCGATTAAAATAATTTTTTCTCTGACGGACTGGCACGTGGAAAAAAAAACACTTTCGACAAGCAGGTACGGCATAACACTTTGTGTTAATGAGAAAATATGATATTCTGTTACGCACTTAAAGCGGAAATTATGGCCAATATTTAAATAAATGCTATGAACTCGTTTTTTATTTCACAAAAAAACAAACTAATTTTTTGTAAAAAAAAAAAAAAATGGAGGATTTTTCAAAACAGATTTTGGAAATTATAAAACTTAAACAAAGTCAACGATTAGAACTTGAAAAAAGGTTTCGAGTAGAACAATTGATAGTACAGAAACAAAATTACGAGGAGCAGTTAAGTTTAATGAAATACTTCGAGGAAAAACAGGGAAGAGAAAATAAAGAAATGATGAAATACGCCGCGGAAGAAAAGAAAGAAATGACCGAACAAATATTGGAATTGAAAAAATTACATTTAGAGCATCAAAACCAATCAGATAAAAAAATGGATTTGTTAACGCAAGTTTTAATGAATAAGGACAACGAACAGGAAAACAGTACGGCTTTTTCGCAAAATGCGATCTGGTTAGCCATTGATACATTTCGCTATGCTCCTGAGGAAGACCTAACGTTTGAAACATACTTCAGAAGATTTGAAGACTTATTCAAGATTGATTGTGGTTCATGGACGGATCAAAAGAAGGTTCGTTTATTACTACGGAAGTTGGGTGCATCCGAACATAACAAATTCGTGGATTATATTTTGCCAAGAAAAAACAACGAATTGTCGTTTGACGAGGCAGTCAAACTGTTAATGGAGTTATACTGTCCAAAGACAAGCCTTTTCCATAAAAGATGGAAATGTATGAATATTACACATAATCAGGATTATACGACTTTTGCGTCTATAGTTAATA
Source organism: Sepiola atlantica (assembly GCA_963556195.1). NCBI lineage: Eukaryota > Metazoa > Mollusca > Cephalopoda > Sepiida > Sepiolidae > Sepiola > Sepiola atlantica. Next base: position 97,600,989 of record OY744518.1, on the reverse strand, counting down.
AAAACTGTGACGACTTCAAGTTGTCATCATTAACGGCATATAATTTTAGATGCAAGAGTCCAACGACGGATTTTACAATCAGTGCTCTTCACGAATTGTATGCTAGGTTTGGTGTGGTCGATTGTTTGGTGTCGGACAATGGCACGCAAGTCACATCAGCAAATTTTAAAAGTTTCTGCGAGGATTTCCAGGTCAACCACATAACAACGCCAACCTATCATCCTCGATCGAACGGTCAGGCAGAGAGGTTCGTGGACACGCTAAAAAGAGCCCTGAAAAAAGCTAAAGGAACGCCCTCAGGAAAGGCGTTACAACAGTTTTTACAGGTGTACCGAATTACGCCAAATGAAAGCGCTCCATCAAAGATGTCGCCGACAGAGTTAATGTTTGCGAGGAAAATTACCCCGGTCTTCGAGAAACTTTTGCCTAAACAGGTAAAACCACCGAATACTACAGTTCCTAAAAAGATGTATTTACCTGGGGAAAAGGTATTTTTCCAGGTACATAAAAATAATAGGATGATGTGGGAACTAGGAAAGGTCAAGCAGAGGATCGGGCGGATGGTTTACATAATCGAAGGTCCAAAATTCACTCACAAGAAGCATTTGAACCAAATTCGGAAACGTGTCACTGATGACGACAGACAACCTCCTGTTGAACAAGAAGTAATGGACCATATATATGACACGTTCGACCTGGTAACACCACAAGCAGCCGAACAACGCCGGTCTTCCAGAAAAAGAAAAAGGATCGATCCCATAGGAAAAAGAGCTATACGATCATTCCAGGGGAATGAAAAGCTCGGGAGGGGGGTGTTGTGGGGTACAAATCACCCCTATTGAAGAACTAATGGAAGCAACCATCTAAATAAATACCATAGTTGCAAAGACTCAAATAGAGGACATTCCTATTCATGTTTTACCGCATGGTAGGAATCCGGTCATTTCCTACCACATTTAGTGGCGTTACTGTATTGCTATGAATAAATACATTGTATATTTTAACCTGTCACAATTTGTGGTTGTTATCTTTGTGACCCCTAGCACGGGTCTACAACATTTAGTTATCAAAATAAACTTAACATTTCTCTTAAAAACACTGTTGTATTTATTTATTTTTATCATTCATAATATAATTAACGTTAAAGTGTTTATCTGTTGTAATACTATACCTAATATTTTCTCTCCTCGGACTGTGAGGGATAACTCCTTCTATACTGCGGCAATTCTTATTTTCCTGCCAACTCGAACTTCTCCTTTTAAGGGAGATAGATCTTCCCCTGCATAAAAAGCAGATACATATTCCTAAAACGTACCATACATTTATTACAAAACAAACAAACAAAAATAAATAAATAATTTCTTTCAAGAAACAATTTTAAATAAATATAATTAGTTAGATATAACTTTACTTAATTTATTTTGTAACGAACAATTAAAAAATATAACTGCACAATCCGAACCAAACTAAACCCACTTTTGCCGAAATGAACTTAAAACTTAGTTTAGGGTTAATGTAAAAAAGTATCACACTTTTATTCGTATTGTGTAAAAGTATATATGATTTTATTAAGATTGTTTAGTCTGTTAATTTAAAACAAAATCAGACCAGTTTGTGTATGGAGCGGTTTACCAAAATATGAATAGTTTTTATTACATAATTTAGACAGATAAGTGATACTAAGCATTTATTTAACATTTTTAATGAGAATACTCAAATTAGGTTCATAAACACTATTGTGCCATTACACCCATCGTAGTAGAGACGGATTATTTTTCTTTTCTAAAAACATTTATATATTTACGCTTATTTTTAGAAACATTACTAATTATTTTTCTCTTAATTGAAAATCTGATATTTCTATTTTTGCGATTACATGTAAACAGCTTGAAAAACTATCAGCAAAAAAGATAATCCTAAATATATATATATATATATATATATATATATATATATATATATATATATATATATATATATATATATATATATATATTATTTTCATATAAAACTAAACGAGTAATGAGCATTAACCTCCTTCCCAGTTAGCGGTGAATCGACATGTATAACTGAATGTTTTTTTAAATTTGGGAACGGGAAATTTGGTTTGAGGCATTTATTTGTACTCATCAACATTATATACTATTCACGTTAAAAATAATATAATTTTTAAATAACTCAAACGATTTGATTTGAGAATTTTAGATGGAAAATTATGACTTCACCAATAACTTGACAAAAAATCACCCATGATGGAAAACACTCGTGTTTTGCTAAGTAAATTAAACTGTTTTTCCCTAACCTTAGTCTACTCTTAGCCTGACCTAACCTTAAACTAAGCTTTAGTTTTAGTTTGTAGGGGGAAGAAAACATATATCCCACAACATTAAATGTTTTTCTCAATTTAATTTGTCGTAGGAAATTAAAAAATATTCTTTTAAGAATTTTGCGACTATTTTTATAGTTTAATCATTCTTTTATAATCTAATCGGGCAACGCTGGCACACGGGTCATGCTAGGTAATACTATAAATGAAACCTATATTTGATATTAATTTTAATTTTTACAACATAAACAATGAGAGTTAAACGCTATTGTAGGTAACCAATGTCAACAGTGTTCAACTTATGAAGAAACATGCATTAAAGCTATGATTTTGACAGCTGTATTAATACTACTCACTACAGTGCCCAGCGTAAATTGATGGCGACAAATAATTATAAATATTTCTTTATCTACATACGTATACGTTTACTCTTTCTGGAATCTTCAGTTTAGAGATAATTATTCAAACCGGTCGAAATATTCAAAAATCCAGAACACTCATGTTTATAACTACAATTCCGACGTCTTAACCCTTACGACCATGACAACCCACTACTTAAACATTGAAAGTTTTAAATTGACGAAAATATATTTTTTCTAAATATGATCTAACGTTAAGATCGCATTTTAACTGATGAGTTCTCAGTTTATAACAGGTGTTGATCGATAAGATCGACATGCCAGTGTGGCAGAGTTTGTACATGACTGTAAATAAAAAAAAGATCATTTATATATATATATATATATATATATATATATATATATATATATATATATATATATATATATATAGGTTTATTATAAGTTATCTATAAAAGTGATCAGATGATTACAAAGAAATTGTAATAAATTCTTAATTATTATGAACATGATAATTGTTCTGGAGGGGCAAGGTCAGCTGTAAATAGTAAGGGATCAACTTGAAAAGGTTCAACAGTTAATAGTTTGTGGAAAACGCTCTTGTGATGTAGGAAATAAATGTTGGCGACTACAAACATTATATTACCTGATTTTTTGCAAATTGTCTATTGATACTACTACTGTTTCTACTATAACTGCTACTGCTACTACTACTACTACTACTACTACTACTACTACTACTACTACTACTACCACTACTACTACTACTATAACTACTACTACTACTACTACTAATTATTATTATTATAATAAAATTATTAATAATATTAATAATAATCATGATAATAATAATAAAAGATAGACTAAACCCATGAAAACAGTAAATGCAAACTCTGTCGAAAAGGTGACGAAACGTAACCCACATCATAAATGAATGCAGCGAATTAGTTCAAAACGATTATAAAACAAATATGAGTGGGGTACGAAGGTGATCCACTGGTACTCATGCTAAAACATTCATTTGAACATCTTGACAAATGTGACAAGTTTACAGCATAGCCGGTATTTGAAAATAAAAGCTATGAATCCTATAGTACATTTAAATACAAACGTAGTAATAATATCACACCTGAAAGAAAAAACATGCCGAATAGTAGATTTCGACATCTCGGCAAATCACATAAGATGAAAATCAACTAAACAGAACAACTAAGAAAATACATGAGACTTGTCAGAGCATTTAAGAGAATATGTGACACGAAGAAGATAGTTGCAATACAGATAATAGTTGGTATATTAGAGACAGATGCAAATAGAAAAAGGCTAAAAGAAATTGAAATCAAAGGTAGAATATACACCATAAAAAGCAGAAGACTGATGAAAAGATTTGAAATATCAAGAAGACTTTCAAGAGCGAAAACCATCTAACATAACAAGATAATGCTGACTAATGACAAGTAAAGTGAGATTGAATAAGATTATGCAAACCCAACTAGAAAAAGGGAACGAACATTACACGGTAAACTGAATCTAAAAGTTAGCATAAGAAAAATCATATGATTAAAAGAAAAAAAAACATTCATGACACCGGTCACTCTCTGTGCAACAAAACACATCACTTAATAACTTTCGGGTTTGACTAATAAAACAATCACCTTTAGACAAAATTCGACTTTAATGATCAACATAGTCACCCAATGCTTCTAAGACTATGATGCATTTTATTTTTTAACGAGTTACATTTTGCCTCAAAATACGCTTTCATTTTTATATTACTTCTTGATTGGAACCAAGGCAGTAATCGCGAACACCAGTTCCGAAGAATAAGGTGGGTTCAGAATATATTCGAAGTGAAATACATGTTATTTTGCCATAGTTTCGATTGATTTGTGACATGGTACATTTTCTTGGTGAAATAGAACTTTATCTTCTTTAATGTTGGTTTATTCGGGCTATATTTGCCTCCAAACGAACCAGTACTATAATATTCGCTATCGATGAGTTTTCTTTCTCAATATAATTGATGAACCAATGACGTTACGCATCTTAAAATAAGAAAGCAAAACCCTTGGGTGCTGATGTTTATGTCTTTGTTCGCTTTGAACGATTTTCACCTTTTATTGTACACTAATCTGCAGTCATATACTTATCTGCTGTTGTACACGCATGTGAATGCAGATTTGACTCCGGAGTAAATAAGCGCATTCATTTTTTTCCATTGTCACATATTGACTCAAACTATTTTTCCGTTGAAATAATTGCAAACATCGCTCTGAATCGTCGATACGTTGGTGTTATTGATTAACTGTGAGCAAATGGTGATACTCACTTTGAACACATCTTCATTATTGAGAAATATTCATACAGGATAGTTAATACACTACCTTCTGGTATCTACTACACATCTGCTTTCTCATGAAACTGTAATTTACGATCGACTAACACAAGTGGTTGGACTTCGTCAATTTTTTCCTGGGCAACTTCCAAATTTATGTGACCCTGACGTTCAGCAATATCTGTGTCTGTACAACCATGTTTAATTCCGAATGGTGTATAGTTTAGAAAATTTGCAACAGTAGCTTCACTTAAATAACTGTAATTTGTAAAATAATAATTCCAGTGGGCTTACATATTGAGACGTGCGATTTGAAGTGTAGTCGTTTCTAGAATTATATAGGTTGTTTTAATTAATAGCGCCATCTATATACAAGGGCAGGGCTTATTGAGTGATGTGTTAACAATGTTGCGAAGAGTTAAGGTTGCTTGGTAGACCATGGAAAGGGGGAGCACAACGCAGTCCTCAACTGTAAGGGTACAGAGTGTACTGGATGTCTGCGGAGGCGCATTGCCATTAAAGTTCAAGAGAAAACCAACGCCGTTGTCAGCGAAAAATCAATCGGAAACGACTTTTCCGAGAAGGTTAATTGATTTGGCACGGTTATCACGAAACCGGAAGAGTATTGGAAATCCGAGAATAGTTGTAACTCAGGCTCCAGAGAATATTATATGTGATTGTTAGTAAGGGATCACACATAATTACTTGTGTGTAAAGTCCTAGTAAGTAAATAATAATAATATATATATAATAATAAAAACAATAATAATTATAATAATAATTATAATAATAATTAAAATAATAATAATAATGATAATAATGATAATAATAATACTATGACAGTGTCGCTGAGATGCTGAAAGAGATGGTTAAAAGCTTTCAAATTGAAAAGCACCTGAACTTAATGGAGTCCAGGGATACTGGTTTAAAAACCTTCCGGTTCTTCACTCACGTCTTGTAGAAATTATAAACAGCTGATTGACGATAAGTAGCTTCCCTAAATGGCTGAAAAAAGACACCACACTTTTTATCATAAAAGATAAAACAAAAAGGGGGTGAACTTTAGACTAATGTCACTTATGTGGAAACTTTTCACTAGCATATTATCTGAAAGTATTTATGGTCATTTTGACAAAAGCAATTTGCGGCCTTAGGAACATAAAGGCTGCCGAAAAGATCACATGGCACCAAAGATCAGCTTCTAATAGATAACATGATATTGAGAAAATGCAAACGAAGAACTAATAACATTGTCATGGGGTGGGTGGATTATTAGACAGCATTTCACATGCTCCCTCATTCATGGATACACTAATGCCTTGAGATTTTTGGAGTAACCCCCAACATTTAAACATATTTAAAGAATAGCATGAAGAATTAGGGTACAATTTACTTTCAGGGAGTGTTGCAGAGAGATAGTCCTTCCCCATTGCTTTTTTGTCATTAGTCTGATCCCTATGACACTTCTCTTACGTAATGTGAACGCAGGATATTGAGTTATGAAAGGACTTCCTACAGTCAGCCACTTACTATTCATGGATGACCTGACGGTTTTTGAAATGAATAAAACTCAACTTCATACCCTAATGAAAAAGGTTAAATTATTTAGTGACGACATACGAATTGAATTTAGCATCACTAAATGTGTCATACTTGTAATAAAAAGGAATAAACTTGTCCATTCAGATGGCCTGGGACTCCCAACAACAAGAGCTAATAAAGAATATAGACAGTAAAAAGGACTATAAATACTTGGAAATGCTAAAAGCGGATGAGATTAAAACAAGGCAATGAACACCCAGATCACAGCTGAGTTTAACAGACGAGTAAAGAGATATTCTTAAACAAAACCCCTACAGTCGAAATACGATCGATGCTAGCAATGCAAGAGAAGTAGGTATCATTCGATATACTGTCAATATACTTGACTGAAATGTAGATGAACTAAAATGTTTGGATACCAAAACACGGAAAATGCTTATAATTTATTGAGCTTTTGTAAAGAAAAGAGATGCAGATTGATTGTACTTATCTAGAAAAGAAGGTGATCGAGGTCTACATTGTGTTGATGATTTTGTGAATATAGAAGAAGGTTGGTTATATAAATATATTTCTGAAAGAAATGATATTGTTTTCGTGAAGTGAAAGGAGAGTAAATACTAAGAACTAGGGTGAAAAAAAAAATCAAATGTTACGAGAGAGAGGGTTAACAGTATATGGAAAGAAACTGCACAGTGTATTACTTTATAATACTGCATTTAGAACTAATGACAGCTAGTCAGCGGGGATCTCAAAAGATCTATTGAGAGCACTTCAATAACGACCCAGTAACAAGTCAACCGCACTAGCTCCATCAAACATTGAATTAGCAAAACTGCAGAATCACAAATATGCCGATTGTGTAAGGAAAGGGAAAATCTTAGCGAATATTGTATCTGAATGCCCAATGCTAGCACAACATCAGTATAAAAAATGGAGACAGGACACAGTCACTCAGGTCCTACACTGGAAAATATGGACACTTTATGAATTGAACTACAATGAGAAGTGGTATGAGCATAAGCTAGAAATTGTACAGGAGGACGACAATGTCAAACTTCTCTCGGGACATGCGCATACAGACTGATAAGGTTCTTGAGCATTCAAACCCCGACTTAATCTTTCTAAACAAAAACAAGAATGTTGCTTAATCATTGATATAGCCTGCCCCTTCGATACCAGAGTGCAGTAGAAATACCACGAAAAAACAAATATCAAGATCTAAAATGGGAATTAGTCAGACTATGGAAATGTAAAGAAGTAAAAGTTATTTCCGTTATAATTGGAATGATTGGAACCATAACGAAAAGCCACCATACACCTATTGACAAGACAATTTTTTTTCCAATTCTGAAAAAGGCTTGCCTGTTGGGAACAGCGAAAGTGTTAAGGTACAGCTTGCATGTATAATGTCAACGGAATTGACTTGATGTTCAAAAAGAAAACTCAAACTAAAAACATCCAAAAGTTGAGACTACTATGGTATTTCATAGTAGTCTCAACTTTTGATGATGATGATGATGATGATGATGATGATGATGATGATGATGATGATGATGATGATGATGATGATGATGATGCACACAACACAAGCGCCATTTTTATTCTACCAACATAGCCTATTCATTTGATTAATCTTCTTATTTTTCTACTAATCTTTATTTTTTTATTTCTTTTTATTCTTCAATGATGTTCGAAATATTTCGTAGTTTTCTTTACTTCTCCCCAAATGGTGTCCTTCTCGCTTCTGCAAGAGCTTCGCGCTCACTTTCGTTTCTCTTACGATATTTATTGGATGTTTGTAATATTTAAAAGTATCCTTGTTCAATTCTCTCCTTGCAGTACATATTTCCTTCTGGTATAGCTATATATTCTTTTGCATTCGAAGGCTAGCATATATATATATATATATATATATATATATATATATATATATATATATATATATATATATATATATATATATATATATATATATATATGTGTGTGTGTGTGTGTGTGTGTTTATATATATACTGCTTTTTGTAAATATCTCTATCTAAATGGTATATTGAGAACTAGCTCCTTAAATCGCCTAATGAGTATTTATTTTACTATGCAACAGAAAACGTCTGCGACTTTTAAATTTCTTCAGTACTTTACAAGAAATTCATATATAAATCTTCGAAACTTTTGTCAATCGAAAAATAGGAAACTTAACAACTTTTATAATGTTTATTCATATTTTATGCCATCTAATTCAGTGAATTGTTTGTTCGAATTTATTGCATTAGTTCAAAATTTAAAAAAATATTCCTGATATAGAAGTACATAAATTTTGTATGTGTATTAATAAACGCATATCACAAGACAATCTACAAGATTTCAACGAATTATGCATATTTACATTTCTAGATTTTTTCTTTATATATTTTAGTTTGAATATTAGTAGCGACGAAACACAACAGCTCTCTTCACTCAGTAGAAGAGACTCACTCCCCTAAATAATACAATGCAATCACAAACATCCTAACGGGATAGACGGTTCTATCCGTAATTTCCAAGTTATTTTCAGTTTTACACAACGAATACGTATGTGAATAAGACATATAAATAATAAGTCTCTTTACTTCTAGATGAAGATAATAAAGAAACATTATTCTATATAATAATAATAATGATGATAATAATAATAATGATACTAATTATATAGAAGTAAATAAACTTATAATCTGTATTACTGCAAGAACAGTGTCGTAAGAAACATGTGATAGTTTATGAATTTTCGAATAAAATCAAAGTAGAATAAATAGATGTAGTTGTGAAACAAGTGGCTACGCGTCTATTATTCTATCATATATGCAAGACTTACAGTTGTCTCTTCCGATTTGTATAGCTCAAGTCCAAGAAAAATAATTATAACAGAAAAGCTTTTTATAAGCGTAAACACAACACTGTATTAAAATAGCATGCACGTACAGTATAAGCTACGTTCTCTAGCAATATTGATGCACAATGTGAATAGAGAAGGCTTCGACAATCCAGGTAGCATTACGAAAGTTTAAGGATGTGGGTAATAGATGTATTTGCCATTTCATGAAATGTTACGTGTCTACTAAATAAATTTCATCTGAATGTATTAAAAAGTGAGATAGAGCTTTCATTTTGTATGTTACGATATTGCTGTGAAATGATGCGAATATCACTTTGTATATGTCAATAAAAAGTTAACGTGTAAGAAGTGATATAATAAAAAAGCTGCCATGTTTTCATGGTAATATGTTTGGATAGTTCACGAAAATGATATTTACAGTTAAGATTAAGCAAAAGACCAAAGAATTTAACATATGTAAGCCTATCAATGTTTCTTTCCGCAAATTTCAATTATGTCCCCGGAGAAAAGTTCTTTACATGTAGAATAGACAAAACGTACTTTCAATTGTAAGAGAAATATCCAAGGCACTTTATTTAGAGAATTTAATGGCGTCCATCAGATAATTTGTATGGTGAAAAAACTTGATAAATGAGTTTTAAGATAAATATTCTTCTGATTTCATTATTTTCTGAACAGCCTAATATAACAAAATGCTGGTTATATGTAAATAATATTCATATATATATATATATTAATATATATATACATGTATGTATATATATATACATATACTTATATATATATATTAATATATATATATATATATATATTGTGTTGCACTGTGTCATTTTTTGTTTTTCTGACTATTTATTTTCTTTTTAAATATCGCTAAAAGAAAAACTTTCTTCGCGTTTTCATCATTTCTGCTCTGTGTTTGTTTTATATTCCTAGGGTATTTTTTATTTGTTCGTCTTTTCTTCCCTTTCTTGAAATTGTTTATTATAATTGACATGTTGACAGCCGCTGAATCAGATTAAAAGTTGTCTTTCAGCATACAATTGGGGCATCTGCTAGTTATCCATTTATTTATGAATTTACACCAGCCTTAGTTTAGACTGGTGTCGTATTTTAAATTCGCCGATACGATTATAGACAAACATGTTTTTTATTACATCTTTCTGCAAATATTTCAGATTTGTTACGAAAGAGTCTGTATTCAACACTGTAATTCGTTCTTACAAGCGATAAATTATTTTGTCAGTTTTTCTGATATGAAACTCATCTTCCGTCATATCGTGCTGCTGTGGGATGTACGGAAATAATCTTTGTTGGCTTCTTTTCATCGCAGACGTGCACTTCCGGGCACATTCATATTCTAAAAAAAAAAGTTTCATAACGTATCCGTCTAACTCGCAGGTCACGCCTTTTCAAACTTAAATACAATACTATTTTTAAACGGATTTTATCGAGACATAATACTTTTATTTTAGATTAAATAACTTATATTTAATCAAGTCTTTATATTTAAAAAACATATTTACCTTAAAAAATGACATTTTTCTTAATGACACGTTTACGTTTTATTCTAAGATATTTGTTCGTAATTAACTTTTTGGTCTAATTAAAATTTAGGATTTTTTCGATTCATGATGAACATGTCACAATAAGAAAATAGCGAGTGTCTACATCGAATGCATTACATAAGGTTGGTTATAACGGAATAACTGTTTCTCTCTCTGTTTTGTAACTATGTATAGAAGAATGGAATAGTCTATTGGAAACAAGAGGAAGTATCATAGACGTATTACACATATTTACCTGACTTTCCCATCATCAATGCGATTTAGCTGGCGACGAAAGAGAAATAAAGAGACAGGGGGAAAGAGAAGAAACACATAAAATGAACACAAAGAGTAATTGTTGGCATCATTCTGGCAACCTAGAGACTGTCTTGTCTTTTCTTTATCAGAATCAGGCATGATTCGAGTTTGTCCCTGGATGCCCTCCTCCTAGGCATTAATCTTCTCTCGGGATAGTAAGGCGTCCTTATAGCAGAAATACGAAGGGGAATGTCATTCGCAGATATTTATGTACTCTACTTGAGTGCGCTTTTAGGGTGATCTGTTTTTTATACATTAAACTGATCTTATGTCATTTATTGAATCCGTGGGAATCAGGTAACGGCGCTTCATTTCATTTTTGCCAAGCGATCCTAATGACATTTTGATTTTAGGGTCGGTTTTGCAATATATCCGGCCTTTTTGTCTAAATTAGATATGATTTCAGTCGGCTCTAAACGCTAATCCTTATATACAGTACTGCCTCCTTAGGGAAGCTGTTTCGTTATTGTCAGTTACGTTTCGCCTAACTTAAACAGTATAAAAAACTCAATTAATGATTCAACGGGAGGTATTCAATTGTGCGACCGGTTCGAACAGTTATCTTCACACTCAAGTACCTCAAAGATTCAACCTATACGTATATGCATAATAATTAAATATTTATTATTAAATAAGTATTATATATATATATTTATTATTAAATAACCATTAACTATATATATATATATATATATATATATATATATATATATATATATATAAGAGAACATCATTTACTTAAATTCGAATGACACAGCGACCTCTTCCAATAGCTCATTTATTACATTTATTAGACCATTGCAACTAACTTTTCTATATCCCCGATGAAGATGAAATTAGGACTGCCCATATATTCTGAAGTGTTGTCGGAAAAATTATACATGTTAAATTGATTTATTCTTGTCTAGTCAGAATAAGGTATTTTTACAGATTAATTCCATCTCGTTAAACTAAGTATCCGATGTTATATTTATGGACACAATCGGCATATAATATCTCAAATATAATATCATAAGAATTTATTGCCACTGCTAAATAGTAGACTTCATCATATATAATCATGTTGTTATGGTTAGCATCAACGACAACGTTCAATCTGATAAACAAAAAGTACAATCTAAACAAATGTTTACAACACTTTCTTATATAGGTTTGTATTTGATAGTCATATTATTATGATAGTGGGAATAAAAGATCAACGTTCTATAATTAAGAGAAATGATGCACAGAATCCATTTCCGGTACATTGTAACACAATTTGTTCATCATCGAAAATGTAAAATAAAAAAAAAGCAAATTAATTCTAGATTAAAATAATCATATATTTTTAATTGATAATCTAATAAACGTAATGGAATGTCTTGATTGAACAAAAACACTATATATATATAGAGAGAGATATTTACATACATATAAATAGTATTCAGCTGAGGATATTTATTTATCATTGAGTGTTGAAATCAATCGGCAATCGCAGAATAGAAAAAGTAATAACAAAATTGAAATTCAATAATAAGAATTCCCAAAAGGGCGGTCTGTCAGACTTTTTGATGACAATGTGATGACGTGTTACTGAATCCGAAATATGATCATTAAATAATATTGCTTTCATGCCACGACAATCATATGGCTAAGAAAAGCGAATCGGTATCCAAAAATAAGTATGGAAGAGATGGGGAATTCAATTAAATGCAGGTATCTATTACAAACTTTATTAGTTTTCTTTGTCTTTTTTGGTGAAATGAACGTATTAGTAGATCATGGAGGAATTTTATGGAGAGGAGCAATTCGATGTATTTAATAATTAATTTTACACTCACTTCATATATTAAGGTTATTGCATTTTTATATATTGCACTTTGTTCCGCCGAGGTTTGTTTGTTGTTTGAAATTGTAGATTAATATAAGCAACGACAGTTTCATTTCAAATAAATATAGTTCTAATTTTTACTGTATGTACAGGAACAGAACACAAAGAGATGAAACCTACAGAGAAAGATCAAATAACCTTACCCGCCCCTAGGAATTGGTAGAATATTAGTTATTATCCGTCAGTGTCAGTCTACACAATCTTCTTCTTACCTATGACTGTATATATATTCAATCTCTACCTTTCGCGTTATCTTTATCGACCTAAACTTCCCCTACGCATTCTGTAATCCGATAATAGATATAAATTAGCTTTCCTTTATTGTCACAGCAATGAAAAATCTATATCTACACTGTTCACTGTCAACTGCTAACATTTCACTGCTTACTGTTCATTGCTCACTCTCTGCTGCCCAGAAATCAACTCAGCTGTATTTATCTCTTTTAATTTTACAATAAAATATCAAAAAGATGTGGCATAAGGCTACATAGGTATGGAGACAAAGTGGGGATTGAAAGTAGTCCACTGGTCGATGCCTTAAAACTAGTTCTAATCACCACAATACCACATTTACTCTATGGACTAATCTACTTAAAATATCCTCAGGTGGTTGCATGATTTATATTTACAAAGATATATGAACATAGTTTTATAATAAGGAGTGGGAGAACAAAGAAGCCTAAAAACAACTCCAAAATTCAATTTAAAAAGAGCTATGAAAAAATAAAAATAAAATGCTATTTAGGGTAATCGTAGGCAGAGCTGCCGCATAAGACGGCAAGCTCTAGTCTACTTCCCGTGCGAGGAACAGCACTGGCGGAAATACTGGACATGTCGCTTAAGGCGCCATATCCGTACAGTAAGTAGTGGCCTACTCTGGCCGCCAGATTTTTTTTTAGTTATCTAGGAACCATAGCCCGAGCTATGCACTAAACCTTCACCGGAGCTCGGTCCAGTTATTCCCTGTTCCGTTTTGTCCTGCACAACGGCAGAAAAAGATAAAATGCGTCTTATGTTTTATGAGAAAAAACAATTGGAGAATAAATAAATAACCAGTTCTGAGCCCGGCTCAAAACCCACCGATTTGGAATTTGATGAAAAGTCTGCTAGGTTTTACTCTAGCTGTTCAACCAAATCCGACCAGCTTCCTAGGTTGTGCGTGGTCTCAGAACGAACCTGAAAAAGATATAATACAACATTAAATTAGTGCCCAACAGGGGCTATGCAAATCACCCAAGAGGGGTAATCACCTAAAATGGGTGGGAAGAAAAATATAGCCTATATGGGCTTGTCCAGGGGAGAGAGAGTCCGCGGTCAAAAAAGTGGCACAATAGGCCAAGTAGCAGGTCGCTTCCCAAAAAACAATTCAACAACCGAGGAACCCCTCTAACCCCTGGAACAAGAGAGGCCTCTCCCGAGCGATATTTGGCGCATAAACCGCGACGATTCGAAATGCTGCTCTTATTACGGCAATATTCGCCACGATCAGTCTGCCATCAGCATCCGCTTGAACAACGTTTACCCTTGCAGACAGGGTGCGTCTTACTAACTAGGTAACTCCCCTAGCACGACGATCACCGACTGCTGAAAAAACATCGAAATGCCTCGACAGCAGTCGGTGATCGTCGATAGAATCATAGTGAGTTTTCTGTAACGCAGCCACATCTATGTCAAAAGACATGAGGTCCACAGTATGCGTTTAGCTTTGCTTAAGGACGTCATGCCCTTCGTGTTCATGCTTCCTAAAACCAAGTTCGTGGCCATCTGCACAATTCACTGTCAACCACCGGTCTGAAGTCTTTTGGTACGAAGATGCCTCAGGCATTAGCCATATTTCCCGTTACCAAGTCGGACATAACCCGTCAATCTCGGGAAATTCCTCCGACATCAAATGGGAAGGTGAGTTTTAGGGCCCTATAAAAAGAAGGGTTCACGCACATGGGAACCCTCCTTTCACATTGAAGCAGCAGCTGTTTGAGGAAGTCAAGGGCTTATCCACCAATGTCAGATCCGGAATTGCTCGCCTTGGGTGCTCATATCATTTTCCAGAGGGCTTTAGTCTGCCCCACTTTTGTTCTCCGGATAAAGGTGATGATCAAGGAAGCATCTAGAAAATTGTGAGGCTTGCTCATATCCAGCCACTTGGTCTGAGTTAAGAGCTGCAGCGGCCGCAATATGCTGAGCTGCCTCGGATTTACGTTGGCAGCAACATGTTGAAGATCTGCTTCGCAGCTCTGGTCTTCTGGTAAGAAGGTGCGCTTTCTCGTTTGATTATTCCTCACTGGGGAAGGGGACGCAGACTTGCTGCTTATTTTGACCTCCGGCTCTTTACTTTTAGACAGAGAGCGGAAGCTGGCTGGATGGAATCAAAAGGGGAGGGGGATTTCTGCTCAGTAGAAGGAGTAGGGGTTTGGGATTAACGGATCTGAACAGAAGAGATAGTCATTTCTTCGAGCATTGGGGCAGCGGATTGGTGTCTAGCCTCCAAACGTCTTTGGCCTAACGGTTGACCTTTTGAAAAACGGCTTCAGAAGATTGTTATTAATTGTAAAATAAACTTTGTATCGGTATACATATAACTATCAACATACAGATTCATAAACAAGATAAGTATTTCTTTATTATGTGTATTTTTACTCATACAAAGTAAAGTTTATGCCAATTATATATATATATATATATATATATATATATATATATATATATATATATATTTATGTTAAGGCCAAGTTAACCTAAAGAAGGATTGTTTACCTTCATAAGCTGATATAGACTGATTTATGAATCATATTTTCAGGAGATCTGCTTTGTTCTCCTTTGTTTCTTATTTTCATGCATAAGGCACGGTCACGCCTATCCGAATCCCCGTGAATTCGTATGTTGTACTCATTTGAAAATCAGCAGGTTGCCGATTAAATCACCGTTGTCAATTTTTTTAATTCCCCAAACACATCCCATGTTCGAAGCAGTAAATTATAGTATAGCGCTCTTCACTATTTTTCAATCAACTAAACGGAACCGATAAAATAATGATTAACCATAACAATATCACATATTAAACAGTAAACGTCGTGATACTAGATTTGCTGCAACAGATTGTCTGCGATACCTTCGAGTAGAGGGAGTGTTGACGCAAACCTTCTACAATAATAATTTACTAAACGGCGCCAGCTAAAATGGCATGCATCAACTCTAATAGTGTGTTACCAATAAAATTACGTTCAGATCTATCAGGCTTTACGCTCATTTCCATTGGCGACCATACATCAACTAAACGCCCTTTTTATTTTATGTCTTTAAACGAATGGTTACATTTTAATGGATGTATCATGTATTGATTGGTTTATCGAATGCAAGTAGGTTTTCAATCTATCCGTGTGATTTTAACGATTTGCCATTTGAATTTACACCATAAAAAGACAGGAGTCAAAGAGCACAGAAATCAGGTGTTATTTGTTCGCCTCAAAATTCGAAGTCAAAGATGTTTGATTTATTTGCCTTCCGTTTTCCAACGAACGGCTTAGTCATATCGAAAGTGCATATCTATGTTTGTATTAGTCTCCTCCGGCAAGTACAAGTTAATAACTTCTAATAAACTTGTTTGAGAGAATATATTATTTAGCAATGCTAGCAATACGTACGCGTTTATAGATGGGCACCGTTGTTCATAAGGTAAACGATTCGTTTATATGATATACGACATATAACCTCATGCATGCCATATAGTATCGACAGAGTTAATGTATAAACTATGTCTAATGATGCAGCATAAATTTGATAAATATAATAGTCATTTTTTGGTCATTTATTAAGTGGTATTTGTGTTAAACGGTTAAATTATCATCTTCTATTATAACATTTGTTTGTATGTTTGTATGTCTGCAAAAGGCTCCCAAGATAATCGACAGGGAGTCATAAAGTTAATATTTCCTTAAACAGTGTCGCCTCGGACGCATAATATCGAGAATTCAGAAAAAAATATTTATTTTTGAGGGTCAACTGGGCCGAATTTAGTAAATTCAACGTTATTATGTAGTAATTTAAAAAATCAGTGTTATATGTAGTAATTTTGCTGACTAATTCTTGCAGGCTATTCTCTAAAATTAAACAGGAAATGACATCAGACGAAAGATGCGGGGGGAATTCAAAATTAATAGAAGCTAATCTTTAGATACTTCCTTACTTCCTCTCTCAATCCCTCCCTCCCGTCCTTCCCTCCTTTATTCCGTCATTTCTCCCTCCCTCGATCTTTTCCTTCCTTCCTTCTTTCCTTCCTCCCCTTCATCTCTCCCTTCCTTCCTTCCTCCCTTCCTACCTTATTTCTTTAATCCTTCCCTTCTTTCCTTTCTTCCCCCCTCTCTTCCTTACTTCCTTCCTTTCTTCCTCCCTTCTTTAATTCCTTTCTCTCTCCCTACTTCAATACTTTCCTTTCCTTCTTTCCTTCCTTCATCCTTCATCCCTTTCTTCGCTCCTCTCTTATCCGTCAACCCTTTGTTCTTTCTTTCTTTCTTCCCTTTCTTCCCCTCTCTCTCCATTACTTCCTTCCTAACTCCTTCCTTCCTTTCTTCCTTCCTTCAATTCCTTCCTTACTTCCATTCCTTCCTTCCTTCCGTCCTTCCGTCCTTCCTCCCTCTCTCGTGTTCTCCTTCTTTCCTTCCTTCCTTCCTTTATTCCATTCTTCCTGGGTTCTTTTTATGATAGTGACGCTACATGTGTGAAGATGATTTTGTTTCTTTGATACAACAGAGGTGCATTAATATGAGTTCTTTTTTATGATAGTGACGCCACATGAATGAACGATTTTGGTTCTTTGATACCACAGGGGCGCATTAATATGTTTTTTATGATAGTCACGGTACATGAATGAAAGATTTTGGTTTTTTCATACGACAAGAGCGCATTAATATGAGTTTTTTTATGATAATAACACTACATGAATTAACATTATTTTGGTTGTTTGATACGACAGGGCGCCTTAATATGTGTGTCTTTAAAGAGTGTTACACAATATGAATGAACAGTATATTGGTTCTTTTATACGACAGGGGCGCCTTAATATAAGTTTTTATGATAGTGACACAACATGAATGGCTATGACTTTGGTGCTTTATAGGACAAGTGGCGCATTAATATGAGTTCTTTTTTATGATAGTTACGCTACATGAATGAACTTTGTAAAAAGTCAGATAGCTCTGAATTTTTCACAATACATATTGAACATAAGTTATTAAATATACCAAACGTCTATTTTTTGCTAATTTTTACGGGGTTTTAAGGAGGCGTAATGTAGGCGTAACCTCCTATTTACAGATTCAAGTATTTAAAATTTGCATACAATTTGATCCATAGTCATTAAGAAAAAAATTAGCAACATTCCTTGAATTTTAATAAGTTCTTAAGTCTGTGTAAGCATAAGCCTTTAATTTCAAACGTTTTGTAGAATCAACATCATACAAGTTGGAACACTGATTCCAAACATAAGATTTATCATCAGCATAGCTTGAGTTTAATGAACGCGATGAGACATAAATATGTAAAATTGTTCTGTTAAGGCATTTCCTTATATATATATATATATATATATATATATATATATATATATATATATATATATTTATATACCTATGTGTTTATATATATATATATATACATATATATATATATATATATATATGTTTTGAAAGTTAAGTGAAACAAGAATTTTCTTTACATAATTACGTTTGCAATCATATACATAATTCTAAAAACGAGATAATATAGGAAAACATTTCTGATAAGACATTTCATTTTTTGCAGATTTCTTAAAAAAAATACTATCTAACAGCAGAGTGTACATTAGCCATATTAAAAAACGACCAGATTACTTTGAGAAATAATGTATATAAAGTAATGTTATATATATATATAGAGAGAGAGAGATGGATATATATATATATATATATATATATATATATATATATATATATGTATATATATATGTATATATACAAGTATATATATATATATATATATATATATATATATATAGAGAGAGAGAGAGAGAGAGAGATGGAGAGATAGACAGCATCAAAGAAGTAGTAGTAGTATTTGCATATATTATATTTTGTATATTTTTACTTAAATATCTATATCTATATCTATATCTATATCTATCTCTCTCTCTCTCTATCTCTCTCTCTCTCTCTCTCTCTCTCTCTATATATATATATATATATATATATATATATATATATATATATATATATGAGAGAGTTCTCATCTGGGAAAAATATGAATAATACGGCCACGCAGTATGCAAAGAAAAATGAGAAATACTTTTAAAAATATACGAGCGAAATCAATTTGATTTGAGAAAGAAAGTAAAATAAAAACATCATATTTTACATTGTGTACGTCTTGTCGACCAATATTAATAAAAACACTTACCTTGATTAATAATTTATCAAAAGAAAATCTGTTTCTACTTAATTAAATGCACACAACACAGAAATACTGTAAAATCATTAAACACTGAGTCAATTTTGTAGCTGACGAGATCAAACTACTTTAATATCTCTATTGTCTTTTGTTCAATTATTGTTACAATTTTTTCTTCCAACTATTGACAAAATAAATTGAAAAGTTTACATTCTATATCATTTTTCTAATCATGGTTTAAAGTTATCTTTAACCGTCTAGTGTACAACAATGTTGTTTATACGGTTAAGTTTCTTCAAAATGAGGCACCTTGAAAACGTCATCAAACTGTAATTCAAATAAATTGCTACTGAAATAAATATTAAATCCCGAATGTTAGAACTTTCGTACAACTGGTAAGATGTGTTTTACTTTCCATTGAAAAATTTAAAACCTATTTTTAATTAGATTTAAACAAACGGTTCTCATTCTATGACTTGTCGGGACGAAATTGAATACATACATCAATTTCAGTCAATGTAGTTTCGGATATTCTATGACATGAAGAGGTAATATAATGTAATAACAATAAGACACTTCCTAAAAAAATTTGTGTACTTTCCTACATGTTGTGTTACGAGTTGATGTTGTTATTTTGTGATTCCCAGAAGGAAAATGAATCAAAGGTATTAATAATATTTAAGCTTACATCATTGCAGAAATTAACGTAAACTAATTCGATAAAGAAGAATTTCGCAGTATTTAACAAAAACTATAACAAGTAATATGTTCAGAAATATGCTGTAAGAATATAAACTATGTTTGTATATGATCTCATTGAATTTCACTAGGTGTCTAGTCGAATTGATTTTATTAAACGATGGTTACAATCGTATGAAGAACGATTGTGATAAATAATATATAAAGTTTTCTTGCAACCAAAATATCGGAAGTTATTACTCTAACATATGTTTGATTTCTATATATCTATATACGCTGGTATGTGTATGTATCTCTCTATATCCGTTTACATATGTGTATATATATATGTATATATATATATATATGTATGTTTATGCGCATATATATATATATATATATATATATATATATATATATATATATATATATATATATAGTGTTATAATGGAATAATTCCAGGAAGAAATCCGGATAAGAGAGCTCAATGTGGTAAACAGAGCAAGAATAACCTAAAATAAAATAACACGAAATTACATGATTGTCGATGCAATAATTTATTTCAACCTTGCGGTTTTATTCAAGCATCCAATTTGACAATTACATTTTTGAGAGTCTCAAAAATGTAATTGTCAAATTGGATGCTTGAATAAAACCGCAAGGTTGAAATAAATTATTGCATCGACAATCATGTAATTTCGTGTTATTATATTTTACGTTATATATATATATATATATATATATATATATATATATATATATGGTTATGTATGCATTTTGTATACAATGTTTTGTATGGTGGTCTATATGTTTATATGTGGGATATATTAAATAGTTGCTACAATTTATTGATTAAAACTGCATTTTAATCCCATATGGCTGTTGTATATGTTTTTTCACCTCAGTTCTTTTGACCTCTATGGGATATTGCTTGCATTAATACTTCGATTTTTTTATAGGTTTCTTTTTTGTTCTAGTAGTTTTTCGTCAGCTTTATTGGTTGCAGAAGTATTACTTCTGCTTTTTGTAGCCTCTCATCGGATTTTGGTTGTAGTTCCAGTAGAAGCTTTCAAATATATCCGCAGTTTTCTGTTGCTGTACTACCTGTTTTTTCTTCAGTTTTCTGTTGCCTTTCGTCGTCTTCTTTTCTTTGTTCTAGATGTTGTGGTTGGATTTGGAATTTTACCAGTTCTGTCACATGTTTTACAATATTCAATGTTTAAAATATGACTTCATAGAATATGGCTGTTAGAAATTGTTTCTTTTATATTAAGCTGCAAAAAGTAATTTAAGTTGTAAAAAGAGAAACAGAGTATAAAACCTTACTTTTTTTAGTACGCTTTTCACGTTACCGTAGGATTTGCGGTCCGCACTATAGTCAACAAAAGAAATATGGTTTTAATTTTTTCTTTCAGCGGCAAGATTTTTCAACTTTTGGAGAAAAAAAGTAAATATGTATTACCTTCTTGTTAATAATTAACACAGTGCCGGAATAGTAATAAAAATAACTAAGATTTTTCTTTTGAGAGAAAATAACTGTGTATTTTACGTGTTTTTATTTATATTTGGTCTGACGGTAAAGCCACTTATTTTTACTAGGATGTTTTTGGATGCATTTGCCGTTGATTCTTCTACGTTATTCATTCTTTTAAGTTTGTCAAAAAAACCTTTAATATAATTCGTTGCCTGTTGTGATTTCGATTATAATGTTCTCAAGAATTATTTACTGTACATTGTCGACAGTTGTTGTGCCCCTGTAAAAGGGCCAGAAGAAAAACACAACCTATGAGTTTTGATAAAACAAGAATATTGATGAAAGTATAATAAAACAGAGAACAAGAGTGTTTATACGTCAGTCTTGACTGGTGTGCTTCCAACACTGAGCTGCATGCGCTCCCTTTCTAGATATAAGATTATATAAAGTAGATACAAATATAAAACATGTCGAATGAAGAAGAGGTTAAAAATAAAGAAAACAGTCATTGTTGAAGGCGTCATGAAAAATGCTGCAGCATGTCCCAAAAGAAGGTAAATCAAGTAAAAGGTTGGCGTGAAAATGGTAAAATCCGTTGAATTTGTGGAGATGCCAACCCCATTAAAAGGCCCAAGTAATCCAGTTCGTAAAGGGTGCAATATAAAAGTTGTGTATTAAAATCAATTATGGGAACTTTCATGGGCTTTTCAGATATAGTTTTTATGGAGTTGAATTCAAAGTGAGATGATAAGAAGTGGATTCACTTCAGGTAACGAGCCATAACAAACTTTCGAGACCGAAGTAATAAAGTTGAATTTACCGTTATGAAACTAGAAATTGGAACATGGTGCGTTAAAATAAGTGGGGGTATCCGAGAGGGAGATACGAGTGATGCAAATAGGGTTAAGTGAGGGGATGCCTCGATTAACGCCAGTATCAGATTTAAAAATAGATTTTAAAGTAAACAGTGATAAAGTAGGACAATAAGGTGTTGTTTATCGGGGCGATAGACAAAGTGAGAGTTATAGGTATTGGAAACTACAGAGTTACATTAAGGGGGTGAAAGTATAACATTAATATTGATGAATTTATGTCAGGATTGGCAAAGGATTTATGCTGGGTTCAGAGGCTAAGAAGAAAACACTAAAAGAATAAAGACTAAATAAAAATAAAAATATAATTAAACGTTCAAATAGAAGGGAAAAATTCAATTATCATTAAAAGTTTAACTATATGGGGAAGAATAAAGGAATACATTCTTAATAGAAAAGGCGTCGTACGAGAAGAACACAGATAAGAGTATTTTAAATATTACTGATATTTATTGGGGTTATTAGTTTCACGATGCGAGGGAGATAAATATACAGAGGTCAGGGTTGGGGTTAGGATAATTTGAAGTAAGAGTATAAAAAGGAGAGAAATAGCTTACAATTAAATATACTGACCTTAATTATAGTGATAAAGGTTAGAAGTAAAACAAAAAAAAAACGAAATATCAAGCTATAGTATTCACAGTTGGTTACAAATATTACAACTGGAATATCTGCATAGTATGCTTAGGGAAATAATATAGAAGTAACCGTTAGTGGACAGAATAAATTACATACATTTCAAAAAGTAATAAAATTACAACATATAAAAATAATGAGTTAGGGATATGAAAGCAATAAGAAAGTGGTAAAATAATCTTAATGAGGGTTGCATACTGTAAGGATACATACATAGGAAATTTAAAGAAATGATTGTGCCTAAGAGTTGGACCATTATACGGAAAGATACGTACAAGGGTTAAAGTTAAAAGATCCAATATTGAACTATCAAGTTTGAATAAGAATATACAATTTTGGGTGATATTTTTAGTAAAAAATTGTTGTTAAAATTAATTGGTTAAATGCCTTTCAGTACATAGTAAAAAAGAGTTCTACACTTATGGATGCAAGAAATACTTGTAGTCTTCAATAGGTAGTAACATAGAGGTTTGAAAAAAGACAAGTTAATTAATTGTTTTATGTATTTTTAGTACGTTGTTGTAGTACTTTTCCTTGTAAGCTTAAAAAAGCTTAATTATTGGATGGATACGGGTATCAGTTAGAGCTATAAAGTAGCTTGAGTACCGGAAGAATTGCGCTTTTAGAATGTATAATGTATTTACTCTTTGACCCAGTGAATATCATAATGGTTATCATAATATCTCTCTTGCTCGTCCGTCGAAGTCGACGATGACCAAGGTATCAATCAGTTTGGCGTCGGGGGTCGGTGGGTCCTGAGATGGCTGATGAGGCCAATCCGTGCTCGGCAGACTCTTCCACACTCCGGACACGTGAAGGCGGCATCCACAGGCTGTGGACCGGCAGCTCTCTCCTTTCGCCTCCTGCGCTTCTGCCGGTCGTGGGTCATGCGTTGATCCTCTGCCCTATCGGCTCCCAGGCTGACGGCACAGCGCCAAGCAGAGCGTTCTGCAGCGCGACTCTCCCAAGACTGGGGGTTGATGTCAAAGTCCTTGAGGGAGGTTCGCAGGCAGTCTTTATATCGTTTCTTTTGGCCTCCTGCAGTCCGCTCTCCCTAGCTGAGTTCCCCATAAAAGAGTTGTTTGGGGATTCGGCCGTCAGGCATGCGGTAGACATGGCCTGCCCACCGAAGCTGGGTTTTGTGGACTATGGTGGTGATGGTATGGAGCCCCGCGCGCTCCAAGACTTCTGTGTCAGGAATTCTGTCTTGCCAGCGGATGTTGAGAATATTACGGAGGCATCTGAGGTGGAAGCCATTCAGCTGTTTTTCATGTCTTTTATAAAGCGTTCAAGTTTCACAGCCGTAGAGTAGGGCTGTTAGGACGATTGCTCGGTATACTTTGATTTTGGTTGCAGGTGCAATACCTCTCTGTGAGTGTGCAATGCACACAGGGTGATGTGACGCGAAAGTGTGTTAGCTATAAGGTAGCGTTTTGGCCTACTCACCATCTCGCCCTCAGCAACCACCACTGGCCAGCCTTGCACGAAACGAGAAGCCGAGCGTGTAAGTCTTCTCTTGCCAGTACTCAGCCTCTCCTTCATCAAGAACTCTGCTGTGCCTCCTCGCGGCCACACACGGTAACTGGTTGTCATGCGCATCCAGGCGGAATCAGCAGAGGATCTCGGAACAGTAGGGAGTCCCAGAGGGAATGTGCTACGGCCCACCGACGTGTGGACATGCCCTGACACATTACCAATCCCTATTCCAGCCATGGGTCAAATGGCCTCACTGCCTTGTGAGAGCTATTGGAAATGGATAAGGCTAGGGGAGCAACCCCGACAGAAATGACGGAGATGAGCCCCGTAGGCGGTTGGACGGCATATTTGCCTCCCTCCGGCAGCTCCTGCACCCTTGCTCGTCCCCCAGCCGTCTCGACTATGTCTCGCCGTTGGAATCGGGCGGGCCAGGACGAGAGAGTGAGGCCGATGCAGCGCAAGTTCCCCTCACTATAATCCAAATCCAGCGCAAGTCAGCGTGTCAAACATTGCGTCAACACCAAGCCCTGTGGCGATGGGCAAGCGGCAAAGCAGCAGGTGTGGAAATCACTGGGAGCTGTAGCTGCAAACCTGCACACAGGCGGTCCAGAAACTGGTCGTACTCCACTCGACCGAAGCAGCGAGGGGGTGCAGGCAACTGGCTGGTCGACCGAGCAGTCCTTTTCAGGATCACTCTGCTCGCCTCCATGGCATGAGGACGGGGCGATAAAAGGAGCCCTAAACATAGCTGCTTCACCATTACCTCTGGCCAGCATACCGCGGCTGGCGGGGTTTCCCTCACAGCGGTCGAGACATGAGAAAGAAAGGGTTGGTGCTTACCTTAGCATCATGGAACGTTCGTACTTTGCTCGACAACAACAGAGCTGACCGACCCGAGAGAAGAACTGCGCTTGTGGCAAGGGAGCTTGCCCGTTATAAGGTAGACATCGCAGCCCTCAGCGAGACTCGCCTCCCTGACAAGGCCCAACTAACCGAGTCAGGCGGCGGCTACACCTTTTTCTGGAGTGGACGCAGTAGCGAGGAGCGCAGAGAGGCCGGCATGGGCTTCGCCATCAAGACTGAACACGTGAAGAAGCTGGTCAGCATCCCGGACGGCATTAATGACCGGCTGATGAAGATGCAACTCCCGCTTAGCAAGGGAAGAACCGCCACACTGATCAGCGCCTACGCACCAACTATGACCAACCTCAAAGATACCAAGGACCAGTTCTATGAAGATCTGGAAAGCCTCATCTCCACTGCTCCGCAGAGAGAGAAGCTCATCGTCCTCGGCGATTTCAATGCCCGCGTTGGCACTGACCATTCCACTTGGGACCGGGTCCTTGGCCACCATGGAGTGGGCAAGTGCAATAGCAACGGCCTGCGGCTGCTCAGCCTCTGCGCTGCACACGACCTTTCCATCACCAACACCATGTTCCGCCTACCCACCCGTAGCAAGACGTCGTGGATGCACCCACGCTCCCGGCACTGGCATTTGATCGACTACGTCATTATCAGGGCAAGGGACAGAAGAGATGTAAGGCTGACCAAGGCTGTGTGCGGTGCCGAGTGTTGGACAGACCACCGCCTGATCACATCCAAAATGTGCCTCTACATCCAACCTAAGAGGCGGCCTCAGGGCCAGAAAGTCACAAAGCGCCTCGACGTGGAGAAACTGAAAAGTCCAGATGTCATCCATGAGCTACAGGAAAAATCAACGACATGCTATCTGTCCCCCTTACCATCTCGGACACTATTGAAGATCAGTGGGCACGCCTCAGAGACTCCACCTACACCATCGCTCTCGAAATCATTGGACCTAAGAAAAAGAAGCACCAGGACTGGTTTGATGAAAATGACTCTGAGATTCAACCCCTCCTGGAGGGGAAACGCCAACTTCTCCGTGCACATCAGAGTGACCCTAAGTGTGTCGCAAAGAAAGCTGCCTTCATCAACACCCGCCGCAAGGTGCAGGCCAGACTCCGCTCCATGCAGGATGCCTGGCTCAGCGCCAAAGCAGATGAGATCCAGGTGCATGCCGATAACCATGATATGAGGAAGTTTTACGATGCGCTGAGGACTGTCTACGGTCCCCTGTCCTCAAGCTCCCTTCCCCTGCTTAGCTCCGATGGAACAACTCTCTTAAACGACAAAAAGCAGATCCTTGATAGATGGGCAGAGCACTTTAACAACGTGCTAAATCGGCCATCTTCCATCAACGATGAAGCCATCGACCGACTACGCCAGGAGCCTATCAACGAGGAGCTCGACATCCCATTCTCGTCAGAGGAAGTAAGCAAAGCCATCAAGCAACTTTCCTCTGGGAAGGCCCCTGGCCCCGATTTAATTCCAGCAGAAATATACAAATCTGGTGGACCTACACTGCTGGAAAGACTGACAGAACTCTTCCAATCCATGTGGGAGAGTGAAGAACTACCCCAAGATTTTCGTGATGCCACTATTGTTCACATTTATAAACGCAAAGGAAATCGTCAGTCTTGTGACAACCACCGCGGGATATCCCTTCTATCTATCGCCGGGAAGATCCTGGCCCGCGTCCTTCTTAATCGCCTGCTGGTACACCTTGAAGATGGTCGTCTTCCCGAGAGCCAGTGTGGCTTTCGAGCGGGCCGTGGGACGACTGATATGATCTTTGCTGCACGCCAACTGCAGGAGAAATGTGTCGAGCAGCACCGGGGCCTCTACACCACATTCGTCGATTTGACCAAGGCCTTCGACACTGTCAGCCGAAATGGCCTCTGGCGGATCATGGGAAAATTTGGTTGTCCAGGCAGGTTCATAGCCATCGTCAGGCAGTTCCACGAGGGCATGACCGCTCACGTCCTGGATGACGGCGACCCCTCAGAGCCCTTCCCTGTGACCAACGGAGTCAAGCAGGGCTGTGTCTTAGCCCCAACGCTTTTTAGCATGGTTTTCTCTGCCATGCTCCAGGACGCTTTCAAAGACAGTCACTCTGGCATTAACATCAAGTACAGATGTGACGGAAAATTGTTTAACATCAGGCGAATGCAGGCAGTCACGAGAGTGAGGGAAACTATCATCAGAGACCTTCTCTTTGCTGATGACTGCGCCCTTAACGCACCAAATGAGACAGAGATGCAACATCTAATGGACGGATTCTCCACCAGTTGTGACAATTTTGGTCTTACTATTAGTACAAAGAAGACAGAAGTTATGTACCAACCCGCCCCAGGAGATGCATACCACGAACCCGGCACACTGTCAAAGGGCAGAAGATTCATGCTGTGGAGCAATTCACCTACCTTGGCAGCACCCTCTCCCGTACCGCCAACATTGACATTGAAGTTAACCATAGGACCTCCACAGCGAGCAGTGCATTTGGAAGACTTAGAGACAATATCATAATATATACATATACACACACACACACACACACACACCCACACACACACGCACATATATATATATATATATATATATATATATATATATATATATATTAAACGTATGGCAACGTGTAAGAATCAACATTATTGGTGTTATTATTATTATTTCAGAGGTTTGCTCATCCTTTAAAAAGAACACATATTTCGTGATAGAAGAAATAGACAACGTTTATAAATAACTGCATATCAATTACTTTTACAAGCCTTTTTATTACGACTCTTTCCGTTATATATCGTTTATATTTTTCTAACTATAATTTACATATGCATTAACATCATTTTGATTATCGTATTTTACGTGTCTGAAAGTTTTAGGTGAATGTATGTCTTTTAATTGCAATGCTAATTTATCATTTATTATTATTATCTTCAACGTATATAATAAAACTTTCTCTAATCTGCGTTTTCAATGTTCGAATCTTGAGTTGATGTAAAGGATTTGTAAATAGTTATAAAAAAGGACTGTCATATTTTTGTTAATCTTTAAATGTAAGTTATGGCATTAGAAAAGTGTTAATTATGTCAAGTAAATTCCCTATTTAAAGTTCACCGAAGAAGATAAAACTGCCCCAATGTTACGAATCATTATAATATTGTTAAAGTTAACTGTTCATTATATATATATATATATATATATATATATATATATATATATATATATATATATATATATATATATATATTAGGGGAGGTCGATTTTGAAACTGTAAATTATCGCACTCGAAGAAAGTTGCCAAATAATGTCAAAAGTTACCACAAGAAATATTTTTCTTCAAAACTTTGTATTTATTTGAGCATTGCAACTTTAAGATCAAATAAATCGAGATTTTTTCTCACAGCCTAGATTTCACCAGCAGATGTGTCGCCTTAAATTAAACCCGGGGTTTAACAAAAAAAAGTAATACATTACTTAATAATAAATATTTTAAAGTTTATTATTCCTTTTCTTAAGAAATTAAATGTACATATTCAAATTAAAAAGGAATAAAACACTATAATATTTAATGTTATATATAAATAATTATTTATTTACATAGGCGTTTTATTTATTGGATATTTTTTATGGTATTCACCGGTTGAAAATTGAACGAGCGAATTTGAATTCTCGTGTTGATTTTGCGTTTACAAATGTAATTATCACAAATATATATTGAATTGTCGAGCGCTGGCTTATCTAATCCCACTTCCCCGACCTTTTGTCACACCTTACCTTGTGGGAGTAAGATAAATAAAAACTAGTTCAGCCAGGGTTTTTTAACCCACCAAATAAACCGGTATCGTCCGGGTCTTTTGGTCTGGATTCACGCCCGTCTGTCCGTCCTGTGCGGTTCTAGGAGGTGCACCTCCCAGGTTTTGCCTTCCCTCTTTGGGGAGGAGTAAGTTTATTGCTTACTGTCTGAGGCGGCCCTACCGGGGAATGCCGACGGAGCTGCCCAGGCAATTTTTAAATGGCCAGAATGCTCACCTCTCGAGCACTGGCTTTCTCATCCCACTTTCCTGTGTCAATCTTACCTTGTTGGAGATAGATAAATAAAATCTAGTTCAGCCAGGGGATTTTACCCCACCAAATAAATCGGTATCGTCCGGGCCTTTGGGTCTGGATTTACGCCGGTCTATTGGGGCTTGTCCGTCCTGTGCAATTCTAGGAGTTGCACCCTCCCAGGTTTTGCCTTCCCTCTTTGGGGAGGAGTAAGTTTATTGCTAACTGTCTGAGACGCCCCTACAGGGGAATGCCGACGGGGCTGCCCAGTCAATTTTTTAATGGCCAGAGTGCTCACCTCTATAGCGCAGGCTTATCTAATCCCACTTTCATGACCTTGTGTCACATCTTACCTTGTTGGAGGTAGACAAATAAAACTATTTCAGCCAGGGGTTTTTATCCCACCTAAAATATTATATGTATTGGAGTTGATGGGAGAATGGATAAGGACACATTGATGTATAAGGAAATTGTGGATGAAAATAGACAGAGAATTATGAAAAATACTAAGGGACCAGAACACCATTTAACTTTTACAAAAGAAACACCATGTGAAAGTAAATATCTGACACAGAGTTCTTCCTAATAGTGGTGCAACAGGTGCTGTTCATGCAGATCAAGTGGTGGATGTTTTGCATGAATTCCACAGTGAGAACAGTATCAAGGCTATACTTGTTGACAACACTAATACCAACACAGGTTGCGACGGTGGAATGGTTGCAATTTTAGAAAAAAAACTTTAAAAATCTTCACACAATTGGTTGCTCTTTGCATCATAATGAACTACCTTTCAGAGCCCTTTTTAAAAACATAGATGGTTGCGCAAAGGGCCCTACAACATTCAGTGGCCCTCTGGGGAAATTATGCTCAAATGATTGCCATGATTTACCCCAAATATCATTTTCCACTATTAGCAATCCTCTAGAGTCAATTTTTAAAATTGATGAAATACATGATTTTAGTTCTGACCAAAGACTCCTTTATGAATACACAGTAGGTATTTCTAGAGGTAAGGTTGACTCTAGATATACCTCCTGGAAAATTGGTCCTTTAAACCAAGCAAGATGGTTAACTTTGGCCATCAGGCTCATGTGTTTATGGACTCGTGGTGCATACCAACAAAGGCACACGACAAAACTACACTATGTAGTAAATTTTATTGTAAATGTGTATGCCACTTCTTGGTTTGAAATTAAAAGAAATAGTAAATTCCACAATCAGCAAGTGCACATTTTTAATATGACCCAGAGGATTAAGGAGCAGCCTCAGGAAATCCAAGATATCACATTTAGAAATATACAAGGTAATACATTTTGTTTACTGCCTGAAAACTTTCTATATTCCATGGTTAAATCTGAAGAGATTGAAGTAAGAGAAGAAGCTTTAAAAAGAATTTTGGCCATTAGGTAAGTAATATTTATTCATATATTTCTGACTCAATTATTTATCCCAATTTATAGAATGATTTTTAAAGATTTTATCTAATTTCACCATAATTATTAAAGCAGTACAGATTGGAATTTTTTAATAATTCAATTAATTAATGTGTTCTTTCAGGAGTGAGGAGTCAACCAGAAAAAGATTAAAAAGAATACCACCTATTAATTTTAATGCCACACATTGGACACAATTTAGATTTAAAATTATGCTGCATTTTTGGCATTCTCAGGGCGTGGAACGGGCAGTTAAGTTAATAACAGAAGCTTCACAAACTGTATATGGTTTTGAAGCAAGGCATCAACACATTACCGCCAAAGTTTTGAGTCAGAAATTGAGACCAGCATTTTTGTCTAAGGGGTCTTATATGGAGCAATTTGACTCAATATTAAGCTCCATTAAAATAGTGTTAGGTTTTTCCTTATTTCTTTGCTTGTTATATTTTCACTTATAACAGAAAAAAATCATTTTTTTAGGTATTCAAATATTACTGTTTAATTCATAACGTTAAAAGGTAGTTTACAAACGCAGATACTGAAAATGAGGGGGGGGGCAAATTTTTAATTTGAAGATTTCTTTAATTAATATCATTTTTATAAAAGGACATTCGCTGATTTTAAATGCACAAATTATTTGGTTTTCACACCAGTATTCAAGCAAATCTTGCAAAAACGAGGAATTTTCAGTATATTCTTGTCCACGATCTTTGATACCAAACGCTCAAAAAACCGCTGAAGTTTTTTATCTATTTTTTTGCATGAGTATTTAATAGGTCTATATACAACTTTCGGTACGTGCCTTTTTTTAATATTTAAAAAAAAGTGTAAAATCGACCTACCCTAATATATATATATATATATATATATATATATATATATATATATATGCATCTAAAAGCAAGAGTAAAGCAGAAATGAAACATTTCTTGGTGATTTTTTTCTGTTAATTTGTTTTTCCTTTTGTCTCTTAATACATATTGGCTCAAAGGCATTTCATTTTATCATATATCGTGTATTATATCATCATATATATTTGTTCATCTACATACAGCTGTTCCGCTGTATAATAGCCACCAGGGTAGTTAGAAACTGGTGACTACTTAAAACTTTGGTTCAAAAACGATCACCTCATCAGGAGTCGTGAGACATAACCACTGAGCCTTCCACCGTCACCGCGTGTAAGGGAATTCTTTAAAGGTTGCCTAGACTATTACAAAAACTGTACATTTACGGTAAGCTAGGATACTCGTCTGACACCGGGTGAATGAAATGCAGGATAACTTAAACAATGTTATGCTCTGTACGATAGCAATCAAAAACAGATCTGAACAAAAAGAAAGAATAGCAATAAAAGTGTAGGGATTGAAATATTCACGTTAAACTCTCATTAAGGGTGGTTAGGTGATACACATTTGAGAATCGGCGTAAAGTTTTGATGAAACAATTGATTACATCTGATGAACTCTCAAGGCTAATCATGTTCAGCGGTAATGGAGTTTGGGGGAATTTTCAATCAGTGATTTATTTAACAATTAAAATTGTTAGTCCCACAAATTTGTCAAATCAATAAAACCCATACTGCGATAGGGAACTTTTTAGTAAAGAAACGTTGTAATTGTTCAATTTGTGAGAATCAATACAGTATCCGTAAATCATTGTTAACATAACAGCGGTTACAATTTTCTTTATTCTGTAAGACTGAAGTCTCCAATAGAAAACCTCAAACTATCACATTTTGTTTATCTGTTTCGTTTTTGCGTAATTTAAATATGGTTTATATCTAATTAAAATCAGATCATGACAGTAAAACACAGTAGGAGAAAGATTTGCTATGTGAAGACTGATGCATTTGCTCAAGCTATCCTCGTTCATTGTAAAACAAGAGGGGATCGAATATTTTGGTGGTGATCTTCATGCTGCAGGGTGTGTGTACCACCAGTCATGTAAGGTCAGCTTCCATATAATGCGAAGCCTCCCAAGACAGTTGACGTTAGTTGAATTAACCAAACGACAAAAAAGTGGAAGACCAAACGACAACGATCAGGATGAAGCATTCGAAAGGGTGTGTGTATTCTTGAAGGAAAACGATGGGAACAGATAACGATATATTACCTTGCCGCTTAAATGGGAGAATACTTACGAAGTAGTAAATCCAAGGTATATGGGCATAAGTACCTGAATGAAAAGCTAATTAGTCGATATGAAAACTCTTTATTTGTGACCGAATGCCTTTTGTGGTGTAGCAAACATTGTAACATTTAAAGAAAACACATGTGACATTCTTCGGGAATACTACAAATCACACCCAACCGATGATAAAAAAGCATTTAAATGAGCACTTCTCTAAACCGCAGCGAAACTCATCAAAGCTTTCTTTCACTTCAACCAAACTACTCCACGCTGGCAGGGCATGATGCACTATATGCATAAGGAGTGCGAATATATAGGACGTTGCTGGATGGTAGTAGACTCAAGGAGATCATGGAGATAATATATGGTGAAAATGCCGTCGTACATATGATAAGCGGAAAGGCAAGGCAACAAGCATTTCGTAGCCACCTGCTGGTGGATCAGTTTCTAACATTGTTGCCAAAATCTTGGAGGATGAAGCTAATTTTCAGGACCGAGTAGAGGAACTCAGGCGGCTATACATGCTGATGAAGACTGGTGAATGTGACTTGAAGTCATTGTTGAAATTAGATTCCATCGGCACAATTTACAAAAGTAAAACTCTGATAAGAGATGAACTGGAAATAACCTCCAAAACAAGCAATCTATGAATAAACTATCGACAAATGCTAGGAATTGCTAGGGCACTTATTGCAGCTGATCGAATGGAGTCTTGTGTACTGCGTCTTAGTGCCGTTTTTCTCTTGTCTGCCAATATTCGCAGCCACTGGTCATTCAAATTATCTGAAGTCGGCTCGTCTATATCTTCAGAAGATATATGCCTTGAAATATAACAAACCTGCAGTACACCAAAAGTTCCTGTTTGAGTTTCACATAATAAGACGCAGTAGCCAATACTGGGTTAGTATTGACTCCGATCTTGTAATCGAGCAAACACTAATGCGCTTACTCAAAAGTCATGGTAGGCTCACACGGGGTAGTGGAATATCCGAGCACCAGAGAACAGTTTGAGCCACGTGCTCACTATGTCATCCGCTTACAACCGTGCCATGCAATAACTTACTGCACGAAGTTACACAAAAAGCGGACAAAATAAGGAGTTGTCTGTCTCTCGGGTGAGAAGAGATGAGACATACCTCAGAAAAGTTGCAGAGCAACTAGACAGCTTTAAGCCGTTTTCAGGCGATTGCTCGTTATTCAATATTATCACATGTATCACTGCTAACGAGGATGGCAATGTTCAGGACCTTTTCGAAATCAGAAAAGACATTGAACATAAGATATATTGACTATCAGATTTTTCCTACTCTCACAAACGGAGTTTGAAAGCAAAGACTTTAGCATCGAGCAAGAATGTCAAAGTTTATGCAGATCGTAGCATTTATTTTAGAGTTTTCTCGTGGTTTCACAGATGGGTGGATGATCTCATTCCCTATAAACTCTGTCTTTACCAGATGTCTTTGTTTGAATAGAAAGCGCATCTTACGTCAAGCAGACTAACCACAGCCGGCAGTAGCTCTCAGAAATTATGTTGAAACAAAGTTAGACAGGTCTATCACACAAACCGTTTCAGTAATACAGCACAATGTACTAGATAGAGGATCTCTTTTTCACCGCTTGAAATGGAAGGAGGGGATTACCTACAGCTCGATTGCAAATGATTATTACTCGTTTACTGTTGCACACTATAGGAGAGCAACTGTCGTGTTTGATGGTTATGGACTTTTACCAAGTATAAAGGACGTTACTCATCAGCGGCGAAGTTGAAAGTTGAATGCAAGAATGGTGAACATTACCGAGGTAACAAAATTTGCTGTGAAAAAGAAGGACTTCTTGTCAAATGTGGCAAACAAGCAGGCACTAATCCAAACGATCATGAAACGAATGCGGCAGAAAGGCTGTGACATCATTCAAGCAGAAGGAGATGCCGATGTTGAGATGGTAAAGGCAGCCATCAATATGTCTGCTTTCAAATCAACCACCCTCATTGGAGAAGACACGAACTTTCTCTTGCTGTTCCGTGCATATGTTTCGTAATGTATGTTTATTTTTTCTATGACAAGGCGAAATCCTATATCTACAAGGCGAATCAGTTTGTAATGATCTGTTGTTACTGCATTCTTTTGTTGGATGCGATTCGGTGTCTAGGGTGTTCAAAATAGGAAATACCTTGGGGTACCAATGAATTGTCAAAAGAGAAAATACAATGATAGACTGTTCACACCATTTTCTTTACCAAAGCAAATACAGCATGTTTTGGAAACGAATGGTTGTAAGGCAATGGTAGTGTATCTAATAGATTACAGGGAGTTTTCTCTATCTTCATTAGGATAGAGAAAACTCCCTGTAATCTATTAGATACACTATGCTCTGCAAGAAAGTTGCGAGAGTTAAGACGTTCGTCACGTCAGAACGACTCCCACCAACGCCCTCTGCCTTTAAATTTCATTCTTTGCGATCTTCCCACCAGATCATGAAGTGGATGGGATATAGTGACGAAATGGTCCAATCTGAGTGAAGGGTGGATGGTAGAAGAGAGCCAACTTGTTCCAGTGATGACGGGCAAAAACCCTGCTCTAGATGCACTGGTTCAGATAATTCAATGCAACTGTTCAGAAGGATGCAATAACCTAAGGTGTACTTGCAAGAGGCATGGACTAGACTGTAAAAGTGCATGCTGACATTGCCATGACGGAAATTGTGAAAATACGAAAAATGATCCAGTGAAAGATGATGATGAGTAGTTTAAAGTTCTGAAATAAGCACTGTGACGTAAGTTAATCAGGGTGGACACAACAAGAGTAATGTGTGTAGTGGTACCCATTGGTATTGTATAAGGGTTTATTTGGCATCACAGGTAACCTGTCTATGAAGAAAAATTGACTCTGAAAACTTGTGTAAAAATCAGAGATGTATTAATTTATCATGAAACTGACCGAGTTAGTGCTTAACATATAAATGGAAAATAATTTTTATACCAAAAAAGTCATGTTTGAAATTTGCCACTTCTCCATACTCGGATCTTGCACAACTTTTATTATGTTGTAGACTAGACCAAACCTAGCAGAAAACCACCCAAAACAAAATGTTGCAATCAGTATATTGACCCGTCTACAATATGTATGATAAATTTAAAACATTTAATAGACATACATACATATATGTATATGATTACATATATGTACTATGCGTACCCGGGACCTGTTTGATCACAACCACTACAACTATTTATTCAACTTGCATTTCATTCAAAACTTCATAAAAGGTAATATATCTTATGAGACGTTATTATTATTATTATTATTATTATTATTATTATTATTATTATTATTATTATTATTATTATTATTATTATTATTATTATAATTATTATTATTGTTATTATTATTATTATTATTATTATTATTTTATAAAGAAGTATAACTATTCTTTTATACATGTAAAGGGATGTAATATTTTTATTTAATTTACATACGTGTTTCGTATGTGTACAGAATGTTTACATATACGTGTATGTGAATTAGCTGTAGAGAAAGACTAACCCTTTCTCTAAATCTTCACAGTGATATTAAGAACTATTATAAGAGAGTGGTTAAATCAACATAGAGGTAGAAATTACAATGGAAATGTATCATTCATTTTCAGATCTGATGTATATTTTAGCATGTTTTTGTGTTATTAAATTATATAGAAAATATCCTTATGAAACAAAGGTTCATCTGCTCACATTTAGTATAATACCAGATAAATATGAAAATAAAATTCTCAGCAGGGTCATTGTGTTACCGCCTGTAATTCTGAGTAATATATTGACGAGGTTTCCTATCATTAATAAATATTGATAGAGGCTTGAGGTTGCGCAATTAGTTTAATAAAGGATTGCGTGATACGATTAGCACATTCGATGCTTGCATTTTATAAACTGTGCACGCAACCAATTCGCTAGGTCAGCCTTTCGCTGTGACTGAAATGTAAGTCCCTTAACATCGTAAGCGAATTTGCTGAAATAGGAGAATGCTTCCAAATGAAATAAGTATATCTTCAAAAATTTGTTGCATTGCACTGGGAATAAGTTCAGATAAATTCTATTGTAATCATATCACGCGGTTGATTATAACCAAAATTCATTGGTGCAAATAAAGAGCAGCGGCGTTTTTAAGAGAAGTACATTTTGAAGGCATTTGAAAATAGTACAGTTTAAGATGTCTTGAAAAGTTGTGATTGGAAGAATAATTCGTAACAAAGGTTTTGCTTTGAAATATATGTCCAGTCATTAAATGGTCAATGAAGATGGAAAGACAAAAGTTAGATGTCACTATCTATTCTAATCTGGAAAAACACAGTGGAATCCTGCTTAGGTTTATTCCAACAAAAATAAGAAACGGTCAGTAATTGGAACATTCAATTCGACCCCCTTAAACGAAATAATGATGAAGCAGTCGTAATAATGTTTGATGCTAAACCGGTCAGTACTTTATTTGGTGTAAATAAGTGAATATACGTAAAATTAACACTATTTTGTAGACACTCATGCCATGCAAAACTCAGCCATGAAGTTGATACACAATATGAACACAACAAAAAGAAAAACATAAAACGCATTTATTCTGAGATCGTCCAAAAAAACCGAATATGAAACAAAATACAAAAAAAACTGTATTTGTATTATTTTTATCATGATTTATTCAACATTCACATGTATCATGTAGTAGAGAGTCTTCTTGGAGAATACTCTATTTGTCTTTATACTTATTTACACATTAAACGTTTCCGCATTATTTCACGTCATTGACACTAGGTGTTCAGTGAGTGTTTATAGGGGTCATGCAATTATGTATATTACCGTAGACTTATTCAGACTCGTCATCACATTTAACTTTGTGGCACGCTATTATTCGCTTAGTTGTTATGTCTTCTTTTCATCGTACCCGGTTGGAACCGTTTGTCTGTATTGCCACGTACCAGTAGATATAATGATTTGCATTTTTCATTTTTCATTTTGCATTATTATTATTATTATTATTATTATTATTATTATTATTATTATTATTATTATTATTATTATTATTATTATTATTATTATTATTATTATTTATTTATTTATTTATTTATTTATTTATTTACTAGGACATTTCACACTTATCCGTATCAGTGATTACTCACCGATAAGAACCAGTGATCATCACTGGAATCTGAGTGACTACAAGTCCCCTCCCCTCCAAATTGTCAGCTCTCTCCACTTTTTTCGATAACCGTTGCCAATCATTTTACGTTATCCCAACAGTTGTGTACCGTTGATATCTCGTTATAAACGACCGTTGGTTTAGTCTTGAATATTAGTGGCAATAAACCTCCCTAAGGTTTCAACATTATTTATCCTTTTACGGAAGTCTTGTTGGTGCTCTTGCACTTCGGTCTCGCATTACCCCTTTATTTCGGGGGCTATTCATCAAGGTTGGTCCTACCACTGGCATGCTTGTGTTCGAGGGGCAGTTTATTGGATTTCTGGTACTTTAATTTTCTGGGTTCGAATTTCAAATTGTCTGCCGCCGGATTCCGTTCGTTTGATATGTACGTTTGTTTCTGGATTCAACGAGTTCATTTAAAATTTCGACTGTTTGCACCATTGTCGTTCGTGGTATGGTTTAATTACCCCTTTTGTTTTAATTTCTCTCTCTGTGTCTGTCATATATATATATATATATATATATATATATATATATATATATATATATATATATATATATAGAGAGAGAGAGAGAGAGAGAGAGAGAGAGAGAGAGAATTTATTGAGGGTAATTCACAATGAGTAAATATATCGGATAAAAGCAGGACTTAATAAAACAAGACGATGGCAAAAGCGAAAATGGTTTTTACCTTCATACTTTTAATTATAAATCTTACTTGCCTTCAGTGTCACTATGTACTGAGTTTGCGTAGCATAATGTATCGATAAAAATCCATTCTTCAGATGTCTGTTCAACTCTGAAAACATACGAATGGCGTGAAATATTATTCCAAATAACAACTTATTATTCATTCATGACACTTTTATTTAATTATATAAATTCCATTTGTCCATTATAAAAAAATGATGATTAAATTTCATTTCATTCAATGTGTTAGGATTTTTAGTTTAACATAATACAACATACATTAAATTACAAATGAAATTTAGTTTGTTTGTACTTGTATTAAAAATGTTTGATTTTCCGTTTTAGAATGACTTTTTAAGTTATAGTTTAATTACAAGATAGAATAGATATGATTCTCGAACATACTAAAAGGTTAAGTGAAATGTGACTATCGGGAAACGGTCACAGGAAATGTATGATGAAAAATAATTAAATAAGAGAAAATAAATGGTCTGGTCAGCAGAAGACGGTGAACGAGAAGCAAAGTCAGCAATAAAAACAGTCTTCGAATCACTTTTATTATTTTTTTTTTCGAATCACTTTATCATCCAGTTTATATACATCTCTTTTATACGAAACCCCAGAAAGAAACGACACACTCCATTTTGTAATAGTAATATATTAAGTGAACACCAACACTAAACGAATGATTTCTATTATAAAAGCATATAATGGTTTCATTTTGTGTCTATAACTAACGGATAGTAATAATAGCTACACGTTTGTTAGATTACTATCTATCTAACTAACATAACACACTTCTGTTTTAAAACCTTTGTTCCGAAATGTAACTCGTGACATTTTCGACCAAACCCGGCTACTTTAATCGCAATTCTCTTTTTATTCTCTGAAGTAAGTATAATATTAACTTTCGTAATACTTACATTTATTTATGAAATATATTTTATTCATAAATTTTATATATTAATGTTTCCGTTGCATAGTCATGTCTGTCCAGGTCCTAGAGACTTGAAAATATAAATTATGTAATACTATTTCTACTGTACAGAAATACAAAAATGTAATTGGTTTATGACCGAATATATTAGTAGGTGTGAGATGCGCTTCTTATTATTCTGTCGGTATACATACATTTATTTCCTATATATTTTTGTTTGCATATACAAAACTTGGGAATGATTAAGAAAATACACAAGTTTTATATGTGCGTCATTAGTTTCTGACATGAAAAATACTCAGAGTATATGGAACTTATGAAAGTCGTGATGAATATACAAGAAATATTCACGAGCGTAAAAAAGTTCAGAAAAATACGTATAATAAAAGAAACACACATTTTATTTAAAGATCTATAGGATCTATTTGCTGAAAAATTGACTTGTATTTGTTTAATCTGTGTTTGTTGCTGCAGCAGAAAAATACAACCCCACATGAGATAGGCAGCATCATGGAATAATTTCCCAATGTTTATTTGATAGAGAATATTTCCATTTCTGTGTTGCAGATGCAAATAACATTGCATAGATGCAATGGTTAAATAATTTCATTATTATATAAATGATTTGAATTATGATATAGCATGTTGATATATTCGTATGCTTTTACATCTTCTAAATAGTATTGATTATCTACTGACACATCTGCTTTAAGCTCATATTATATATATATATATATATATATATATATATATATATATATATATATATATATATGTGTGTGTGTGTGTGTGTATGTTATTATATATAGTTTGTGGGTATAGGTAAAAACAATGGATATATGTTTTGTGGCTGGCAGGCCGGTAATAATCAAGACAAATACAGTGTTATAGTAAACAAAAGTGTATTAACACAATTATGTTACAGAAGATACGTCTCTTATTCTTGAGCCATAACTGTCATAAATAGCTGCTACGACGTTTAGTCGTAAATATATTTATTGTGTCTGCATATGTCTATTCATTTCGTAAACAGCTTACACCATAACACCTCCCCCAATTTTAGCTTTTGCACCGTGGAGTTGATGTGCATGAAGTCAGTATCTTTCTTTTTCTTTAAGACGTTCGCCTTTGAGAAACTACTTGTGAGACTGGTAACTCAAAACTGTCAAAAACAACGTCTATACAATCTACTACTCGAGTATCGAATATATTTTCCTGGTTTGATTTAAATTTCTCTCATGGGTAACTTTGGCTTTTTCACCATATTAATCATATTCCCAATTCTTTTATCTGTAATCCCGACCTACCAAATTGATTTGTTGTTCTTAAACATTCAAAAAATCACATTTTCTCCGATTTTAACCCGTCTTTTTCTAACATTCATTTTTCTGTATATAAAACTATATAAAACTATAAATCACCTATCAAGTAGTGTAATAGATTCAACCGAACACTATAAAATACAAAATAAATTTGTAAATAAAGGATCCATTTCCCTAGCCTCCTTGCGTTCTTTTCTGTTGGTCTATGCTTTATTGATACTGTTATTCCTTATTGTTACCCTTGTTTTATCCTGTTATTTTTGTTATTTGGTTTTCTTTAGAGATGCTTTGTTTTGTTTCTCTCTTTAAAGTCCCATATTTTTTCTCAATTGTTTTTTTTCTATCGGCCTTTTTTCTCCAGCCATGGAAACGCCTCGCCCTGTGCCCTTCATCGATACCATAAAGGATAAAGGGACGGTTGACGCTATACCTAAACCCACACTGGGACCCTCGGGATGAGTAAAACCCCCGACAGTATCGATAAACGCCAGGGAATTCAGGAAAAGCATTGAAAATATGCTGATTTAATTACGGATACAGGGCTCATTGTAGACAAGTCTAAATTGGAGGATATAGAAAAGAAGACACTGACGCTGTTTGTCGTGGATAAAAAATTCAAAAAGTTATACGGGAAACCGTGGAAATAATAAAGTTACTAGCGTCTGTTGGGCATAGCCCACTAAAACTCATAAACTCAAGAAGATACCATTATTGGAAACCCCTATTTGGCACTGAAGAAGAATGTTTGAACGTCTCAAAAAGCAGAAATCATCACCAATGATTACATATTAAGAATAGAATATCGTGGAAGGAGGAGAACAACTGTCTAGGTGTTTCACGTTCCCTTCCATATTGAAGGTGAACATATTGCGGCCTTCCTAAATAAATATGGCGATTTGATGGCAGTCAACTGCGATAATTACATATCAGTTTAGAACTTCGACCTAATGCTAAATCCAAAGACCTTTAGCGAGATTACATATTTTCTGCAAGTTAGAGATGAAAAACTTCCAATAATTGTTGCCGGTAGAAGGCCGTCGTGCTTGTCACCAGTCACACCTCCCATTAAAACAGGAAATATAAGCTTATACCTTTGACCCCCCTCTTAAAAAAAACTGACTCCCCAAGACCTTCCCCGTTTGTTGCCCCTCATAACTCTTCTAAAAGTACACCATCTTCCTCCAAGTGCTCCCTCTTACTTCACTATTTCTACAAAAAGACCTCTGCTCCACTCCCCAATGAAAACCGATTCATCATTCAACCCCTAATCACCTGAAAATAGTGAAAATAGCGAAAAGTTATCCCCCAAAGAGACGCCAACTATTTCTCCCCGGCGGATTACAGCTGAGGTTCTAGCGAGAGCAAAAGGACATCACCTTGTAGATTTGAAGAAAATGCTAGGATTTACGGAAGTGGGGTTAAGTCAGTAGAACACCCTTACAATTTCCCGGATACCACTAGATTTCTAACGGTCGTTAGATCACGAGACAAGGCGAAACCTGTATAGCGTATGCTGCAAGAAGCAAACATCACGTTTAATATTAACCCTCCCGTTGCAATTTCGAAAAAAAACCTAGCCATTTAAGAAGTTTAAGAAAATGATGTCTTGGGATGGCTTCCGTTCTTCAGCACCACTCCCTTGCTTCATGGATTCGGAAGGAAAGCTTTGCGTTCTAGATATTACCATAAACAAGAAGACATTTCGATTCATTGGGTTTTATGCGCCCAATGTATCTGCTGAGCTTACTCCTTTCTTTCGGCGGATCGAGCAGTTCATGAATACTTCTCGGACAGTTATCTTAGCGGGAGACTGGAACGCGGTCCTAGATCCCGATTATCGTCTCTAGAAGGATGCTAATGAATTCCGTGAGTTTCTCGATAAGTTTGGTCTTGTCGATAAGTTCCGAAATGAAAAAAACCGTGATGTAGTATGGACTTGGATTACCAGCGGGCGCGGCTCTGGTTCGGTACAATTTTCGAGTTATATCGACCGGTACTTAATTAGGAGAGTCGACATAGGAGTATTAGAATGCCCAAGTTTTCACAATATAGTTTACTCAGATCACCGACTCGTTCGAGTTCGTGTAAACTTTGCTAGACCTAAACCTTGAATCGCTGGTTACTGGAAGCTCAACATGCCGTTGTTCGATGTTAAGGGTTACAGGGATCAGCTATTACTAACAATATTGCGGGAAACGACGGGTGCTATAATTGGGAATAAGCGGTTGATAAAACTTAAGAAAGTTATTAGGTTAATTTCTGCCGACTTTAGCCAACGTCTCAACCTAGAATCTAGAGCTGGAAAAGCAACACTAGAAGCTAGATTAGATCGGGCGGTGGAGGCAGGGAATAGCACTTAAGTAATTATACTTAAGGCGAAAATGGCCTCTTTGGCTACCAAGGAAAACAAGGCTTCAGTAGTTAGGGCTAGGTTAAAACGAATGCCACAGGAAGCAACAAATATGGCACCTGAATTCCGCGCAGAGGAGCGGCAACGTGCTACGAACCGACATATTGCACGTGTCACATTGCCGGATGGACGAACCGTGACCATAAACGAAGGCATTTTCGAGGCGTTTCGATCTCATTTTCAAGATCTTTTTACCGGGAAGCCCAGTCTGTCATTAGCCCATTTCGACCCCTATTTAGCCGATTTTCTCGCCTTGTGGCGACCGAAGCGGCTAAGTGCGAATGTTACATAAATGAGGAAGAAGTCTTGGAAGCCTTGGGTCAGGTCGTTCTGGACCGGTCTCCGGAGATCGATGGTTTGCACTACGACGTGTATTTGAGGTTGTTGCACAGCTTTGCACCCTTGCAGACAGTTTTATTTAACTCTTGGTTTAGGAACGGATCTATACCTCAGTACTTAACCAGAGGAATTGAGAAACATGTACACAAGAGCAAAG
Organism: Sepiola atlantica; assembly: GCA_963556195.1. Classification (NCBI taxonomy): domain Eukaryota; kingdom Metazoa; phylum Mollusca; class Cephalopoda; order Sepiida; family Sepiolidae; genus Sepiola; species Sepiola atlantica. The sequence continues at coordinate 97,556,758 of OY744518.1, read as the reverse complement.
ATGGTGGAAATAGGTTAGATAATTTTCGGCCCGTAACAATTTTAAATACAGAGTTAAAGATTTTGGCCAACATTTAAGCCAATCGTCTGCAGGTTGTCCTGCCTGGTCTGGCCAGCCCTGAACAGACTTGTTCTGTGAAGGGTAAGACTATCCAGGATAACTTGAACGTGTTACCCTTCATCATTGACAAAGTCTACTCAGAAGCCGCCCTGATCAATTTAGATAAGTCCAAAGCGCTTGATAGAGTGGGCCATCGTTGGTTAGAGGCTTTTTTGTCTTCGGCTGGTTTTGGCCCGCATTCTCATTCTTGGATTAGCCTCTTGTATGCAAACCCCTCTGCGTTGGTAGAGGTGAATGGTTTGAGATATAGGCCCTCTGATTTATCCAGATCTATTCGTCAGGGTTGCCCTCTTTCACCAATTCTCTATGTGCTTTCCTTCACAGGCTAAGGGTGAATCCGGTCGTACGTGGAATTGCTTTGACAGGTGCTTGGACCACGTTAAAGTACTCTACTTATGCCGACGATGTAACAGTGCTTGTAATCAGCAGTGCCGAGATTAGTATCGTCGACAGAGAAATCAGAATGTATGACACGGTAACAGGGGCCAACATTAACTGCGACCAGTCGGTGGGCTTATGCATTGGTGCCTGGAAGGGGATATCTCTACATGGACCCTTCAGCTGGACTGATGGGCCTTGCAAGCTACTCGGCGTCTGGTTTTGTCCGGATCTCAAGCTGGAGAAAAATTGCTCGTAAGTACTGAAAAGGATACGGACCATAGTTAGTCTGTGGATCCGTAGAAATCTTTCGTTAAGAGCGGAAGTGTGTGTTTCACACATCTATCCTATTATCCTATATCGTCTTTCAGTGCTTTCACTTCTGTCGGATACACTGATTGAAATTCAGCGAGTCTTTTTAAAGTTTTTATGGCTATGTTGGGCCTCTAAGGTTCGTCGCGAGATCTGTTATCTGCATACTTCTGAGAGCGGTCTGGCTATGCCTAGCGTTGAGATTCGTCAACATACGCTTCGACTATATTACTTGGACCGAATGTGTACACAATGTGAGGGAAACGGTGGCTTCTTGCAGGAAGAGATTAAGAAAGCCTTTCCGGCTCTGAAAAGTGTGCACTTGCATGAGAGGGAGGCACACAGGTTGCCCCGAGGTGAGTGCTCTTTTTATCGCGAGTGTCGTCGTGCCTAGAAATTCCTCTTACGAGTGAAGGATGGCCTCTCTGACACTCAGCTGTTGTCCCGAAAGGCATTATATCGTGTTATGGTGAGAGGATCTGTTCATGATGATAGGATTGAGGGGCTCGGTTTGACGAAAGGGGAGCTACGCTCAATCTGGCCGTGGGTGCCTGGGTTAGGATGCCCCGATAAGGACGAGGCATCTCTGGCCTAGCTGATGATTAGAAATGCTCTCTGCGAATCCAGAGAGCATTTCTAATCATCAGCCAGACGAGTTTGTAAGGCCAACTGATTCAGTTGGCCTTACAAACTCGTCTATTTGCGTCCGATGCGGTGACGAGAACGAGATCTTGAGTCACGCCTTCCTGTATTGACGCATCGTAGTGCCGCTGATAAAGTTCTTTGCTAATCTCACGGTTCGCATTCTTAACATAACGTCTTTTGACCTAGAACCAATTAATGTATGCAGCAACTTGGCGCTGACAACGGATAGGAAAATACGTTTTGTCGTTTTAAGCTTACTAGCGATTGCGAGACGAGCTATATGGTTAACACGTATGAAAGTGGTCTACCATCATGAGACCTTCACTTCTCTCGACATTATTCGAATTTTCAAATATTTTCTGAAGATTCGCATTATGACAGCAGCTGGCATTGAGTGGTATTTGGACGTGACTTAGGCAAGGGATTTTGAGTTACAGAAGCGAACGTAGTTAAAGACCCGTTTTAGGCTAGCATATGTCCCTCGTTATAGTTATGTCAGTTCATAACTTAGCTAGTGTATGAATGAGTTTCATTAGATGCAGGTACCCTTCGACATTTTCAAAAGAGGTGTAGTTTAATAAAACGTTGGGGCCTGCATCAACTTTCATTTCGCTTTCGACTGGTAAATCAGTATATCGGCCACAGTTAACAAATGGAGGGTCTTTTAACTAACATGGGTTATTTTTTCATTTTCTTTTTCTTTTTTTGCATTTGTAAATATATTTCATTTATTTTATTTTATTGCCAAACACCCCATTGCATATACTTTATATTGGTTTGTCATGGTATCAATTCTTTTGATGATTGTTGGAGAACAATGTATAGTATAAATGTGGTATTTTGGTGAATGATGGTCTTAAATGAAACTAGCTAGGTAAGATCAATTAGTATTTGTTAGTCTGGACTTAACCTTTTCTAGCCCTTTTTCGGCCTTGTGCCACCTTTTTTATGATCTTTTTATATATTAAACAATATCTACATTCTCATTAGATACAGCCGAACAACACTGGTAAGGAGGCCATTTTAAATAACAACATAAATTAGCAAAACATTAATCTGCAACAAAACCTAGATCTAATATACGGAATATTTTTATTCTTGTCTTTTAAGGGAAGTGGGGTCTGATGACATCTGCTGGACGCCATGAGATAAAATACTGCTTTGTTTTTAAATTCCCGAAACGGTTGTTCATGGAAAACAACTGATGCCCCTTAAATAATGTTAGCACAAGCGTAAATGCTTGAAAGCAAACTGATATAGTGGCTGTAAATAGTAACATAACTTAAAAGAAAAGTGATTTGCTACCGATGACTTGAGACTAAAGTTGTGTTTTTTCTTGTTTTCCATATAGTTTTAACTGTGAAAAAATTCCGAGACTATATATATATATATATATATATATATATATATATATATATATATATATATATATATATATATATATAGACATTGCTAGTTTCAAAGTTAATCCCTTATTTTCGCATTTCCGAATAAAACGCATCTGTTCTAAAAATACTTTACTCATCTCTTCTCAAAATAATACAACGTCAGAGCTGAAACATATGATTTGTTAATTCAATTTATGTAGACACATTTGATATTTCGTATAACACAGAAATAACAATCTCATGAGGCATAATTCTCACAATATAACTCTTTTCTTAAGCATTAATACAAAATATCTTCATACATCTAAAACTTAAAATAAATAGTAAGTTTATATTATTTAATAATATAAGTATTTAATATAAACGAGTAATATATATATATATATATACATATATATATATACACGCTTATATTATTAATACATTTAATAAATTACATTTCTGAAATAATAGTGTAGTGTCTGAGTTCGCGAGTAAAATACGTTTTACTTTATAATATTTATAATAATATTATCGTAGGGTCTGCGTTAGAGCTGGACATATATAAAAAGTAAATACGTTTTACTTTATTTAATTAATGCCAACAATATAGTAGAGTCGGCGTTCTCGCTTGACATCTATGAATAGGTAATATGTTGTACGGTATTTGAATTATAACTGTAGTATTGTGGAGTCTTTGTTCTCGGTGACATCGATATGAATGGGATACGTTTTACTTCATTTAATTAAGAACAATAATATTTGGGGGGCAGCGGTCGCGCTTGACATCTATATGAATGGGATACGTTTTACTTTATTTAATTAAGAACAATAATATTTGGGGGCAGCGTTCGCGCTTGACATCTATATGAATGGGATACGTTTTACTTTATTTAATTAAGACCAATAATATTTGGGAACAGCGTTTGCGCTTGACATCTATATGAATGGGATACGTTTTACTTCATTTAATTAAGAACAATAATATTTGGGGGCAGCGTTCGCGCTTGACATCTATATGAATGGGATACGTTTTACTTCATTTAATTAAGAACAGTAATATTTGAGGACAGCGTTCGCCCTTGACATCTATATGAATGGGATACGTTTTACTTCATTTAATTAAGAACAATGATGTTTGGGGGCAGCGATCGCGCTTGACATCTATATGAATGGGATACGTTTTACTTCATTTAATTAAGAACAATAATATTTGGGGACAGCGTTCGCGCTTGACATCTATATGAATCGGATACGTTTTACTTCATTTAATTAAGAACAACAATATTTGGGGACTGCGTTCGCGGTTGACATCTATATGAATGGGATACGTTTGACTTCATTTAATTAAGAACTATAATATTTGGGGGCAGCGGTCGAGCTTGAAATCTATATGAATGGAATACGTTTTACTTCATTTAATTAAGAACAATAATATTTGGGGGCAGCGGTCGCGCTTGACATCTATATGAATGGGATACGTTTGACTTCATTTAATTAAGAACAATAATATTTGGGGGCAGCGGTCGAGCTTGAAATCTATATGAATGGAATACGTTTTACTTCATTTAATTAAGAACAATAATATTTGGGGGCAGCGGTCGCGCTTGACATCTATATGAATGGGATACGTTTGACTTCATTTAATTAAGAACAATAATATTTGGGTCAGCGGTCGAGCTTGAAATCTATATGAATGGAATACGTTTTACTTCATTTAATTAAGAACAATAATATTTGGGGGCAGCGGTCGCGCTTGACATCTATATGAATGGGATACGTTTGACTTCATTTAATTAAGAACAATAATATTTGGGGGCAGCGGTCGAGCTTGAAATCTATATGAATGGAATACGTTTTACTTCATTTAATTAAGAACAATAATATTTGGGGGCAGCGGTCGCGCTAGACATCTATATGAATGAGATACGTTTGACTTCATTTAATTAAGAACAATAATATTTGGGGGCAGCGGTCGAGCTTGAAATCTATATGAATGGAATACGTTTTACTTCATTTAATTAAGAACAATAATATTTGGGGGCAGCGGTCGCGCTTGACATCTATATGAATGGGATACGTTTGACTTCATTTAATTAAGAACAATAATATTTGGGGGTAGCGGTCGAGCTTGAAATCTATATGAATGGAATACGTTTTACTTCATTTAATTAAGAACAATAATATTTTGGGGCAGCGGTCGAGGTTGAAATCTATATGAATGGAATACGTTTTACTTCATTTAATTAAGAACAATAATATTTGGGGGCAGCGGTCGCGCTTGACATCTATATGAATGGGATACGTTTGACTTAATTTAATTAAGAACAATAATATTTGGGGGCAGCGGTCGAGCTTGAAATCTATATGAATGGAATACGTTTTACTTCATTTAATTAAGAACAATAATATTTGGGGGCAGCGGTCGCGCTTGACATCTATATGAATGGGATACGTTTGACTTCATTTAATTAAGAACAATAATATTTGGGGGCAGCGGTCGCGCTTGAAATTTATATGAATGGAATACGTTTTACTTTATTTAATTAAGAACAATAATATTTGGGGGCAGCGGTCGCGCTTGACATCTATATGAATGGGATACGTTTTACTTCATTTAATTAAGAACAATATTATTTGGGGCAGCGGTCGCGCTTGACATCTATATGAATGGGATACGTTTTACTTTATTTAATTAAGAACAATAATATTTGGGGGCAGCGGTCGCGCTTGACATCTATATGAATGGGATACGTTTTACTTTATTTAATTAAGAACAATAGTATTTGGGGGCAGCGTTCACGCTTGACATCTATATGAATGGGATACGTTTGACTTCATTTAATTAAGAACAATAATATTTGGGGGCAGCGTTCGCACTTGACATCTATATGAATGGGATACGTTTTACTTCATTTAATTAAGAACAATAATATTTGGGGGCAGCGGTCGCGCTTGACATCTATATGAATGGGATACGTTTTACTTTATTTAATTAAGAACAATAGTATTTGGGGGCAGCGTTCACGCTTGACATCTATATGAATGGGATACGTTTTACTTTATTTAATAAAGAACAATAATATTTTGGGGCAGCGTTCGCACTTGACATCTATATGAATGGGATACGTTTTACTTCATTTAACTAAGAACAATAATATTTGGGGGCAGCGGTCGCGCCTAGCAACTATATGAATGGGATACGTTTTACTTAATTTAATTAAGAACAATAATATTTGGGGCAGCGTTGGCGCTTGATATATATATGAATGGGATACGTTTTACTTCATTAAATTAAGAACAATAATATTTGGGGGCAGCGGTCGCGCTTGACATCTATCTGAATGGGATACGTTTTACTTTATTTAATTAAGAACAATAATATTTGGGGGCTACGTTCGCGCTTGACATCTATATGAATGGGATACGTTTTACTTCATTTAATAAAGAAAAATGATATTTGGGGGCAGCGGTCGCGCTTGAAATCTATATGAATGGAATACGTTTTACTTCATTTAATTAAGAACAATAATATTTGGGGGCAGCGTTCACGCTTGACATCTATATGAATATAATGCGTTTTACTTCATTTAATTAAGAACAATAATATTTCAGGGCAGCGTTCGCGCTTTACATCTATATGAATCGGATACGTTTTACTTCATTTAATTAAGAACAATAATATTTGGGGACAGCGTTCGCGCTTGACATCTATATGAATGGGATACGTTTTACTTCATTTAATTAAAAACAATACTATTTGGGGGCAGCGTTCACGCTAGACATCTATATGAATGGGATACGTTTTACTTCATTTAATTAAGAACAATAATATTTAGGGGCAGCGTTCGCGCTTGACATCTATATGAATGGGATACGTTTTACGTCGTTTAATTAAGAACAACAATATTTGGGGGCCGCGGTCGCGCTGGACATCTATATGAATGGGATACGTTTTACTTCATTTAATTAAGAACAACACTATTTGGGGACAGCGTTCACGCTTGACATCTATATGAATATGATGCGTTTTACTTCATTTAATTAAGAACAATAATATTTGGGAGCAGCGTTCGCGCTTGACATCTATATGAATATGATGCGTTTTACTTCATTTAATTAAGAACAATAATATTTGGGGGCAGCGGTCGCGCTTGACATCTATATGAATCGGATGCGTTTTACTTCATTTAATTAAGAACAATAATATTTGGGAGCAGCGTTCGCGCTTGACATCTATATGAATATGATACGTTTTACTTTATTTAATTAAGAACAATAATATTTAGGGGCAGCGTTCGCGCTTGACATCTATATGAATATGATACGTTTTACTTTATTTAATTAAGAACAATAATATTTGGGGACAGCGTTTACGCTTGACATCTATATGAATGGGATACGTTTTACTTGATTTAATTAAGAACAATAATATTTGTAGACAGCGTTCGCGCTTGACATCTATATGAATGGTATACGTTTTACTTCATTTAATAAAGATCAACAATATTTAGGGGACAGCGTTCGCGCTTGAAATCTATATGAATGGGATACGTTTTACTTCATTAAATTAAGAACAATAATATTTGAGGGGCAGCGTTCGCGCTTGAAATCTATATGAATAGGATACGTTTTACTTTATTTAATTAAGAACAATAATATTTGGGGGCAGCGTTCGCGCTTGAAATCTATATGAATAGGATACGTTTTACTTTATTTAATTAAAAACAATATTATTTGGGGGAAGCGTTCGCGCTTGACATCTATATGAATGGTATACGTTATACTTCATTTAATTAAGAGCAATAATATTTGGGGAAAGCGTTGGCGCTTGACATCTATATGAATGGGATACGTTTTACTTTATTTAATTAAGAACAATAATATTTAGGGGGCTACGTTCGCGCTTGACATCTATATGAATGGGATACGTTTTACTTCATTTAATTAAGAACAATATTATTTGGGGACAGCATTCGCGATTGACATCTATATCAATATGATGCGTTTTACTTAATTTAATTAAGAACAACAATATTTGGGGGCTACGTTCGCGCTTGAAATCTATATGAATAGGATACGTTTTACTTTATTTAATTAAGAACAATAATATTTGAGGGGCAGCGTTCGCGCTTGAAATCTATATGAATAGGATACGTTATACTTTATTTAATTAAAAACAATATTATTTGGGGGAAGCGTTCGCGCTTGACATCTATATGAATGGTATACGTTTTACTTCATTTAATTAAGAGAAATAATATTTGGTGACAGCGTTGGCGCTTGACATCTATATGAATGGGATACGTTTTACTTTATTTAATTAAGAACAATAATATTTGGGGGCAGCGTTCGCGTTTGACATCTATATGAATGGAATACGTTTTACTTCATTTAATTAAGAACAACAATATTTGGGGACAGCGTTCGCGCTTGACATCTATATGAATGGGATACGTTTTACTTCATTTAATTAAGAACAACAATATTTGTGGACAGCGTTCGCGCTTGACATCTATATGAATGGGATACGTTTTACTTTATTTAATTACGAACAATAATATTTGGGGGCAGCGTTCGCGTTTGACATCTATATGAATGGGATACGTTTTACTTCATTTAATTAAGAACAACAATATTTGGTGACAGCGTTCGCGCTTTACATCTATATGAATGGGATACGTTTTACTTAATTTAATTAAGATACAACAATATTTGGGGACAGCGTTAGCGCTTGACATCTATATGAATGGGATACGTTTTACTTTATTTAATTAAGAACAATAATATTTGGGGACGGCATTCGCACTTGACATCTATATGAATATGATACGTTTTACTTTATTTAATTAAGAACAATAATATTTGGGGACAGCGTTCGCGCTTGACATCTATATGAATGGGATACGTTTTACTTTATTTAGTTATGAACAATAATATTTGGGGACAGCGTTCGCGCTTGACATGTATATGAATGGGATACGTTTTACTTTATTTAATTAAGAACAATAATATTTGGGGATGCGTTCGCGCTTGACATCTATATGAATGGGATACGTTTTACTTTATTTAATTAAGAACAATAATAATTGGGGACTGCGTTCGCGCTTGACATCTATATGAATGGGATACGTTTTACTTTATTTAATTAAGAACAATAATATTTGGGGACAGCGTTCGCGCTTGACATCTATATGAATGGGATACGTTTGACTTCATTTAATTAAGAACAATAATATTTGGGGGATGCGTTCGCGCTTGACATCTATATGAATGGGATACGTTTTACTTCATTTAATTAAGAACAATAACATTTGGGGACAGCGTTCGCGCTTGACAACTATATGAATGGGATACGTTTTACTTCATTTAATTAAGAACAATAACATTTGGGGACAGCGTTCGCGATTGACATCTATATGAATGGGATACGTTTTACTTTATTTAATTAAGAACAATAATATTTGGAGACAGCGTTCGCGCTTGACATCTATATGAATGGGATACGTTTTACTTCATTTAATTAAGAACAATAACATTTGGGGACAGCGTTCGCGCTTGACAACTATATGAATGGGATACGTTTTACTTCATTTAATTAAGAACAATAACATTTGGGGACAGCGTTCGCGATTGACATCTATATGAATCGGATACGTTTTACTTTATTTAATTAAGAACAATAATATTTGGCGGCAGCGTTCGCGCTTGACATCTATATGAATGGGATACGTTTTACTTCATTTAATTAAGAACAACAATATTTGGGGACAGCGTTCGCGCTTAGCACCTATATGAATGGTATACGTTTTACTTCATTTAATTAAGAATAATAATATTTGGGGACAGCGTTCGCGATTGACATCTATATCAATATGATGCGTTTTACTTCATTTACTTTAGAACAATACTATTTGGGGACAGCATTCGCGCTTGACATCTATATGAATGGTATAGGTTTTACTTCATTTAATAAAGAATAATAATATTTGGGGACAGCGTTCGCGATTGACATCTATATGAATATGATGCGTTTTACTTCATTTAATTAAGAACAATAATATTTGGGGGCAGCGGTCGCGCTTGACATCTATATGAATGGGATACCTTTTACTTCATTTACTTTAGAACAATACTATTTGGGGACAGCGTTCGCGCTTGACATCTATATGAATGGGATACGTTTTACTTTATTTAATTAAGAACAATAATATTTGGGGACAGCGTTCGCGCTTGACATCTATATGAATGGGATACGTTTGACTTCATTTAATTAAGAACAATAATATTTGGGGACAGCGTTCGCGCTTGACATCTATATGAATAAGATACGTTTTACTTTATTTAATTAAGAAAAATAATATTTGGGGGATGCGTTCGCGCTTGACATCTATATGAATAGTATACGTTTTACTTCATTTAATTAAGAACAATAATATTTGGGGGCAGCGTTCGCGCTTGACATCTATATGAATGGGATAGGTTTTACTTTATTTAATTAAGAACAATAACATTTGAAGACAGCGTTCGCGCTTGACATGTATATGAATGGGATACGTTTTACTTCATTTAATTAAGAACAATAACATTTGGGGACAGCGTTCGCGCTTGACAACTATATGAATGGGATACGTTTTACTGCATTTAATTAAGAACAATAACATTTGGGGACAGCGTTCGCGCTGGACATCTATATGAATGGGATACGTTTTACTTTATTTAATTAAGAACAATAATATTTGGGGTCAGCGTTCGCGCCTGACATCTATATGAATGGGATACGTTTTACTTCATTTAATTAAGAACAATAATATTTGGGGACAGCGTTCGCGCTTGACATCTATATGAATGGGATACGTTTTACTTTATTTAATTAAGAACAATAATATTTGGGGGCAGCGTTCGCGTTTGACATCTATATGAATGGAATACGTTTTACTTCATTTAATTAAGAACAACAATATTTGGGGACAGCGTTCGCGCTTGACATCTATATGAATGGGATACGTTTTACTTCATTTAATTAAGAACAACAATATTTGGGGACAGCGTTCGCGCTTGACATCTATATGAATGGGATACGTTTTACTTTATTTAATTACGAACAATAATATTTGGGGGCAGCGTTCGCGTTTGACATCTATATGAATGGGATACGTTTTACTTCATTTAATTAAGAACAACAATATTTGGTGACAGCGTTCGCGCTTTACATCTATATGAATGGGATACGTTTTACTTAATTTTATTAAGATACAACAATATTTGGGGACAGCGTTCGCCCTTGACAACTATATGAATGGGTTACGTTTTACTTTATTTTATTAAGAACAATAATATTTGGGGACGGCGTTCGCGCTTAGCACCTATATGAATGGTATACGTTTTACTTCATTTAATTAAGAATAATAATATTTGGGGACAGCGTTCGCGATTGACATCTATATCAATATGATGCGTTTTACTTCATTTACTTTAGAACAATACTATTTGGGGACAGCATTCGCGCTTGACATCTATATGAATGGTATATGTTTTACTTCATTTAATAAAGAATAATAATATTTGGGGACAGCGTTCGCGATTGACAACTATATGAATATGATGCGTTTTACTTCATTTAATTAAGAACAATAATATTTGGGGGCAGCGGTCGCGCTTGACATCTATATGAATGGGATACGTTTTACTTCATTTACTTTAGAACAATACTATGTGGGGACAGCGTTCGCGCTTGACATCTATATGAATGGGATACGTTTTACTTTATTTAATTAAGAACAATAATATTTGGGGACAGCGTTCGCGCTTGACATCTATATGAATGGGATACGTTTTACTTTATTTAATTAAGAACAATAATATTTGGGGACAGCGTTCGCGCTTGACATCTATATGAACTGGATACGTTTTACTTTATTTAATTAAGAAAAATAATATTTGGGGGATGCGTTCGCGCTTGACATCTATATGAATAGTATACGTTTTACTTCATTTAATTAAGAACAATAATATTTGGGGGCAGCGTTCGCGCTTGACATCTATATGAATGGGATAGGTTTTACTTTATTTAATTAAGAACAATAACATTTGGAGACAGCGTTCGCGCTTGACATGTATATGAATGGGATACGGTTTACTTCATTTAATTAAGAACAATAACATTTGGGGACAGCGTTCGCGCTTGACAACTATATGAATGGGATACGTTTTACTGCATTTAATTAAGAACAATAACATTTGGGGACAGCGTTCGCGCTGGACATCTATATGAATGGGATACGTTTTACTTTATTTAATTAAGAACAATAATATTTGGGGTCAGCGTTCGCGCCTGACATCTATATGAATGGGATACGTTTTACTTCATTTAATTAAGAACAATAATATTTGGGGACAGCGTTCGCGCTTGACATCTATATGAATGGGATACGTTTTCCTTCATTTTATTAAGAACAACAATATTTGGGGGCAGCGGTCGCGCTTGAAATCTATATGACTGGAATACGTTTTACTTCATTTCATTAAGAACAATAATATTTGGGGGCAGCGTTCACGCTTGACATCTATATGAATATGATGCGTTTTACTTCATTTAATTAAGAACAATAATATTTCAGGGCAGCGTTCGCGCTTTACATCTATATGAATCGGATACGTTTTACTTCATTTAATTAAGAATAATAATATTTGGGGACAGCGTTCGCGCTTGACATCCATATGAATGGGATACGTTTTACTTCATTTAATTAAAAACAATACTATTTGGGGGCAGCGTTCACGCTAGACATCTATATGAATGGGATAGGTTTTACTTCATTTAATAAAGAATAATAATATTTGGGGACAGCGTTAGCGCTTGACATCTATATGAATGGGATACGTTTTACTTTATTTAATTAAGAACAATAATATTTGGGGACAGCGTTAGCGCTTGACATCTATATGAATGGGATACGTTTTACTTTATTTAATAAAGAATAATAATATTTGGGGACAGCGTTAGCGCTTGACATCTATATGAATGGGATACGTTTTACTTCATTTAATAAAGAATAATAATATTTGGGGACAGCGTTAGCGCTTGACATCTATATGAATGGGATACGTTTTACTTTATTTAATTAAGAACAATAATATTTGGGGACGGCATTCGCACTTGACATCTATATGAATATGATACGTTTTACTTTATTTAATTAAGAACAATAATATTTAGGGACAGCGTTCGCGCTTGACATCTATATGAATGGGATACGTTTTACTTTATTTAGTTAAGAACAATAATATTTGGGGACAGCGTTCGCGCTTGACATCTATATGAATGGGATACGTTTTACTTTATTTAATTAAGAACAATAATATTTGGGGACAGCGTTCGCGCTTGACATCTATATGAATGGGATACGTTTTACTTTATTTAATTAAGAACAATAATATTTAGGGACAGCGTTCGCGCTTGACATCTATATGAATGGGATACGTTTTACTTTATTTAGTTAAGAACAATAATATTTGGGGGCAGCGTTCGCGCTTGACATCTATATGAATGGGATACGTTTTACTTTATTTAATTAAGAACAATAATAATTGGGGACAGCGTTCGCGCTTGACATCTATATGAATGGGATACGTTTTACTTCATTTAATTAAGAACAATAACATTTGGGGACAGCGTTCGCGCTTGACAACTATATGAATGGGATACGTTTTACTTCATTTAATTAAGAACAATAACATTTGGGGACAGCGTTCGCGATTGACATCTATATGAATGGGATACGTTTTACTTTATTTAATTAAGAACAATAATATTTGGAGACAGCGTTCGCGCTTGACATCTATATGAATGGGATACGTTTTACTTCATTTAATTAAGAACAATAACATTTGGGGACAGCGTTCGCGCTTGACAAGTATATGAATGGGATACGTTTTACTTCATTTAATTAAGAACAATAACATTTGGGGACAGCGTTCGCGATTGACATCTATATGAATGGGATACGTTTTACTTTATTTAATTAAGAACAATAATATTTGGCGGCAGCGTTCGCGCTTGACATCTATATGAATGGGATACGTTTTACTTCATTTAATTAAGAACAACAATATTTGGGGACAGCGTTCGCGCTTAGCACCTATATGAATGGTATACGTTTTACTTCATTTAATTAAGAATAATAATATTTGGGGACAGCGTCCGCGATTGACATCTATATCAATATGATGCGTTTTACTTCATTTACTTTAGAACAATACTATTTGGGGACAGCATTCGCGCTTGACATCTATATGAATGGTATAGGTTTTACTTCATTTAATAAAGAATAATAATATTTGGGGACAGCGTTCGCGATTGACATCTATATGAATATGATGCGTTTTACTTCATTTAATTAAGAACAATAATATTTGGGGGCAGCGGTCGCGCTTGACATCTATATGAATGGGATACGTTTTACTTCATTTACTTTAGTACAATACTATTTGGGGACAGCGTTCGCGCTTGACATCTATATGAATGGGATACGTTTTACTTTATTTAATTAAGAACAATAATATTTGGGGACAGCGTTCGCGCTTGACATCTATATGAATGGGATACGTTTTACTTTATTTAATTAAGAACAATAATATTTGGGGACAGCGTTCGCGCTTGACATCTATATGAATGGGATACGTTTTACTTTATTTAATTAAGAAAAATAATATTTGGGGGATGCGTTCGCGCTTGACATCTATATGAATAGTATACGTTTTACTTCATTTAATTAAGAACAATAATATTTGGGGGCAGCGTTCGCGCTTGATATCTATATGAATGGGATAGGTTTTACTTTATTTAATTAAGAACAATAACATTTGGAGACAGCGTTCGCGCTTGACATCTATATGAATGGGATACGTTTTACTTCATTTAATTAAGAACAATAATATTTGGGGGCAGCGATCGCGCTTGACATCTATATGAATGTGATACGTATTACTTTATTTAATTAAGAACAATAATATTTGGTGGCAGCGATCGCGCTTGACATCTATATGAATGGGATACGTTTCACTATATTTAATTAAGAACAATAATATTTGGGGGGCAGCGGTCGCGCTTGACATCTATATGAATGGGATACGTTTTACTTCATTTAATTAAGAACAATAATATTTGGGGGTAGCGTTCGCGCTTGACATCTATATGAATGGGATACGTTTTACTTCATTTAATTAAGAACAATAATATTTGGGGACAGCGTTCGCACTTGACATCTATATGAATGGGATACGTTTTACTTTATTTAATTAAGAACAATAATATTTGGGGGCAGCGTTCGCGCTTGACATCTATATGAATGGGATACGTTTTACTTCATTTACTTAAGAACAATAATATTTGAGGACAGCGTTCGCGCTTGATATCTATATGAATGGGATACGTTTTACTTTATTTAATTAAGAACAATAATATTTGGGGGCAGCGTTCGCGCTGGGCATCTATATAAAGGAGAACTATTTTATTTTATTTTATTTACAACAATAACATTTTTCGGTCTAAAAACTTTTGTTTTAATCTTTCATAAATAGAGATGTGGTCATTCCCTCACAATTGTTTTTTTAAACGTAATAAATACATTGTGGAATCTGTCTCATTTCAAAATGTCAGATAAATTAGTTACTTTTAGCAATTGAGCATAGAACATTACTAGTAAATAATAAATTCCCAGCAAATAAATCGGATGCAATAACCGGAAATCGAATCCGAAACCTTGAAAACTTCAGGCTCAGGTTTTATACATTGCTCTATTTGGACTTTCTTATATAAGAGCTTAAAACATTACCTTAAAAAAATAGCTCCGGCATGAATTTATAGATGAGTGATTTATGTCATGTTAAAAAAGATGGATTTAAACATAAGCGATAATTAAAAAAAATGAATAATTAAACATTATTAATTGCATTTTTAGCTTTAACTACATATTGTATGTAGTCCTTTTACAATTCTTTGATCCTACTATTTTAGCAAAATAAGTCGACTGATGGGAGAATATATTTTCTTGTTATATAAGATATATATATATATATATATGTATATAACATTTTTAATAAATAGTTATTATTATTACCTACAGACATAGATGTTTGATGCTTATGCAGTCTTCAGTGTAGGGAATGTTAATTCTTGCCGGTTTGAGAGCACGAACCCGGTTTCAAAGTCACAATTCTTAGATTTCATATAATTTTTTTTTAATTCGCAAGAGAGGGAGAATCGAAACAGCACTCTTGATGTTTTCAGTATAATACGTTCCTAATCAAACAAATCTGACATTTATGAGGCCAATGTTTTAAATAACACCTATCAGAAAAATCGGATATACGTAATCGAACTTTTTTGGGGTACTGTCCTCATCGGTCACTTAAAGTTAGGAGCACGTAGAAAGTCTTACACGGACAATTGTATGCATACGATATAAATTCGATTTAGAATACGATATATTTTAAGTTTTAAATAAGGTTCTGCCCTTATAACCTATTTTTAGGTAAAGAGGGAACTCAGCGATTCGGGATCAATCCCATTGTCTTTTCCAGAAAAATTATATATTATTTAAATTTCGTAATAATAAGATATATTTAATATGTTAAGAAGGATATGTCCTTATAAGTCTTTTAAGTGTGCAGTTATACATTTTGGAACACTTCCATTGTCTTCCCAAGTGAATTTCACATCAGAATAGGCTTTAAGATGTTATGTACATTCTCTAACACACGGGAAACATACAAGCAGGCATTGAGTCATATATTTATATTATATTATATTATATTATATTATATTATATATATATATATATATATATATATATATATATATATGGAAAATGAACTCAGGAAAAACAAAAAAATAATTAAATATCCATCTAGATTTCACCTTTATTAGAAGGTTTCATAAGGACGAAAGATTGAAGAAAAATAAGAAAAATACAACAACAAGTACTGAATTATCAAAAATAAATGTGAGGAAGCGCTCAGCAGTTAGATCGCTTAGAAATGTGCTGCGGCAGAACAACCGATAAAAGTTGCTGTAATTTTTTAATTTTCCTCAATCTCCTGTCTTGATGAAACATTCTAATAAAGGTGAAACATAGATGGATATTTGATTAATATTTTGGTTTTCCTTATTTACTTTTCCTATAATGTCGAGACATTTTTCCATTCTTTATAATATATATATATATATATATATATATATATATATATATATATATATATATATATATATATATATTCATATTTATTTGAATGCATGTATGTATAACATATACTGAATGAGGAAATAAATATATAGATGAAAACATAAATTGAAAGATTAAAAAATAAAAAACAAGACAGGGACAAAAGCAATTACAATAGTGATCAAGTTGATGGCCTGGTGAATTTTACAATTGAAAAATGTAATCCATTATGTATGTATCTACTGTCCATTCGGATATTGTATTATATATATATATATATATATATATATATATATATATATATATATATATATATATATATATATATATATATATATATATATACAGGGTGATTCATAAGTCACTTAGCTATTTACTTTTGAAATACTAAAGTTGAAAATACGGTAATACAAAACAGAAAGTTTATTTAACAAATTCATTAATGGTGGTTCAAAATGACAGCAAATTTTCAAAATGTCCACCTTCGTTCTGCATGCATAGCCCCATTCTTTTTTGCAAGGAATTTATGACTCTTTGTAGCATATTTGATTGATTATGAAATAAATATATATAGAAACAAATATATAAACGAACAAATTAAAAACAACAAATAGCAGTAATTAAAGAGTAAGATAACAATTATCAAAAGTTCATAGTATGTTTGTGCTTCATATGGTAATAATTTTAAATAGCTAAGTGAAGTGACTTATGAATCACCCTGTCTCTCTCTCTCTCTCTCTCTCTCTCTCTATATATATATATATATATATATATATAGAGAGAGAGAGAGAGAGAGAGAGAGAGAATTATAAAAAGAAAAACTATACACACATTAAGGTTGTACACATAATAACTTATTTCGACCCCTTTAATTAGGTCTCAGATGTATAGACAACCACGTCACAAAAAAACCACTGGTTCTCTTTTGACGTGGTTGTCTATACATCTGAGGAGACCTAATCAAAGGGGTCGAAATAAGTTATTATGTGTACAACCTTAATGTGTGTATAGTTTTTCTTTTTATAATTCTGTTTTGCTCTGTTTAAATTACATTGAGCTCTGTTATTCAGATTCTCTACACAAAAGTGAAATCTACACACTATATATATATATATATATATATATAAAAGAGGGTAGTGCAGTATTAGTGCAGTTCCAACGAGAGAAAAGTATATATGTAAAGGAGTAAGGCTACCAACATTTGTAGAATGTTTTTTTCAACATTTATTTATTATTTTGTGGTTTTATCATTTTATAATTTTATATAAGGCGTTTCAAGCGGTGGTCCGCTTGTATCAGATATGTAAATCCATTTGAAGAAAAATATATATATATATATATATATATATATATATATATATATATATATATATATATATATATAGGTGTTTGTGTTTATTGAAGAAGAAGATCAACCACAACCAAAAATATAGGTTTAAAATAAAGTCACGGGTTAAATACAAAATACCTACTAAAACCAAGTTATTTTATACGACTAATTTAACAGATTTTTGGTTCATCTAGAGTTGATGTGGTTTCGTTCCTGTCTGGAAGTTATTACTACATAATTGAACGCAATGTGTTCCGAATAATTTCATTTCGGTATAGTCGATTCCATATTTAGTGGCTGTATAAATTCCACCAAACACGCGCAGTCGTAAAATTCATAACAACAATGCATTTTTTTTATTATGCATAGTTTCTTTAAAGAAATAGCTGATTACTCATTCTAATACCATCTATAGCATTATTGTAGGTTTGTTGTTATTTTATTGGTAGTTATGTAGTAATTTGTGAAATATAAATTTTTGTCTCGGAATGTCATTCCGATATTAAATTGTCAAGTCTACTTTAAGCTAAAGGAAGCATTATAGTTTATTACATTTGTATCAGCAATTGCATGCGGTTCTTGAAACATCTATTCTCGTTCGTGTATCTGTTTTCATCATCAAACGTGTATGGTGCTTCGTTTATTATAAAGGACTTCATCTAATAACATTATAGCGAGTATCAATACGCGTCACAATACACCAATCGTTTTAAAATATACGTATGTGTAACAAGAATCGTCAAAAGTTATAAAGAAGTATACGTGAACAACACAAGCAAATTAAGATTATATTAGAGGTGAGAGAAAAAAAGTTGTCCCAGTTTTTGAAATGATAATAAAAAACACATGATCATAAAGAAAAAGTGTATTTATGATTACAGAGTTAAAATGTTGAAAAGTAAGTACATTAAGTAGTGACTGCTAATGTCGATGCAGGTTTTAGGTCAAGCAAACTTTAGGGTAGAGAAATTTGTGATGAGTTTAAAATAAGATTACGCTGTAACAGCTACGTAAAAGGCTTCCTATAGATGAAAGTAACATGCCGAAATCTTCCATTGTTCATACGACAGTAACCTTCGCACAGTTAAGTTGGTGTTCGTAGAGCTCACAACAGTTATTAACTATTGTATGTACTGTTTGGCAAATAGAGCCTGTAAATAGAAGTGTGCTTCATCACTGCGTATATATATATAGTCATCCACATACAGACTGTTTCGTGTATCACAGTTCTTTGGTGCGGCTAGACCAGTTAGTGCCTCAAGCCGGGATTGAAACTCAACCCTCGATCGCACTTACCCCTGCGCTATCACACGACACTGACTGAATGTAAGTAATATCCCAATGTAAACACTGCAAGTGCCGAGAGCTGGAATTAGTTTTACCTAATCAGCTATGCCTATATATATATATACATTTATATTTATATATATATATATATATATATGTATATATACATATATATTTATATATATATATATATATACTAGTTTTCAAATAATTATAACGTATATCTAAATATATATATTCATATATATATATATATTATATATTCTGAATATTAAGTTGATCACATTTCATATATATATATATACATATATATATATATATATATATATATATATATATATATATATATATATATATATATATATATATATATATATATATATATATATATATAGGGAGAGAGATTGCACTAAGACCGAGAATTAATTCCAACTTCATAAGTCCGAATGTAAAAAGGCTCTATAAGCTTAAACTGAAACAACGAATGAAAACAGAAAATGAATATTAACTGAAGTAAGAGGCACAGCTGCAGCTACTTAGCAAATGTTTACAGCTAACCCGGATGTACCGTACAACGTCTTAAACTGATCTAACTCTCTATTACTTATATTTGTAGGCAAGCGTTCAGCAATTCGATTCTGCAACATTTGATTAGTCTATTAATGTAGTCATCATCACAATCACATGTAAAATGATCAATTTTCCAACTACAAGGATGGAGACGAATAAGGTTTTTACATATAAATTTCATTAAATGCAGTAGAGAAAGGCAATAAGTGTATGGGCATAATAATGTTACGTAGAAAAAATAAAAACATTTTAAGTATATTTATCTTAATATAATATAGTATGATATATATATATATATATATATATATATATAAACGGTGAGCATTCTTTCGTGCTGTGATATCATTCGTTTATCGCGGTATGTTGCAATTTTACAGGAGCGCAGTCCTAAAAAACTAATGCTTCAGTTTAATAATAAGTTGCAGCATTTAATATACAAAAGATTTGGTTGCTCTACCAACTCAGATGTAGGTAAGAACATCTTTTAATCTATCTTCTCAGAAGTTGTCTACTGCTGAACTTTTAATACTAGATCACGGTTTGGAATTCTTTCTTCCACCATCTGGTGTTGGGCGTGAGAAGGTATTTTCAGAATTCTCAATTCTCAATTCTCAAACAGTGAGACTTCCACCTGTTTTTGAGACCAAAGTAAGGGACCTAAAGGCTAAATTGCTATGCGAGTACACCAGTATACCATTCAGAGTTTAAATGGCACACATATCATTTTTTCGTCATTAAAACTCTACGACAAAATAAGTTTTTGGTAATAACCAGACCGGATAAAGATTCAGGGGTTGTTGTACTAAACCATCAAGACTACGTCGACAAAATGATGTTGATATAAAACGACATGGAGAAATCTGTCAAATTGGGCCCTGTCGGCACTCATGATGCAACAACCTCCTTAGAAACTAAATTCGTGAAACAACTGGTAAAGTGGATGAAAAGCGGTGTACCCCTTTCCGATGCAGCCAGTGAGATCAGACCCTCGGGCTCTATCCATCCACGTTTATATGGATTACCCAAAACTCACAAAACGGATATCCCAGCTAGGCACATTCTCATCATGGCAGGGTCATCACAGCAGAATCTTGCAAAATGGATCTTAAATATTTTACAGCCAGTATTGAAGTACTATAGTAAATACTGTCTAAAAGATTAATTTCAATTTGCAAAGTACATTCAAGATTCTAAGGTTGCTAATAAATGTATGTGTTCCTACGATATTAGCAACCTATTTACCTGTGCCCTTTTTTTGGAAACAATCGATATCTGTGCCAATTTTTTTAATATCGTAGTTATTTATCGTCTCCTTCCATTCCGGAAAGCATATTTGTGCAGTTGATGAAATTTGTCACTACATCCGTTGAATTCAGTTTTAACAATGTAATTTATAGGCAAATAGACGGTGTATCTATGGGCTCAGTCCTAGGACCGACTATGGTAAATATTTTTGTGTTTTTTTAGAAGGCTTTGTTATGTGGACCCACTAACACTTTATTCTACTTTCGATATGTCGACGATACATTTTGCCTTTTTGATAATAAAATTGAGGCAAATACATTATTCTCCTTACTCAATAAAATGCATCCCGCATTAAAATATTCCAAGGAAGGAGAGCGTAATTCCACTATAGCTTTCCTCGATGTATTGGTAACGAAACCCCCATCGAGTTACCTTACATCAATCTACCGTAAACCTACGTTTACAAGATTATATACTCGCTGGGATTCATTTTTTCCTAACAAACTTGATTTGGACATTTACACACAGAGTCTTTAGTATTTGTACAAAATCAAAATCGGACGAAGAAATTGAAACTATAACTAATACTTTGTCCAAAACGGCTATCCTCTTGATGTGATTATGGAATCACCAAACGAAACATAAATACTTTTTTTCCGAAATAAAACCAAATATGGTGACTAAATGTCCGATTTACATTCGTTTACCTTGGTTAAGCACAGTAAGTGAGACATTCGCCAAGCAAATCAGCTCAGCAGTTGGAAATTGTTATTTTTCTTCGAATATGCGTGTTGTGTTTTCTACAAAACCTTTATTTGCGTCCTCTCGTAAAGACGTGCCCCCCACCATAAAAATAATGTAATTCATCAGTTTAAATGTAGTTGCAGTGCTGACAAGGTGGGATAGGACGACGTTAAGATTGGATAGTAGAATCTAACAATACATTCCGAGTAAGATCAGGAATGGAACCTTTCGGTCAACGGACGTTCAAAATAACACGTACGGTTCTTCCATTACAGACCATTTACTTAAACACCCGCCGTGCGCTAGGAATTTTAGCATGGACCCCTATCCCCATTCTCAGTCATGCTCACTCATTATACCATCTAAAAATCTTGGAGACGATCCACGTTCGTCTTAAACGTCCTTCCCTTTGTAAGCAAAGGGAATGTCTTTTGGAACTACATGTGATCAGTCTCTAAGATTCATCCTCCATTGTACATATACCATAACGCTATTTTATTTTCTGTACTCTCACTTTTCACCCCCTTTTTTAAATCTCTCGTTCTTTTAATCCCTCGATACAGCCTTTGTTAAGTGAGGGCGAAGCCGGTCGGCTAGCATTTTTTTCTCTTGATTAACATTTAATCATGAACGATAGAATTCGTCTTCCCTTCATGTTAGTAATAATAAAAGGTTGTGCTTCCTCATAAATCATGAAATATATATATATATATATATATATATATATATATATATATATATATATATATATATATATATATATGGATGTGTGTGGGTGTATGGTAATGAAATAATGTTAGTTTGTGCCCTAAACTTAAAACTATATAAATCAGTTTTAAAATAATTGTATTATAAAAAGAAAATATTATAATTGCTACAACATTATTCTACGCGTGTTATATTCTTTTCCATATATATTTTGACTAATTGTATTTGGATTATAAACAATGAACTGTCCACAATATTATTTTCCATCCAAGTAACTGGATGCTTCAATAAATAGACACAACGTTAGATGCTCATAATTTCATTAAGTAAATTATGAAAAACATCACGTCTTGCATGTTTTGTTTATTAGATAACTTTCAAGGATATGTTAAACTCCAGCTCCCCATTTAAGCAACCATGGGGGCATGTCATACACGAGCATGCGTGACCTACCGCTTCTGTCCCTCCACTGCTGACTATTTTAAAATGATCGGCTTCCTACACGTCATCTTTTTACGCAGATCTGATACTTTGCAATCTTTAGTTATCTATCCACACTATGACACACGACATCACACTTTTTCGAACGAAAACTAATATATCAATTATTGACGTCCGGAACAAAAATCAATCCCGGAAGCTATTCTCCCGACTGAAGTCTCAAGAAGCATGGCATTGTAATTGGTGGACAAGAAGACTTGTGAATACAGACAATGTTACAGAATTACACATCCCAAAGTATCAAGTTTCCGCGAAAATGCTTTATTATTTCCATGCAAGGTGATGAGAGCATTAATCTTGATAAATACTGCATCGCCGGCTTGTAATACCGGTTGATAAATGCAACTGTATATCAGAAAACAATCCCCATCACCTGTTTAATAGTACTGGTATCTTGGTAAATTTTCTTAGCTCTAGCTAGATTGAGTCGCTGCACTAATCGTCTGCAATTAATGTAAAGTATTCTCATTTTACAAATCCGATCGAGATATAGTTCATCTGAGAGGTCTAAGACAATTTCCCTCTGACCTTGTAGCAAGCCCTTGTACATGTTTCCTTGACCTAGTTCCAATAAGGCTTTCAATTAATCAATGTCACGGCCAATTAGATGAGTACACATATCTTCAGCCTAAGGGTTATAATATCCCTCACAGAGTTTATTTAAAGCGAAGCGTTGTTTCGTGTACGATCAAATGTTCATAGTTCGTCCTGCATTAACATATAAAAATCACTTTCTCTAATTTACTTTTCATCCATTAATATATTACTGTCCTAAATCCACAACAGCTTAAAATGCAATTGGATTCAATAGCAGTAGATACAACTGTCTATCACGTATAAGTTGGTTCTATCCAGACAACATACTATTGAAACACTCAGAATTAATTGTTTTGACAGTTCTAAAGTTAAGTGTAATTTCAGAGTTTTTTCCTATACATGTTCAGTCTGACTTGTATGCTGTGCTTTGTATCTGAATCTTATCTATGTTTCTTTAATACATATGTGTCTAGTTCTTCCTTCTTGGACCGAGTTTCTACTTTTTTTTCTTGTATGTGCCTATTTTCATTCTGTTTAGGAACAACCTAAACACAATGGAAATAGGCACATACAAGAAAAATACACACTCTCACAGCTTTACATTTTTTCTTTCTATTTTTTGTATTTCGGATTCAAGTATCGTTAAACACTAGGGCTTTATTTATCAAATTATGGCTGAGATTTGTTTTTATGTTTAGTTTAGTTATTACAAAATTCGGCCCCAGCATAGATTAAGTTATTCAGGTTGTGTGAGAGAAGTCCGTTAACTTTTCCGCTTCTGTCCTTATGTTTGGCCAATCTTTATTCTTTAGGTAGAGTGGTTTCCTATAATTCGTTCTTTATGTCACTGCTGCGTTTCATTCTTGCTATTTCTTTCTCTATAATTAATGTAGTTTCTACATATCTAGTATTTATATAAGGTTCTAGATTTACCTGTGATTTTTTAGTAGAACATTCCGCGTATTCTCTAATTGTAACATATCGAACTGATCTGTAATCGAAAATATCTTTCAAAATCTCCTTCTAGCCAATTTCACATGGAATCTCCCTCCCATCTTAGCACAAAGTATTAAACATTTACTTTTGTAAATGGAGTAGTCAGCCATAGTAAAACATTTTGAGATACTTTTTACGCCATATTAGTAGCTGGGGGATATTGTCTAGCATTTAGCGTCGATATAATTGTCGAAAGAAGAAATAAAGTTAACATTATCTTTCGTATAAGACATTTTTTTCTAAATCATATCGTTGAAGCTTTTTTACTCAGACTTCACCTTTATTGAACACTATATATATATATATATATATATATATATATATATATATATATATATATATACATATATATATATATATAGTTTAAAATATACACTTTAAAATGCAGCAACATTTTTGTAAGTAACGGATAAATTTTTATTAGATAGACGAACAACACAGGTAAGGAGGACTCTTTTCTTTTTTTAATAACTAATATAAATTAGCAAAACATTTATACGAAACAAAACTTAGGTTAAGTATACGGAACGTTTATGTTTTTGTCTTTTAAGGGAAGTAGGGGTCTGATCAACTCTGCTGGGAAGCCATGAAATTAAATACTGTCTCGTTTTTAAATTCCCGAAACAGTTATTAATGGTAAACAAATGATGATCCCTTTAATAATGTTAGAATCAACCTAATATAATAACTGCACAATTCAATTGACTTACATGAGTGATTTTCCACTAAACGTCTTGGGACTTAAGGTTAAAAAAAAAATTAATATACTTTAAATGGTTGAGAAACTTCCAAAACTATATATATATATATATATATATATATATATATATATATATATATATATATATATATATATATATATATATATAAAAGAAAACATGTATAAAGTTTTTTCACCTACTGTGCAGAGGGTAAATTGCTTGAATCAGTTAAGGTTAGTTTGCAATTACATTTTAAAAGTAGCCTTTATATATATATATATATATATATATATATATGAAGAAGAAGTTTTCTGAAGAACTTCGCTGATCCGAACGGAATCGGTAAAATCTCTCGTTTGTTGCTGATTTTTTCCTCTATTAAAATTTATTTTCCGTCTGTCTTTTTCACACACACACAGACATACGCGCACACAAAGAGACATATATATATATATATATATATATATATATATATATATATATATATATATATATATATATATATACAATTAACGATTAAATAATATCAATGTTTGTATTGTTATTCCTTTCGCTTATAACGGGCTATAAAAAGTTTCCTTTTTAATTTCTGTTGTACCATCGCCTGTTAGAGATAGAGATGGATAGATAGATACATAGATACATAGAGATATAGACAGACAGCCAGCCAGACAGACAGAAATATACAGATACAGAGAGAGAGAGAGAGAGAGAGAGAGAGAAAGAGCGAGAGAGAGAGACATACATACATACAGACAGACAGACAGATAGACAGACAGACAGACAGAAACAGTGACAGAGAGATAATAGCTATAGTGGTAGACAGCGTACAGAATAAGAACGGGACGTTAAAAACATACTGAGAAAGAAGATAAAAGTGATAAATAAAAAGTTAGCATGAAAAAGATCACATCAGTTTTTTCCCAAATTACGGCTAATTTGAACAATTCAAATGGATTTGTTCAAACAAATCAATCCCAAAAATGACGAATATTTGAGCATGTATATTGTGTAATAAAAAATTATAAAAATTAGCCTTTAAGAACAGATTGTGACGAACTCAGATTTAGTATAATAATCATAACTAATAATATATACATTTATATATACTTCGTATATATATATATATATATATATATATATATATATATATATAGTAATCGGCACAATAATGGTTCGTTGTATTACAGCTCTCGAGTACGGCTAGGCTAGCACATGTCTTAAGCTGAAATCTAACACCTCGTGTAAGTTGCGAGTGTTGTTGTCAAGTGATATCTTAGTGGTGTTTATAAACATTTTCAGCTACTAGACAATGCTTAACTTGTTTATTTACAAAGTACTTTGCATTACGCCAATAGAAGTTTTCGATATCACAAACGACATCCCCAATCTGAGAAAAGGGGTGCTTATATATATATATATATATATATATATATATATATATATATATATATATATATATTAGTTGTAAACTGGGAATTGACAAAGAGAAAATATGATGAAAGAATGAGAGAGAGACCAAGATAAAGGCATGCGGAACGGTCAGGATTATGGTATTATGTAATACATTTGTACGATGAGAAATGTTGTAAATAAATAGGTGTTTAAAAAGTGGTCTATGGACATTTCACTAAACAATTAATATATATATATATA
The DNA here is from genome assembly GCA_963556195.1 of Sepiola atlantica. Classification (NCBI taxonomy): domain Eukaryota; kingdom Metazoa; phylum Mollusca; class Cephalopoda; order Sepiida; family Sepiolidae; genus Sepiola; species Sepiola atlantica. The sequence goes on along the minus strand of OY744518.1, from coordinate 97,529,436 downwards.
TATATATATATATATATATATATATATATATATATATATATATGGGAAAAAAGAAACAATGTTTCAGACAATATGTAAAAATAAAAATGGAATAAAGAATAAGCAATTCAACAACTAACAAAAATAAACTGAAAAACTTTACAAGATGAGTTTTTGAGTTTATTTTTGTTAGTTGTTGAATTGCTTATTCTTTATTCCATTTTTATTTTTACATATATATATATATAAATTATAGTGTAAATTATTATTATTTTTTTTAACAAAGTCTACCCCAAACAAGACATGCTACCACTGTAGACATAAGGAGCTACCGAAAATAAAAGTGATAGTATTGGGGGTCATCCTAAATTGGGAGCTTTACAGGGAGATGCTTGTTCACATTAGTTTAAAAATGTCTGCATGTCGGTACAGTAAGGGAAATCGAGCAGCGAAGGATTTCCAAAGGCCAACAGCATGAGGAAAGAAGCTATTAGAGTAGAAAGCTCTCCGGCATTTGGGGACCTCCACAGCGAATAGATTGGATTTAGCTGATTGTCGGGTTGGTCAAGTGAATTTGCGTCGAGGGGCCATCCGAGCCACAAGTTCATCGGTGCACATTCCATTGAAGTACTTGTAAAACAAGCACAAGGTTGCTACATCTAAATTACCTACGTTGTTTTGTAAGGTCAATTTAAAATACACGTAGGCCTGGCCATCTGATTCTAACCTATGTTCTTTAGTCAGGGGGTGAGTGTTTCGAACATAAAATCCTCGCCTGTCCATATCTTTGTCAGAGTATTTACGGTAAAGTGGGAGGTAAGTAGTCATGTCAAAAGGGTGTAAAGGTATTAAGGACTGTATGTTAGTTTCACGTAGTGTTAAGACATCCGAAGAAAGTTTTTTAAGTCATTGATGTTTGTCTAACCCTCCGGATATTTGTGAATACAAGCTTAAAGGTAAGGCGAAGATGTTTGTAGGTGTATGTCTGGTTTATGTTTATTTCTTCTTCTTTGTATTGCCATTTAAGTTTCTGTTAGAGTGAGGAGGGAAAAACGGGTGCTATTAGTGGAGCCTTGATTAATGGGGGCTGTGGCTTCGTGAAACCCCATTGGGTGTAACTGCAGGGCCTGTTCCCATTAGCGACATGGCACGTACAGCTACCCACGGTATTACTACAACTGTTGATGGAACAGCCGTTCTTTGCGCTACCTTTGAGTTTGGACTCCTGTACTATCAGTCAGTAACAGCAGTCAGACAAGCTCTAACATGTATCTTTAACCTGACTAGACTAGTAATGTGAGACTTAGTGACGAACAAAAATTTCAACCACGTTTCGTACATAGAGAGAAGGGGGCGGCGTTTATCATCCTCGGCAGGAAACAAGGTCAAGCAGCGTGTCTTTCTACTCGTACTTCTGCTTCTGGCTAATAGACAAAGAACGAGTGCAAATGCCAGCAAATAGAAAAAGCCCATCTACTTCTTAAGCAATTTTAGACATTGTCATCCGAATATATTGTTCGAGACTCCCGATCTAGGAAGGTTGTCGATCACGACTAAGGAGGTCTCCCTCCCCAAATGGTATTCTGCCAAGACGAGGGTATTCAGGAACATCTTTTTTATCGGAGTTTTCCTTCTCCTAAATGGATGGCCTAACATGGTTCACAGCTCCATCACATCAAGAGTGATAAACCTGCGCCTGGTATAGTAGGCAGGTATTTCAGAGCCCCGCATGTATACATATTTTCATTCAAATTGAACGATGTGTTGATTTTCAAAAATATTTCACTTGAATACATTTTCATGGTTGCTTCAAAGATGTTGTGAATTTCCTTATTCAAATAGCGCCAACCTGCGCATAACATCGACCGGCCTATATTTATCCTAACGTTTTCTAGAACTTGACGTTCTCTTCTATCTTTACCGTGATTCGACCCCTCGGGGTTAATACCATCAAAATGAGACAGAAGAAGAACAAACTATAAGACAGTCTCGCCTTAGTTTTTTCATTTAAATTGGACGATGTTTTGATTTAAAAAAATATTTCACTTATATATATATATATATATATATATATATATATATATATATATATATAAATATATAAATATATATATATATAGAGAGAGAGAGGGAGAGAATTACTTTTCTTGCCTCATAAGGAAAACATATGTTTTGAAAGATACCTCCACCTCCCATATGTTGATGGCCCAATTTGAATCAAATAAATATCAAACTACCGGAAGTAAATGTTACGGAGGATTGTACATGAAATAAATTCATGTGTAGTGGAGAATTTTCAAAATGAGGGACATAAATCAAGAGAAAATAACGGCTGTTCGCATTAGCAGCAGGAGAACAAATCGGAAGCTGCGCGATCGCGATGAGTCTAAGAATCCTGAGTGACATACTTGAATAGTTGCAAAGGAACTAAACAGGTAAATGATCAACATTGCTTCACTGGCAGAAGTTCGATTACGCGATGAGGATCAATTCACAGAGGTGGGAGCTGGGTATACGTACTTCTGGAAGGGAGACCGGAAGAGAAAATCGATAGGTGGAGTGGGCTTTGCTATTTGCAAAGCGTTAGTCAATTGAATTGAGCAGCCCCATGGCTAGAGTGATAGTATTATGCACCGCTGTGTACTATTGAGCTGTAATCGCTTCATGACTGCTATTTCAGTTTATGCTCCAACTTTTGCAGTTATGAAGGGGTGTATTGTCTTTTGACTAAGATTTCAAGACGGTAATAACCTCGATTCGAACAGCTGACAAGATTTTTTCTCTAGGGAACTTCAATGTCAGACTTTGGACAGATCATTAAACATGGACTGCATTAGGTAAATATAGAGTGGGGACCGTGACTTGGAATAGTATTCACCTTCTATAGTTCTGATCTTAATTTGGTCTCATCTGCAACACTTTATCGCATAAGAATGCTACCCATAAGGCAACTTGGATCCACCTACGGCCAAAGCATGGGCACATTCTCGATTATCTCATTACCCGAATCCGGAACCTTCAAGATGTGTGCACTGTAAGGGTTATGCAGGGTGCAGCGTGTGGATGAGACAACAAGCTTCTGTGTGGTAAACCGAAGCTCTATTTCATGAGTTAATCTCGCTCTAAAAGAGTAAAAGTACCAAACACATTGATGTATTAAGAAGTCCACTGTTTAATATATGGGTACCTCTGTACCCCAGCACTTGATGGATGCAACTTTGATCTCGTTATACAAAAGAAATGGAACTCGATCGGCTGTGGCAATTATAGAGGTATTAGCTTTCTTGAAGCGGTGGGTAAGGTATTTTCAAAGACCTTGCTTAACCGACTTACTATGTTGGTGTTCCCCACTGTTATTCTGGAATGACAAAGCATCTTTAAATCCTGTCGTGGCATGATGGATATGATAACTTAAAGACGTATCGCAGACACTTAACTGTTCTCGAGAGGTTCTACCAAATGTGTCTCAGGAAGGTTCTTAGTATTAAGTGGTAATCATCTACACCAGGCACCAATGTTCTAGAGCAAGCTGGAGTGCCGAGCATAGAAGTGCGTATTAGATGTAGTCAGATGCAATGGGCAGGAGACTTAGTTAAGATGGGAGATTACCGGCCCCATATATAACTCTTATGTGGTCAACTGCCGCATTGATAACACCCGAAACACAAACCTAACATACGTTTTATAGATGTAATAAAAACATCAAAAACCCTTGATATGAACGTGGAGAACTGAGTGAGAGAGAGAGAGAGAGAAAGAGAGAGAGAGAGAAAGAGAGAGTTAGAGAGAGAGAGAGAGAGAGTGAGAGTCTCTAAGGAAATCGGTCTGGTGCAAGTGTATCTATGATTGCTGTTACAGATTTGAGGCAAAGCGTATAGAGTACTCAATTTTAAAATGTACCTGAGGTCAAGTTCTATTTGAGTTATATCCCCTTTGCAAATTGGCTATTTTGAAGTCTCTAACCGATGAATGGCTCTGGTGGGGAGTCAATTTGCATAGGGGTGGATTTAACAGTATAAAAACTGTACTCTTTTGTGAGCAAATTGAAGTGGAGAGAGAAAGGGGTGCAGCAGGCAGAAGGCAGAAGGCAGTTGGTGGAGAATTCATAGATTTTTATTTTTCAAGAACTTTCCTTTTACGGATAGACCAGAAGCTATTTCGGCGAAAATGGGCGAACGAGTAAAATTAAGCAATGACATTTTGAGGCCATTTAAAGGAGAAGGCGATGTGGTCGCGTGACTTAATAAGCTGAAGCTGGTTGCGAAGCTGCAAAAAATTGATGACGTAGTGACATTGATCCCAATGTATTTGGAGGGGAATGCGCTAGCAGTCTATTTGGAAATGGGAGTGGCGAACCAGGCAGATGCCGATAGGATTGAAACGAGATTAAAAACAGCATTTTCGGAGAGTGCTTTTGAGGCTTATAACAAGCTCAGAAGAGTAACCTGGACCGGAGAATCGGTGGACGTATATGCGGCATATATAAGGCGACTAGCAGGATTGGCCGGATACACGGGACGAAGTCTTGAAAAGACAGTTAAAATGGCTCTCGTGTGTGGTTTTCCTGACCGCATCTCAATAGAACTACAAAGGATGACCGACATTCAAACCATTGAAGTAGAGGAGATCTTGAGGCATGCCAGGGTGATGGCGAAACGTCCTAGTGAACTGGGAGCAATTGCAACCTCTACCGCAAACAAGTCTGGTGAAGGAGTGGAGATAGTGAGGAGACCTAAATTTGTTGGAAAATGTTTTAGATGTCAGGGGTCCCACCTGATGAGAGACTGTAGTGAACCAAGGCCGGGTGTTATCTGTTTCCGGTGTGGCCAGGTTGGGCACATTAGTAGAAATTGCCTTTCACTTCAGGGAAACGAGTAAAGGGGTGCTATTACGCCAGTAGTCGCCCCTTTACTTATGAAAAGGCGTGTAAGAGTGTACTGCCACAGATAGTGGTTACTGTCAACGGAAAAAGAGCAAGATTCCTTGTTGATACCGGCTGTACAACTACACTTGTTACGACAAGTGTCGTCAACTTTTGGAATGGAGCCAGCAATATTAGAGCAGTAGATGACAGAGAGGTGAAGTGTTGTGGAGAGACTGATGCTGAGATTATACTAAGAAATATACCGCTACGACTCCGAGTAATTGTGCTGGATACGCTCGTTGGGGGAATTGATGTGATACTGGGCTTGGATGTTATCGACCGACTGTGATGAGCTACAATTGCTAAGGGTGAGGTGAAGTTCGGCAAGCAGTATGACACAATATATATCAAGAAGCGCGAACAGTAATAATGCCATCCGGCCGACAAAACCCCTGTCAGATTAAGGATGAGGACTTCCGAGCCTATTTTGATGGTGACAAGTGGACAGTAGAGTGGCAATGGACCGCAGGACTGCCTGTGTTGACAAATCGGGTTAGCTGCTATGAACGCACGCTAAAGGAGACATAAGACCGCAGTTTGAGAAGGAAGTTGAGAGGTGGATTGACGAAGAAATTTTAATACCATGGTCAGGGAAGGTTGAAAGAATTCTGCCACTCATGGCAGTGGTTCAGCCTACTAAGAGGAAAGTCAGGCCAGTATTGGATTTCGAGAGTTGAACAAGCACGTGGCCTGCCACACTAAAGATGGAATCAATGTATGTGAAGTGGAGGAAATGTATGTGAAATGAGGGAGTGGAGGAAAAGAGAGCGAGCAACCAACATCGTGGACTTAAAATCGGCCTACCTTCAAATCCATGTTATGCGGTATCAATTGGTCGAATATAAAGGTCAGATTTATTGCTTGACCAGACTTGGATTTTGACTGAATTCTGCACCGAAAAGTATGACGGCAGTGCTTAAGACCGTGTTGTCCAAAGACGATGCAGTGAAAAGAGCCAGTTGTTCTTATATCGATGATGTACTTGTTGACGAGACAGAGGTGACTGCGGAAAAGGTGAGAGACCATGTCAAAACGTATGGATTGACAGCTAAGCCATCGGAGTCATTAGAAAATGGAATGGCTCTTGGATTAAAATTACAGCGGAATAAGGCAGGAACGTTGATGTTTGGAAGAGGGAACGAAATCCCTGAAGTCACGGACGGCCTAACTAAGCGAGAACTTTTCTCTGTGTGCGGGAGGTTGGTTGGTCATTATCCGATAGTCGGATGGCTGCGGACTGCATGCAGCTTTATAAAAAGGCAGACCGGTATGGACCGATGGGAGAATGAAATTGACCCAGAGGTGTTGCACATGATAAAGGAAGTGATCGATGAAGTAAAAAAGGGTGACCCTGTAAAGGGAGAATGGCATGTAAAAAGGAACCCGGAAGTGATGATCTGGAGCGATGCTAGCAGCCTGGCATTAGGAGCATTATTGGAAATAGAAGGTGTAACTGTTGAAGATGCTGCTTGGCTACGAAAGAAGAATGATAGCGGCCACATCAATGTTGCGGAGCTTGAAGCCACACTGAAGGGCATCAGCCTGGCTTTGAAATGGGGGTTACAAACAGTGGACATTAGAACAGACTCGGCAACAGTGGCATCGTGGATTAAGTCTGAAGTGTCGGGAGATAAACGGATCAGGACCAAAAGAACAGCTGAGATGCTTATCAAGCGTCGACTCAGGACACTTGGAGACTTGATCAGATAATTCAAACTGAGAGTAACCGTCACATTGGTTCCATCACAGAAAAATAAGGCAGACGTGCTGACCAGAGTGAAGAAGGCTTGGTTACGAGAGAGAAAAGATGTGGCTTCGGTGTGCTGTATCGTAGATGAAATAAAGCACCTGCATAAGATGCATCATTTTGGTAAGGAGAGGACGTTATATATGGCAAGAAAAGTGAATCCAAACATCGCAATGGAAGATGTTCAGGATGTGGTTAAACACTGTAGGGAGTGTCAGTCTATTGACCCTGCGCCATCCAGGCATAAAAAGGAAGAACTGCATGTAACAGACAATAGGAGGCGACTGGCCATTGATATCACGCATTATAGCCATGAACTGTATTTTACTATGATTGACTGTGGACCTGGGAGAGTAGCAATATGGTGAAAAATTAGAACAGAAACAGCAGAAGATATAAAGAGAGTTGTTGATAAGGTGTTTATGGAGAGGGGGGTCAGTAGAAAGGGGTCCTGATGGACAACTGGATGTCCTTCCGCTCAGAGGTCTTGAGAGAACTATGTGATAAGTGGGGTGTTAGGCAATAGTTTAGAGACGCGTACCGCCCAAGCGGCAATGGAATCATAGAGAGACACTATCGAACTATAAATGCTATGGCAGCAAGAAGCCAAATTTCGCCCTAAGAAGCGGTCTTTTGGTATAACATGGCACCGAAGGCTGGCCAAGACGAAACGTCAGTGCCACATCGATCTGTCTTCACGTATGAATCGCGACATCCACTGGCAATGACGGAGAGAGTTGAACATTGGCAAGCGAAAATCACTGTGGGTGAGGAGGTGTGGGTGAAACCGCCCAATGTCAGATGTACAATCCGCTGGGGAAGAGGAACAGTAACTGATGTACTATCTGAAAACAACGTGTCAGTTAACGGAGGTCCTCGTCCCATATTAGATATACGGAGAGTTACCTGACCATCAGATGAAGACGTTGAAAAAGTCCCCCAAGAAGGACCCTACGAAGGTCGCAACGTGAACGAAGACGGCCGACGTAGATGGTGGATTATGAAACCAATTATTGATATTGAAGATCAAGGGGGCGTGTGGTTAAGTTCCATTTCAGTTATACCCCCTTGGCAAATTGGCTGTGTGGAGTCTCTAACCACTAGATGGTTCTGGTAAGGAGTCAATTTGCATAGGGGTGTGGTTTAGTGCCATTTGAGTTATCCCCCCTTTGCAGATTGGCTGTTTGGAGTCTCTAACCGCTGGATGGATCTGGTGGGGGAGTCAATTTGCATAGGGGTGGATTTAACAGTATAACAACTGTACTCTTTTGTGAAGAGTGTCAATGCTCAGTGAGCAAAGTGAAGTGGAGAGAGAAAGAGGTGCAGAAGGCAGAATGCAGAAGGCAGAAGGCAGTTGCCAGTTGGTGGAGAATTCATAGATTTTTATTTTTCAAGAACTTTCCTTTTACGGATAGACCAGAGTACTTGCAGAAGCAATAATTATCAAACGTAAAAGCCACATTTTAACCTTACCATGGGTGTGGTTTATGTGGCAGAGTCTGTCAAGATCTGGTTTACTGAGTCACAAGTGTCAGACGTGGAGTTTAATATAGCTTCATGCAAACGGAAACCAATAGCGTTGTATATCAGATGTTCAGCAAGATTGTAAAAATAATTCGGGCTAATAGAGACGTCGGCGTGCCCACAACCAGGAATTGCAATCTTGTAAGGATCGCCTTCTTCTGTGAAGTGGGAATTACCTTATATATATATATATATATATATATATATATATATATATATATATATATATATATATTTAGGCAAACATTATTAAATAACACAGAGTGGTTTTGTTTGATGCGACTTTTTTTATTTTTTCAATTTTCCGAATTGTCCATCTAATGTTTCGGTCAAATTGATGTAAATATGATCCATGGGTTTCTTGTTCTATTCTTTTTTCTTTTTTGCAAGTACTTTCGATTTGAATCGTCAAATCATCTTCAGGCGGTATTAGTTTTAGTGTATTTACAAATTATGACTTTCCTGTTGTGCTCATTTTTTAATTATAACGCCTAGTATTTTATAACTTGAAAACGCGTCTGTAAAGTTGAAATGTACATGAGAGCGTGATGGCGAGATGAGAGATTTAAAAGTTTGACTGTTTAAACTGTTAAGAAATTGATGACGTTAAAGAAAGTGCATACAATTTAAACGCATAACTACATAATGGCTAAGAATTTGGTAATGTTAATTATTATGCTAGACACTTTAAAATGTTGCGACTAGTTTCATAATTGACATTATTAATTGTGGGATGTTTAGTTTTTATGTAGAGGGCTTCGAGTATTTTCTGCAAAAAAGAAAAAAGAATGGAACAAGAAACCCATGGATCATATTTACATCAATTTGACCGAAACATTAGATGGTCAATTCGGACAATTGAAAAAATAAAAAAAAAGTCGCATCAAACAAAACCACTCCGTGTTATTTAATAATGTTTGCCTAAATGAAAATATGCTGCCTAAATACACACAATATATATATATATATATATATATATATATATATACATATATATATATACATATATACATATATATATATATATATATATATATATATACATACATATATATATATATATATATATATATATATATATATATATATATATATATATATATATATATATATATATATATATGGTATGAAACTAAAAGTAGTATATATACTTTTAGAAATTTGAACCTATCGTGTAATGATTAAAGCCTCATATACGGGATAAATAAATTATATAAATAAATGAAAACAGAGCAATAAATATGTAACAATGACACATTTATTTCACCGTCAATTGTTCAATGCAAGGTGTGTTCAATAAAAGCGTGTTTATTTTTTCTTTTCAAAGATTGGAATCTGATCATCAGATGAGTTACATAGATAGATACGTGGAGAGAGAGGTGGATAAAATTCAAATTTGAAAAAAAAAATGAAGAGATAATAATTAGTGAAAGTAAGTGTGTGAGCAAGTTTTCCAAATGCAAAATATGCCCAGATAGAAATGATTCCAGTGACTAAATGTCTAGTTAGGAAAAAGTTAAGAATGGAAAGACAAAAAACTCACCGTTTAAAGTTTCGAGGAAACTTCGTCAAATGTGGTTCACATATTGTAAATCCAGGTGGAATTAATCGACTAGAAAGATACGTAATTCTGCCGTAGGGAAAAGGCTCGTTAGAGTGAAGGTTATAGAATTGAGGCCATCTTTAAAAAACTTCCAATGGACCCCAGTAAATAAATTTCCAAGGAATTGAGTTCAAAATATTGTGAAAATTTCGGGTAGAATCAAAAGAGGAAAGTTGGTTCGTTAGAAATTAAATGTTTAGCCGGAAGTTTCTAGAGACGGAAAAAATTGTTAGGTTAAATTCGAGGCTGGTGAGAGTTGGGAATAATATAGGTGTAGGGATGTGGGAGGAGAGGGTTAAGAGTTGGATACTTCGCTTGACGCTTGATTTGAAGGGGACTTGTTTTGTTTTACATACAGCCTATCGGTAGTAAGTAAAAATAGATTTTAATAACTGCTGCTTTATTTTGCCAAGTAGAGTAAGATATCAGTGAAAAGTTGGGGGTATCGTAAAACTAAGACAGAAGCATGTCCTGCATTGAGTGAACAGTTCAGGAAAAAGGATTTATTAGTATTCAGAGAAATGAAAAGTTAGAGTTATAGATTTTATAGGGTGAGGAGTCGGAACGCGTTTAAAGTGAATATCTAATGGGTAATATGATTAAGACCAAAATATAGATAATTCAGAATGTTTAAAATGGTTCTTATTGTGATTAAGGCTCAAACGGTTAGATGATTGGGAGTGTACGTACCCAAGAGGTAACTTTTCAGACATTTTTAGTATTTCAATATTTAAGAAGTTTACAGATTTCACAGTTAGTTAAATATTGGGGGCATAAATGGAAGCTAGTTTATATTTGTAGATGAAATCACTGGAACACAATATTCCAGATACAAATTTATCAGGGTTTCATAGGTTATATTATTCGAATATATGGAATTTAAATGCATATGAACTTAGTTAGAGGTGTGGGGTGGCCAATTATAATACTTTAATATATTACTAATGTCGGGAAGGGGGCAGGGTTTATGTGCTTAAGTCAGGGGAATACATATAAGGTTATCGGGTGGATTAGGTCGATTATGCAAGAAAAGTATAACATTGAATACTTTGAGTGCAGAATGATTTAAAGGGGACGAATAGGCAATTATAAAGGAAACCTGGAACGTGGTTAAAGGTAAACACTATGAGATCTATGAGGAATAGATTCAAAAGGAGATAAAAAGCAATGAATAAGCTGTACGAAGGGGTTATTAATAATTCAAAATATATTTAAGATTTAAGGTTTCGCCAATTTATGTATGTAACTTCTTATTTATCTATGTAAGCTTCCAATCTTTGAAAAGCCTGGCTTAAAAAAATAAAAAAATAAACACGCTTTTATTGAATACACCTTGCATTGAACAACTGAAAGTGAAATAGATGTTTATATTTAATTTTTATTTATCTTTTTTCATTTATCTGTCTGTCTGTCTGCCCCTCTCTCTCTATCTCTCTCTCTCTCTCTATATATATATATATGTATATATATACATATATATATATATATATATATATATATATATATATATATATATGTATATATATATGGGGATGCGTGTATATAAGTGTGTGTGTCTGCATATGTGTATTTTTGTGTACGAAAATATTTGTGTCTATATAAATTTATATTTCTTAATCGTTAAGTTATTTGAAAGTTGAATAGTCCAATCTTTATTTTTATCTGCATCTCCTGCTGATTAAATCTATTTCAATATTTCCAAAATATATTCTATTTATCCGTCTGATACGTTAATCCGGTATTTATATTCGGTACCGATCAACAATAATCCGAACAAAAAAAAAAGTATATGAAATTTTGCAAAGCGAACACTTTATCCATATTTTCTATGCATCACGCATCATATGTCTTTTGTTTTAGATATAACTAGCCCTTACATTATACTGTATTGTACACCAGCTTTTTTACCATCGTAAATATTTTCTTACGCCCGTCTGTATTACTATCCTCTACTGGTAAACCATTTTCATTTTTTTATGTTTACAAAATAAGTACCTTGGGTGTGTTTATGATAATTTTTCCAACTTTTAAACAATCTTCTACAAGACTCTATAGAGGAAATCAAATGTATTTGTTATCGTAAATTCTGATAATTGTATGATCTACCGTTATTTATTTATTTACATAATAAAAGTAAATGTACGTGTTCTCGAGCGCTGTGCCGGTAAAATAAAAGAAGAGGACAATTTAGAAAATAATAATAAACTAATAGTAAAAGAGCAGGAAGGAAGTAAGCAGAGGAAAGTGAGAGAAACGGTGTACAACGCGAGCTCAAATATCAATCAGCAATAAAAGAAATCCCCTCCATCGTTGAATTGAAAAAATGGAACGCCAACCCCAAAAAGTAGTTACTCTTCAGGAGTATGTGTGTGATAGAGAGAGAGAGAGAGAGGAAGAGAGAGAGAGAGAGAGAGAGAGAGAGATAACGAGAGAGAGAGAGAGATAGAAATAGAGAAATACAGAAAATAAGAGAGAGGAAAGGGGTAACACATTTTATTTAACCTTTGAACATTTGAATAAACGTTTGAATCCAGCTTTGAAATACTTAAAACATAGATCAAACTTCGCAGATTGCAAATAATGCACTATAAAAAATAAATATTTTATCTTCATTAGACGTTTTTTTCTTTTTGAAAAATTAAACAAAATATTTTAATGTTAGGAAGAGAATAAAATAGCTATTAAAATATTGGTTAAAAGAAAAATAACTTTCATTTAATTATTTAATGAAGTTAATGGTTTCTAGTTTGAATTTAATACATTTAATTTATTTTCGAAATTTTTTATTATAAGTTTGTCTTACAAATTTCCTATCAATTAGTTTCGTCTTATTGTCAGATCGATTAGCTGGGTGTACTTCTGTTTTTAATCCATGAGTTTTGTTTCAAAGATTTCAAGTAGTGAATATGAGTTAAACTGCAAAGTGATTGCAAGCGGACAAAACAAGGCTGTTACTAATCTAATAATAGCAGTGAATTTGTGATTTTATTTTATTATCAATTTGTGATTTTATTTTACTATCAATTGCTTATGCTAATATTTTCATGCATGTTTTCCTTTTTCTCTTCATTTTTTCAAATGTTGTTTACTTATTAAGACTCGTAGTTTCTGTTTTTATTTTTCTATTAAGCAGAATTACAGGTTCTCTCTTAATGTAACTAATGAACATATTGTGGTCAATCCGTGAAGACAAATAACAAAAATCTGGTGGCAAACCACAGTGGTTAGTCTCTTTCAACGTCCAATCGGTAATCAATAGTTCAAGAACAATTCTTTGTACTTCACAATCTCTTCTTTCAGCCTCACTCTGCTCTCCCTACCGCTCTTCTGAAGCTCAATGAAAAGAGTACAGTTTTTATACCACTTATTACCCCACCTATGCAAATTGACTGTCAACCAGAGCCATCTAGCTTTCAAATTCTCCAAACAGCCAATTTGCAAAGGGGGACAACTCAAACCACACTTTCTGGATCCATTCCTGGCTGGGGTAACTTTGCTAACCACACGCCCCCTTGATCTACACGATCATCACTAGTTAGCCCATCACGTAGTCGCTCGACCAACATGGCGGGCTTCTCTCTCGCTGCGATCTCCGCGGTGCCTCTTCGCGAACGTCGCGACTTGGCTCGACGTCGCTGGCTTCTTCCTCTAATGACACCACTGCCGGCCGCACATCAAGGATGTGCCGAGGGATGCTGTTGATTGATACATTGTTCGGGGACTGGACACTTGTCACAATGCCCATACCCCAGCGTGTGGTACAGCGAGCGTCAGGCGGTTTGATCCACACTTTCTCTCCCACTCGCACAGACACTTGCTTATCCCCTTCCTCCGTGGCTACGGGCGCAGTTCGGGGATGCCGCCACTCGTACTTGAAGACTGAACTCTGTGGCACTGACTCCACTTTTTGTCCCGACTTTGGAGCCATATTATACCAGAAAACAGCTTCTGGCGGTGAAATCCGGCTTCTTTTCAGCTACAGCCTTGATGGTCCTGTGATGCCGCTCCACAATTCCGTTTCCGCCTGGTCTATATGCAGCCTTGAAATAGCGCCGCACTCTCCATTTATCCAACACATTCTTCTGCGAAAGGCAGTTCCATTGTCCATTAGCACTTCCGTCACTGGACCCCTCTCTAAAAACACCTCTTCCAGGACCTTTGCAATCTCACCTGCGTTTTCAGCCTTAATCTCGCTCCAAATGGCCACTCTTCCAGGTCCACAGTCGACCATTGACAGGTACGGCCTCTGTCGATAGTGCGTCACGTCTATCGCCAACCTGCTCCAGTTCTCTGCCACCTGAACCTCACCACCTTCGTGTCTACTCGGCGCAGGGTCGACTGATTGACACCGGTGGCATCTCTCAACCACTGTCCTGACGGTCTCCTTTGTGATTCTGGGGTCCACCTTCCTGGCCAAGAACAAGGTTCTATCCACTCCGAAATGGTGCATGTCATGCAAATCCTTCGGAGTGTCTTCAGCCAAGCCACATATTGCAGCAGCCGCCTCATTCGGTGCTTTTAGCAAGGTCTTCCTAACTCTTGTCATCACATCTGCTCTGTTCTTCGCTGAGGGAACGATACTGATCCTGAGTTGAAGATCAAATTCCCTAATCAACTCCCTTTACGTCATCAATCGAGGCTTCACGAGCATCTCGGCGGCGCCTTTCGTCTTCACCCCCATTTCTCTTGTAGCTTCGGACTGGACCCAAGAGAACACAGTGGCCCATTCGGTCCTCACCTCAACATCTGTAGCCCCATTTCAAGGCTAAGTTGATGCCCTTCATAACCGCATCCAGTTCCGCTACATTTATGTGAGCCACGTCGTCCTTCTTCCACAACCAAGCAGCATCTTCTGCAATGACACCACCTATCTCCAAGGTGACCCCACTGCTATACTGCTTGCATCACACCACACAACACCTTCTGCACTATTGGGTACGTGCTAAACAATTTTCACTAGATCCTCCCTCTTCACCTCTTCAATAATCTCTCTCTTATAATGTCCACAGTCTCTTTATCAACTCCATCCTCCCACTTCGCTCCACTAGCTCGCGTTTTGGTGTTACTACATGCAGTCCGTAGCCATCCTGCAATCGGGTAATGGCCCACCAGTCTTCCGCATATCGAGAATGTTCCCGCCTGCTCATTTTTTCAGACACCTCCGGCATTTCATTTCCCCTCTGGAACACTAACCTTCCTATCTGGTCCTTCCTTAGTTGGAGCCCTAACGCCGCTCCCCCTCAAACGATTCCGGGCGTTTTGCGATCAACCCAAAGCCGTTGAGGTGCTCTATTACGCCCTTCGCAGTTGCTACCGTCTCATCCATCTTGATGTCATCAATGTAGGAACTGGTGGTTCTTCTGACTGCATCCTCCTTGCTTAGCACCGTTTTGAGGATCGCCGCCATGATCTTTGGTGCAGAATTCAGGCCAAAACCTAACCTAGTTAGGCAGTATGTTCGGCCTTTGTATTCTACCAGCTGGTACTTCCAGAATTCCTGCGAAATGTGGATCTGTAGGTATGCAGATTTTAAATCCACAATTGCCGCAGCCTTCTGCATCTGCCTCCACTCTCGCATGGTCTCTCCGCACACGTCAATCACATCGCCTCCCGTGTGACACGCAACGTATACTTTCAGTTCCCTGAAGTCCAGTACTGATCGAACCCTTTACTTTGTGGGCTTAACAACCGCCATTAACGGCAGCACGCCATGCCACTTTCTCCTTCCATGGTCTTAAAATCCCATCTGAGATACAACGGTCTAACTTCTTCTCAAATTCAATTCTTACGCCTCCTCGCAACGTATGCTCGTAGCATTCCACTCTGTTGTTCAATACGGGAGGTTCTCCCTTCCATACCCACTTAACTGTCCATTTCTCACCATCAAAGTGTGCAGAGAAATCTTGGTCCTCTATCATACAACTTTTGTCTGACCCGGCCGTTCCTGTTCCTCTGCTACCTTTTTCGGAGCGCACACCTGCAACCCCTTGATGTCCTCCAAATCTCACGGTGTTCCTATGTACTGTGACGCCCCCTAGTCGAGCAATTGCGTCCATCCTTAACACCACATTGACGCCCGTGACAATTTTGTTAATAACAATCGCCTGGATTGTTAGTGACATCTCACATACCATCAACCGAACGACACTTGTGCCATTGCACTTCACCTCTCTGCCGTCAACTGCCGTAATGCTGCTGGTCCCACTGCATGTGTCAACCTCTTCTTTGGTGACAAGTGTTGAAGTACAGCCAGTGTCGACAAGGGCCTTTGCACTTCGCCCATTCAGGGTCACCTCTACTTGTGGCGACATATCCTGAAGCGCCTTCATCGAATAAGTGGGGTAACTACCGGCACAGTGGCTTCCCTCTGTCCGTTTTCCCTGGGGACAGAATCTGCTGACGTGGCCGACTTTCCCACAGCGGTAACACGTGACTTCCGGCTTCGGCTCCTTGCACTCCCTCGCCATATGCGGACCTTGCCATCGGTAGCATCTGCTAGCGAACCTGGGTCTCTGCCACAGCCCTCTCGGCTCTTCGTCCTTCACAATCTCCTGTTGCAGTTTGCTTCGTTGAGCGACAGCTACGATTCCCTGCTCACGCTCTTTTTTGCCTGGCCAGCACCCTAGCCTGTGTAATCAACTCCGCCACCTCCATGCTATTTACACCAGACAGTTGCTGCAGAGCTATGGAAATATGGTCTGGGAAGCCATTGATGAAGGCCATCTTAACCATCTGTCGACGGCCTCCTCCATTGAATCCTGCTAGTCCCGCCAACCTCCGGATGTTGTTGGCGAAAACATCGACAGACTCTCCGGTGCACACCATACGGCTTAGTTTGCCATAGTCCACAAATGATCCTTCAGTAAAGGTTTCCTTCAACTTCTCTTCAATGGTGTCTGCAGACAGCCGATCCTCCTCCCGCATCTCCAGATATAGGGCCAGAGCATCACCATCAAGATACAGCCGGATCAAGCTGGCTACATCCGCGATGTCCTGCAACTTAGCGACAAGTTTAACCTTGCTAAGCCAGGCAACAACATGTTATCAGCATTTCACTGCTGATCCTCTTTCCTGCCATAGTTACTGCCAAAATAAATTGTGGTCAATCCGTGAAGACAAATAACAAAAATCTGGTGGCAAACCACAGTGGTTAGTCTCTTTCAACGTCCAATCGGTAATCAATAGTTCAAGAACAATTCTTTGTACTTAACAGTCTCTTCTTTCAGCCTCACTCTGCTCTCCCTACCGCTCTTCTGAAGCTCAATGAAAAGAGTACAGTTTTTATACTACTTATTACCCCACCTATGCAAATTGACTGTCAACAAGAGCCATCTAGCTTTCAAATTCTCCAAACAGCCAATTTGCAAAGGGGGACAACTCAAACCACACTTTCTGGATCCATTCCTGGCTGGGGTAACTTTGCTAACCACACATATATAGTTCATATTCTACGAGCATACGTCATTATCACCGCCAATAAAATAGTACTATAGCACTTCTTGTACAAGAGATATTGAAAATAAGTATACTTACTTTAGATCATCCTGTTACAATAACTGTTTAAATTATCATTAGTGAAGACGTATTTGCTTCTTTTCGATTAAATGTTTCTGCTTTACAGCAAATCGAAGTGTCCTTTGTTATTTAATATTAACAGGCATTATCTACTTTGAACCAATAATTAACTACTATAAATTGAAAACAACTTCGTTTATTATCAACATCTGATAACATCACTTAAAATACGAAAATAAACATAGTTTATCTGAGAAGTTCTGAACAAAGTGTACTCCATTTCGTTAACCGCGACTGTGTCCATTAAACATATCGTACATCCCATAAATGATTATTAAAGTGGTGTTTTCATGTGTGTGTGAAAAAGCTGAAAGTTATTATTCTTCTATTTTAATTTCCTTTTTCAAAAATACGTCTTTCCGTTCTTTTGAAAAAGAATAAGTATAATTTTTATTCTCACACGATAAATAGATCTTGGTCGCCCTTCTCGCTTATTAATTAACGTGTTATTCTATGCAGATGCACTTTCATAGAAAATTATCTTTAGTAATGTATTATTCTCCAAAGAAACACATTCTTCATGAGTGTTTTGTATTGTCAACATATATACGATAGCTTCGTAGTTACGATTGCCAATCGTTGATTGATAACGAAATTAGGGTACATCAGGGAATTAAGTTATTCTAAGTTATGTCATTAATTAATTTAATGAAAGTTAATGAGAATTTTTGCCAGAGACGATAATTGTATCAATATCTTAACTTTTGCTGCATGTAATTTTTAAATTTAATAAAAATCTAAAATACAATGCCAAGTGAATTTTGCTCGTTTCTATTCCTTGAGGATGTTGCGGTAGTTTAATGGATACCGGCTTTCACTATAGATTTATCATGCAAAGTTGCAGTTAGCTAAGAGCTGTATACATTACATTCACTTAGTAGAAGTGTGAATCCGTTATCCCTCCCCTTTGTGGACTTACTAGATTTCCTAGCGAGTCTAACGATTAACAGAATAACTGAAGATAGTAGAAACTAGTCAACTCTAAGGCAATATATGAGGAAAACGACAAGACAATCGGAGGGATATGGAGTGACTTAAAACATAAAGAACACCAGGAATATGACAAAATAGAAACATCCGAACACAAAAGAATGCATGGGTTGTGCTTCAATAATGCACAATGCTACATGAAAGACTACGGATGTATTTATTAGAAACAGACATATCGGGGTTGGTGATTAAAAGAA
Organism: Sepiola atlantica; assembly: GCA_963556195.1. NCBI lineage: Eukaryota > Metazoa > Mollusca > Cephalopoda > Sepiida > Sepiolidae > Sepiola > Sepiola atlantica. Next base: position 97,510,897 of record OY744518.1, on the reverse strand, counting down.
TCAGCATCATAATTCGAAAAGACTGCGAGAAATGAATGAGCCAAGGTAACCTCACAGCGATAGCCTGCCTACTGATAACGTAGAAAAACTAAACGATCAATGATATATAATAAATACATCAAAATATAATGAAGGACGTCAAACCCAGTCATAAACCATAACCATACCATGGATTAACTACAACACATACTTCCAAAACATCGATAATTAAATGCTAAAAATGTTGAGAAAAAGCAGACAGTTATCCACTTCAAGGAAAAAGGTGACATCTGGCAAGGATAAGAATAAAGAGAAGCATTTTCCAAGTCTACTTATTAATCAAACTTCATATTGTCACAGCTATTATGGCATACTCAACTATAATTAGAAGATGTAATACAAGGTGCAAATTAACAGATACCAGGAAACAATCACATCAAACATAAAGATGATCTTAGATGACTGGCATAAATTCAAATAGGAAGTATGCACATTAATATACATACATTTTATATAATCAGGCCCCATATATGAAAGCTAAAAGCAACTCAATGACAAAGGTTAATGAGATAGCTTTTCACTTTAATAAAGAAGAATATTACGAGATGATTACAAATGAGTAATGGAATTAACAAAATGTAATTACTTATGAGGGCCGTATACAATAATGTTTTTGCTGATATTGGATTTGAAGATATCCATGTTGCATTTTCAAAGAGAAGCAGTCACGTGGTAATGCATCCCTCATATGGGAAGTTCTTGGAAAAGAATTATATTCATTGAGATTGCCTTTGATGTAAGGCACAGGGAGGAAGAAAGAAAGTTAAAAATGCGTTTTGGCTGTGCATGTTGTACTAAGAAAAACAGAGATTTGAGTTCTGTGGGGAAGCTTTCCTGTAACTAAAGACAGGGTAAAGAAAGATTATCCACGTCTCGTTTGTGAAATAAAAGGATGTAAGTAACAAAAAAGATCACCTCACACTAGATCAAAAATATAAACATATAATTAAAGAGGAAATGTGCACTAATTGTGATGAAGATAGGAAACCTGAAAACCACATGAATAGAGTTACGTAATCAAACGGTGATACGGGTACTATGAGGACTCAATTATAATAAACCCATTCTGAAAGTTAATGCCATCACATGGCATTACTTATCAAAAAATACAATTGAAAAAAAACATGAAAGCTTCGTGAAAATGAAATATGCACCAGAAACCTATATAAAACAAGCAAATACTAGGCAGTATGGTTGGTACGATATTCTGAACCCTTCATAAAATAAACGCAATATTTCAGGAATCTAGATCAAAGATCAGAAAACAACTTCTATGCACAATGCACTTAACCTGATGGGTGATGTTGACCAACTATGTGTAAAAATAAAAGAAGAGCGATGATTATGTATTAAAGATTGCATCAAAACGTCTATAGAAAGTCATAACACTAGATACAAATATGATGAATACATCCGCTAAACTAGACACGCAATCAAAAGAACGGCGAAGAATAAAACGGGAACAAAACAAGGTGATAAAAACTTGGACGAAAAACAATTACTATGAGTATTTGAAAAAAGAACCATAGAAATTACGTACGAGAAAATATTGCCCAAACGAAAAGACAGAAAGAGAAATGGGGGACTGACACTCGCACAAAACAACAAAATAAACACAGACTATATAAAAGTTAAAGAAGTAAACAGCACATTTAGAGTATGGAAACAAAGAGATGAAACTGTAAAGTACATCATAAGTGAAAGCATCAACTTAGCACAACAAATATATGCATCAGATTGGAAAGGTTGTAAACGTATAACTATGAAAACGACTGAACATTGAACCTACATACAAACACAACAAAAAAACAAACCTAAGTCCATATTTAAGAAAGAAAAGCAAAACATCCTCGATGACATAGAAAGGAAAACAAACTCATCCAAGCAATAAAACCACAATACACAACAAGAAAGTCTGCCAAATAGTATATTATGCCGTCCAAGAAGATTACAGCATAATTTAGAAACTAAGGCAATGCTGATAATTTAGGTGACAAAAAATCTCGAGAAAAATTTGTATGAAAAAAAAGACATCATTTAAATCACGGCATTGCTGAAAACGGCTCACATATTAAGAAAGATGTGACACTGACAAACGAGAGGAAAGGTCAAATAAAATTTTATTTCGCTTCGTATGCACACGTACAAGTATAATGATATATATATTAATTATAATCTCAAGATAGCAAATATATCAACACGGAGCGTTTTGGAAACTTAACGGACTTTCGAGAAATATCAAGATTCAAACCTCGAGTAGAAGGAAACGAAAATACTGGAATTCTTTAAAGGCTAATTCCTTGAAAGACCCTCACCGTTTTCAGTGAGAACTGAATGTTAAACCGTACGCACAGTAAGACCAAATAAATTGCAATAATAATGCAATGAAGCGGAAAGTACTGCACATCTACGGAGACTTGCAATTCCTTGGAGTCAATACAACCAATTGAAGTGACATTGATGAAAAAATAAATATAATTATCATCATAATAATAACAATAAATTGTCAGTGACTGCATTTATTCTGCATACAATTCTGCATACAGCCTTGAGTATATATATATATATATATATATATATATATATATATATATATATATATATATATATATATATATATATATATATATGGGGTAAGGTACACGATAATTCATGAAAATGTGTGAAAAATGACAAACGAAAACAGGTTAAAGTGCGGGTGAAAAGAAGACGTTCGCCAACACGAACGAAACCGGTCAAATCTCTTGTTTTTTTTCTCCTCCACTTTAACCTGTTTTCCGTTTGTCATTTTTCACACACACATATATCTATATATATATGTATATATATATATATATATATATATATATATATATATGTGTGTATATGTACAATTTATTTAGACTATCGTTGTTTTTAAAAAATACATTTTCTAAGAAAATTATATCTCTAGTTAGACACTTTCTTTGCAACGGGTATTTACTGCAGCGACATTCTTTGTTAATAATATTTTTTTTTAATTTGTTATCCTCTTTTTTAATACATGTCTATTATGACTTGATTATTGTTCCCAGTTTTTTTTGTACAACTATAGCCAGTTTGACTGTGTTTCTGTTGAATATTTTGTGCAGTGGGTTATTTATTGAGAAGTGCTTATTTCACCGTTTCAGGAATAAATGTCTAATTTTAGTGTTAACTAGAAGATTAAATGGGGGTGTATACCATAATGTTTTTCTATTCCTATTCCTTCTTCTTGCGCTCTTATTATTTCTATCTTGATATTCAATGATAGTATTGGTATGTTCGCTATATATAAATGCGTTGTTGTATGTATTCCTATTATTGTTAAAGGTTTCGTCATTGTGTGAGTTGTTACTAATTTTGTGGCTGATCGATATTAGGATGTGTTTTATTACGCAAGTTGGATGATTTGATTTAGAGTTAACGTATAGTGGGTTGTGCTTATCTTTCATATACGTTTTAAAATTTCCCTCGCTGAAGTTAAATGTTATCTAAGAAGTTTATGATGTAAATCCCCGCCACAATTTCTACTTTAAGTCTTAACTCTTTCATAACCTCGTGTATAAATGTGTTCATTCTTTCCGCTTCAGGCAAATTCGTATTTCTAACTATAGCTAGTTTGTTATCCCTATACAACCCTATATTGTTAATGTCAATCGTACTCGTTTCTGTTAGCTTATGTAAAATCAGCAACCCCACCAGGTCGGACATTGCAGCAGAGTCTAATTACCCATTGCCGCATCGAAAGAGTCTTTAGATTCAGTGTTGATCCATTGTTCTATATCATACATTAGTACAGTATTCCAACACTAGTGTATAATGTCTATTTCGTCTTCGGTAATACGCGTGTGCGTGCTGGCTAAGTTTGGTGTTTTGTGGAATTAATACTTTGTTATGGAAGGGTGTTGAATTGGATTAATGTGCAGTGGTTCTTATCATCGATTTTATTGAATCAATCAAGTGTACTTGTGGTGTTGATCTGTTGGTTCAGATGTAGCTTTATTTTGATGGTTGCATTTATCTTTTCAATAATGGTCTTGCTGATTTTCCCGATTTCGGGTCTTGTTGGGTTTATACATTTTGTCGCTGGCTTATGTTGGATGGATGGTTTGGAGTCTTCTAATAGGATATATGTGTCTTTATTTCTCAGTTGATAAACCCTATCGCTGATGTGTAGTTTATCCGTGATAATGTTCCTATCTATATTGATTTCGTTTATTATATCCTGATGGTGGCGATAGTGAAAATAGTTATATAAGAATTAATGAAAATAATGTAAATTGCCATAACCAATAACAGATATGATAACTATTACAATAGTAGTTATAAGGCAAATAGGGGATATAATAAAAATAAAAGTAACAATAATTATAATAATAATAAAATATATTAATGTTGACATTAATAGTAATAACAATAATAATAATATAAGTAATAATAAAAAAAATAATATTAATAGTTGGAATAATTATCGTAACAGTGATGATAATAACAATAATGGCAATAGTGATAATAATAATTGTGACTGACAAATTAATAACAACAATAATAAGTACGGTGAAATGTAGTAAGAATGACACGAAATTGAAGGAGATAAGAATAACAATAGTTACACTAATTACCTTAATAATAATTAGATAATAATATCTGGAATAGCTATAGTAATAATTATAGTGTCAATACTTATATCAATGATCACGGTAAAAATAGGAATAACAGCTACAATGTTTATTATGATGATAGCAATACGAATAAATAATTATAATTATAATGGTAATTTTCACAACAGTGGGGGTTGGAAGAAAATAGCAAGTGACATAGAAATAATAATATTTGATAACAATAGTAATGGATAATACAGTTATTTATCTATATAGCCAAAACCTATCCAAATACAGGAAGATGATAACTCTAAATATTAGGGGTTATATTTATCTAGCGGTTATTTAAAAGAAGTACTTTTATTATCTTTCACTTTGGCTGCTAAATGGGAAGAGAATTCTGCGCCTCCACTCATGACATGCCTTTCCTGCCTATCAAGCGTCGATCCGCTGATCAAGTGCAAACTGATGACCTACAGTTTACAAAAGTGGAATCTAGTCAGCTTGTAAACCCTAACAAGCTTTTTTGCCCCTCCCGTTCTCTCTATAAATCTGAGCTCTGTCTGAGATCTTCCGAAGCGAGACAAATTTTTCACTTTTGATTTTGAATTTATTTTAACTCTGCCTTTGACAAGATGCGGTAATACGCATTGAAACATCAGTTGATTAGCGTAAGGCTATACTATAGTTTATGTAATTTAATGAAAACTCTACTTAGTATTGATCACTCTTGATAAACTTGGTTTAATGTCCATTTTATTAACACATTTGAACTTGATCAATTAATTTATACATATATATATATATATATATATATATATATATATATATATATATATATATATATATATATATATATATATAAATGATGAGTTAATGAAAAATAATTAGACCAGCAAATGGAAGCAAATCAATATCTTCAGTTGTTCAGAACAAGGAGCATTTAGTGAATTAAAAATATTAAAATCTTATCATCAGAGGAGATAGTGATTGATAAGTTGACAGATGAGGACAGTCAATATTCGAAATTTGAAAAATGTTTTTTTTTAATTTTAAAGTTCAAACTAGTATGTTTACATGAAAATGAAAGTCACTAAAAACGGAAATCCAAATAATATGGGGTTCAAATGAATCTGTGTGAAAATCCAACGACGACGATTCCACCCAATTCCGTAGTCCTTAGGAGGACAAAATTGGCCATGTTAAGAAAACGGAATTCTTCCTGTTTTCTAATAAGCAGATTCAAAGGCAAAATCAACGAACAAATTCTCAATAGAATCCAAAGACAAACTATTATAAGGTATGAGAGTTACTTGGGATTGTGGGATAGGCGAAAGAAGGAGAGAGAAAAAATAGAAGAGAGAAAAAGCACAGGACAAAATGGAGAGACAGAGGAGGGGGTAGGAATTAAAGAAAAAAGAAAAAAGAAAAGAAGAAAAAAGAAAAAGAAGAAAAAAGAAAAAAGGAAAAAGGAAAAAGAAAAGAGAAAAAGGAAACGAAAGGGAAGGCAATCCGGCAGATGGGGGGGGGGTAATTTTATTTAGGCAGAGGAGGGAAAGGAAAATAAAATCCAGGTTGCCCGAGTCAAAAATGTATAGTTTCTGGTTAGTACGGTCAAAGTTTGTTCCCGTGGGGTCTAAAAGTTTAGTTTGAATAGAGATGAACTTCAAAGGAAATAACTCAGGGAAGCTATGGCCAAGATACTTAAATTGTTCGTGGGAGATCAAAAATACATGGCTGTGGAGATGATATGAGTAGACAAAAACTAAAAACCTGGGTGGGAGAATGGGGCCGAGGGGGTTATGGGGGTGTAAGAGGTGATAGAAAGGTAAAACATCTGGTGTCGTTAGTAAAGTTAATCAAACAAAAAAGAAAGAAGGGGAGAATTATGTGTTCTTATGATGGCTTTAAAAATGGCTTTAAAAACACTAAGGTCTCAATAAATTTCTTTGTGAAGGGAAAATAGTGCTGAGAGATTTTGAACTAATTGTCATTTTATAAATAAATCAACAATGTAGGTTGTCAAAATATGAAAAAAGAGGTGAGGGGTGTTTAAGCAGATACAGAGCAAATTAATAAAAATAAATAATAAATAGAAAATAGAAAGTGAAAAATAAAAAAATAGAGAATATAAAATATAATTAAAAAAAACTTCCGTTTTCTTAACATGGCCAATTTTGTCTGATCCCCCCCTCCTAAAGACTACGGAATTGGGTGGAATCGTCGTCGTTGGATTTTAACACAGATTCTTCTGGATTTACCAATACATTTGAACCCCATATTATTCGTATTTCCGTTTTTAGTGACTTTCATTTACATTGAAACATACTCGTTTGAACTTTAAAATTAAAAAAAAAAACTTTTTTAAATTTCGAATATTGAGTGTCCTCATCTGTCAACTTATCAATCACTACCTCCTCTGATGATAAGATTTTAATTTTTTAAAAACTTTAGCTTAAGGAATGAAAGAGAAGAAGAAATAGTTTTAATTCACTAAATGCTCATTGTTCTGAACAACTGAAGATATTGATTTGCTTCCATTTGCTGGTTTAATTATTTTTCATTGACTCATCATATTTTTGCTCTATCCAGTATATTGAGCTTTCCTCACCTCACAATAGATCCAATTCTCTAAAAGTTACCTTTTAGTTATAAATTTTCACATATATATATATATATATATGTGTTTATGTGTATATATAGTTTTCTCTTGTTAGACTCGTCTTTAACACTATGTATGTATGTATATTGTTGTATAATATGGAGATATATTTTTGTGTATATATGCTGATGTCTGTTATTATATATGCATGTATATATATATATATATATATGTATATCTGTTGACATATATATCCTTCTGTGTAGATATATGTATAATAATGTGTCAAAATGGGTCCAATGTTTACGTCTGAACTTACGTATAGTTTTGTGATTCCTTGTGTATGAATAACTTGTAAATGTGTTTTTTGTAATGGCTATATGGGTTTTGAAAGTCCTGTCGAAATTTTAAACGTTGCACTATAATAGTGAATAATATAAATCGACCTGTTATACCTAAAATTGATTTAAATAAATGTTCAGAATTTTTTATAAATTCTCTGAAACCTGTTAGAATTTCTATTAATCCTATTACTATCAACACTTGAATAGTCCGTTTTTTAACTAGGACTCTTCGGGGGTCTCTAGTTTTCCGGGGTTTAAAGAGGACGTATGTGTGTATACGTTCACTTATTACGACAGCATAATCATTCTCTAGTTAAATCTTTATCTTCAGTTTAAGTTAAGCATAAATAAGAAGTCTACTGTCTTACTGGTTATTTTATCTGTATTGCCACTTAATGTATGATTATGATTATTCGTGAATATTGTATCTAGAGGGTCTATCCCGGATCCTTTCTATACCTAAAGTTCGATAATTATGCAATCTATATTGTATGCGTAAACTTAAACATCCAATAGCTCATAAAACGCATAGCTTTAATTCTTGATTGCAACTTGTTTTAACTTAGGGCAACACTATTCATTATTTATGTAGATAAATGTACCATATACTGTATCCTTTAATTACTCTTTTGATTTTCGTTTCTATCACTTCAGGTGTAAGAAAATAGTTTTTAACCAATCTTCTGACTTGAACCTATCTTTTTTTACCAATGTCTCTTTTACTGAAAACTCGACTTTATAGTTTTTATAACATTTTCTAATTGTAATACCATATATGCAGATGTGTCCTCTTAATAACGTTTATATTATGTATAATATAATATGTTTTGCTGTTTTCATTGGTGTGCCACGCCATACATGTAATATTACCTCCGTTTTCTATAACTTTGAACCTATAAATACATCCGTAAACATTATATCATTTGAAGACTACATACATCGACTCGTATCCTTGTTTCTAATGCGCTATGTAATTTAGGGTGTTAGTATCTGACCGATTAATGTTGTCTATATGTTTTCTTAATTTTGTATCTATACCCTGTTAGCCGATGGGGATCTGATAGCAATAATAAAAATCAATGATCTCTGAAACGATAGTACACAAATCTGTTTGTTGGTTTCTTGGAACGCAAATTGACTATGTAATTAAGTTTACATACATGTATGCAATATATATATATTTATATATATATATATATATATATATATATATATATATATATATATATATATAGATATAGAGAGAGAGAGAGAGAGAGAGAGATAAAGATAGATTAAGATTTTTCACACTGAATGGGCACAGATATTAAGACAACACTCGCAATTATTCGTTTTTAGTTCTACGGGTCTAACACGCCGAGAAGGGAAATAACCTGCGGCCGTGTACTAGTCGGGTATTTCCAACCCCCGCAGGTAAAAAATGTTCCATATATATATATATATATATATATATATATATGGTAGTTTACTGTATACACCAGAGGGAACAGAAAGTTGAAGATAATTTTCCCTCTCACAGGTAATTACATGTGAGAGAAAGACAGCCATAACTTCAGGTTAGTTGGTGGGTTTAAAATTACTTGAGTATGAAATAAATAAACAAGCAATAACACAGTGTATAAAGATAGATAACTATCAAGAATTAAGTACATTTAAATAATACACATTAGAACTTAGAGAAGTGTAACATGTGAATAGTCAAACAAATAAAATGGATGGTGGGCGCTAACTATTCTTGTGGTGGTCAGATCTTTTCCCCCTCTTATTGTTATCTACCTATTCTGTAGAACTTTTTTTTCATCATTTAACATCGAAACAGGCATTTCGTAAGCCTGTAGGGTAATACTGGGAAACTGATTTCATGACGAAATAAGTTATTATTCATAAATAAAAGGCACACGGAATAAAACAAAAAATAGAATAAAACCACAGAAAATAAATACAATGAAATTAGATAACAATTTAAAGAATGCAAAGAAAAACTTAGCTGAAACGTTGGTGAATTTATTCGATTTTCAACGCTATGCGTTCGCAGCGTTATTTGAAGGCCGGCAATTTTGCAAATGACCCAGTCTAGACGAAGATTACAACTATCTAAGAATAAGATGGAGGGGGCAGCTATCCATTCTATGGTTGATCGGATCTTTTCGCCCATCTTATTTTTAGCTACCTATTCTTTAGATTTTTTCTTTTTTATCATTTAATATCGAAACAGGCATTTCTTAGGCCAGTAGGGTTATACATATTTGTTATCTCAATGCTAAGTAGAAGCATATTTACCTAGGAAAATAAAATAGACATATTAAAGGGAAATCATTTTTAGAGTTATTACCCTTGTGTTACATTGCTGCTTCCACCAGAGACGGATATTTTAGAAAGACGTCGTCACAAACTCCAACATAAATTTTCCATATATTTAGTAAATCTTCTTCTTCCAATTGTAAAAAGTTAATAAATAATTAATTTTTGACCATACTAAGTTTTCTAATTAAATTTATTTCCCATATATTTGTTTATTAATTCACATATTAAAATTTACAACCACACAATTCACTCCACTGTCCATTTATAATGTTGTGCTATTTCTCGTTCTACCGGTGAGATAACAATGCTGTTTTAAAATTCACACAGAAAAAGAAAACATTGTTCTGATATAATAGTTACGTGTATACAATCTACGTACTAAGGTTAAATAATTTGCATATTGATTTGCAAGAGGAAATTTCATTAATGAACTATTATTTTTTAAGCAATCATTTTAACTAACTATACAAATCAGCATTGGCCCGGAGTTTTTCCATTTTCATTTCACTTTTTGAATACGATTTTGAAAGAACCAAAGTGTTATACAACTATTACTAAAATCAAAAAAATGCATTATTAGATTTTCATTTTGAAAGGAAATATTTTATTAATATATGCGGGTTGGTTTCTTTTCATGCAATTTGTTTTTATTTCATTAAATCTTTGATTAATAGTAAACAAATATTAATTCAATGTGGAATTTACGTAACCACGAGGAAAATAGTTGTCTTATAATTCCTTGACAAGTTCCATGAATGCATTCAATTTTTCAATTCCATTTAGATTCAGCTTGTGATCTACTGAGATTAAAACTCTATTATTTAATAAGGTTTTCTCTGTTGTAGAATATTAAATCATGTGATCTTGCCTGCCCACTGATAATAGCCGGTGGTATTCCCTTGAGTCTAGGTGAAAATAAGTTTCCTCAGATTTTCCAGTACTCTCCCTTCTTTCGATAAACTTTGCAAAAGACTTACGTTATCGCAACAGCCGTTGACCATTGATTTCCCGCTAGAAACTATGACTTGTCTTCACTGGAAAGTGGGTGGCAATAAGGCTCTTCTAGGTCCCCGTACTCTTGGCACTCATCCGGTAGAGGTCTGGGTCAGTGCCCGCCTCTTCGCTCCTTAAATCCTCCTTGATCTTTCACGACTATTTTGTGCGGTATCAAGCGAGGGTGATGCCTTTCTTTAGGGCACACTTAATAATGTGTCTTACAGTTTGATTTCCCTACTTTTTGTTTTAATTCTGTTGCAGTTTCCATGTGGCTGGGTTGTGTTTGTAGTGGGGGTGCCATCTTTTAATTATCATTTTTATCATTATTATTTGTACTCACTAGGTGTTTTCACACGGGTAATCGTCAGTGATTGCTCATTACTAACAACCGGTTGCGCTCCCTGAAGTCTGAGTGACAACACACTTCCCCAGATTTCCAGTACTCTCCATTTCTTTTCGATAACCAACTCAAATGACCTTGCCGTATCCCAAGTACCGGTTACTATTGATTTCTCGCTTTCAATATCCATTGGTCTTCTAAAGGAGTTTACTGGCAATTAGCCTACACAAGGACAGTGGCAGTCTGGTTTGTGCTATCTCTCCTCGGTCTTCTCATCTTCCTTGACCCTCTAAAAATAATGTGTGTGGTGTCAGCTTAGGATGGCGCCCTTTTTTAGGGGAGGGGGGCAGCTTATGATTTTTCTTGCAGTTACTGTTCAAGCGGTTGTGTCATTCTTGTGGTTTTGTTTTCTTCTTGTACTTCCATGTGACTGGTTACCATTCGTAACTTATGCGGGTTGGTTTCCGAATTCAAGGATTTTCCTTAAGATTGCAGCTGTGTTGACCATTGCCATCCGTTGTATAGTCTCAGTGATCCCTTTGATTTCAATTTCTCCCAGTCTTTTCTCCAGATGTTTTGGGTGTGTGCCTAGTGCTCCTACGATTAATCGCATTATACTGACTTACTTCATTCTTCATATTCCTTTCAGTTCTCTGGCAAGTTCCGTGTATTTGCTTCGTTTTCCGCCTCTTTGATCTTCACTCTGTGGTCTACTAGAACGGCGAAGTCTACGATTTTTCAAGACTTTTCCTTCTTTTCGATTATTATAACATCTGGTTTCTTTGCTTGTATGAGTTTGTCTGCTCTACATCTATATCTCAGAGGATTTTGTGTTTTTCGTTTTCCAGTAATGTTTCTCGTTTATGTTGGTACCATTTTGCTGCGTATTAAAAATCCAACCATTTGCACAGTTCTCAGTGTACTGCTTTCCCCGTGCAGTAATGCCTGTTATTGTATTCTTATTGAGCTAGTTTGCTACATTCACTTATTATATGAGTTATTGTTTTGCCCCTTTGTCCACACAGTCTGTATTTACTGGGTTCCTGGCTTTTATCTATTTTAGCTTTAATGCAGTTTGTTCTAATCGCATTGTTCTCTGCAACCATCAGTAAGGATTCAGTTTCTATTATTATTATTATTATATGTATTATTATTATTATTATTATTATTATTATTATTATTATTATTACTATTATTATTATTATTATTATTATTATTATTATTATTATTATTATTTATTATTTAATAGAAGTTTCGCAAAAATCATTATAAGTGATTTCTCACTGGCTTTAAAAAGTTGTGTTATCTAGAGTCCGGGTTACAACAGTCCCCCCCCAAACTTCTAGCACTTTCCGCATTTCTGATAAACATTACTAATGACTTTGCGTTAAAGCAATAGCCATTTACTATTTATTAATCGCTGGTAACGACCGCTGGAACCCTCTGGAATTTGAATTGCTATAATCCTCGTCAAAGTCTCAATACTTTCCGCACCCTTTCAGTGGAATTATGGATACTGCTCTCTCTTCTCTGACTTCACTACCTCCTTTACCCTTCACAACTATGTTGCCTGATACAAGCCGAGGCTGTTGCCTGTATACTTATTAAAAGGGGGTACCAGATTATGGAAATTATGCCAGTACTACTCGTAGGTGTATCCCTTTATTGTTGAAGATCCAATGCAAATATAGTAATTCTTAAAATGTCATTTGATTTACGCTAGTGTCGAACAGGGAACACAAACAAATACACAATTTTTACATTCAGATTAGGATCGAAACGACATTTCTGCTCTGTTCAAAGATAGTACAATACTATCATGGGTGCTGTATTCGCGTTGGACGTCCATAGAATGGAAACATCTCACAAGCGCCTTCAATACATTTGTAAGATCAGCCTCCGTAACCAGGGATGAGAGGGTTTTTTTGTTATGTTATGATTATTTATTAGTATTATAAAATATGAAATATTGATAAAGACATATATATATATATATATATATATATATATATATATATATATATATATATATATATATATATATATATATATATATATATATATATATATATATATATATGAGTGTAAGTTTAAAATCCGAGGCAAGAGCAATGTGAAATAAATACCGGAAGGTGAAACAGATGAACACAAATAAATGAGAAGAGAAAATAAGAATGGAATTCCAAATCAATTTATTAATATTTCACGTAAAACAGATTAAATACCAGAACAGTAAATAAAAAAGTGGTTACTGTCAGGCAATTAAATATTCCGGAATAAGGTGAACTTACATTTTCGAGAGCGTACCTCTCATTATCAAAAGTCCGAAACAATATGACCGAGTGGTCGAAAAAAAAAGGTGGACTGATGGGATCAACTGTTGACGAAATACCGCAGAGAATTGAAAGTCGATATGCAGAAAAAGAATTAAGATAAGCTGATTGGATATCAATAATGATTATTCATATCATAATTTAATTATATAATTATTCAGCTAAAGCTTATCATCTTATTAATATTTGTTTATTTATATACTATTTATTATAATTTTATTATTTTATTTGATTTATTTTCTTTTTCTGCTTGAATTTATTTTCTTCTTTAATTCAATCTAAATTTTAAATTTAAATTTGATAAATGTGATCCGTTAAAGGAATACGAACAGTCAAGAGGAGGCAACTTTGAAATTCTTTGAAATCCAGAATCTGGTTAGAATTAACTTAAAATAAACTTAAAACTGAAAATCAAAATAGTAAATCTATAGTAACGAAGGTAAGAAGACAAAATTGAAAAGGGATGGGGGTTAAGAGATTTACAATATATATATATATATATATATATATATATATATATATATATATATATATATATATATATATATATATATATATATATATATATATGTATATATATATATATATATATATATATATGTATATATATATATATATATATATATATATATATATATATATATATATATATTTTATATTAAGTGCAAATTTCTCAATTCATATTTATTTTAAAGGTATAATATTCCTTCAATTAATTTATTTAAATTAAATTTTTTTTGTTTTATATCAAATTGTATTTAGGGATTATGAATAAATATATATATATATATATATATATATATATATATATATATATATAAAGTCTACATACGTATATACAAAGTGTATATTACTCCATTCTTGTTAATTATTTATTTTTTCTTAGTTCTTTATTAATTTTTTCTTCTTTTTCTATGTTTTACTTATTAATATGTAATTATGTAAATTTAAGCACAGGACAAAAGGCATATATATATATATATATATATATATATATATATATATATATATATATATATATATATATATATATAACTCGAAGAAATAACTTAAAATATTTTTGAACAACTCGGCCGATATGTCCGAAAAGTGATTCGCCTATCAGTTTTCAATACATACTTTTTCATAACAAACATATTAAAGTCACAGAAGTAGGGAAATTCAATGTTTCTTTATATAATGGGTGAGCATATAGCGAGTGTATGATAAACTCTAGCTTGAGTGCTATTTTTGACAACTTTCATTTATAACAAGGCCGATCTTACAAATGTATTGACGGAGTTGTCTTAAGCAGACATAAAAAAAGATAGAGAAAGTTGCGCTAATGGCACAAATCATAACTCGAATATATATGAATACTGGACTTTTACTGGGAGAATTTACGATTTTATATGTTTTCTTTTTATCGACTTATTTTTCTTTACTTATCGTTCTCTCTCACAATTATATATATATATATATATATATATATATATATATATATATATATATATATATATATATATATATATATATATATATATATAGTGGTATTTAAATTGTTTATAGCACTGCATGATTAGAGTGTGTAAGAATATATATGTATATATATATTAATATATATATATATATATATATATATATATATATATATATATATATATATATATATAAAATGTTTACATCCGTTTTTTTCTACGATATCAGGTGAATGCATAATAGTTAGAAGCTTGTATAAAACTGATATTCACAGAAAAATGAAGCTAATTTAAAATATTTATTAGCGATACAAACAGCACACATTTCAGACACAACCTTCATAGTTAGTAGTAAAGCACCTGTTTAAAATCCCTGTGATCGAGGTTTTGAATCCTGCCATAGACTGCCACGTTAATGAGCCGCATTAACGGTGAATATATATATATATATATATATATATATATATATATATATGTATATGAAAAAAATATGTTTTTATTTGAACAGAACTTTGCTCGAAACGCCGATGGTTAATAAGCTATTCCTTTGACTTCCTCCTCAACCTTCCCTCCTCCTCTCCTCCACTATTGTTTTCTACGCACGTCTCAATTTGTGTAGGCATGCCTCTACGATGTTCATGTTTATTCCTCTTTCTTTCCTTATTTCTTTGTATTCACACCTGTTGCGTTTTTGCCTGTTTTTAACAGTTACGTAAAATGATGATGTTTGCTTCCTAGTAACTGAAATATCTTGGTAGAGCTTTTATACAAGGTGGGCCAAAATAAGGGTCCTATTTTTAAAAATTCATAACTTTTTTATTTATTGATTTTTTTTTTTTTAGAATAAGTAAAGGACCCCTTCCGAAGCAAGCATGAGCCGTATTAGCCCTAAGGAACGTACCCTCATAATAGAGTGGTACTTTAAATCCAATGAGTCGATTTCGGAGACTCAACTCATCTATCGGCGTCATTACAACACCAGAAACTCTCCTTCGGCAAAAGCAATCCGAAGAATTATTGCTCGTTTTAGGGACCAACAAGGAATATCCGACATGGCGAGAAGTGGTAGGCCTCGTACTGTACGAACAGCTCAAAATTTTGAGGAATTGGAGAGAAGTTTGGAGGAGGATGCATCCACATCCACAAGGAGGAGATCAAAAGAACTTGGCATTTCTCGAAGCTCACTTCGGAGAATGCTAAGAGAAAGAGGATATTTTCTATATAAAGTGCAGCTAGTTCAAAAACTTCAACCTCGAGATAATGAAAAAAGACTTGAGTACGCTATGCGACTCCAGGATTTGGCCAATGATGATCCCGATTTTCTCAAAAAACTAATAATGTCGGATGAAGCCCATTTTCATCTTGATGGGTTCATCAATAAACAAAATTGCCGAATATGGGGTACGGAGAACCCAAGGATAATTCAGCAGCACACATTACATCCACTCAAGTGCACGGTGTGGTGTGGCGTTACTGCTGAAGAGATAATTGGCCCCTATTTCTTTGAAGACGATGCCGGAAATCAGGTAACAGTAACGGGTGACCGCTACCGAGAAATGCTGCAAAATTTCTTGCAACCGTGGGTTGCCGCCAAACCTGACAGGATGTGGTTCCAACAGGATGGAGCCACAGCACACACTGCGAGAGATACCCTTACACTTTTACAGGGTATATTTGGAAATCAGATTATCTCTCGCAGTTGCGAAATTCAATGGCCTCCACGATCACCCGACCTTACAGCTCCTGACTTCTTCTTATGGGGTTACCTCAAAGAAAAGGTTTATGCCAATAAGCCAAACAATATTGAGGAACTGAAAGCAAATATTGAAGCAGAAATAAGAGCCATAAGTCCTCAGATGTTGCAAACTGTTATGGAAAATGTTTTAAAAAGAGCCGAAGAGTGTGAAGCCGCCAACGGCGCCCATTTAGAAAGCATTATTTTTGCTTAAAAAACTCAAAACAGTGTAAAAAACAATACTTTAGTTTTTGTGAGTTTTAAGAAGTGTTTTTCGGCTAAATTTGTTTTGTTTATTTCAAAAAATCTCGGAAGGGTGAGTCTACACACACATAAAGTTTGGTGAGTTTAACTTTTATTTTGTGGAAGTTATTCAAATTTAAAGATAGGCACTTATTTTGGCCCACCCTGTATGTGTTTGAGTTTATATATTTGTTAGTTTGTTGATTCGCTTATACTCAATTCCATTTTTATTTTGCATTTTGATGATACATTGTTTCTAGTTTTCCTCATATATATATATATATATATATATATATATATATATATATATATATATATATATATATATATATATATATATATATATATATACATATATAACCATACTAAATAATAAAGTTGGCTTAACTTAAAAAGTTAGTGGAGTTTAACGGGATTTCGCTCGCCAAACATGTATGTATCAATTTTTAACTTTTCTTTTCATTTACATCGATTGTAATCGAACAGTATTCATTTCAAAAACAAAAAGTGTGATATCACCGCGTGAAAACACATTTCGCATGCTTGACAAAGTAATTTTCATTAATAGCTCCTTTCATTAGTAACTGTTCCGATCTAAGAGAAGATGATTCTCATGACATTATATATATTAAATTATATTTTTAATATTTTACGTACGTACGAAAAATGGCAGAAGTTTACAGTGACATCTTTAATCTGTAAACGTTCGGGCAATCCGTTAGGCTACAGGAGAAATTAAATTATATTTACTCTGAAAGTTGCGAGCGTAAACATCAAGACATTCGATAAATCAACAACAGAGTCGGAGTATTGCACTAAGGTTAATGTCTATTTTTAATCTCTCCGTCAGTGTTCGACTTTAATTTTACTTAAAAGGGCTTCTAATAATATTAAATTATATGTTTGAATATATATATATATATATATATATATATATATATATATATATATATATATATATATATATATACGTATATATGTAGGTAGGTGTGTGAGGTTTCTGTGTTCCTTATAGAAATAAAGGTTAGAAAATATTTTGTAAGAGCTGTATCTCAATAAATTTAAAACCTTGCACCTTACTTTCATTGTCCTCGTAGGGAGACAAGTAAACTCGAGGCAATTTTGTTACATTGAAACATTAAGCCAGACTACTTAAACTCGGGATCGTTACAATCTCGTGGGTCACCGGGCATTTTCGAGCGATAAGGTAAGTGTCAACAAGCATGGGTTGGCGGCTGCCGGGCAGAGGGTCAAATTAATGTTGACTGACACCAACTTCGCTGATGGTTAAACATCAGAACTGCGGGTAAACTTAATAACAGTACAATGAGTTTCTATTTCTTTCTACTTCTTTCTCAATGTATCTTTCTTTTCAGTATGTATGATTTTCTTATTCTTGTTTTGTGGGACTATACCCCTTTCTCTCTTTCAACTGTTGACTCCGAGAGCGAGTGAGGCAGAATGGAGTGTGTTGTTTTTCCTAACATGAGACCGGTCGCATATAAACCAGCTCGCCAACTTGCGAGTTTTATAAGTTTGCCGGGATGCTTTAAAAATAAATTATCTATATTTGTATATAAAATGATTGTTTGCTTACACATTACCAACGTCCAAATTTTAGCAGGACGGTAGGAGAGAATTAACGACACCAAAATTAATGACGCCAAGGATCCGTGAAACTAAACGACAGGATTAACCCCTTCGGATAAGACACGGCTATCATGTACAAATATCTTATAGAACGTGGGCTTGAACGTATAAGTAACCAGGAAATGTAATATTGTATCCTACCGGGGAGCTGAATGTGACATGATGTGACGATAAGAGCACTTCCAGATACGTCCCCACGGCGCGGAAACACCAAGATACACCGTCACTGAACAATAGTATTGCAAATCTACATAAAATCTAAAAGTGTATATTTATGTAAACTTTACCGCGTAAGACGATGAAAGATTTTCTAAGTGAACCCTTAAATGAGCTATAAATGCATAGCCCCTTTTATAACTTCAACATATATCATATTTTTACGAAAATTAAATCCTATGTATAATATTTATGGGGACGACAATGTAAGTTGTTCCGAATCTTTAACTAAAGGAGCTATAGAGGCTAAACAACTGTAAATATATCTTATTTTGATGTAATTTATATACTACGCATGAAATTCTCAGGTAGAGGCAATAAAATTGCCCTCATATGCATGTCTACATCTCACCGCTCTTTCGTATATATATATATATATATATATATATATATATATATATATATATATATATATATATATATATATATACATATATATATATATATATATATATATATATATATATGTATATATAACTTCTTTGTAATATAGTAGGAAAACTCCCAGCAGAGTGCTCGATTAATTAAAAATTAAATTTTTAAATTAAGAGCATAATATTTATTTATTTTGGTACAGAAAAATTAGTACAACATGCGTACCGTCGGTTTCAAGCTCGGAAAGTCTTAGCCATCCGGCTCTCTTCAACTTCTGTTGTCATCTGTTTTGGAAATGTGAAGTCACATGACACTCTCGTTGGGACCCATTATTTGCTCAGTGTGTTATGTATGTTTGTTTGAATTTAAATTTAGTGTAATGAAACTGTTGAGATTTAAAATCGGAGGAGATTTTGAGAGATATAATAATATAAGATTAAAGGGAATAAAAAATAAAAAATAAAAAATAAAATAAAAATAAAAATAAAATTAAAATTAAATTTGAAATTAAAACATAAGAAATAAAAAAAATAAAAAGATAACAAAATAAAAAGGTTTCTATGTAATTCCCGTGAGCTAATTTTACGAATTTGTATCATTAGCCGTTACTCTTTTTGGGTTTGAAGGTGTGCGTTCTGAAAGGAAAAACCGTTAGTTGAAATCGTGTTAACATTTTTTTAGACAGTCCGGAGTAATTTTAATAAAGAAATTGCTGGATCTAAGGGAAGTAACTTAGTTTGAAAATAAAGGGTTGAGGTTGTTTAAATGGATTTGTTAGATTAGTTAAATAACTGATAAATAAATTAAATATTTTTGTGAAAGTCGCAGTTTTTGCTCTTGAAATTTATGTGGATATGGGCTGATGAGGTGTTTGTTCGATTTTTTAATTTGTTTATATTAGTAATGATGGGGAGTAGAGGGGGGAGTAGCAAGACATTATGTGATCGGTCAGTCCAGTTTATGAGTAGTGCTTGTCTCTTGTGGATACATCTCTTAAAAATTTCATCGCGGGTATTCAAACAGGCTGTATTCGGATCAATGATGGCCCTTGAAATGTGGTATTTTTCAGCGTCACATAGAGGACATCTGTTTATGGCTAGAGAGAAATATGTTTTTTCTCAATTACTTTCCATTTGATAGTGAAAGGTGTATTTTCTTCTTTAAGTTGCCATATTCGGGTCGCGAGTGTCGTATTTGCCTTGCGTTTGTATCTGAAGGGTTTCTGTGTGAGTATAATCTTTGTTTGAAGTTTCCCTTCGTCATCCTAATGTATGTTTCTGCACTACCAGTATTCTGGTTTGTGACGGTTGCTTCATATATGATTGAATCGATTTTGCAATTTTCCTCTAGGGGGCAGTTGTTTTTGTCTTGGCATGAGCAGCCTGCGTTTGTGATTGCTTTGGGTTCCGCAGAGATAAGTTTTCTTATTCAAGGGTAGTGGAACAGCTGACCGTAACATACTTTCTGTTAACATGTTTGTATAGGTCACGTGTGGGTGGAAAGTGTTTGTCGAGTAATTTGAGGAAAAGGTGACCTAGCTTTGTTTGGTATTGGTGGAATATATATATATATATATATATATATATATATATATATATATATATATAAATGAATGAAGCGAAGGTGTTTTCCATCTATCCTAACTATATTAACATCAACACATATTAGACTTATTTGATTCTAATGCTATAGTAATATATATTAAAATGCTCTATATATTCTCATCTCCAACTCATCAAACAAATCTCGATTATCCTTATATGCATATTTATTCGTTTTTAAGTTTTTAATAAATTAATATTCTCTAATATACCTGTCTACATTTTATTGTCAAATTTTCTTCTACAAATTTTTTTCTACAATTTTCTTTTACGTTTCATCGAAGTACTATTATTATAATTATAAATAAAATAAGATGAATAGATTTTATTGAAAAAATGATAGCGTTTAAACACTTATTTAGAATTTCATTTTTAAAGGAGATAATTTACTTCCAGCTTTAGTAAAGTGTCAAATGTCGCTACAATGTCGAAAACAGATACTACACGTTGATCTTGGCCAAAAAGCCAAGAAACTATAACAAATATATTTTCGTGAATACGCATTTTTAAATTAAAAAAAAATTAAATTGGATTATTTTTAATGGACGGTGTAGTATCGGTTCTGTTGTCTTAAGACTTTCCTCCCATGGATTGACCTCCTCCGTTTTTAAGTGTGTGTGTGTGGGGGGGGGCATCCTCCCAGAATGAAAAAAAAACAAGACTCGATTCAGTCAGAATATCTTTTTAAAATGGTACTGTAGTATCGGTTCTGTTCTCATAAGACCGTCCACGTAAAAATGACTTCCTCCTTTTTAGGTGGAGGAAAGTAGTGTTCGTTCATCATTATATTACGTCTGCCAAGGGGGTCAGTGTAGTATATGTTCGTTAACCATAATACTAGCTAATGAAGAACTATAACTCACGTTGTCTTTTTTAACTAAAAAATATGAAAGTTATTGTGCTTCGTAGCTAGCGTATACATCTTTGTTTATAAAGATGGCGACTATATTTATCCAGCCAATTTTCATTTAGGCGTTTCACGTGAACAACAAAACTTGCCATGGTTTTTAATGTTATCTAAATAAATAAATAAATGCAACAGTCTTTTCCACCTGTTCTTACTATATTGACATGAAACGTGTTATACTTATTTAATTATCTGAAGTAGATTTTCGTTCGTCATAATACATTACTCCCAGGCATTACCTCCCTTTCGGGGGGAAGGCCGTATCGTATACACTCGTTCTTCACGATACCATTACTCCAAGATTAGCAGGTGCGTGTTAGGGTAGTTTGCTATCTATTCTGTTGTCATTATATCATCCTCCCAGGTTTTAACTGGTGATACCAGATCAGGCTGCCCTGTGACTCCCTGAGACGAAATTCACCTACATTGATGTTTTTTTTTTTTTTTTTTTTTTTTTTTTGTAAAACTTAATTATGTTCTACAAAACCAAAACCAAAAACAACAGCCCCTCTCCCTTTCTCCCTCCCCTTTTTTATTTTATTTTTAGAACTTGAAGCATAAAAACTTTTACTATAATGACCAGATTTGGCATTAAATAACCCAAAAAGGGTTGATATGCCGTAAAACAAAACTACCAAACCAAAAACCCTGATTAAACATTTGAAGATATAAAGAACTTGAAGCATAAAAACTTTTACTATAATGACCAGATTCGGCATTAAATAACCCTAAAAGGGTTGATATGCCGTAAAACAAAACTACCAAACCAAAAACGATGATTAAACATTTGAAGATATAAAGAACTTGAAGCATAAAAACTTTTACTATAATGACCAGATTCGGCATTAAATAACCCAAAAAGGGTTGATATGCCGTAAAACAAAACTACCAAACCAAACCAAACCAGGTTTTAACCCCTCCTTGGGGGTCAGTTTATGTAGTTCGTTCATCATTATATTATCCTCTCAACCTCTCATTTACATATTTATTTATTTTAAATTTATAATGAATGATTATTTTCAAATATGTTTATAATTAAATACATGCGTTTATCATTTTTAATAAATGTGTTGGTGCTGTTGCTGTTGTTGTTGTTCTTCTTCCTATTTAATTTCTCCCACGAGGGAAGAGTTAGGCACAATGTCAATATTTAATGTGGAAGAATCCAGCTCCCACAAAATTGGCACTCTGAATTGGAGCAAACATGTTAATTGCCTCGGTCTAGAAGGATTTAACCTTCACTGACACACAACATGAAAACTAAGTGCAGATTAAATACAGATACTACATTTTGCTCCTAGCCAAAAGGCCAACGAGTTGGCATGTTTTTAGTGATGTCGAGAACGATGATGATGATGATGATGATAAATTAAAAATGTTGTCATAGAAATAAAATGTTACGTATTTAATCAGTTTTTACTTCAACATTTCTCAATACATGAGTATAGATCCCAAAGTAGTAAAATATTAATGGCAAGTGAGTTTGACAGACACGTTCGTGTGCCAATCTTGAACAGACTTATCTGACTATATGCATGAGTTTACAATCTACAGGGCCGGCGGGACAGTTATAAAGTGGGGGGGGGGGCTGCTCCTAAAAAGTGTGAGGGGCCCGGTTAAACACATGCATATCAAAGTAATTATTGATGACCGTAAAGTGGGGGGCCCAAGTTAAAAAGTGAAGGGGCTGGAGCCCTCCCCCCCCCTTTTTGCCCCCCGGTGCCGCCGTCCATGATCTAGCTTCGTTTGTATAGTTAAACTATCAACTCCAACTTTCCCTCAATTAGCGCCATTGATTTGATTTTCTTCCTACAACCTATTGTGTTACTTCATCCAATTAATTTTCATTAATTTCTGGAAACCAAATTTTAGGCGCCCTCCATCTCCATGTAGATAAAAAATTAAAGGAGGGCAGTGTTAGGATAGCCTTGTCGTACCTAGTAATTACGACAATCAAGTGATTCCTTGGTTAACTATAGCCATTCTTAACTCGGTATACTTATTGTGCACACAGATATTTCAGAATTAATATTTATATTATTAGTAGTATCGAAACATATATTTTTTCCATTAGTTCTTTGGCGCCACCTCTAAAACCTTTTATTAAAATCATCGATTCATTTGATTTTTCCATGTGCGAGTCGATGCTGACATTACAGACTGAATCCGAACTGCTGTAGTATATGAAAATAATGCTTAAGGTAGGATCGCATGCTGCTGCAAATGTTGTGCGAGGATCGCAACTGCTTGTAGTAGACGTCGTGAATAGCCACCGGATATCTATTACACCGGATGCTGCACTTCATCGTCGTTTGCTGAAGCAAAATCTGAATTAACTGAGAGTGTCAAAATACATGTCTTTTTATTCTGTTCGGAATACTTTAAGTTGTAGATGTGTCTTGATTTAACTTGATGGATTAGCGAAACGGAACGATGCAGGTAACGAGAATAAATTATGTATACATGTGTCACATCCGCCAAAGCTGTTTAAGAGTAATCTTTCGGGTTTGATACTATTAATTTCAGAGTCAGATGCGGAGCGCAAAACTATCACACAACCAGCGTGATACAGAAGATTGAGCTAATTTTACTGGCGTCTTCATCACAAGCGGTGTAAACAGATATAATATATTCAACGCATGTAAGCAGACTTTATTACAGATTTGATCTGATTTAAAATAATCAAACTAATTTATTAATAAAGTTGTCAGATGTTTAATTACAAAAGGATACAGTATAATTGATATAATATCAAAATGTGGAAACACGCGTTGTTCAGAGAATGGAACTGTATGCAACTTGTGTCTTCCGTGGAAACATGGACGGGAAAACAGTGTAAACGAAATAATATAAAAAGAGTCAACGTGATAATAGGAAACCTTTCGATTTAAAGTACTTAAAACACATTGATAATTATATAAAGGAATATCTTAATTTGAAAAGGAGTAAAGTGAAATGGGTACAACGGAACTTAGGAAGTTATTTTGTCAAATTTTCGAAGACAGAGCCAAATAGAATTTAAGCTGACAAATCAAAATTTGCTTTTGACGAGCCATTTTTTAGTTGTTATTGTTGTAACGTGTTATTGGCAATATAATAACTTAGTAGAATTGCGTCTTTTTTATAGTAGTCAAACCTACATTATCATTAAGTAATTAAACCAAATTTATTATTAAGTAACTTATTAATTAAACTAAGAGGGAGTTAGATTTTTATAATTTTTTAAGACTGAGGAAAAAAGAGTAGAAGATTAAACGGTGGAATCAAAATAGTAAGCCCTGGTGTTTTCATCATGCGTATACAAGGAAACCCAGGATATTATACTAAACACAGGTAAGTAGATATTATTGTCGATTTATTTAATTTTCACTAGTAAAAAAAAATAATTCACCAATTTTTTGTAATTTACAGAAAGGAATGGTTAGAAAAGAAACATATTAAATTTAGAAAATCGGCGTGGTACAAAATAATAAAAATAAATATCAGTTGTTTCTTAAGAAACAAGTAATATTTATTTTTATTATACAAGTGTAAAGAGGCTGATGTGTTTAAGGAAGTAATATTATTATAGAATCTAAGTGGAACTTTTGTAGATAAGTTTATTTTTAGAATAGTCGATCAGAATTGAATTAATAAAGCATTTTAAAGAAATAATGGCGCGATGTATTGATATAATGTTTTTATTAAGTAAAATAAGAAGAATAGAATCTAGAAACTCGCATACACCGACAACAAATTTAAGCGAAATAATACATTGAGAGTGTGTAAGATTGAAAATATCCTTATCGCAGATTGTTTAGATTTGCTATAGTCAAAGCAACTTGAACATTAAATCGTGAAACGTCTTTTGAATTAACACAAAATGTGCCTATATTCGTAAATTTACTAATTATTATGAATCTTTTCTTTAATTTAAGTAATACTATTTAAACTATCTTAACATTATAATTCCGATACTATGCAATTAAGAAAAGAGTGTTAGCAAGAGGAAATGTGTCTGTTTAATATGTTTGTTTTCTCTATATATCTCCATTTACTTTCTACCTTTTATTTATCGTACTATTCTATAGTAGTTCCAATTAATTTCTTACCTAAAAGAAACGTAGACAGCATCTATAAATACGGCTCGATTTTGTCAGAGGAACAGAACTATGAAATCCGTGTGAATCAAAAGAACAATCTGAGAGTCATGAGTATTACATACTGCCTCAATGCTCAACAAAGACGACCCGTTTAGCATCATGTGTGCATTAAATTTCATAAGGTTAGGTGCCATAATATCACAAAGCAAATATAGATAAGTAGAAAATATCAATCTAACAAACCATAACAAGCCAGAAATGTATCACAAAAGAAGAATATTCCAGTTATGGAATGATATTACAACACTAATCTCACGCAAAGAGGCTGGCTGAATTGCATGAAGAATCTATAAGACGTATCTACTGACAACCATGCAACAAATTAATAGAAAAGGCGTGTGATATAATAAAAGATGAGAACACATCTTTATGAAAACACTCGCATAGACGCCTAACACAAGTTAAAGGCTTAAACTGGAGAAACCAATGCCCATAAATCCACAAAACTGATTTAGTAAGCAGCACCCTGAGTAGAACACATCAAGAAAAGTATAAATATTTTAAAAAAAACACGAGGCTATGACCCCTAAAAAATTAAGGAAAAAAAAGTAAAATCAGAGATGTAAAATGTAGATAAATTAACACACAATATTACAGACTAAACGACTTAATTTATCCAGCAGTAGCAATATCTGTAATTACGAGACTAAATATAACAATTACATTTAGTCAAAAAGGATAACAAAGTAAAAAAAACTCGACCGAGGATTCGAAAGTAATAGCCTAAGTCTGTGAATAAGCATAACAGATAATAATACAGTGTAAGAGTAAATATACAGCTGACAAAGAAAATCGTCTGAAGAAGAAACGTGAAGAATTAAAACAAAATATACTAGCAAAAGAAGGTAAACTAAGAAAATACAGAAAAATAATTTAACAGAAAATACACAGAAATGATTTCAAATGCAATGAAAGCCAATTTTATCAAGGCATAAATGGAGGAGGGACAAAAGTTGAAGAACTTGGCAGAAATGTAACAGTTTGGGGTGAATATATGTGAGCGAAATTGCAAGGCAATAACAGAATATCTGAGTGGCTGAAAAACACGAAAATTATTTTCAGGAAATTGAAACAGAAAGACATTGATGAATGTAGAAACCAATATTACGAAAATCGGCGAAACGGAATACATAAAACACCGAACACACACACAGAGATATCGGAGTGAAGTGCAAAACAATCATAGTCATTCAAAAAGACTGTCAGAATAGAAAGAAAACTAAGCAATTAAAGCCCATTAACATACCTACAAACCATGTGAGCAATCATCCGTTTCTCCATGAAGTTTTGTGAGATATTTACGCAGAGAGCATTCCCTCCATGAATAAAAGCAGTTTACATCCAAATGATCAAAAAGGACGTCGGAAAACGACACCTGGAATAAATTACCTACTATATATCGACTTAAAATACTGAAATAATTGTTAAAATAACAGACTAAACACGACATCGATAGTACTGATGCGTTTCTGTAGAAATGCATCAAACACAGACTCCACTTCCCAAGTATTGATAATAAATTGTTTGAAAATGTTTGAAATATCTGGCAAAACTATCAACTTTATGTAGAAACGGAATTGAAGCATAACACATGAAGGGATCGGCGGAGGAGAAGATTTGAGAAAAATACATATACTTGGAGATATATTTAAGAGTGAATCTTAATCTGCACTATTTTCATAGCTATGATGCCACACCAAACACTAATGAGATTTCAATTAAAAATACAAAGTAGACAATAGCCCACCTGTATATGACTAAATTATTTTAAATAATTAAAAAAAGGAACGAGAAACTATAGTAATCATAATTAGACTAGTTTAGATGAAGAATAATGAAACACTAAAAAAATAAATAGTCAGAGAACTGTCCAATCGAAGAAAGATTAAGGCACTTGGCGAACTCTATCAGTATAAATATCAAGGATTTCTGTAAGCTGACGCTATTTAATCGAAATATATAACAGGGAAGACTAGAAAATACCTGAAACTTCTTAAAATACATTACATATAACAAATCTTATAAAAAGACTAAATTATTAGTAGGATATTTCGGCTTTCCATAAATTGGACGAGAGAAGCACTCATGAACCTAAACTAAAGAACATGGAAATTAATGGTCATGCCCAATCCACTGCACCCGACGCATAACACACGAACACTCAATGTAAAAAAGAAAAATAAAAGTAGTGGACTGGTAAGTATTGTCAGCTACGTCTACGATTAATACATCGTAAAATACATCACACACAATACAGAAATGGATGAGTAACGCTGGCAAAGCATGAAACAGATGACCAATACGACAAGTAGCGGAACCTGAAACAAAATAACAATACAACAACATGGAAAGAAAAGCGATTATATGGAAGATTCATAAATGAAAACAAAGGAAAAACGAACGGACTTGAACAGAGAAACGAAATTACTATTGACAGCCACGTAAAATAACGTTGTCAGACCGAATGAGTTAAAATCTATGATAGACAAGACCCAGGAAAACAGTAAATGTATACTCTGTAGACAGAGTAAATGAACTGTATACTAAAGCATATGGGAATGCGGCTAACTATGTACTTGAACGCACTTTTGGATAGACAAACGCTACAGGCATAAACCATATATACTATTGGAAAATTAAGCAGATATTCTTATGCAAAATTAAAATACAAATGCACAACCTAATCAAAGCATTCACACCGGACATGATTATAAAGAAAAACAAGAAAGAAATAAACATGCCAAATATGCGATTTTGTCGTCGAAGCGATCCACAGGTTAAAATCAAGGACGTAGAAAACAAAACAAACACAGAGAGCTTATCACAAAGTTGAGGAATATAGAAGAGAAAGACAATCACTGAGATGCCAATACTACTAACAGCAATAGGTACAGTTCCAAAAAGTTTGAAGGAATAATTCATACCATGAAAAGTACGGTATTGATGAACACAGTTTAAATATAAGGAAAATACTGGAGTGTGGAAACCATCAAACGTAAGCAGACGTCACACACCAATCACATGCTCACCTGTAGTAATAACGAAGGTCAAAAATCACTCTGTCAACTTTCAAAGTAGCTCTCACCGTTCGTTACGTGCACTTCCTTCACACCGAGTCTCCCCCGACGGTACGAGACCCTGCCTTTATTCTACTGAGGCACACCTAATTTCCATACGTGCAACGAGCCTTTACGAGACTTTGCGTGAACTGTATGTAATAAACATTCATGGACGCCATGTTGGATTTCTTTCTTTCACCCGCAGCGCACAGGACAGACAGATACGAGGACGTTTCGCAAGTAAGCCCCCTTCATGTTCCCTACATCACCGAATAACGCTATGTAATAAATAAAACTGATCTCTCTTCAAAAACACGCATTGATAGCAGCAGCGGTAATAAAAGATTCGGTAGGATAGACAAGTGGTAGAGAGTACGCATCTTCGAGATTTCCATTGGAAGCGTATCGAGTGTACTGGAATCCTGTGGGTATCTATTGTTACACACATTCCAAAGAAGACGAACGGCCGTGATCAGCGATACATCTATGGCAAACAGCTGTTAGGATAACGCACAATGATTTCAACGGTTATCGAAACAAGCGGAAGGTACGACATATCTGGGGAGGCTTGTTGCCACTCAGACTACTGAGACCGATCATTGGTAATGACTCGTGTGAGAACATCTACTAAGTAAACAACAACAACAATAATAATAATAATAATAATAATAATAATAATAATAATAATAATAATAATAATTAGAAGAAGAAGAAGAAGAAGAAGAAGAAGAAGAAGAAGAAGAAGAAGAAGAAAAATAAATTGAAGTAGGGTAATGGTGAAAAGAAACGGAAGAGTTGAGCTACAAAGGGTCGGATTAAAAATCCTTGTTTATTTAACGATGAAAGTTTCCCCCGTCTGTTAGATTTTAGATTTTATAGAGCTTCCTTTTACGGAAGTTAAGTGGAAAACGTGGTCGCTAAATGACAAAGCAAAATTCACCCATCTCTTTCCCATCAACATATTAATCCGCCAAGTTTGGCTTATTTATCTTTTTCATTGAAAGTACGATTTTTTAATTATTTACTATCTTATCATTAGAAGCAGAGAAGAAAGTGGTAGAACGCTCGCTTTACATGTAAATCGTGCACTTTTTGAATTTCCACATTTTTGTTTTTACCGTCTTTTCTTCCTATCATTATAGGGGTCTTTCTTTAACTTGAATTAAGCGATGATGGTTCAGTTGTAGGGCTGTTGTGATTACGCAACTATTTTCCCACAGCAAACCCCTTACTGTTTAGACCAATTTATCAGGGCTATCTATTGTTTCTTTCGGCGAGGGGTTGTTCCACATGCGTTCTGATTATGTTCCCACGCCCACAGTAGGTGCAATCCTGGCTAGATGCTGAACTTATTATTTAGAATGGCCCCTATCAGAAAGATACATTGTTTATTGATGAACAATTAAGTCACACATACACGTATTAGATGAGCGAGTTCGTATTGCTGTGGCTATGTCTGCTTCTGCTCAATCGGTGAAATGCTGGTTCACACATTTTGAACGAATACATTTAATGGAAGCACACCTGTAGATTTATCCAGTATAACATAATATGACGGGGAATCCATATATAATTTTTGCCATCTAAACTTCATGTCGTATAACTCATCAAAATGCATGGAACGCCGTAAGTCACTTTTGTTAACATCATAACAAACAATAGCGTAGTATTTACTTCATTTCAATTTTGTATGTGTATAATGGATACTATCAGGTTGGAAAAAAGTAATGTCGTATGTTTTACTTCATCACTTTGCAGCATCCTAAGTTCTAGATGTTTTCACGAATTGGGGTCTTAATATCTTGCTTTGGCGTTTCATATATAGTAATTAGTTGGAAAATATTAAGTTTAACGGTCTAAGCCGTCAAAAATAAATATTAGTAAAGGACATCTGAGACATTGCATGGTCTACGAATTCAAAAAAAGAAAGTGAGCTGCAGAATCTACAAGGAATATCGGAACTGTCTATGGGATATATATTCTGAATGATCGAAAATATTAACGGTAGTTTGCAAAATTTTCTTCTGGAGACTTTAACCTGTCAAATCGGCGACGTTCATCAAATGATAAAGGCGCTATTAATAACGCTGTGGCGGCCAATCCAAAGTTAACCAGCAGAGAATTAGCTCAACAATTCAATACAACCCATATCACAATTATTTCATGCCTTCACGAGTTAGGAAAAGTTTAAAAACTTGCACACTGGGTTCCCCACAATTTGACCGACGCTCAACGAAATCAAAGATTGACTATTTGCCCATCTTTGATTTCGATGAATCATTGAGACCGATTTTTGTAAGGAATTGTGACTGGAGATGAATAATGGGTTCTTTACAAGAATACCCAATGCAACAGACAATGGTTAGACCGAAATCAAAGCCCACAGCCTGTTCCAAAACAAGGACTACCCTCAAAGAACGGTATGCTATTTTTCTGGTGGGACATGAGAGGACTGATTCATTATGAATTACTAGAGCCTAATCAAACAATCACAGCAGTAAAATATTGTTCGCAACTCGATGATGTAAGAATTGCTCTATCAAAAAAACGACCAGCATTACTCAATAGGACGGTGTAGTGCTTTAGCATAATAACGCGAAACCTTACACAGCAAAACTCACTCGGGAAAAAGTAATGAGTTTCAATTGGGAAGTTTTGCTTTATCCGCCTTATTCACCTGACATTGCTTCATCCAACTACCATCTTTTCATGTCATTGCAGTCGTTCTAGTCGTTAAACAATATAATTGATGAAAATGACGACCAACTCAAAAATGACCTAAATTTGTTTATCTTTTAGAGAATGTTTTTGAGGAAATCATCAAAAAGCTAGTTGATCGTTATACAGAAGTCATAGAAAATGAGGGAAATTATTGTAAAGATTAAAAATGCCCAAATGTGTATGTGTCAGATGAAATAAATGTTTTGTACAAAAACGACATGACATCTTTCCAACGTGATATCTTTTTTAGCGAGGTATTTTATCTGATTCATCCGTGTTTCATCAGAGAATATGTTCAGATTGACTTCATATGGACTGTCGTAAAGTGTTATGTTCCAAGAGCCACAAAAGATGGGCTTCCATATAAAAGTGACCATAGTATATATTTGTCTTTATTTGACGGTGGATAAAGTTTTGCATTATCCATAGCGACACTCAGTAATAAACGAGCAGAACAACGTCTCTGTGTCGCCAAATAACCTGGTAAATCTGATATAAATCAAATCATTGCGTACATATAGTTAAGGAAATATCTAGTGATGCGACTGAATAACTGGAAGACTTTAAATATTATAAATATTAAAATCTACTAACAATGAAGGTGTATATTAAATTATATATATATATATATATATATATATATATATATATATATATATATATGAATTTCAATCAGTTAAGTTCAAATATATTGATGGAATTACTTTAAACACACTATTTTTTCAAAGTGCTCATTACAAAGTGAGATTTATAAATACACTTCATAGAAATCATAAAATGATATACATGAAGTAATTCGTGTGTTTATGCTAAGCGCACATCACCGGAGCTGCAAGAATAATAATTTAATTCTCCAAAAATACGTCAGATGTATGGATATACAGGGCCAGCGAGTCGACGACGTCGTTCTTCTCAAGTGTATAACTATGGGTTTGTGGAAAAATACCTTTTAAGCATTGTCAAATTTTACACGCAGCGACTAGCCTAATGTATACATACTTAGACGAAATATATGTAAATGCATACACATCATAATTCATCCGCAAATCAAACCCAAAATTCTTTACCACTTAGACACCTCCCATGCATACACACGTACAACGAAAATGTATATTCACACAAACAAGCATGCACAGCTAAAAATAACATACACATTTCCTTACATATTTCATTGTGTATTTAATGTAACTTACAGATAGATTACAAGGAAGACTATTCACAGTGGCACACACACGTACAGAATATCTTCAATGGTAATTATATTTATGGAATACTATATTCAATTTTACATACACTAACCTCGGTAGCATAATTACAAATACTCATAAAAACACAGACGGTAGTTATCTTTCTTATTACAAATTGCACAGTTGCACAGTTTTCTGGAACATCTACTTATACAATTCGAATTATCTATCTATTGTAGTTAACTGGGGTTTCAATAAATTAAATTATATTCAAATCAGTTAATTAGAAAATTCAACCAGTAATTTATTAAACCTAATATATCAGTTATTATTCAAGACAATTGATAATTACAATGAATATGTTGCCAAAATTGATATTACAAATAATTATACCATCATACATCATAATAACAATAGTAGCCCACCCCCCCAATCATAATAGAAATTACACGCATCAAAAACACATCTACAAACACATAATACAATTACATGTCTATACATGCAAATTAACGTCGATAACAGGGAAGCCATACAATGAAAATAAACAATATACTGTATTTACCTGACCAGCATAAAATATAGTGGAAGTGAAACAGATATTTTTTAATATACTATTCATTTTTAGGAATTCACTATGTGCTTTGTATTTTACTATTTATGTATGTATATATATATATATATATATATATATATATATATATATATATATATATATATATATATATATATAAAAGTGAGGCTACCAAAATTTGTAAAAAACATTTTTCAACAATTGTTTGTTATTCTATTATTTTATCATTTTATCATTTTATCATTTTTAACGCGTTTCGAGCCTCGTACGACTCTCTTCAGAAATATATTCCATTTGAAAAAATGCTTTTATTTTTAACAGTTGCATGATTCTGTGCATATGTGCGCGTGTGTGTATGTATGAGTTTTAATTATTTTCTTCTTCTCTGGGTTAAAGATATGTGTGTGTTTTTTTAAGAATGTTTGATTCTGACTATTATCTTTCCGGTCATCTTCGTATTCGGTGGTTCAGTACATTCTGTTCAGAATAATTTGAGTTACTCTTCAAATTTAATGACTGTGGCGGCACTCTGACTGCTTTCGTGTGTGTGTATGTGGTTACTTTAGTTTTTATACGTAGGCGAGCTCGCACGCGCATACATGTAGGTCTGCCTCTGTCAACACATATACTCACACACACAGGCATATATATATATATATATATATATATATATATATATATATATATACACACGCACACTCTCACACATGCAGACACATTATATATATATATGTATATATATATATATACATATATATAGAGATGGATAGAGATAGAGAAAGATAGCGGAAATAAAGGTCAGGGGAACAGTCATGTATATATTAAAATTAGAGGCCCAATAACGGTTATTTATGTCGATGGAAGACCTGCAAGTATTAGTCACAACATCAGTGTTCAATATATATATATATATATATATATATATATATATATACATATATATGTATATATATATATTTATATATATACATATATATATATGTACATTCATACATATATAGATAGAGAGAGAGAACAGAGAGAGAGAGAGAGTAAGAGTAAGGGATAAAAGGAGTGAGGGAGTAAAGCGTAGTTCTGCATCAGTGCAGTGTAACTGAGAGAAAAATGTATGTTTAAAAAGATGAGTCGACCAAAATTTGTAAAACACTTTTTTCAAAAATTGTTTGTGATTTTATTATTTTATAAATATATAATTTTATGATTTTATAACTCGTTTCGAGTCTCGTGCGTCTCTCTTCAGATATATTTTCCATTTTAAAAAATGTTTCATTTCTAACAGTTTGATGTTTCTGCGCATGCGTGTGAGTTTGTGTGTGTGTTTATGTATGTGTATGTGTTTTCATAGTTTTGGTTTTTCTAGGTCAAAATTATGTGTTTTTTTAATATGTGTAATTCTGACTATTATCTCTCCGGTCATCTTCATGTGCGGTGGTTGAGTACTTTTTTAAGAATGCTTAGAATTGCTTTTCAGATTGTATTACTCTGCCGGAACTATGTCTGTTTGTGCGTTTGTGTGTGTGGTTAATTTTGGTTTGTGTTCTTAGGCGAAGTCGCGCACGTGTGCCTGCCTCTGTACATACACACATATACTCTCTCCCATACAGACACACACACACATATATATATATATATATATATATATATATATATATATATATATATATATATATATATATATATATATATATATATATATGAGAAAGAGTGCGAGAGAGAGAAAGAGAAAGCAGAAATAAAGATCACGGGTTACAGTTATGTATATATGTAGAATTTAATTTCTGTACTTGGGCACAAATAGAGAGATAGCTATTTTATTATTCACCATTCTCAGTTAGTCAGATTCTATCTTTCATTTGACAATTTTAGAAATCATTATATTTTACGGACCTTTTCTTTGTAAGCAAACTTATATCTTCTCGGAGTTAATTAATTTCTATTTTGTTCAGTTTGTTTACTTCCCTTTCGCTTACTATAATCTCTATAGCATATTTCTCTCTCCTTCTCTCTTAATCTTAACTTCGATTAAGGTTTGTTGAGTGAGGTTCAGTTTGCCTTTTCAGCATTTTATTATTTAATGTGTTATGTTCAAAAACTATTATGGTCATTATATTAGCCATAATAAAATGTTGTACCACACAAAATATTTAAATGGTCAAAGACGAGGTACTTATCCGAATTGCTCAGTAGATCAAATTACCTACTATTAAAAGTAAAATAAGAACAGCTCGGACTAACAAGACCTTATCCCATTCGTACTTGAGCAATAAATTATGCCCCTTTTATTTTGTTTAGAATTGAAAGACTGATTTTACATCCCAGGCAAAATATTGCAGATGCTTACATCTCCAATTTCTTATATGAACTTTTTAGTTAACTTGCATGACTCAGTAAAAAATATCATGAGTTATGGAGTGAGTCTATATGCATTTTATCGTTCTTCGACAAAATAAGGTTTATACAGTATGTTGCATTGATTCATGAAGGTAGCCTTGTCAGTTTAACGTTGAAAAACAGAAGAAACTTGAACATTTAATTAAAATAAAAACTGGTTGTTCGGCGAACTCTGATATTAGTCCTTATTATTTCTTCCTTTCCGTTGTCCCTACTTAAATGAAAAGAAAAAGCCATTAAAATGAAAAAAGCCATTAAAATGAAAAAAAGCCATTAAAACGAAAAGGACATCAAAATGAAGAAAAAAAGCCATTAAAATAAAAAAAACCATTAAAATGAAAAACAGAACAAAAACACATTAAAATGAACAAAAACTAAACAAAAAAAATGTAAAATACAAAAGGAACATTAGATTTTTTAAAAATTAAAAAAAAATTAATTAAAAAATCATTAAAATGAAAAAAAACCCAAGGAAACAACATTAAAAGGCACAAAAGAATCAAGTTTTATTACAAATGCATGAAGTCTGTATTTATAAAATTGTTGCTCGTCTATTTGTTCAAACTTCTAGGGGTTTTGAGATAGATAACCATATATATTCTGTAAGTGCATTATCCAGACTAATGAGTATAGTTTATTTTGATCAAAGCAGGTACAATAACATTGTGGTTTATACAATGTAAAAGAGTCAGAATGAAAAGGTTTTTTTTTTGTTTTTGTTTTTACTTTACTTCGACAAAATAAGGTTTATACAGTATGTTGCATTGATTCATGAAGGTAGCCTTTTCAGTTAAACATTTAAAAACAGAAGAAACTTAAACATTTAATTAAAATAAAAACTGGTTGTTCGGCGAACTCTGATATTAGTCCTTATTATTTCTTCCTTTCAGTTGTCCCTACTTAAACTTAATATCCTTTCACATGGTTTGGCATTCTTCCTACAGTTCCGAAACGTGAAGAAATCTACTCGTAATTCGAAGTCTTCATTTCTCAATTAGCACGACTGTCACCTATATTTGACTCTTAGGTCTATGAGTTTAAGGCGAAATTAAATGACTTCGCGCATGCGTACCCCGGTACACCTGTCTCTTTTAGTGACTCTAAATGGTGAAGTGAATATTTTCCTACTAATTAAGGACTTCGCCATAATAAATATTTGGTCATCACAAAACCACCTGATAAAAATCAGGGGGTTGTCATCCTTGGTAATATATATTATGTTAATAAAAATGTCTATCCTGGGTGATACCTCTGAATTTGTTCAGTCTTGTCCGGTAGATACATATGCATGTATTACATGTATCGAGAGCAAGTTCCAAAAACGTTTGGTTAAATGGGTTAAGAGTTGCACGCTTCCGACTAGCATCTCAAATTTGAGTAGACCTTATGGTTCAATTCGCCCCCGCCTCTATGGCCTACATTAGCCCCATGAAGACAAATGTACCGTTTATACCCATATTATATTTTATAGGGTCTTCACAGTATAAGGTAGCCAAATAGATTGCCAGTATTTTGGAACCAGTGCTGGAACGCTATAGTTAATTTTATATCAAAGATCTTTTATCATTTTAGGATATATAATATGAAATTATTTACATACTGACAGATTTATGTGTTCTTATGATATATCAAGTCTTTTTACTTGACTTTCCCTTATAAAGACGATTAATATATGTGCAAATGCTTTATATCGTAGTTAAATACCTACTCCTTTGATTCCCGAAAATATATTTGTGGAATTAATAAGATTCGTCACTATGTCAGTTGAATTCAGTTTTAGCGACATAATGTACACACATATTACTAGGGGTATTTATGGCATTGGCAAAACTTTTCGAAGGTTTTAATGAAGAAGGCCTATTATCGGGTTTTAAAAGACAAGACCTTTACTTTCGTTACGTTTACGACTTTCAACAATGAGACAGAAACGGAGCGTTTTTTCACGTCCCTCAACAACATTCATCCAGCTTACTTCATGTGTTAGTTTTTAAATCTTCCTCCGGTTTTCTAACAACAGTATATTAGCGACCAACTTTTACTCGTCTCTACACTCGTTCGGTCTCATTTTGCATCACAAAACTAAAGTTAATTAAATTAAATTTTGTGCTCGGACCAAGCCGAATGAAGAAATTAAATTCATTACTAAGACCCTCTATAACAATGGATATTAATCAGACATCGTTGAATCTACTTTAAAAATAAAATTTCGAGTTTCTATAAAACTAACACAGCTTTATTGACAGATGTACCTTCGCCTACGTTGCTAGTTAATATAAGTGATAGATTCGCTTAACAAATTTGTTTGTTTGTACAACAATGTTACTTTCCCTCGAATAATCAATTGTTCATTACATCAGACCCATGTTGAGGTCGATTCAAAAGGATATTCTCCCTGAACAACCACCAAAATAATATTATTTATTTAAATGTAGTTGCAGTTCGCAATACGTTGGGAGGACATCGCAAAGATAAGACATTTGGGTGAAACAACACGTGCCCACAAAAAGTCGCCAGCCAAATTATTTACCAACTGATGTTTTTAATAATACATTGGGTTTACTATCGCCGAACCTCTTATAACAAGCCGTTCGTCTGCCTCCAATTTTAATGTTGACTTATTCTCGATTCTTAATAAGTCACACTCTTCATTTAACCTAGAAGATTAAACACATCTTTAACATGAAGTGTGTGCGACCTTCTCTTTGTAAGCAAAAATACTATCTTCTCGGACTTAATGTAGTTTCTATTTGATTCACGTTTTTTTCCTTCTCGTCCCCTCGCTATAATCTCGATAGCATATTGTTTCTTAATCCTAATCTTGATTTAACGCTGTTAACCGAGGTTCAGAACCGGCCGACTTGTCTTTTTAGTTTTGTATTTTTGAAATTTATCATGTTTAAAAACAAATATATTCTTTATATAACCATAATATATATATATATATATATATATATATATATATATATATATATATATATATATATGTGTGTGTTTGTGTGTGTGTATATATAAATGGATTGAATGACATAATAAACTGAGAAATTAATCAGATTTTATTAAAGTTCAGAAACAGTATCACCCCTTGTTTTCTGAATTTTGAAACGGGGTTGTTGTCAATATTAGTACTAATTGGGTTGTAGTAATCTTTGTATTCTAGTGCCAATTTATAGTAATTTTGTCCATGATGACTACAACATTACCTTTGTCTACTGTTTTTATAATTATGTAATTATTATGTTGATTGGTTTTTTACTAATGAATTATCCGTGTTGTTTTCGTTATTATTTAATGTTTCTATTAGTCTAAATTTTCGTTTTAATTTTGTAAGGTCCTTTTTCAGTTCAGTGATATTACTTTATAATTAGAAGCCAAATTTTAGTCTTCATATTTCTACATTTGTTAATGTGTATGTAAATTAATTGATGCATTATGGATTTTGATAGAGTTGTTTTGAGAAAAGTTTCTAAAAAATGATGAGTGCTGTTATCTTTGTTTATTTGGGGAGTTATTGGAGTGATTACTTTATCTATATTTTGTGTGTTTTAGATGATAGTGTCGTTTTTCGGGAAGATTCCTGCAATGCGTGTTATTATAATGGTTTATTTGTACTTATTTTAATGTGTTGCTACTGTTCATACGCTGTTTCGGGTTAGAGTATCTTGTCAGAATTTGTTGATGCTGGAAGTGGTTATGGGTGTTTTATGGTTGTGTAAGGTTATGTAGGTAAGTATTGTATTAAGATGGTTCTGTTTGATGATGTGGGTAGCGCTTGGAGTATTTTGCTTGCATCCATTGGTGTACAAGGTGGTTGTAGGGTCTGTTTTGTTGTTTTTGGTGGGGTAGAAGGTTATTGTATGACGGTTTCATCTGTTGGTATATTTGGTGTGGATAGTAGTTGTAAAGTTTGCTTTTGTTTTAGTGGTGTTTGTACGCGTTATTTTGTAGTGGGGGTGGCTTTGTTAAGGGTTGTTGAGTAAAGGTATTTTGTGGTGGTTAGTTTGTGTTGTGTAGGGGTTATGAGAGGAGATTTCTGATTCTATTAGTTGGTGTGGGTGAAAGTACTTAGGTTTGTACCGTTGGGTTTAGCCCTGTTC
Source organism: Sepiola atlantica (assembly GCA_963556195.1). NCBI lineage: Eukaryota > Metazoa > Mollusca > Cephalopoda > Sepiida > Sepiolidae > Sepiola > Sepiola atlantica. The sequence goes on along the minus strand of OY744518.1, from coordinate 97,470,989 downwards.
GTAAATGTTAGTGTATGGTGGAGTAGTATGAGTGTTTGATATGTTGTTTGGTGTGTTTAGGTATTTGATTTTGGTTGTGCGTATGTGTGTGGGTACTTAATGAGGATTTAGATGTAATTTGATAGAAGAACGTGTGTATAGTGTGGGTACATTTATGTATTTCTTTATAAGTAATTAGGTCTGTTGTGTATGTGTGTTTGTGTGTGATTTGTGTTTGGCTTCTTACTTCTGTTTTGTTGTGCAATGGATCTTTTATAGGCGACACAAACACACTTAATAATCGAGTTGCTTTACATAAAAGCGACATAAGTATCCAAGAAACCAGAAGATTATGTGTCTCCCCGAATGTGCACTCATGCAGCAGATAGAAAATTCAAAATAATGCCCATCTTCAAATCCCAGAATTACTTTGACCTTCTCACACAAGAAAAAACTTCATGTTTAAATTCAACTCAGCATTAAACAAATCATAAAGACCACACGCATCTTTATACAAGAACAAACGTGCGTACATGTATAGGTGGGAAGCCATATGCACGCGCACGCATGTGCATGTGCGTATCAACATAAATATAACATATAGGTGGCACGCGTACGTATGTGCGTGAATGTACATACATATATGCAAAAATTGGTGTTGGCGCGCGTGTGTGTCCGCCTATCAATCTGGTTATTCATTTATCAACATTTCTATTTATCAATTTATCCATCTATTTATCTATCTATATATTTATTTATCTATTTATTAATCTATCTATCTATCTATCTATTGATTTTTCTATCCACCATTCTATTCATCGATCAATCTACTTATATGTCAATCTATTGAGTTATACATCTATCAATTCTATTATATATATTTATCTATCGATCTACTGACCTATTAACTTACCTACCTTCCTTATAGATCTATCTATATATCTATCAATCTATTTGTCGGCTAAACAATTATATAATGGTGTTTTAAAATTTTTTTTAGTAAAGCTATTGATTTTATTTGCAATTGGGTTGGAATATTTTCTCTGATTTTTAAAAAATGTTATACCTTTTGTGATGTCGAAAAGAGCGTTTCCAAAGTCATTGTGGTTTTCATTTTGAGCAGGAGAGAATATGTTTTTAAACTGTAACAGTATGCTGCTATCTTTATCAATTTCTTTTGTTCCTTGCATGACTTCATATGAAGTGTTGATTCTAAAGGTTTTAAATGTGATGTTATTTGAAGCAATTTGATTGTTGAGTGATTTAGATTAGAAATGATAGTGGAAGGTTTTCTATCCTACATTAATGATATATTTATTAACGGATTGAATGAATTTGTATATGTAGGTATCACTTAAAAAGATGCAGATGTTTTTCGCAGATAATGAGATAAATTCCTTGTTGAAAATATTAAAGATGCGTAAAAAGCTAAACTTAATATGAGCTTAAGGTAAAACACAGGAAAATAAAGATATGATGTATACCTTTAAAGTAGATCCGATCATGAAAATATGATGCTCGATATACGAGTTAGAGAAATTATATAATCAGGTTTATTCATTCCTTTCGTATGAATTATATTGGTTTCATCGGTTTCCTCGATATCTTACTTATTTGAATTCTTTCCGGAACGACATCAACTACTTAAAGGAGGGACAACGTGAAGGTTGCCAACATCTAAAGTGAAAGCGTTTCTGGAACGAACTGGATTCGAACTTAGAACACCTAGGTTGATATTCTATGTCGTTAACTATTTCGACACTGTCACCTCCCATAGAAACAAGTAAACGATAGGAATAAAGATTGCATCACATACAATATCTATTAAGTCATTGTTTGTTCAAAACAAATGGGTTCAAATAAAATAAATATCTTTCTTCTTTCCTTGAGCCGTGGCTTTTGAAAGAATTAAATCCTATAGTCAGAAGAATAAAACAGATAAATATGTCAACGGGGATTTCCAAAAGCCATAATTGGAAAAGCTATAAAGATAATATAAAGTAAAAAAATAATGTCCAATGTAAAAAAAACATTTGATAATATAGAACAAAGTTCACCGTTAGCGGAGTCATGAAAACTCGTAGCAGCGAGTTCGAATAACGGTAACATCCAGGAAGTAAGTGGCATCATGAATTTTAAATACGTTCAATATTTGGAAAAGCAAAACTATTAAATGGACAAAATGATCCAGTTGGAAAATGTTGCAATGTAAAAGTTCAGAAGGTAATTGGTGTATGAAAAGCCAATAGAAAAACTTCCATGGAATTTTCAGTGATATTGTTATGGAGTAAAATAAAACGTTAAAGAAAAGATAGTTTCAATTAAAAAAGAAAGCCAGAGGAAAATCTAACATTGAGATAATATCGAAAACAAAAATTGATGAACCGTTACAAACGTAAAATCAAAATTCTAGAGGTTGCGGTAAAAATAATCGGAGGTAGCAAGTTGAGAGTGGTACGAGGGAGTAGCCGGGTGAGGTAAAAATGGAGGGAAGGGTAGACTGCATAGATACACGCAAGACGCAGATGTCAAAGGTTAATTTTAAAGCAAAAAGTGAATAAGCAGGACAATAAGACGGGAGTGGTAGGGGATATACAGGTGACATAGTTGTAATAGGTGATTTAAATGCAACATAAGTTGTATCTAAAGGAAAAGGGTATTAAAAGTATAAGGCTAATATTAATGAATTAATGTTAGGATGGGCAGTCCGCCGTTCAGAGGTTTGATAAAAGAAACTTAAAACTAAAACGCTAAATAAAAAAAGAATGTATTCTTTTTTATTAAAGTTTGAAAAGTAAACAAAAAGACTGATAAAAGTAATTAAAAATATTATTAATATTTATGGAAGGGGTTATTAGCTTCAATATGCTGAGTCGGGACTGGGGTTAGGATAACCAAAAGTGAGTACCTAAAAAGAAAGGATTAGCTTAGAATTAAATAAACTGAACTTAATAAGAGTGGTTAAATCGGATTACTAATACTATGACGGAGAATAGAGATATAAAATTTGATGGTTGGTTACAAATATAAACACTTAAACATCTGTAGAGCATGATTTAAAATAAGAGTAACAGTTAATAGTAAGAGTAAAATACATAGATTATTAAAAGTAAAAGTAAAAGACAAAAAAGAAGAAAGAAGAAAAAAAGAAAAAAAGAAAATTACAATAATAAATTAGAGATAGAGAAACCATATGAAAGCTTAAAATTTTAATATTATTAAGTGTGACATACTAAAATAGTAACACAATTGTTAAATTCCAAAGAATTGCGGTGCCTACGGTGCAGGGTAAAACATAGAAGGTACCTAAAGATTATGGGTTAAATTTTAATGATCAAAAGTGGTAGTTAAAAAAATTAAGATTGAATTGTAATATACAAAGGGGTATGTACTTATAATTAAATAATGGTATCAGGTTTAATAGATAAAACCCCCTAAATACAGATTTTAAATAGTTCTAAAATTCGGAATGCAAGAAATAATTGTGATCTTCAGTAGTTTGTGAAACAGAGGTTTGAAAATAACCAGATAAAACTTGTTTTAGGTCATTTATAATTTGTGGCAATTGAAGTGAGTTGTTGTAGTACTGTGATCCCTTGTGAGCTGAAGAAGATTTTGATATTGGATTAGAGAAGTGTATCCGTTTTGGCTATATATGTAAATTAATACATGTAAATTTTCTTTAATTCCTGCATGTTGAAATAACTTTGTTTTTCAGTTAATAATGTTTTTAATCTTGGCAGTTGTGATTATAATGACAGCTTCTAAAGTACATCATTGTGAAATTGAAAATCCGGGCGTATAGGAATTATATATTTTTAAACTCGACCAATGCAAAAAGTAAGGGATGTTTTTACGTTTCAAATTTTTTATTACATTTTTTATTAAATTCACCATTGCAATTTGGTTGCTATTACTTTTCAAAGAATAAATGGTATTCGATATGATTGTTTTTATTAGAAATGCACTGGCTTCTATGTTAGTGTGTATTTCCTGCATAAGGGGTGTTATTTATAGTAGTAGATACGTCATGGGGTTGTATGCTTACATTCTGATGGGAAGTTAAGTTAACATTGTCTGATAAAGAAACTAAATGGGGTAGATAAGTTTGAGCAAGATTGTTATTACCTGGTAAAGGAAGGTAGTTGATGTTTAGAGAAAAAATTTGGTATCGTGATGGGTTACCGTATGAGGGGGTACACGTGTACTTGTGTTACTTCCTTCATTGGCGTTGCGAGGAAATTGCTTCACATTGAAGACGTAAAATAGGAGATTTATCTATAATGTGTGTTCAGGATAGTGCAGGCGTATACAACGTCTTAATATATACACTTATTGTTTAGCGGATATGCTCTAGATGTTTGGCAGTACACATTATTAGTAAGAGGTACTGGGGTTATAGGTATCTGTGCAAATTTAATTATCTTACTATAAGGGTTATAATAGTTTGTGCTATGTTAGGCATTGTAAAAAATGAATTTTTTAACGAATTTTTGTTCAAAATATTGCTATATCAATGCGGATGCGTAAACGATTTTTCAATCATTTTAAAGAATTCTCTGGGGATATTAGTGGTAGCATTGCTATTGTAAGGTGGGTTAAACTAAAGGTTGTTCTTTCTCATTAGTCGTTTATGTGGTCTACGTTTTTGAGGGTCAAGTTGTTCGCCATTGTAAGCAGGGTTCCAAAGTCTGTTTTTATAAGCGTTATTATTTTTAGTAGCTGCTATTGTTGGATAATGCCTTGTGTAGAGTTGGACGCATCTATTCGAGACGGGTTTGCCTTACGCAGTTTGTAGCGGAGTCATACCGTGCAGGTTCGGTTCGATGTGTTTCCCACGAACGCGGCGGACGTTGATTGACCTTAAGTTTAAGAGAAGGTTAAGGGTTCAGTTTGCACCTGTGCGATCACGAGGTTTGATGACGTCAGAGTCCCCACCGTGGGAGACTTAAATTGAGATTGAATCAGTTACATACCTGGGAGTGAAGAGTCAACAGCACATCATGTAGCGGTTACGAGAAAGATTCCGAATGCCGGAAAAATATAAGGGCCTTAGTGAAATCTAGTAGAATCTTTTGTATTCCTTCCTCTGCAAGTAATTAAGTGATTACAGACCAACGTAAGAATATTAACTAGTGAATTTAGTTAGCGTAACCTCTCTCTCGATCTCAACGAACTCGTTCAAGTCGGCAAATAAAAATAGTCAAATAAAAGCGGCTCTTTTAAAACGGAAAAAGACTTGTTGTACTTTAAGAAATTGATTTCACAGCGGAGACAACAGCCCGAAAGGAATGATGACAAGACAACCATAGCAGCGCAAAAAAATGGTTGCAGGTGAAGAGAAACGGTGATGCGAGTAGTATCATACAAAAGCTGAACGGGCGACGATGGCTGCGAGACGACAGGAAAGAAAAGAGAGAAGAAAAAAGACTAGTGCAAATAGTTCTGACAACCGTGAGGCGAAACAGAGAAACGGCATCTCGTCCCATTTAGTAGCAATGCCGTTCGTACGAATCAACAGCGAAGTTCTACGACGACCAAATAGTTATATCATTTTGATTTCTATATTCTACTGCCGTGTTCAAATGATTTTTTACTCGGGTAATAGAGTTAGTTTTATATGTAATTTTATCATTGATACCGGAGTTAAGCAAGGAGTAATTGTAGAAATTCGAATTTTGGTCGAAAATCGATTTATTGTCCAATAGTTTAGGTATTTTCGTTCGAGACTGAGGGTATTATATATTAATTAATCAAGTTACAATATACTGATAAGATGAATTTAGAACCTATATGTTGTCCAAAGGTATCCATACAAAGTAGATATATTCTAATGTTTATATAAGTTTATATGCATATATATATATATATATATATATATATATATATATATATATATATATATATATATATATATATATTAACGAAAAATGCGTCATATAAAGTTAAGGGACACCAATAATGAAATCTGCATTCATTAGTATCACTTAAAAAGT
>OY744518.1:97400014-97462514 GCA_963556195.1 Sepiola atlantica | reverse complement strand
ATACGCCTCGTGAAATCGGATCATCAATAGACGGTTTGAAAGTAAATATTTGACAGTTTGAAATGTCATATGATCGCATGCATCTTGTCATTTTGATTGTCTCCGAAAAACAGCTGACGTACGTCTGTCTTTTATGGACATTCTAGTATATTTCACTCGTGTTCGTCCCCTCTTACCATCACGCTTACTATATCTTACTCTTTGTCTATCTTTCAGATTATTATTTATCGATTTATTCACAAATACTATTGGGAAAGTTAAACCCAGTAATGTCTTACTATTTTTAGATAAAATACTATATTCTATTCAATTAATTCTATGCATTAATCGCTTACGATAAGTGTTTGAATTCGCAGGAAATACTCACAAATGATTGATATGCAGATAAAACAAACCGAATATGTTCAGTTCGTTGTGTTCGTCTGCTTTTTTACCAATCTTTCAACTCTTTTGTTTTGTCTCATTTTTTTAAATGTATGTTGTTTAAAAAGTTAAGTAGAAGGATAAACTGAGAAGAAGGGTGTATCTATGCAGTGCATCTTGCTAGTTCGAATCTCCCATCTTTCGGAATCCATCTTGTCCGTCCATATTCTTCAATCAGTCTTTATTCTAATCTTACCACATTTCCCTTACGTTCTAATTGTCCCTCCCAACTGTCACCTATACGCCAATTCGCCAAAATGATGTCTCTCTCGATTCTTCTCTCGGAATTAATGCCTTCTCTTTTCCTTCTCATTATTTATTCCGATTAAATTGCGTCTATCGTAATGTTTTCTCCATAACATAAGACACATTTTGCCATGTGTATTCTCCCGGATGGTAAGAAAACTAATATTTGTATGCTCTTTATGTATTCAAACCACAATATATGTCCTTTTATATACGATTCTTTTATAATTTTTTTGCTCTCGCCTTCTCTATATAATTATTCAGAGTAAATTTTTAAAAGATATGCCTGTGTCTGCGTATATAAATTAAGTATAACATTGATAATTACGAGGTTAGGAAATAGAAATAAATGCAAAAAACAAAAAATGTGACTAAGTTTATATAATAGTGAATTTGGTAACGCTAAATATGAGAATCCTCTAAGAAATAGCACACTTTTACTCACATAATATGATGTCGGATTAAAAAACAAATGTTGTATTAAATTCACACACACACACACACACACACACACACACACACACACACACACACACACACACACACATATATATATATATATATATATATATATATATATATATATATATAACACCTCACAGTTTAAACTTAATTTATATTGATTCATGTTATATAATTGATTAAATCTAATTAATACCAATGTTATATTATATTACCTTATATTATATATAACATGATTGATCAGCGTTTAAATCGGAACAGAGCCAAATCAGGACAACATATCTGTCCCACACGAGGAGGTTGATATATATATATATATATATATATATATATATATATATATATATTATATGTATATAAATATTAAATTATATATTTTATATTTTACCTACGTACAGAGTCGTTTCAAGCTTTAAACTCTTATCAGCGCATGGAAATTACAATCTGAGACAGTCACAGGGAATGAACCCAATTCACAGAGACACCTTGCATCTCTAAGCGTTCGCTCAATTTCTCAAGCCACGATAGGTTGTCACGTGATAACAGATACATTAAGTTATATTTACACTGAAAGCGGCGAGTGTAAAAATCAAGACATCTGATAGAAGTCAACGACAGAGTTAGAATATTGCACCGAGTCTGTAGGTGAATTCCTCATTTTAATCTCTTTAACAGTACTCTACTTCAATTTTACTTAAAAGGGCTTCTACTAGTATTAAATTATGTTTTTTAATATTTTACCTACGTACGACGTCGTTTAGAGATTTCGGCTCTAACCGGGGGATGATGTATTTGTATATGCAAGTTAAGTATTCTCCAAATTGCTTCATTGTTTGATAATTATGCTCGGCTAAGTAAATCTTAAGAAAAAATCATTTAAAGTTAGCAAATCGGATACTTATAATGTACTATGAACCTATAAGTGTAATGTGTTATCTCCTTTTCACTTATTTGGGACTGTGAATGTTCGTATTACTTTATAAATTCTTCTAAAACATTGACAAGAATAATTTGGGTCAGTTTAATTAAAACACATCTTAATAAGAAATAAACCTTTTGTACATCGACGGGGTATTTGGGTCAGTTAAACTAAAACACATCATAATAAGAGATAAATATGTTTATACTCAAAACTTTATTAAAACCAGTAGAACATCAATAGAGATAAACACAACTTGACTTTTCAATGAAAAGTCAGTCTAATTGGTTCACTGTTCGATGCCATCCATAATAGATGCACAACGCGGTGAAAATCATTGGCTGCCCCAAATTAACATTGACTTCTTTAATACTATTAACTAAATTAATGAAAATTTCTTATTGCCCCAAAACTAAAAAGTAGACTCCTTTTTTGTGGAGTTAGTGGGAGGGGAAATGTGAATTTGTGAAATTAAAAAAAGTATAGTTTGTTTGTGTGTTTATCCGATTTCAAAAACATTGATGCGATAATTTGACTCAGTTAAAGTAAGACTGATCCAAATATGGAACATATTTTTTTACGCACATCTTTATTAAAATCAATTGAATATCAATTTTAATTTTAAATGAAAAGTCAGTCAAATTGGTGTATTTTTATGCCACCCATAACGACGACACCACGCCGTGGAAATGAGTTGGTGACACTAATAAACCTTCGTGACGTAAACAACCCCTCCGTTCTCTAATATTTAGTGAGCAAATCATTATTTCGTATTGGCAAAAAATTAAAAAGTGGAAGTCTTTAGTTGGGCAGAATGGATCCGAAATTTTATATATATATATATATATATATATATATATATATATATATATATATATATATATATATATATATATAAGTTTTCTTGTGTGAATATCCGATTTCTTTTTTCGAGTAAAAAATAAGTTTGAGTTTCCGTAAAAAATGTTATTTAAGAATTTTTTTAAGTTGAAGAATGAAACATGTATTTAAAAAAAATAATATGACTATGATTTCTATTATATTATGTTTATATGTAATGTCCAAGAATTTGGCAGCGTAAGTTAACCCAGAAAAACTGAAAAATGGTGCACAAGTGCTGGGATTAGAAATGTGGGCAGAGCATGGTCAACTGCGATGGTGGCCAGGAATCAGTACTGTGGATGCGCCGAGAACTATGACACGAATATGTATCTTCTCCATGTGTGGCAAACTGGTGGGGCACTTCCCAGTGTGTGGATAGCTTCGAGTGGGAAAAGGCATCATTAAACGTTACGCTACACCTGTTACACAGAACTGGGATGACAAGGTTAGCGATACTCAGCTGGAGTGTATGATAGCAGATACACTTGCCCGTGTACAGCAATAAGATCACGTCCGAATAAAATGGTGCGTGGCCACAACAGAACTTTATGTGTGGGTGAACGCAAGCTCGCTTGCTGTGGGCGTAGCTCTTGACGCCAGTGGAGCCATCATCGAGGATGCATGCTGGTTGCGACCAACAAAAGGATACCCAGCATATAAACGTGACAGAGCTGTACTACAAGGACTAAACACAGCACTCAAATGGAAGGCCAATGTATTACACATAAAACCAGACTGTGTGTGTGTACCACTGAGTGACCAATGTGCTCACGAGAAAGTCTCGATTGAGCACAAAGGCCGCAAGTAAGATGCTCATAAGGCGAAGACTGGGCACAATAATATCACTTGTGAAAGAGTACGACTGTACTCGTCGCAAGCTGGGAAAGCTAGTTTAAGGCGTAACAGAAATATTACTAGAAGGCAAAGGTGTCGTTTTTTTGTGAAAGATCAGAAGAAGAATGGTTAATCAAAAAGAAAGGCAAAGGAAATTTGTAGCCGCCATGTTCAAACTGACGATTTGCATGTTTCTGTTCGTTAATAATATTCTTGTAGTCAAGAATTGGAAAGTATATATGGCAGTTGTTATTCTTACTCGAGTGGATTATGTCTCCGAAATGGCTACCATTTTGGATGACACTAGCAAATTTCTACTATTAGGTGACCTTACATCGGATTGCACTCCTAGGACTGAAATTAATTTTCAGAAAAAGCTTCTGAAATTTCACAAAAATAATTTCTTATCCGAAGAAATATATGATTCGTCCCGTTTGTTTCCAGCGCCCTAGGATGTATCGGTTACCCAAAATTCATAAATCAAATGTGCCCCTCAGACCGATTTGTCCATGGTTGGCTCTGCCCGACATGAATTAGGTTGATGGTTAGTTGATGTTCTTTACCCAGTCTTGCAATTGTATTCAATATACTGTATTCCTGACTCCTTTAAGTTTCCGTCTTTTATACGCAATCTTTGCCCCTCCAACGATACACAGTTTTTCGTCTCCTTTGACATCTCTAGTCTGTACACAAATGTCCTTCTACACGAAACTATTGGTATTTGTGCGGATTTCTTGTATCGTGGTCCTACAGTGGCCCCTGCATTTCTCGAAAATGCATTTATCGAACTAATGTTGATGGCTACTAAGTCAGTCCCCTTTAGCGTTAACAATAATATGTATCGTCAGATCGATGGTGTCTCAATAGGCATCCCGCTCGGTCCGACGATTGCTAATATTTTCGTAGGTTTCCATGAGCGACTATTGTTTGATAAAGTTTCTAAACCCTGCTGTTACGTACGTTATGTTGACGACACATTCGCTTCGTTTCAGTCACGTGGTGCAGCTTTATCCTTTTTCCATCATTTAAATGCCCTCCATCCTGCATTATATTTTACTATGGAGGAGGACAATGATAAAAAGTTGCCATTCCTTGACGTTCTCGTTCAGCGTACTCCTTCTTCTTTCCTCACCAGTATATATAGGAAACCTACATTCACAGAGAATATACTTGAGTTGGGATTTTTTTGCCCCCAAATCTAGAAAGAGAAACCTCATTAAAACACTGACGCATCGCGCGCTGATGATTTGTTCTGACTGCAAAGTTAAGTCTGAACTTATAAGAATTAAAGAGATTTTCGTTAATAACGGATATTCTGAACATGTTGTTGCACATATTATCCGACGTAAGGTCGATAACTTCAATAAAGTTAAATTCTTTGCCCCCACCCCCCAAGTGTCCGATTTATCTTAAGCTTATATGGCTGGGTTCTAGTAGCCAACCACTTGCTGAGAGAATTTCGTTTTCTGTGACACATTGCTATAATGCTGCGAATATGCGCATTATTTTTTCTAATCGTACTGCTTTTCCTTCATTTCGTAAGGATGTCTTGCCGACCACGGATTTAATTTTAATAATTTATCGCTTTAAATGTCATTGCAAGACCACCCAACTTCTCCGTTCTATATATAGGACGTCATGAATTTCATCTGGATATTCTCGAGGCCATGTTCATCAATACTCAACAACCATCTCTATGCCGACAGAGATACTTAAAACACAGACTTTTGATCTTTGGAGACTCCTTTACTTCTGATGAGTGATCATTTTATGTGTGCTTGGTTATATATATATATATATATATATATATATATGTTTATACATATATATTCATGCACTAATATACACCATATATTTTTTTCTCTTTTATATACTTTATTTCTCCCTCCCGCCACCTGTTGAACTCCTTCATTATACCATTTATTGGTTTTAAATTTGTCGTTTTTTTTAAACTAATACCGACGTTTTCCCTTGAAACGTAGTCGGTCGAAAGGCGCCTCGGGGTTACATCTATTTAACTATGTTTCATTAAATCGTATTTTCTTTTTCTAAATTCTAAAATCATCACTCCTCGAACAAAACGTATATATATATATATATATATATATATATATATATATATATATATATATATATATATATATATATATATATATTCAATGTTTGTTTGCATATGTGTGTGGTGTTTTTGTGTTCCCTATAGAAAGTAAAGTTAGAGAATCTACATTAAATTTTAAAATGTATTCTCATGTAAAATTAACCAGAGAATAACATAGAAGTGGTCCACATCTCTAATTGCATTTCTAAGACAGATTCAGCTGCATAACATTCTTAAAACTTAATATATATATAAAATGTTGATTAAATTTTTTTTCGGAGCGCGTACCGTTGTGACCACCACGATATATATATATATATATATATATATATATATATCTCTCTCTCTCTATATATATATATATATATATATATATATACATATATATATATACATATATATATACATACATATATACATATATATACATATATATATATATATCTATATATATATATATCTATATATATATATAGAGAGAGAGAGAGAGGGGGAGAGAGAGAGAGTGCTATTGTTGTTTTTTGTTGCCTAACATTGACATATATTCCGCCAATCTCTCCACTTTCTCTCAGGATCGTGTATCTAGTTAAATTATTTGTGATAATGTATGTACCAACTACGTGTACAAACTTTTGATTTATTTCCACGTATGACTGAAATTGTAAATGGTATAAAACATCTAGTTGTCAATAGATCGATTACTATAGTAGCAATTGTAATTGATGCTGAATCTATTTTCAATAATTGTCTGAGCGGCTTGCTTCCGATTTGCTATGTCGCTTAACTGGGGTGTTTGACGACATATCATATGTTGTTTGTAGTTGTGTGACCGTAGGTTTTAATATGAATAAATAAACACGAACAATATAGAATATTCATGATAGTAATGTATATGAAGTATGCTCGGTAAGACAAGTGGAAGTAAAATAGAACACTGTTATGTTTAACCGGTACTTTTTTCTCTTTTTCTTATTTCGAAAACGAACGCTCATTTGAAGTGGGAGATATTTCACTTGCCCGCGATAATTATGGACACACAAGAAATACATAAGACCCTAGTCCACACAGAAGCCAATAATACATCATTGAGGACATTTGCGGCGACAATAAAGTGATTTGAATCCTTTCGAATGAAATGAAAGAAACAACTCGTTTGCATAGCAAGTTTCAAATAACAATATTTACATTATTATACTACCAAGGTTAGTACGAGTACACATCCACAGATTGTGTAATTCACAGAAAAATTATACTAAAGTCTGTGCAACACAATAAAAAAAAACTTAAAAGAATAATTGTGTCTCTTCATTTCTTCTGAGTTCGAGACGATGAAGATTATTAAAAGTGAACTTCTCATCACAATCATCGTTAGATTCACCATCATCATTGCTGGCTTTCCTCATTAAATGTTAGGAAACATAATTATCGAACTATAGTAAAAGCGACTTCAGGAAAAAAGATTCAATACGGGCATCCGTGGGGTATCATAATAACTGAACTCCTGACTATTGCATATCTCACAATGAAACTATCATTCCATGTGACCTTGCTCGATCATTCAGAGCACGTTATACCTATCAATGCCCGACTATTGTTGAACTATTTTGTAAAATGTATAATATACTGTATACATTCATTTATATGATGGATTTAAAGAAAATCTCGAACAAATTATGTTTATGTCCGAAATTTCATCCCCAACACGCAATACGACCTACCACATATGTATAACATATAAACGGTTGGTGCCAAAGAATATGTGATTCCAATCCATCTGAAATGGAAGAACGATTTACCATTCGTCTGGCGCTTTTGTAATATACGCCTCCTCGTGTTGTCACCCACGTTTCTGCCACAGACTGGTGGGAAAGGTATCTATGTTGCCATTGATAATTCGAAGGTCGGTTATAATAAACGGAGACGCAGTCTACCAAACCAAACTACTTCTGGTTCATATCAACAGATAACAGTCGACTTGAGTTCGATTCATTTATAAATCTCCACTGAATTTGCAAGAAAAATGGATGATTATTTCAAGCATGAAATATTTGATGTTAACTTCATGTAGGATTTGATTTCAATCTGAATGATATATCATAAGTTAGGATGCATTACAATTAAAAGATTACACCTTGCAAATATGTTACTTCCTTGTTTAACTTAATGTTAGTGTGATGACTTATTATTAATTATATTGATTTTCTTCGCATAATTGCATTTACAAAACATTGATATTTTTATTTCTAATAATTGCGGCATTATTCATGTGTATTATTTAAATTCGGACACCAACGATTTACAGCCAGAACTATCAACTCTGCCACCTATAGCAAAGGGACTTATTTATTTATGCAAATGTTTGACGATACTAATAACTGAATGTACACATTCTTTTTTACGACACTTACATGCGTGGATATCTATCTGTGTATCAATACGTAGTTATGTGAATGTAAAAAAAGTATTAACAGAGCGCAGATATAGGAATAAGAAAAATAGGGGGTGGAAGAAAGAGGAGAGGGGTGATAGCTTACTCGGCTTTATTCTCACACAGTCACTCTTTACATATCTCCCCCCTGTCTCTCTCTCTTTCCCTCTCTCTCTCTCTCTCTCTCTCTCTCTATATATATATATATATATATATATACATGTATGTATATATATATATATGGATATATATATACATATATATATATATGTATGTATATATATATCTATATATATATATATATATATATATATATATATATATATATATATATATACGAAAATACATATTTAATATCAACATTTAATTATTACGGTATTGCATGGTATTAAATTAGTAATTCTGTTAAGATAAAGCGCTGAAGAATTTGAATCTTTATAAAAGAAATGATAAATTTTAATTTTGTTTATTTGCTGAATTGATTTTACCGTTCTATCACTATTTACATGACGTAATGTTTGTTCCTTATTTATTTGCTTCTTTCATATGTTTCTCCTCTCTTCTTAACTGTCGATTTTTTTGTTTCGACACTGCCGTCCATACGATGATGACATTACGTATATATTCTAATTGAACTGATTAATGTATTTAGTTGTTCTTCTCTACCGAAGGGCCATAAATAAATTACTCTGAAAAGTAATATATAACGCTGTTTGCGTTGTTTAATAATATGTTAAATGTGTGTACCTCTAAACATTCATTCAGATCAATTTGATTTCGTTTTGTGAATGAATTAATGCATCGAAGACATTCACTCACTGGTCGCTTTCTCGCATCAAATTGATCTATTATACAAGAACTTGTTCTCTTCGTTCATCGCTTGCAAAAATAGTTAATGATTTTATAATGATCATGGGTCGATTACATTTCCTAATTAGATATTTTAATTACTCGTTTATATGTGTCAGCAGAAATGGCTGATCAGGTCGTTTAATATGAATTTATCATGCAAATTTCTGCTTTAATAAGAAAATGGTAATTTAAACGTGTCTAAAGAAAAATATGGCATCTGCTAAGAACAACAAATTATATGTAGAAACATGATTAGATTTTTAAAAATAGATAAAGTTATGTCATTTACGAGATAACTATACTCCTCAAAAGATTGCCATTTTCATTTAATAAAATAGCTTTACTAAGCTGAAATTTGCTTCTTATGCTTCATCTCTTTATCATCATTATTATTACTACTACTTCTACTACTACTCCCATCCTCCTCGTAATACTACTAATAATAATCATACTCATTATCCATACTCGATTTTATTCGTTTTGAAAAATTATGTTTTATTTTGTTATAAATTACTGTTAACGGTGTTATATGTGTTAATTTTACATGAAGACGAAGCTACACATCAGTATTTAATTTCCCAAGGGATAAAAAGGCATCTTGTAGCAGTTTATAAAGATAACATACTAAATAGTTTATCGTAAATGCATTATAATACATTGAAGTATGATATCCAATTAGTTTTAAGAAATAAACAGTTTAATATCATATTTTAAAATATAATTGAAGTCGAATAGAGGTATAGGATTATAGAAATTGTGTGTATTACTTTCGTAAACGTTAAGTGTTTAGATTATTGAAATGTCAACCGTGTAATAAACTTTCCTAACCGAAATAAATATATTCATGAAGAAACACAAGCGAAATAGATTATAATTATGTTAAAACATATTAGAAGAAAAACAAATCAAAAAGGCTATTTAAAATAAAGTATCGATTTGTCAGAGGCATTTTTAATAAGGTCTAAGTTATTTGTATATGTTAAATCTTGAGAATGTTCTTATCAGATATGTTATATGTTGTTAAGTACAATGGTGGATTACAGTGACCTGTCATTTCTTGTAGGACTTTACTGATACGGCTGAGTAAACCTATACTTCTTTCTCATGTCCTGCATTGTGTACGAGTGTATGCAAATATTGACTCTTTAAATACGTTTTTTTTCTTGTTCTTGTGCATTCCCTTACTTCATATTCTTACCCTGTCTAAATATCAATTGCATAGTCTTAATTTTCCGTTTGCACCTGTCGCAGTTTTACCAACGACTGCTCGCTCTGAGCCCTTTTTGGGTCATGTATTGTATAAACATATCTGTACGCTTTTAAATCTAACACATTTACAGAGAAGACAGTATATTATATATGCTCAAAAATAAACATTAAAATAATGAATAAAAAAATATATTTAGACAGATAATTTCGAACGAAGTTGTTGCGACTCAAACTTCATATATGAGTTTCTCTTCCCTCCATGAGTCGCTTTTGCGTGCTGATGGATCTTCACAAATGATTTCTATCGAACTCTTGTATGTTGCACGTCTATTTCTACTGCTAAACGTTTTTTTTATTATGTCCCTTTACCATGATAAATCTTACAAAAAATTATCAAGGAATTCAGCGTTGTCATACTATTTAATTTATCTACTTTGCATTATTTCAAGAATCTGATTTTTAAAACCAATGTAACGTAAAATTAATTGTGGGTAATATAGCCTGATCATGAGATATTCAATATATCAAGCATACATACATTGATCTATATCAACAAACATGTATTCTTAAATTATGTCTCTATAATTGCTTGTATATTTAAAAATAACAGCAGACTAACCATTTACTTATCTTTCTTCTGTTTTTTCCTTCTATTTACTTCCTACTATACATGTTTTTACATTTTTGTACAATTAGAAAATATAATTTTCATTCATTTCCGGTGAAATATTTTGATAACAACGATAACATATTAAGTTTGCTTCCCATTCGCTAATAATTTTCTCGAGTTATTTTTATACTATATCTTATTATGTCTTTTTATGATTCGGTCTCTCCATTTCTCATTACTTATCTTAATCCGTACTCTATTTTTCTCTCTTTCTCGCTTCCCCGTTTTTCCACATCTCTTCCTCCTACATTTTTACTTCCGCCTACGTACTTCTTCTCTATTGTTATAAATGGTGTAAGTCATTTATCTGAGTTTCAGAGTTAAAGTTATTTCTCCCGGTAAACACAAAGTTTCTTCCTCACCACCTTCCTAAAAGTATAAAAAATATATATTTATTATTCCCAGGCAACGCCTAGTTTATTATCTTCCTCTTGCCCCTTAATAATATAATAACACCTATGTTCACCTCCCTGTGTTCTTTAGATAACCTAATATCACTTACCAAATATAGTAAGTATAGTATAACTATTATGCTCCCATGCAATAATGAGTTAACAAAAGATAGAGAAGTTATATCTCTCTAGAAACGCTGCGTTTATACACACCTGCTCTATTTAGGATGTTTAGCACTTTTGGATTACTGTATACCACTTACCAAATATAAAACTGTGATCTTACATTTCTTGCTCCCGTTTCGAGCGCTACTGAACCCACACAAATAGAAGTAAGGCTGCCTCAAGACCACTACTGAAAGACGCCTTCCTGTGTGTTTTTACACCGCCTTTCTAGTCAAGAGAGAGGCGTAAGGCACTTTTAATAATTTTGAAAGAAAATGCCGAGCGGAAGGATTACATTTAAATTACATTGTTTCTTTTCGAAATCAGGGCAGAAAAACTCCACTTCTACTGAAAATATATTCTCTGCAACCCTCTTAGTCATGCGCTTAGAAGTTAGAGAATACTTTCATTGTCTTTCGCCGTTAATTTTAAAAGGAAAACCCTTTTGAGATTTTATTTAGATTATATAACCTATATATATATAGGGCACACACAATAACACACACACACTAAGTTTGAGTTTATATATATATATATATATATATATATATATATTTATCGGGTTGGTGCAAAAACAATGGCGTTTTTAGACGGTCAACTTCAAAACACCATACCTTCTTTCATACCAAACTTTATTAATCAAAATAAGAACCATTAAATTCGCCAACGGGAAACAAGTTTATTTATTCCATTATCATAAAAATCCGGAGTTCTGGAAGCGATGAAGTCATTGATGGCCGATTCGGCATCATAACGGCTTTTGAAGAATTTTTCGCGCAGGAAGTTGTCGAGATTCTTGATAAAGTGATAATCGGTGGGTGAGAGGTTCGGTGCATATGATAAATGAGGCAGAGTCTCGTGGCCAAATTCGTTCAGTTTCTGCAGGGTCAGTTGTGCAACATGCGGGCGAGCGTTGTCATTGAAAAGAATTAGTCCCTGCATATTGGCCAATCTCGGGCGCATATGTTCAAGCTTCTGGTGCAGTTCATCAATTTGTTGGCAGTACTTCTCCGCCGTACTCGTTTCGCCCACATTCAAGAAGCTGTGATGGATGAGACCGGTCGCAGACCACCAAACAGTCACCATAATCATTTGTTGGTGCAATTTCAGCTTCGAGAAGTGTTTTTGGAGCTTCGCCGACATCCAACCACTGTGTCGAACGTCGTCGATTGTCATAGAGGATCCACTTCTTATCACACGTCACAATTCGCTTGAGAAATGGGCAGTTTATGTTGCGCAGCAAGAGCGTAGAAGACACCTCAAAACGATAATTTTTTTTGATCATCGTTCAATTCGTGCGGCACCCAATTATCTAACTTTTTTGACTTCTCTACTTGCTTGAAATGGCGAACGACTGTTGAGTGGTCGACCTCGAGTTCATCAGCAACTTCTCGTGTGATTTTGCGAGGATCGGCTTCAATTAAGACTTTCAGATCTTTGTTATCAATCGCAGTCGACCGGCCTTGACAGTCTTCATCTTCTAGGTTCTCGTCACTATTGCGAAGTTTCTTGAACCACTTTTGGGCCGTACGTTCGTTAGTGGGTACTTGCCCAAAGGTATCATTGATGTCACGAGCTGTCTCGGCAGCTTTTCGGCCCAGTTTGAACTGGAACAAGAATATCGTGCGGATTTCAATTTTGCCTATGCTGTGGAATAGCCTGCAAAAACAATAAATGAAGATATTATAAATGGAAACGAATAACACGATTCGATAGAGTTAAACACGCGTTTTAAAATGACCTATGACAACGATATATTTATCAATAAATTAATTCAGTAAACATATAAATATAATATATGTGAGAAAACGCTATGGTTCTGACACCAACCTAATATATTTCTAATGTGTCATGGACTAAAAAAATTAATAAAATTAATTAAACAAAAAATGAATAAAATGAGTGAATTAATAACAGAAATTAATTTTAGAAATAAAAATATAAAACAGCGGAGTAAAGAAAAAAATGAAAATTAAAAAAAAAACCTAACAGGATTGAATTTTAAAACCCAGACATAAACATTCACCTGATTTGAAAAAAAGTCTGCCTGTATACATAGATGTTTACCTGACATTTTGACACGTGTAGATTTTAGTTAAAATGATTTTACTTTTTCTCCCCTTCATCTCTTCTTTCCTGTCTTTGTTTCCCCTATCCTAAACAAGAATAATGTGTTTTATTAAAACGGTCTGAAGTCTGTACACGTTAATTTCCAAATTTGTAAATTTCTCTTTGTCTTTCCTTTCTCCCTTTTCTCCCCCATTTCATTATTCCCAAATACCATCTGAGAGAAAGATAAAATTCTAATTCTACCTGATGGGATCTTAGCTTTCAACTGCTGTAGATCGATAACATCAACATGCCAGTGTAGCAGATTTTGTACATGTCTGTTTAAATAAAACAATCGTATATATATATATATATATATATATATATATATATATATATATAAATATACCTATATATATATATATATATATATATATATATATATATATATATATATATATATATATAGTGACACATAATGTATTTAAAATGTTTATGTATGATAATACGAACCAGGCAGACAGACATAATTATATATTGAGAAACAGTCGTCTAGTAATATAATGCTAATCTCCGCATGAAGAAAAACGCCAGAAAAATATTCACGAGAAAATATGTTCTTCGTTGAATTACACGCATAATTATTTACAACATTTTGTATTTAAAGTTATAAACACGCTAAATGCGCCAAATCATAATATTACATATATAACATAAGTTTAAATTATTAATGTGTACAGAATATCAGTAACCCTTTACACATTAGATAAAAGTAACTTTGAAATAATAATTAAAAAATTAAGTCAATATTTTGGTGAAAACGAACCACATTCATGATATCGGTTTCAGAATCCCATGTTATACTTCCGTAGCTGCTCAATAAATAGCACCCTGCCTTAAAGTGCATCATTTAAACTCATCGGCCTAACATTCAGATGTAACAGGAATTGGAACAAATACATTGACGACACAACCAATACTGCTTCAAGAAAAGTGGGATCTCTCTACCGTGCTCTAACACTTCTCACACAAGCCAGTATCATATATCTCTACAAATCCACTATTAGCCCATGCTTTGAGTATTGTTTCCACATCTGGACTGGGGCGTCAATTCCTAGACTCTTATTCTTAGACAGGTTCTAAAAAGAGCCTATCATCTAATAGGTCCTATTCTGGCTACATAGATCCAGCTCCTGTCTCATCGTTGCAATGTTGCATCCCTGTGCTTGTCTATAAGTACTTAAATGAAGTGTGCACCGACGAACTGTCTACATTAGTTCTCTCTCGACGTAAATGCTCTCGACCAACTCCACAATCAGCTAAATTACACCCTTTAACTGTAGTAGGTCCCACACAGGCCGTACATTAATAACTTCTTTCCTATAACAGCTAGCGTTTGGAATTCCTTCCATGATCCCTAGTGCCATACTGTACCAATGTGAATAAATTTAAATGTAATGTGAACAAACATCTCACTGTACAATTTCCTCAATAAACATGGCCGTATTAATCTGGCCCTGAATGTATTATAGCCCTATTATGTATCGATGTCAGTGTAACTTGTTTTCAGTTAAATATAATAAAAACAGTTAAAGACGCTCGGCATAGAACTTCATGCGACATACAATCAACTTAAAGTGCACCTGGAATGAATGGAAACACGAAATCAAGTGTCAAAATAAATAAATCCTCGACTAAGGTTAACATTTTTTAAGACAATAACTGTCTGAGAATTTAAATTAGAACTTAAATAGACTACATGAGTATAACAATATTTCTACAATGTGGATTTCTTTTTCAGGAACAAAATATTGGATGTATTTTGAAAGAGACGATCAGAATATATGGCAGACATATCTCAGAACTATATTAACATTCTTAACATTTTCCGTTGTTTAATATAATTAAACATTGTGTAGATAGAGATCATAATCTATATAATTTATATACTACTAACACACTGAGAAAGTTGTTTATTATCTTATTATTTTCTGGTCACCGTGCACACTTCATATGTACATTAATATTTTAGAGAGAGAGAAAGAAAGAGCGAACAACGTTAATAAACTACGGATAATCAGAGAAGTTGTCACAGACTTTGAATGGTGTAAATAATTAACAAAAGGTTCGAAATAGGAGACAGAGTCAATGGGAGAAACAGAAAGAGGGAAGAAAGCAAAAGTATAGAGTGGGAAGAGAGAAAACGTGAAGAAAGAGCGAAAAGTGTGTAGAGAGACAAAGGTCAAAGAGAGAGAGAGACTATTGTGACATAACAATATATTCTGAAATCGTTTGAATATGTACATGAACGTTTTAGATGGAACGGAAAAGTGTGAATAGCAAATATAAATGGCGAATGATGAGAGAAATCGTAAAAAATTGAATGATATAAAAAATAAAAGAGTGAGAGAAAAATATAAGAGATAAAAGAAATGTTCGAGTTCTAGAAAAAAGGAAACATATTCAATGTAATTTCAGATGATAGGCCAGAGGTAACAATATATTGAACCTCTGCAACGAGACTGAAGTACTTAGCGGCGGAAGGGGGGGGCGTTCACCCCAGAAGAAATAATGAACCAGAGGAGAAAAGCGCGCTTCTTCTTAAACAGCAGGGCCCCAAATGGAGATTGGAAAGAGATTCTGAACCACGTTACCAAAGACAAACCCGATTGGTAAACCAGAGACAAAGACATCGATGAGTAAGAAATAGAACATCGAGAACATAGAGTAAAATGCTGAACAATCAGGGAAAATGAGATGAACACGCAAAAGGTGAAAAAAGATTGACTGAAACACATGTATAACATATATGTTAGATATAAAGTAAATAAAGATTTTTTTCCTATTTAAATAACCGATATACTTCCGTAATTAAAAACTTCAAATTGCATTCGGAGATGCTCGTTTGTCCGATAATTGCTGCCCTGTTTCAATATAAATTATATAGGCTTGTTTTGTACGCATTCAGCGATTTTTATATTTTATCGGGTAAATTATTCTCTCTTTTAATTACACATTTCCGCGTGGTGAATAGGAGTGGCTAACCTACACCCCTTAATATATGATTTGCCTTCGGCGTAGACGTAACAGAAATATAGTATAAATAAAATTAAGGTCAATTTTTGTAATATTTACTAACATATCGAGTAGTGATTCAGTGGCTAATAAAACAACTAAGAGAACCATTTTGTTTTGTGATTAGCAAATATACACAAAATACTTCTTCTCAATGTTAGGCCTACATTATTCCTAGTAAGACAAACTATACATGTATTTGTTTGAAACGTAATATTACTAAAAGGTATGCACTATTTTTTTTGTTTCGGTGATCAAAAAGAATGATTTTGTTTCTAGTTTTAAATAAACATATTTTGAATGTAGAATAATTTCCTATCGTTATAAAGCATGATTATCAATAAATGTGAAAGTTACGAAATTATATATATATATATATATATATAATAACACAGATATAATAAACATAGCAGATTTTGGCTATTCTACTTAATTCATATTTGTTTAATTATATTTAGTTTTATTTTAACTATTTGATTCATTAGGTTTTATCTACATTGTAGATACTTGGTGAGTATGCGCTCTAAGTGCAATTCAGTTGTAGCAGGTACCTCCTCCTTTCAAACATAACTACACCAGTTGGCCGTTAGGTGGCGCTTTTTCACCGACAGGCGGCGCTGTAAAGCGACACAAGAGTTATCTACTCTTCGGACTATAAAACCAGGTGCAAACGGAAATTACCTCTCTTCTCTTGTTAACAGGCCTCGGCAGAACGACGCTGAATTGGCGCTCCGTCTCCCACTTTCTCTTCTTTACTCAACCGGCCTCGGCAGAACGACGCTAATAAACTAGCGCTTTGTCTCCCGCTTTTCTCTTCAACTGGTCTTGGCCTAACAATTACCAATACACGTTTCTTCTGTCAACACGTGGTCAAACAACGATAAGAGTTCTCAATTCATTTTCTTTGTGTACGGCTTTCAATGACTTTTCCCATGCTGGATTCATTTCTTCTCATACCTTTTCAAGAACTGTTTTTCCATCGACACACATGCATACATCACACACTTCATCATTCCACGTACACACACGTTCAATAAACGTTATTTGAACTACCTCATCTTGTTTGTTAATTATTATTCTGTCTTTGCATGTAACATTGCTTGATTTAACTACACGCTCATAGTCCGGGAACACGACTCGCGATCTGAACATTGGTGACCAGAACGTGCAAGCTTTGTTGTATGGGACGGAGTAATTAATTTCATACAAGAACAAAAAAAATATATATAATTTCTCGTTTTTTCTTGTCGTGGTGAAATTACGCACCCATCTTTTTCCTTTTTTTCTACCCACGTGGTAGAAATATACAAACAAACAAACAAAAAAGAAGCCGCCATCTTTTTTTCCTGGCCACGTGGAAATACCCAAACAAAGCAAAACAAAAACACTTCTCGTCTCTCTCCGAGTGTAAAACAAATTACAACTTTATTTTTATTTCTCTTTCTCTACCCACCTATAGGAAAATATATACAAAAAAAAACGAACTTTTTCCAATCCTTTTATTTCTTTTTCGACGAACAAAAGGACTTTTCCCTTTGTTGTGAACACGCCGAGATAAAACGAAAAAAAAGAAAACAAACGCTCACACGCCGCCACTCTTTGCTCTGACAACGTGTTGATAAAAAAATTCAAAAATGTCGCCATCTTTTTCATGACCACGTGTTGATAAAAAAATTCAAAGAAATGCCGCCATCTTTTCTGACTACGTGGAAATGAAAATTCAAACAACAAAAAAGACAATACAAATGTTTTTCTCTGTTTTAACAACAAGCAAACAAAGAAAGCCGCCATCTTTTTCTCT
This sequence comes from Sepiola atlantica, assembly GCA_963556195.1. Taxonomy (NCBI): domain Eukaryota; kingdom Metazoa; phylum Mollusca; class Cephalopoda; order Sepiida; family Sepiolidae; genus Sepiola; species Sepiola atlantica. The sequence continues at coordinate 97,444,009 of OY744518.1, read as the reverse complement.
GACCACGTGGAAATGAAAATTCAAACAACAAAAAAAGAAAATACGAATTTATTTTTTTTCTTTTCGACAACAAAGCAAAAGAAAAGAAGCCGCCATTCTTTCTCTACGTGGAAAATAACATTCAAACAAACTAAAACAAAACGTCATTCCTCGTTTTTATCTTTTCCGTGTGTGAAACAAATTACGATACCAATTTTTTTTCTTTTTCCTTTCTACCCACGTGTTGGAAATATATATAGAAAAGAAAACAAAACTGCTACAAAACAGACAACATACGATGCCAAACACGAACAACATCACCAAGCCCCATGACTTAATACTGGTTGTAAAAAGTCAGGCTCAGCAAGCACCAACATCACCCTTCAAGGCCTACCAACCCTCTTAAACAACTGGACGTTCGTTGATCAACAGGAGGACACATCAACTTGGACAACCGCATCGCTCACAACACTATGGAAGAAATCGCACCAGTTCAAAACGAGTACAACTGCACAAGCACGACAAAATACTCAACAACTGGACGTTCGATGATCTACAGGAGGACACATCAACTCGAACGACGCGTGCCAACACCAGTACAGACCCACTTGTACCTGGACCTGCTAACTCACTTGCAGACATTTGTGCATCTGATTTTGACTATAGTGTACCACCAATCTCAACAACTAGATGTTTGTTCATCAGCTCCACAACACGGACTAATTAACATCAACAACATCAACAACCGCACAGATCCACTTCTGCTCATTCATCAACAACCTTACATACCCACTTGTGCTCACTCATCAACAACCGCACAGACCCACTTGTGCTCACTCATCAAAAACCGTACAGACCCACTTGTGCTCATTCATCAACAACCGTACAGACCCACTTGTGCTCATTCATCAACAACCGCACCTACCCACTTGTGCTCATTCATCAACAACCGCACAGGCCCACTTGTGTTCACTCATCAACAACCGCACAGACACACTTGTGCTCACTCATCAACAACTGCGTAGACCCACTTGCGCTCGCTCACCATCTTCAACCTACAGTGCAAATTCATGTGCACCACAGACCTTACCAACAATACCGACAACTTACACACTTGTCTTTGACCACAATGCACCACTGACAATTCAACGTTCGTTCATCAGCTCTGCATCAGGCAGACTAATCAACATGAACAACGCCTCCAACAAGTGCAAATTCGCTTGCACTCAACATTTTTCGACCGCAGATGCACTTGCGCTCAAACTTGATGCAGACCCAATTGCATGCAAACAACACGCAGATCCATATGTGTTACAAACACTCAATTCCGCAGACGCACTTGCGATCAATCATTCAATACAGATGGAAAAACAGAAATGAGTAGCGTGCACACTACTTTTTCTAATCATCAACAGCAAAACAGACATACCCACAAAGAATGCTTCTCATATACAACTGTACATATTGAATAATATTTTCAATATTTTTCAATCTGGGGGGAGTCCTTATAGCAGTTACCTCATCCTTTCAAACATAACTACACCGGTTGGCCGTTAGGTGGCGCTTTTTCACTGACATGTGGCGCTGTAAAGCGACACCAGAGTTATCTGCCCTTCGGACTATAAAACCAGGTGCAAACGGAAATTCCATCTCTTCTCTTGTCAACAGGCCTCGGCAGAACGACGCTGAATGAGCCTTCGTCCCTCACTCTCTCTTCTTTACTCAACCGGCCTCGGCAGAACGACGCTAATACACTCGTGCTACGTCTTAGGCTTTTCTCTTCAACTGGTCTCGGCATAACAACTACCAACACACGTTTCTTCTGTCAACACGTGGTCAAACAACGGTAAGAGTTCTCAACTCATTTTCTTTGTGTACAGCTTTGAAAGACTTTCCCCACGCCGGATCTATTTTTTCTTATACCTTTTCAAGAAGTGTTTTTCCATCGACAAACATGCATACATCACACACTTCATCATTCCACGTACACACACGTTCAATAAACGTTATTTGAACTACCTCATCTTGTTTATTAATTATTAATCTGTCTTTGCATGCAACATTGCTTGATTATACGAACACGTTTATAATCGAGGGGACCCGACCCTCCATCCGAACACTATTATTCACATTTACGTTTCATTTTAACCTTCTGATCTTCTGCAAATTATACCGAAGCAATGAAAGATGTATGAATTTATTGAATTTTACAATTCATGCAATATTTTTGTTGATGTTAATCCCTTGCTCCACAAATAATTATAAAATATTCGATAATGAGTAACATTAAAAGGCGACTTCAAACAATATGTATTATGCCGATTTTACTTGATTTCAATGGTACGGAGACATAATGTTGCCGATTTTCGATTAAGTAACTAATATTGTTGTGGAAACATTTGAAAAAGAATACACAGCGAAACATGCTATTTGTATTTCAAATACAAACACCATGTTTCGTTGTAATTTTTCAAATTGATTTCACATTGATTAGAAAAAATATTAAGTGATATTTGACGCAGCAAACTCATTTAAATTCTAGCTTCCATGATCCTATTGTTACTAATCATTTATGTATCCATTGATACATTCAACTACTAATGCAATTATATATATATATATATATATATATATATATATATATATAAATATTACAAATTTATTTACGAATAAACAGTATGTAAAGTATTCAGCTGCTTATTGTTGATGCGTTAAAGGCTTCTAGATTGGATTGCTTTGATAAAACTGAATCTTTGCCGTTAAGAATAATCGATGCAAATAACAGAGTTCTCGTCGTAGTATGTATACGGGGATCTCCGAATTTATCCATAGAGAGAGATTATAGATCAAAAGAACAAATGAGTGAGATACCATTTACGTCAGAAGAATCTGAATATATTGTAAAGGTCGGGCATTTCAATTTGCCAAATGTAAATTGGACAAAGAGTTTAGTTGTGTCTCCTATGAATTCAATTAGTCAACACTTTAGTATGCAGAACGAATATTTGAAGTTATTTACAACACACGGTTTGCATTTGTATATAGAAGAAGATACTAGTTATGCACAAGTGGGAAATAGATTAGAAAAAGTTACATTGGCTCAGATTTTGGAAAATAATAAATGCATAATATGAGATGTAAGTTTGAAAGCATCGATAGTTAAATCTGATCATGCATGTATAGAAATTGAAGTTAAAATGAAGTGTGATTATATAAAAAGAAAACAGAGGAACTGGTATAAGATTACAACAGATTTTTTATCAGAGAAAGGAGAAAATATCGATTGGAATTATAGCTCGAAAACATCTGCGTTAATGATATGTGGGAGAAATTAAATGGAAAGATACAATCTATAATATAAAATATTTTAGAAGTTATTATAAAATTCTCCAAACAAGGGGATCCATTAGAGAAATAACCTTTGGACAGTAATCGGAAAGAAAAAGATAAAGTTTGGAGGACATTTGGAATCATACCAAGTATGGAATATTACCTAATGCTGTAAAACAAAATGAATATGAAACACTAAAAGTAATAGAAAGGATAGAAACACGGAAATAAAATTGTTAGAAATATAAAATACAACTATAAACCATTGTTCAAATATGTTCAAGCAAAAACTAACATTCAAAAAGCGTGAGTACAGTAAGAGATGATGAGACAGGGAATTTAATAGACACGCCAGTAAAAACAACTGGTGTACTAGCAAGTTTTTTTTCAATCTTTTCATTTATTTGAAGAATTTGTCCACTACAAGAGAGTTGTTATGTGGAGGTTACAACAAAAATTATGGATGACCTAAAAATAGAACCTAAAGACATAACACTATTACTATCCAAGTTGGGTGTTAGTAAAAGTATGGGACCTGATGAAATTCATCCTAAAATATTAAACTAATTATCATCAAAGGAAAGCTTTATCAATGCAATAACCAATTTAGGAAATGCATAGACTATAAAGAGATTCTATATATTTGGAAAACAGCTATAGTAATAACGCTACATAAAAAAGGTTCGACACATTTAAAGACTAATTACAGACCAGTTTCTCTAACATGTATTTTGTGTAAGGTATTTGAAAAAAATAATTAGAAACCACATATTACATTTTATAAATGATCATATAAATTAGAACAAACCTGTTTTGTCCATGGTAAATCAACATTATCTAATATTTTGGAAAGTATTGAAATTATAAATGAATATTTGATTGAATAGATAGTGCTGATATCATATATCTGGATTTTAGCAAGGCAAGTGATACGACATCTCATTATCGTTAACTAGTTAAAATGAAAAAAATGTTGTGAGAGAGTTTTTGAAGCATAGAACTATGAAAGTAAAGCTTAGTAACAATTATTCTGAATCACAGTACATACCCCCGGTGTTCCGTAGTGTTCAGTTTTGTGTCTTTTCTTGTTTTTTGATGTTCATAAATGACTTACCTAATAATACAAATTCAGAAATAGAACTTTTTTCTGATAATGTTAAACTAGTTGTGAGACCTTTATCAAAGGAAATAACACCGATAGATCTAAATAAATTATCATATTGGGAGGACATTTGGAAATTGGCATTTTATCTAGACAAATGTAAAGTACTACATATAAGATCCAGGAATGTTGAAGTTGAATATGTACTAAACAACAGATAAATCAAAGAAGTAGGTGGAGAGTGCGATTTGGGGGTAGGGTTTGATAATATATTTATGGCAATTTTGACCATTGAATCGAGGGCGAAAATAATGATCGGGTGGATGGTTAGGAATAATATTCTGATGGAGACAAATGTTGTGTTTAGGATATATAAAGCTCTAATAAGGCCTCATATAAAATATTGCACCCAGGCCTGGGCACCAGCGACTAGAGATCGAAATTGAAATGTAGTATTGAAACTGGAAGGCCTACAAATAAGGGTGACAAATCTAATAAGTAAAGTAAAGGAGTGCAGTTACAGGGAGAGATTGGACACATTGGTATTGACTAGTTTGCTAGAGAGAAATATGAGAGGTTAGGGTTAGACTTTCAAGATAATTAATGGTATTTTAAACTATGGTGTATTTTTGTATTTCTCCTAGATCTAGTAGGTTATTGTCAAGGCAGTTTTCAAAAACTAGATATGTTTACCAGTTAAGATTTTTGCCTCACATAATAATATGTTTTTGGAATAAGTTGCAAGATCGGATTTAGAACGGCAATAGTGTGGATTAGTTTAAGATAAGGTTGAATGAATTCAGAGAAAGTGGTAGGCAGGAGAAATTGAGGGGGCACCTTTGGGAGTTATCAAATGAAATATCTAACAGAATTTGATCTGAATCGATACTGTAGTAAGAGTTTTAATTTTTTAACAGTTGAATTGAGAAGATAGTAAAAGGGAAAATTGCCAATGAGGCATAACAAACAAATAATAATGATAATAGTAATATTGTTTGCCCAAATAATATAACTAATCAAGCAATTAATTATTCTTACGGCTGGATAAGTCTCATTATTTTGGGTGTTATCTAGTTCCGCTAATTAAATAATCGCTCTTTAGGAATATTACTCGCGAAAAGATATAACTAAAAATCAATTTAATACATAACATAACATAAAGTAAATTATATATATATATATATATATATATATATATGTATATATATATAGTAATCTCAATGAAGATATAGAGCTGTATTGTGAATTCTTTTATTCAAACATGTACAAGGTCTGCTACACTGGCATGTCGATGTTATCGATCTACAGCTATAAAGAGCTGAGGTCTCATCAGGCAGAAAGATTTTTGTGATCCGACCAGGTCGGTGAAGTCCAGGAAGAATGGAGTAGAGCAAAGAAGTAGAAGAAGAAATGATAGTCATGTGACCAATTTAAAAAAAAATATTGGCCGTTAGAAAAGTTTAATTTACAGTAATTCTTTTTTTTTTTTTTATCAAACGCTGAGCTGGGGTAGAAGGGGACCGAGGGAAAGGAAAAGAAAGGGAAAGAGAAGAGAAAAAAAGAGAGGTAGGGAGGGTATTAGGGGTGGGTGTATGTAGCCATTTAAAAGTTGTCGTGGGCTGGAGAGGGTTGATGTGTCTAGTTAGGTGTCATGGCACGCGACCGACGTTTGGCAAGTGTTGTTCCATCTCAAGGGGATGTTTCAACCTATTTAATGCAGACGTTTACATTTTCGCGGCAAAAAGCTTAAAGTTATGTTCAGTTTAACTTATTACTGGTGATAAATAAATGTTATTTTGTGTAGTATTTGACAATGAATTAATAAAATATAATGGTGCTGATTTCTAGTAAAAAACGTATATAGATTTATGACATTAGTATTAATAAATTTTATCATTATATTCTGATCAATTGATATTTAGTTTTAATTATTTTGATGGCGGTAATTTCTTTTATTTTTAGTAAGAGTCATATATGAATTAATGGCAGTGGTGTTAATAAATTTAATTCTAGATAATATTTGATAATGAGTTAATAAAATATAATGGGGAATATTTTTAGTAAGAATAGTATATAAATTTATGACATTGGTATTAATGAATTATACTATTATATTTAGTTTTAATTATTTTAGAGTATAAACAAATGTATTTTGATTCTTAATAATAATTAGTAATGAATTAATAAAATATAGTGGTAATTACTTTTATGTTTAGTGAAACTCATAAATCAATTAATGGCATTGGTATTAATAGATTTGATTATTCGTTGTAATTGTATTAAGAATGGTGGGGTTAAAACCTGTCAGAAGATTAAAGATGATATTGGCGGTAGGGTGTTTTAGTTAAAGTTGTTAAAAATAAGTTATTGTCCATGAGTGGGGGGACTAGAAATGTTGGGGCCAGTACTTTTTAGTAAAGTAAGCAATATATAATTTTAAAAGATGATTTTGGTAATATGTGGTTGACTTTTGTGGGATTTTGTAAATTAAATATTAACTATTTATGGCCAAGAAGGAATATCTATACACACCTATAGACGCATACACGCACTCACATATACATACATATACATACATATGCATGCATACATAGACACACATACATGCACTCATATGCATACATATATACATGAACCCACATATACATATACATACGTACACATACACACGCACACACATACATATACAAGCACATATACATACATACAAGTAGTTACAAATTCATATTTTCACACATATGCATATACATACATCCACAAAATACACCAACACATACATATCCAAAAGTTCTACTTGAAGGTGTTCTGATATTTATTCCAAAAAGGGGGAGTAATTATATTATACTTGTAATTGAGTGTTAGAGTTATCTGGTTTGGAGATGTTTATAAGTCTTAGTTTTAGGGGGTTGGTGGGTATTGGGATTTTTTTTGTTTTAATGGTATTATTTAGGGGGTATTGTACAAATTACTAAGGAGATGTGATCTCTTATGCCTACAATTAATCGATGTTTCCTGTTTTTTGTTTAAGAGCTTTCCTCTATCGGTAAATTTAATTATTTCAAATCTTTCGCCAAGGCATAAATAGCATGGTGAGTTTAGGTAGCTACAGGTGCTAGTTTTTCTGATAATGTTCCAGATTATAGTTGGTGATTTATTTTTATTAGTTAGTTCCCAGTGGTAACTTGAGAGTGAAGTTCTATTTTGGTAGTTTGTGTTGTTGAAACAACATTTATCGCCGGTGTATCTTTCTTTGAAAGAATACCTGTCATACCTATGTAGTATATATATATATATATGTATATACTATTAATTTTAAGTAAATAATATTAAATTATTTCTAATTAACGTTTCAAGCTTTCGCCTTTATCAGTGTTGGGAAGTTCGAAACCCTGCTACAGAATCAATCTAGACTCCACAAGCAAGCGCCAGAACTAGAGACATTAACACGGCAAGGAAATAATTTAAGTTCTATTTATGCGAAGGGAGGCACATATAGAAAGACTGACTAGAGTAGTCAACGAACGTTGTCGGAATATGCCTTATGGCTACGTGTCAGTCTATTTTCAACTTCGCGAACAGGGCTCAACTTCAATCTTATTAAAGTGTCTTATAACAATATACATTTTAAGAAAATAATATTAAATTATTTTACCTCCATACGCCATATATATATATATATATATATATATATATATATATATATATATATATATATATATATATATATATACGTTTATATATGTATGCAGATAAATAGATATATATATATCAATATTTTTTCAAAGTAAATCTAATTTTAGAAATTTTATTTAAAGAAAACAAGAACTTATGGAATTTTTATCTATTTGTATGTATACTTAACAAACAACGATTAAAATTTCATAATTAGTTGTTTTCGGCATAAGAAAATGTGAAATAATTAAAATACATGTGTAACTGTTTTTCTTTCAAATAAATGAATATTTTCTCTTTATCGTCGTGAAAATGTATTCCTCTGCATCTAATCCATCGATATGTTTTGTTACAAGAAGTTTATTAATCGTAAATTTACTTCTGTTAATTTCTTTTTTTGTTTTACTCATACACAGGATCACACACACACCCACACACCCACACACACACACCCCCACACACACACACACACACACACACACACACACACACACACGATTGTCATTTGTAATAAGCGAATGGACACTTCGGGTTGTTCTCCGTTTTATTCTTTCAAATTGTTTATCGAATGCGGAATTATGAAAATAATTTAAGATTGAAATTCAGTTACCTGTTTTTTACGTAAATACAATATTTTTCATGAGAAATCCACATTTATTGCGTTCAGCCGTAAAGTTTTCGTCAAAAATATAGCAAGATGTGGTTCAAAGAAAAGGTGTATTGTTTTAATTGAACAAAGCACGTACGAATTACATCATTTTATGTTTATCTCATTAAGTTTCCCTTAAAGCACGGAGTAATTACGTTAATTTATTTTTAGTTACCCCTTATTATTGGAAGTTGTAAACAAACGCACGCACGTGGAGCTGTTGTTAATTAAAAACCGTAGCACTATTTCTGATTAAATCTGTATTTTAGTCAATTAAATTCGTCGTTAACATTAACAACTTTTATGAAGGTAGCATATCAAATAGAGATTTCGATTAAAGATTTTTGGTTTTTGTTTCATTTACCAATTTTACATTATAAAGCGATTTCATTGGATACTAATATTTTTTTATTGAAAGAAAAATGAATATATATATATATATATATATATATATATATATATATATATATATGTTAATTGTATGCGTACATAAACGTAATCCATTGACACGTGTTGCCGGCTCCAAGCTGTCAACCGCATGGCTAACTTAGACAAGAATCGGACCTTCGTATTGATGTCTATAGCCCAGCGTCTCACCATTAGACTACGAGGCCATGCCTAGAAATATGTACGATTTTTATCACCTAAATATTTAATGTATTTTTATGTACTTGTTTTTATTGGTGATTGGTAAGATGCTGGACTATAGACAACAATATGGAAGTTTCGATCCTTGTCTAAGTTAGACATGCTGATGACGATGTGAGCTGGAAACACGTGTCCATGGATTACTTTTATGTACCTATAAAATTAATAAATGTATATATATATATATATATATATATATATATATATATATATATATATATATATATATATATATATAAACGAAACATACGCCCTATAAAGTTAAGGACGACTAATAATGCAATTTGCTGCATCTTAATCACTTAGGAAGTGAAACAATCGAAATAGTAGTAATAAGCAAAAACAACGAACGCTACCATCACCAATAAACCAATTACATCAAAATACATTATATATACTAGCAAATATATGCTCCCTCCGGTCGCATATTTTTGCTAGGCTACCGCATCAAAAATGAACGCTCACGCGTAAACCGATGGAGCCCCAGTCATATTTCTTTGGTGATTAGACATTGATTTTCTGTGTTTATGACCAAGAATATTTTTAGTTGAAAATAAAGAAGAAAAAAAATCGACCCTACCCCGATTTTTGTTGTACTCTCGCCCATAAATAGAAAGACCTTTAGTTTAAAAAGGAAAGAAAAAAATGTTTTGTACCCCCCTCAATTTTTTTTATATTACCATTCATAGAAATATCTTTTAGTTAAAAAAGAAAAAAAGAAATTTTTTTGACCGCTTTCCCCCAATTTTTTTTATCCCCCCATACATATAAATAGTTAGCGTGGGTCCTAAAATGTGGAAGCACCAAAAAATCAAATACAGTGAACACAGTGTGTGTGTGTGTTTGTTTAATGACCTTTATTTAATTAAACAATTTCATTCTACAATCAGTTGTATAGTTTTCCAGTACAATGTGTTAGTTTATATTGTTGACATTAAAGAAAAATCATATCTTTTTTTAAAATAAATAAAACATGGAATCATAAATTCAGTTGAGGTCGTGTAAAAATGATAATATTGGATATGAAAGTATTAAGAAATCAAATACAGTAAACACGAATAGGTTTTTAATTCTCGGAAAGAAAAAGGTTACCTGAACTGAATTCATTATAGTGTGTGTGTGTGTGTGTGTATGTGTGTGTGTGTGCGTGTGTGCGCGCGTGTTTTTATATAGTAATTTTCAAGTCACTTGTTATTTTAAATAAAGAATTTGATTGAATAAATTTGTGTTTTAAGACAATAAGATTAAGAAAATAAACAAAGTTAGGACGGTTTTTAAAATGGGAAACTGACACGGTGAATGACAGCGTTGTTGTTTACATATTTAACGTGCCACATTAACGACAACTGTTTAATCAGATCGCCAATTTACCGGAGGGAGGGAGGACACCCGTTATTAAACAGCCAATGACTTTGCAATTTTAACGGAACTTGCCATTGAAAAAGTTTAGAAAACACGCCGGTTATGAAGAAAATGGCTTTAATTAATTGTATGAATAATTTTTATTAATATACCCTTATCGGAAAATATTGTAAATACATATGTAAATTTAATAATAGCAGTTATAAGTGTATATTTGTAAATATTAATTTAATTGAAGGTTTAAAGGAATGACTTATGTAAATAGGAAAATCCATCTGGTGTCTGTACAACTTTTAATATAAAGAATTTCAAAAAGATTAGTTTCAGTAAAATAGTCATACTGGAGTTTCGGCTTCAGACAGACAGACAGACAGATACATAACCTCCATTATTAATATATATATATATATATATATATATATATATATATATATTATGATTAAAACGGACTGACCAAACGATGTAATAACATCCAAAAATATATCGTCTTTGCTACCAGATAATTCATTATAAATCTATAGAAAATATAGTGTATTCTTCAAATTATACATATAAGGGCCGAGGATAACATTTTTCAAAGAGAAGACGAAAAGAAAAATGTCATGTTATTTTAAAATTTATATGGTTATTTATATAGAACTTTATATAGACATTTATATAGGCATTTATATCAACATTTTGAAAGAGAAATAACAGTAGAACACAAGAAAATAAGAAACATAATAATACTTACCGAGTTGGAACATAAAACATCTACAGTATTCTTTAGTATTTTACATTTTGAGACAATTGATTATTTCCAAGAAAGTAAATATAAGTTTGTGAACGTCTTATTGCCTAATATTAGATTCAGCACGGTTGTTACTGTTATAAGCATACATATCACCAGCATACTCTACACAGAACCACAAATAAAACTCGTTTATACATTAAACACTTCGTTATGAAAGATAATATACATATAGAATTTCGAGGTAAGAGGGATTCCAATAATCGTTACACTGAAAATAAATTACATTAGGATACTAAAACTTATCGATCTGTTTTTTTATGAGGCTTACAATTTGATATAATACATCAAATCAAGTTTAGCTTTTTAAGCCATGTTTTTAATAACAAATAACTGAAGAACTATTAACATTCATCATTTTAGTTATGAATTAAATATGATGAAATTCTAAAGGAGATAGAGAGAGATGGGCAAAACGTCTGGAAGATTTCCGCATTAAAAGGATAATTATATAGACAAAATGAGACGAAAATGAGAAAACATGCAGAGACTAAAGCGGTTATGCTATCTCCAGATAGATTTAAAGAGTTTGACCCATCACCGAATGTTGTCTTTTATTTCGTTTTAATGAGATCATAACAATGAGTAATAAAAATTAGTTGCGTGATAAAAAATAAAGAAAACATTTCAGTCATTCTAAAATCATTTCAACAAATTTAAACTTTTCCAATTTTATGACTTAAGCAGTGTAATATTCACCTTTGTTTTATATAGCAAATTATTTTCAATGGTTTACAATTGCTTTTTAGTCTAAGCCCTAGCACGCATGTAAACGGTTATTATTAATTGGTTCGCAGTACTTAAATAATTATTAAACTATTTAAACATGTGTAAAAAAAAGAAAGACAGACGACGGCAACAACAGATAATTTTAACGCCAACAACTATCACGATCAACATTTTTGATAATAGTACATCTAGTCAAAAAATATTTTTTTAATTTTAACATCGAACGACGAGCTTTTATCGATATTAAAAGTTAACTGTTTACAGCTAAGCAATTTGGAGATATGGTACTGGCTCTAACGCATATCTATCAGAGACAGCATACACCAGAATCAATGAATAGCAAAAACAACACAACCTCTTGTCAAACTAATTTCATTGCGATTGCGAAAGTAAACATTCATAAAATAAGCAACATTTATGGATACAATTCAGAATATGAATCCGTAGTAAGAGTCAAGAGAAGCCATAAGAGAAAAAGGACAAACACGAAAGTAAGGGAAATAATAGAATCATGTATCTATTTTTCAATTTATTAGATAGAAATTGGATACCCAATTCTACTTATTAAAACATTTATTTACGTATTCCTTCTTCTAAGTGGAAAATAACATCCCCATCACGTGGTAGACTACGCAGGGAATATTGATGTAATTTACTCAACATGAGCGCAAAATAACTTATAACAGAAAAAATATATTGGATGTATATATTTAAATGTATTAGGTTGATAGATATGAATTTGTATATATAAGGTCCAGTTTGTTTAATAGTTACATTTATATTTATAAATTCAATCTGAGTTAATTATTAATATATATATATATATATATATATATATATATATATATATATATATATATATATATATATATACATATATATATATACATACATGTATATATATATATATACATATATATATACATATATATATATACATATATATATATATATATATGTATATATATATATATATACTTTACTTAAATCGCACAAGACTCACTATATTGAACACAAAATTATGTCTCCAAATTGCATATTGCCCAGCTGTTTTAAAAGGAACACCGCACTGTCGGACCATCTTTTTAGTGGGCGTTCTCTTGGACTTGCGTTAAATAAGTCTTTATTGTAGCTGTCATTTATCATCCCACTACTCCTAGCAACATGACTAAACAATTGAAGCCTCCTAGCCGACACCATATTTTCGATGGATTCTGTCATGCCCAGCGCTTCGCGTATGCAATCATTACTAAGGCTGTCATTCCTAGTAACCTTGAGGAGTGTCCTTAGAACAATTCTGCAGGTTACTATGTATTATACCATTTCTGATTGTCTTTTTGGTATTAAAATTTAAAAAATAATAAATTTCCTATAGTTTTCACGAAAGTTTTTCATTCTTCGTCGAATCATCCTCACCTTTCAAAAGCAAATGAACAAAACACCTGAAGAAAAAAACTAATTAAAAAAAAGACGAGCCCAACACAAACATTCACAATGAAAAAAAAAGACGAAATCTGCACCTCCAAAAATGGTATCTATGTACTAGAACGCATAATATGTAACGAACCTTATACAGGCTCCACCAGAATACTTAATAATAGAGTTGCTTTACATAAACACAACATAAAAATTAAAGAAAATAGAAGGTTGTTTGTCTGTTAGCATGCGCACTCGTGCAGCAGGGGAAAATCAGAATAATTCCCATCTTGCAAACCCAGGATTACTCATACAGCCTAACACAATAAAACACTTGATATTTCAATTCAACTCATTATTAAACAAATCATAACACAAATCAGACAATATGCGAACCGCACACATCTACATGCATATGAGAACAAATGTGCATCCGTGTGCAGATGGAAACACATATTTACGCGCACGCATATGCATGTACGTGCCTACATACATAGAACCGATAGGTTACACACGTGTGTGTGCGTATATGCATGCATACGAAAATGGATGTGGGTGCACGAGTTTGTGTATGTTTGTCTACAAACCTATATATCCATTAAGCTATGTATCTATCTATCCATCTTTCTATTTATCCATCTATCAATCTATCTATCTACCTATCTAGTAATTTACTTATATATCCATATATCTACCCATTTATCTATACATCTATCTATCTATCCATCTATCTATCTATCTATCTATCTATCTATCTATCTATCTATCTATCTACTTATCCGTCTATCTATCTACCCATACAATTATCTATTCTATTCTAACTATTTATCTATCTATTTACATATCTATCCATGTATAGCTCTATTTGTGTCTAAGTACCGAAGTTGAATTCTACATAGATGCATGAATGTTCCCTCTTACATTTGTCTCTACTCTCACTCTTTCTCGCTCTCTCTATCCCTCTGTATATATATATATATATATATATATATATATATATATATATATATATATATATTTATATATATATGTATGTGTATACGTGTATATGTGTTTTAGTGTGCATGTATGTGTATATATATATATATATATATATATATATATATGGGTGTGCGTGTGTGTATATATGTACGTATAAACAGAAACAAAAACACATGTATGCGCGCGGAAACAGACCTACGTACACAAACTTAAACTAACAGAACATTCACACGCCACCGCAGATCGAGTGACGACATGGTCATAAAATTTCAAGGGCAATTTTATATTCATTATGACCACAAAGTGCTAAACCACCATAGACAAAGATGACCAGAAAGTGAGAAGTCAGAATAACACATATTTAAAAAAACACATAACTTTGATCCAGAGAAGCAAAAAATATGAAAACACATACAAACACGCGCACAGATGCTCAGAAACACCAACCTTAAAAATGGAAACCTTTTTGTCAAATAAAAATATATCTAAAGAGAGCACGAAGCCTCGAAACGCGTTATAAAATTATAAAATATAAACAATTGTGCAAAATGTTTTTTACTAATGTTGGTAGTCGCACTTCTTATATATATATATATATATATATATATATATATATATATATATATATATATATATATATATATATATATATATATGGAGACAGCCTACACACATGCATTCGCATTTGTATGCTAATGTTTATGTAATTATTTTTATAAAGCTCTATTTGCATTGAGCACTTTTGAAAAAAATATTTACTTGAAGTAAATTTTGTGAATATTAAAACTTGCTTTAATCACTATATATATATATATATATATATATATATATATATATATATATATATATATATTTATATATATATATGCATATAAATATTTATATATATATACATGTATATATATATATATATATATATATATATTGTGTTTTTTATTATAATTTTGGAGATTTTAAGGAATTACAATATGCATTCAAATTAACAGTGTATATATATATATATATATATATATATATATATATATATATATATATATACACATATGCTCGATGTTATAAATCATGTGTTCCTCATGACTACATACGGCTATTCTAGTTCTAGTAAATCAATGCGCAGCTGTCATATCCGCGTAGGTAGCTCGGTATAATTGATTTCTCATTAAGGACGGTGAAATAGAAACAAGATCGTGTAATAAAATTCATTACCGCTAGGAATTAACGCTATCTGCACATTAGTAATTGGATCAGAGTGATTCTCCAAAACATAGTAAGGAAAAAGCAATCTGTTTGCCAGTCATGGGAGAGTGATTTCGATCTTTGCTCGATACTGTACATACACGGTTGTCTGTTTGAATATTTGACTTTTGCTTGTATTGATATACTCGCTCTGCTCGGAAATTGAATACCAATGGCCGTCAGACTCTGTTGTTACCAGAGTAGCAGGGTTAACACAGGAGATAATAAGTTGGAACTATAATAAGTACGAATGACAGGAAGGAAAGTTTAGTAAATAAAATATACAAAGTGAAGAAAGTAAATTAACAATCGCCATGTTGAACTATCACATTCCGTTTTTCATAAGGATTGCACAAGTTTCAATTCTCATTATTTGGGTTCTCTATGGCAGACGCTTATATTATTTTACGCCAGATTCTTACATAGAAACAGTCATTTAGAAAATCAGACTATTCCATTTACGGATTTCTTAAAAAATTATAATGACATTTTCCTCTTCTGTATACGATAATACTAAATCAGCAGTATAAACGATCGTATGTAAAATGTGGATATAAATCAGTGAGATTTAGACGATGGTTGGTGTTAAAATGTTAGATAACTAAATCAAATACACAACAAAGTGAGCGTTGTGAAAAATCCAACAGAAAAGGGTCGGATTAAATAACTAGAATATTACATTGATTGCATACATATATATCATAATAAGCGATTTTGGAGTTATGGGCAATTCTTATTAAAATGAATTAGTAAAATGTATCGCACAAAACCGAAAACTCTAAAGAATCTAATATTACTTTACGAGAGTTCTTTGAATAAGAATTATTAAGTAAAAACTGTTAATAAATAATAAGATATCACATGGGTTGGCTAAAAGCTTTAATAGGAGGATAAGTTTTATCTGTAAAAGGGTACATTTTCCCCAATATAATGACGAGTCTGCCTTACTATGGTGAAGTATTGAAATTTTGTTGTTGAGTTTCACGGCATATCAAGCGTCGTTGAGTCATTATATGCCGAAACTGAACATTAATGTTTTGTATACGATTGCTTTGTAGGCTCATTTGTTTGTAGACATATTTTGTTTAGAAATAGACTGGTAAAAATATTTCTATTTAACCCATAGCCTGAGCATGAACAACTATTACCACTCTAGGTTTGCGTGGAGTTGAGAATAGTGGTAACTAAGTAGTGACTCCAAACTGACGAAAGCTCCAAAATCAGTGCAGCAATACCCTATGCAGTTTGCGTCATACCAAACACGGTTGGGGGCAGGGCTTGAATAAACAGATAAGGGTGAAAAAATCGATGTCCGTGTTGTGGCGTTGATAGAGGCAAGCTTATTTCAGTACAAGATCCGAAGTAGTTTAGTGTCCTGCCCTGAAGAATTTCTATTTAATCACTAGATAGGACCATAGCGGATACTAGCATTCCGGCTTAGAATGGACCTGCGAGTAATTATAACTAAAGATCAACTTCATACTCTCAAAGCTCCTAAATGGGGGTGTAACCAGTTAAAGAGTAACTTGAAAGTTATACGAAAAAGCTCACGTGTTGAATGAAATATTAATAAAGAATCCATCCCCCGTTTAAGTATTTAAGAACGAAATCATTAAAAATGTGTTCTCATATGTTTTACGTAACGAACTTTGAGCGCGAAATTCATGTTAAAAATAGACCTGAAAGCAATAGTTTCTATAATTGTTCGAAATTTAAAATTTGTTTAGCTAACCGAAAGATTTGAGAAAATAAAACGTTATATGAAAGTTATTTATTTAGTGTATTACAGTTTTAGAACAAGAGATAAGTTTGTACATTTTATGTAGGAAACGTCATTTTTTTTATTAGTAAACAAAATAAACTGGGTAAAACATGTTATAATTCAAATTGTATTAGGTTTTGTGTGTGGTTTAAAAGTTAGCGCGTACGGCGATTTTGTGAAAAAAGGTGGTTGAGAAAAGTACTTGCTGATTGTGGGTTCAGCCCGACGAGCGAAGATAGCCGAATGGGTATTTGATCGGAAATAGGAGTAAGAGGTTGGTAGGAGATAGTTAGAAAACATATATATTCAGGTTCTCCTACGATGACCAGAGTAGTAGTTCATTCTTCGACTCAGTGTAGAGCAGACGCTGGATGTTGGTTTCTCTGCCCTATTACTTATTGTTACTAGACCCCGTTGGAGTCGGTCGCTAAAAAGTATTTCTTTTTGCACCCCCTCCCGACTATTGCCGGCCATTTTCTGGGTATCACCCCATAACATATATTTTCAACACATTGCAAACAGTAAATTGGAGGATTCTTCCCATTTTGTGGATCAAAACTGAGAAGCTGATGGAGTATTCCACCGTCTGTTTCTACACTAGTTAGCAATTCGGCTGTGTGATTAGTATAGCTAATAGTGTTGAGCAAGTGAAACTGACCGGAAGTAATTATGCTATGAGTATCAGTCGAATAGATGGTAGGAAGGTTTTTTACAATAGGTTATGTTATCAAAGGCATTCCACATCACAATATTCCTTCTCTGACGTTTTCTTCTCTCAAGAACACCGCTGCCCCGAGGATGGTTCTTTCTCTTTGAGACCTTTCACCTGTACCTGCTATGTGACTTATTTTACCGTGTAGCAAGACCGCACTCGACCAACGTTATTCTCAAAATATGACTTCTATACGGGCTCTATAGTCTGCCAACATGTGTTGCAACAGGAACATTAATTTGAAGACCATAACCAGACATTTCTATATTTTGTAGGCTTGAACGCAACCGTTACTTTTTTGAAGGGTCACTGAGTGTCGGTAACATGCGTGAAGGGGTGAGAGCAAGACATGCCATCAGGACGAGCGGATGAAAGCACCTAAAGGAGAGTCTCTGAGGGAATTCTTCTGTTACTATATTTTTCTGTTACTTTTCTTCTGTCAACCAATTGGCTGACCCCCAGTATTTCTCTTTTACTTCAGAGACCTTCGACCTGTTCTTTCTGTTAGAACTGATTTTCCTGTGAAGTAAAACGAATATGGGAGTAGATCACTACATTTGTGACAAAGTATCCGAGGCCCCATGGAGATCGGTTACCATGGTTATGCATCTTGGTGGTGATGCTAGGCCCTGTGTAGAGACGAAGTGGAGATATAAAACTAGTATATATTTGACGTGGAAACGAGCTTATTCAGACGACAGGAAACAGGCGCCGGCTTGTCTGGTTGGGTCGTGTTTTTCAGTCAGAATCGATCGCCACCATAAAAGAAGAGACAGTTGCCAGATGGGAAGTTAAAGATTAAGAAACTCTATGATCTTAGCGTTAATTCTAATAAATGTCAACAAAGAGATATGGTTGTTTGAGTGAGTGATATGCGTTGGGTCTGCTTTAACTTGGCAGATAATTATTTAGGACTGTCATCGTTAATTACGGCAGAGCGCTTCCGGCCCACACGGCGAGAATGGGAAGGCAATTGTTTTAGTAATAACGCCAGGCCAGAAAGGAAATTCCATTTATTCTCGGGAGGGGGAGGGAGGCGCCGTCCCCACCCCGTTGAAAGAGGAATAGAGAAGAGAAGTACAGAACCAGTAAAGACGGCAAGAGAGCCAGTCAGTGTTGGACGTTCGTCAAAAGCGCGCCGATGAAGGCGTGCGTGGCGAAGAAGAGAACGAGTACACAGGACAGTCACAGTTGAATCGTCGAGAGAGTCGGACGTTCGCTCGGGGCGCGTCAATATGGTGTGCGTCGAAGACAAGAAAACCGGACGAAATCCCCCACCGTCGCTTTCGCCAGTGAATTTTTGACTAAACAACCACTTGTGAACGAATTTACACACACACACACAGAAACAACGAGATAACGCAGAGAAAACAACTTTTACGAGTACGGTAGACATTAATCTAATGTAAAATCAATTCTTTTATTTTATTAATAATTACTCTTCCATACAAAATAAACTTGTTTTTTTTCTTCTGTTCTGCTTTGAATAATCCTTCGTCCTCACAGAGCCAACCGATTGCTGTTCACCCAGTGATTGCTCGCTGATATAAAAACAGTTTCAACGTGGGAGTGTATCTGTACTTGGACGAGATGACAAGATCGACGACGTTATCATCATCGTCGTCGCCATCCCGGCCGAGAGGAATTTCGATCGATATACTTTTTGTATTGCCACTATGACGATCGTGTGCACGTGTGAGGTCGACGAGCCGACAGTGCACAGACGCGTGTGGTGATGACAATTTGGCACCGTGACGCGGATATCATACACCTGTGTGTGAGGTTGACCACGACCCCCATTGTGCAAACGCGTGTGGGGTTTATACATTGACGATTTAAAAATTTTGACTAATACTGGGTAAATTTTCTCTTAAGTGTTTATATGCGATTCATAATGCCTACCGACAAACACACGATTTTGTTTTTTTTTTCGAAAATAATGGTTTTAACTTGTTAACTTAAACCCGCGGCTGTTGGCTATTTTAAATTATGTATTCAATTACCCAGTTTTAGAATAACATTAAATGTAAGGTAATGCTTCGGAATCTTTTACACACAAATTATATTTCATCTGATGTTTTTTTTAAAAAATATTTTAAAAATTTTTACTGATTCTTTTTGTCGACTTTATTTCAAAACTTAGTTTCTTAACATTTTGAATGTCAACTAAATATAACGGAGATGTAGTAATTAATGTTAATATTTACTAGTTTTATAGTTTGGTAATTCCGGATGTATGGATTTCAATTTACTGCTTGGTCATATACCTTTTATGCTCGTGACACCAAGTGGATAAGCCGTTCGGTCTCATAAATAAAAAATACCTCATGTTTTTCTTCTTAGTGTAGCAATGAAGATTGCACGTGAACTGACATCTTTCCAGTGTTTCACCTTTATAGAAGGCTCTTGAATTCACTGGAATATGATGCACGATTTAATCATTCGTAACGTGTATAATAATTGGCAAAATAACCTCTTAAAGGGGGTTTCTCAATGATAGCTAAATCATTTGGAGGTCAATTAACGTGAAGTTAAGTTGTTAACTATTATGTTCTTATACCGTAAACTCCCATAAATTTAGGACATAAGCAAAGCTTGATTTTTTTATTTGTACGAGAATGAATGTTTGGCGTGACTTATGTCTTTATTTTTCGCACATACTTATTGAGGATTTAAGATACCTCTTTTCCATCGTTCTGACTTTTTTGCTTTTGTTGGGAGTGTGCGAAAAGAAAGGTGGTTGAGAGAGGGACTCGCTGATTGTGGTTTCGGTCTTCGGGGGGTGTATGCCCGACACTGGCTCCAGCAATCCGTTCTCTATCTCATTACTTGTTGTTACTAGACCCTGTTGAGGTGGGTCACTAAAACAGTATTTCTATTTCCTGCTGCCGAACTCATTCTGGATATCGCTCCATAACATTGTTTTGAACTATGTCGTGAATTATGAAGGAATGAAATTAGAAATATATTTTGTATTGAGATAATTCTTAATGATTTCCTGGAAAAAAAAACCTTTCTTAGTTTTATTATGAACTGATGACGTTTACAAGTATGTAGAAATAGAAACTAATAGAAAAAATAGAAGTAATACGATTACTACAAAAATGGCAGGTTTTAAAACATTTCGATAGCTAGTTTAAAGTGAAAGTTATTTGCGGTTTGCTTGTAATAGTAGACATTTTAGGACACGCTACAAGGCACGAACATTGGCCAACTCACTTATAAACGTGTGAATACAATAAGAAAAGACAACTGTATTAAAATGACATAATCAAGTAAGGGAGAATACATTATACAATTGTAGCTCAGTTAGCGACAGGGAGTGAGCCGGATAACACGTATTAAGACGAATTAAGAAAAAACTAAGTAAGAGTTTCTCATTTTCACACTCCTAACTGTGTCTGTTTCATGCACGACACGAACTGAATTCATAATAATCGAGTTGCGTTTATTCATTTTGAAGTATGCGCGTGTGTTATTCTGCCAGAAAGATCTTCTTTCAAATGTGTCTACAGCAGTTCAGTCCCACCCAGGCTGGGAGATCAGAGGACCTGCCCTTATGACAAAGACGAATATATTAGAATATTACGTTTCAGATTGATAACGGCCACACCATTACATACAATATGAGATAATCAGTTTTGTTAAAATTCATGCAGATAATATGGAAACAAAATCAAACAAAAAATGTAGAGGTTATTCCGTTCGCTCTCATTTTCTCAGTAGTCATTTAAAGGTAACTCTCCACTTGATTTCTCTGCAATATGTTCAATGTTTTTATTTAGGCGGGATGTGTAACGTGTAAGTACTGAGATTAAACAATCAATATCGACGTCTTAATATATTTGCTCATTGAAATACACGCATTTTTCATTTCTATCAAAACTAAAACATATCTTAGGTTCGAGATGGTAATAGCCCGTCTAGATTAATGGAGTGCTATTATCTGAAGTAATGCATTTTACGTCTGCATAATAAGACTAATACATCTTTTGTGTTTTCTATTCAATTTAAACGAAGTCAGTTTCTTTATTGTGCATTATTTTTTAGATGCGGATTGGTAAATTATATTATTTAGATTATGTGGACTTTTATTCTTATCTTGTGTGTATATTTGTTCCAACTGACAGTCATCTTGAGTTAATGGTTCAATCCTCACAACACTATTATATTTAAGAAAATAAATTGTTACTCTTCAGAAGTTTTACTGCTTTTTTCGAGTTTAACACCGAAATGTTTTACTTCATTGGCAGTAACATTGCATGGAGAAAATTTGAAAGTAAAAGTGTTGTGTTTATTTAATGAGTCAATCGCCCCCGGTGCCTTATCAATAATCTATGTTCTCTGAACAGTCTCCGTAAAAAATCGACATGTAACTATCAAATAAGCCCATTGTTCATAGTGCAGCTAAAAATATATAAAACTACATTTTACTTCTATATTACTACTCTGGCAATTAGTTAATTAATTGTTTCAATAATAACTGGAGAATATGTAGCTTTGGCAGGTTTTGGGATTGACAAGAAGTGTTGGAATTATCGCGTATATGAGGAAACTATGCTGTTTTAATGTTTGGGTCCTAGTGTTAGATAATTAGTCAAATATTTGAATATACTTTCCAAAACTCATTCACCAACCTCACATATGTTAAGATGATAAAAGACGAAAATAATTGATCTTAACCCTAGTCAATTGTTTTTGAGTGGTAGGTCATGTATCCAAAAAATGAATAACTAAATAAGGAACCGCCACTAATCCAAGTATTGGCGCTGAAATCAAGTTTTTTTTCAAGTGTCATTGCAATCTAAATCACATTTTTTTATTTGCCTGTTATTCATTCTGTTTCAAAGTTTTAAAGCTATCGGTATGAGTGTACGGCAAACAAGTTTATGAAGCGTAATAACAGTTTTTTATGCTGAGATTTTTATATAGTTTAATATTTCTCTCAAATATTTACATAAATCAACATTTCAACTTTTCTGTCAGAACCGTCTCCGAGTATCTATGCTTCTAACAATATTCTGTATATACGAATGTATTATTCAAATTAAATAAACACTCAGCGTAGAATGGCTGATGGAGAGTTATGATCGGAGGTGAAAAATTCGATCAAACTAGGTCTAGAATGGGGGAGGTGATAAATACAGCAATTAAGCTTACTGGAACGATTTTAATTGTCCATGTCACATATAGTCTGTTTTCATCAGTCCATTTCGGTTTTAATGTTGATGTAATGAATAACACAACGTCGCATTCGAACAGGAAGATTTTTTCCTTAGAGAAATGTTAATGATGTTGAAGGAACAGGTTTCAAAACATGTAAGCTGCACCGAAGTCAGTGCAAAGGATCATCTATGAGATATGTTTTACAATTGACTAATGTGTATATTCTGCTCTGATAAGTGTCCATGATGAAATAATTTAAAGACAGGTTCGTGTTGCTATTCACTTAAATATTTGCTTTATTACTGGACTACTTGTATTTTACTGTTATATGGTTGGGATTAAATATCCCTGGAAGAAAGTTCAATTCTCGCACGTGAGAATGCAGTAACAAGTATGTATGTAAGTGCAAAAGGTGGGTAGAAAAGATGCCGGGACACAGCGGGCAAGCGTTTTTATGGGCTGACTCACGTGACCCTTAAGAGAGTAAGAGTTTGGATGCCTGACGGCAAATCCGTGAGACCCTTAAGTGACAAAGCTGCAGGCAGTCAGTGAGGGGGACGTTAATAAATTCCAATAATATATATATATATATATTTAGATTTTTCACTTATAAAATAGATCATTCAGTGAAGACCGGGGTTGTTCCAATAAAAACGAGCTCGATGATACTCGATTACAGAGTACAGAACATTTATATGTGATTTTATGAAGGCTTACCAAAGCATTCATTTCAGGACACCAATGATCACCATTAAAAATATTTTTTCTTACACATATTATTTATTCAAATTAAATGTTTTTCCTACACGTGTTTCACTACCAAGCAGTTACTTGCTTGGCAGATCATCAGGGAAATTAAATGTCTGGAATACTGGTTTCAACTGCCGACAATACACACTGTGGCGTTGCAATAGTTGAGGTCACTTAAGAAGAGAAGAGGAAAAAAAAATAGTTAAAATAAAAAAAAACAAGGAAGAACGACGATAAAAAAAGAAAGTCCTAGAAAAAGTCTTTGAAAAGTAGCTCGTGCATTATTTCTTCCACCAAGCCAACAAGCAAATAATCGGTCCCAAATACATTAAAAAAAACCCAAAAAAACGAACAATGTGCGATAATACACTTTCACGTCGGCCGGCACAATGATGAATAAATCCCCCCCCCCACAAAAAAAACCAAAAGAACTTAATCATTGAATGATTGAATGATTTAGTTCTTTTCGTGAGACCCTTAAGAGACAAGGCTGAAGCCAGTCAGTGAGGTGGACGTTAATAAATTCCAATAATATTTGATCAATTATTTTAAAGATTATAAATTCAAATTACATTTTGATGTATTTGCTAATTTAACACACATAATGGGGATTAAGTGAGGCTTTTATGGGGGCACATTTAAATATTGTATCTATGATGCAATTTTAACCATACACAGATGCCTAGCAATTGTAGAAATTTATACAAATAAACTGATTTTTAGTATGGAAAATAAAGAAATGAACAGATTATTCTTTGATTTGTGACATAACGATATTTTATGGGTTATTTCATTCTGAAAACATTGTATTTATAAAATTAAAGTATCAGTTATTTAAATCAATCCATATGCATAGCTATAAAAGCGAAACATAAGAAATAAATTTCTTCGAATTTTTTTCTTTTTTCTCATGTGATGATTTTCTAAACCATGATACGAACATAAAGTAACAGAAAACATGCGCAAAAACAGTTTTGAAGAGTGATGATTTAAGTTGCTGTTACCTTAAATACAACAAACGTGTGCTACTTTATGTTGTGTGTGCCTTATTGACAAATTCACTGTTTCTCTTTCGTTGGTATACTAATACATGCGTATTTGTGTGTGATCGAAGATAAAATGAAAATGTACTACCTGCACAGGGAATAAAACATCAGTCTTCAAATTAGAAGACTATTGTGTTAATTTCAAATAGAAAGAGAGAAGGAGAGAGTGAAAGAAAGGGACAGAGATGGAAACAAGACAACGGCGCATTATTTGAGTAATAACATGTAAAAAACACATACTCGGAGATTTATCGTACGAGTTGCTCAAACATTTTATATTAACTTTGTTTTTTTCATTAAAACGTTTTTAGTTTTTATTTGTTTTTAAATCTTATTAGAAATTATGTTTTAAAGCACAACTTTATTGAATCAAATTGTTTAATTCAGTAATAATTGATTTAAAAATTACAATTTTTTGTAAAAATAACAACCACATTTTACTGACCAATTAAATAACTGAATTTAGAATCGTGTTTATAGTATTTTATTTTTTAAATTGTTGATTTTATTTCTGGTACACCTTCTTTTTTTTCGAATTGAAAAACTTCAAATATTATTATCTTTTTACGACCGTAAGTGAGTTTAGGACTTTTTGTTTTACATTTTATGACGTAAAGGGTAAATTTTGTTTAAAAACTATGTTTTTATTATTCTGCGTGTTATTTATTTAAATAAAGGATGGGGTGATTTTCTTCCTGATTTAAAAAAAAAAAGTAAACACATATTTGACTGAGCAATTAAATAAAACAACTATCAAAAATATGCGACCGTAGCTAATATAGAAGTAAATATACTTATTTTAGTTATGAAAACAGAACGTCTTGCAATATAATTCACATTCCTGAATTTTTGAATGAGGTCAAAGTTGAATAAATAGTCGTATCATTTCTGACCCAACAGGTTACAGGTGCGTCTAGTAATATATATATATATATATATATATATATATATATATATATATATATATATATATATGGGAAGAGAAGGATGAAAGTAATCCGACGAAAATGAAAAAGGAAAACCAAAAAATGGATGTTTTTTATGTGTACATCAACGTTTCGTCTTTATTTATAAGACTTCATCAGGATGATAAAATAGAGAAAAAATGTCATGCAAGCACAGATACATGTAGGGTAGACATATTGGAAAAAATAGAATGAAATAGTGGCCAACTACTGGGTGGACGTCCCTATTTGTTGGAGAAATAGAAATGAATGTAGAAAAGAATGAGTGGGGAAAAATGGAAGGATGGGGTGAGCCAGGACTACTGTAGCTGGTGGTAAGAGAAAGAGGTTGGGGATGAGCAGGGGTAAAGTAGATGGCAGAGAGGGAGGTGAGGAAGAGGGGGGGAGGGGGTGTTTGACCAGATGGCTGCGGTTCAAGATTGAAGGGGAAAAAGTAGGTTGGAATGTGTGTGTGTGTGGGGGGTGTATGCAGGGAAAGGAGGATGGGTAGAGAGGAAGGGGGGGCTGTGATTTTGGTGGATGGGCGAAAGTTATGGTCTTAGAGAGCGTTTTGAGAAAATGAGGGAATTTAAGAAGGGGTATGGACGAAAATAGTTGAGTGGGGGAGAGGGAGGATTTGTTGTGATAGGGTGTGAAATCTTTCAAACACCTAATCAAGAACAACAAAAAATGGGCATCAAACATTGAGTATCACCCTATCATCTCCACATTATACGGGCTTCTCAAAACCCACAAACCCGACATCCCCATGCGTCCCATTGTATCAAGCACAGGTAGCACCACACACAAAATCGCACGGGCAATAGCTAACATCCTCACTCCACTAATGGGTACCATCAGTCCTTCCCACATCAAAAATTCAGGCGACCTTCTTAGCAGAATAAAAAGCATCAACGTAGAAAATAAAAATATACATAGCCTAGATGTAACTTCGCTCTACACTAACGTACCTGTTAAAAATGCCTAAACTTACTTCACACACATATAAAGAAAATAAAAACCGACCTACCTTTTCCCCCCCAACACTCTTATAGAAATAATTAGACTCATCACTGACATAACATATTTCCAATTTAACGAAGTATTCTATAAACAACAATTTGGACTCCCTATGGGCAACACCCTTAGCGATGTATTGGCCTGCCTCTTTTTAGAATTCTTAGAATCCGGTCCTTTCAAATATAGACTACCCCCTAACATCGAATACTTTAGATACATAGATGACATTTTAATTTTCCTCCCCACAGACATACAAATCAATCATGTTAAAGATAAACTCAACACAGTAGAACCCTCCATAAAATTTACCCATGAGACTGAAATAAACGGCTCTATTCCCTTCCTTGATACTCTTATAATTAAGTCCAACAACAAACTAGAATTCAAGGTACACCGCAAAAACACTCACAAAAATGACTACATAATTTCTACTCCCACCACCATAGCAAGATCAAAACAGGTATAATTATAGGCTTCTTCCTACGCGCCCTTAGAATATGTAGCCCCCTCACATAGATGAAGAAATAAAGTACATTTTTAACTCCCTAAAAACATTGCAATACCCATCACATTTTATATTAAATGCCAAGAAAAAAGCCTTCCAAATATTCTCCAGAAACACCACACAAAAAAATCAAACTCCTAACACCTCTCTAATAGACAGACCCCTTCTCCTACCCACGCACTCCAATAACACATCCATATGCAACACGCTTAACAAACTAGGCATTCCTACAGTACAAACCACATCTCAATCCATAAAACAAACTTTAAACACATCCAGACATTTCCAAAAAACACCCACATCTCATGCCGGCTTATATACTGTCCCTTGCAATGACTGCCATCAATTTTACGTGGGAGAAACACAACGTGAATTAAAGAAACGATTAAATGAACACAAAAGGGACATAAAAAACAACAACCCTTTCAGTGCACTTTTCTCCCATGCACTAGAACATGGTCATGCGTTCAAATTTGAACAAGCCAAAATCACTAAATATATCCACAACAAATCTCGGCGAAGATTATTAGAAACTGCCCTCATCACCGCCTCCACCACCATCAAGCAACGTAATGGTTTCTTTAACCTATCACCCTTAATAAGCAAGATCATCCTCACAGAACAAAGACTCTTGCCTGATCATGGTTAAACTTTTTTTCATCTCCAACCTCTATAACACTCTCCCATTTACTTTTCCCTTTCTTTTTCTCATTGAATCTTCATTTTCTCCTTACTTTTTCCTCACACTTTTAATACTGCAGTCCAAATAAACTTTCTCATGTTCCAAATATCTCAAATATTCCATACCCACCCTTTCAATCACCGCCCTCTTCCCCCCCCCCAATCCCTCACTCATTGCTATCATTTTCCAAATATTTCAAATATTTCACACCCTATCACAACAAATCCTCCTTCTCCCCCACTCAACTATTTTCTCCCATACCCCTTCTTAAATTCCCTCATTTTCTCAAAACGCTCTCTAAGACCATAACTTTCGCCCATCCACCAAAATCACAGCCCCCCTTCCTCTCTACCCATCCTCCTTTCCCTGCATACACCCCCCACACACACATTCCAACCTACTTTTTCCCCTTCAATCTTGAACCGCAGCCATCTGGTCAAACACCCCCTCCCCCCCTCTTCCTCACCTCCCTCTCTGCCATCTACTTTACCCCTGCTCATCCCCAACCTCTTTCTCTTACCACCAGCTACAGTAGTCTTGGCTCACCCCATCCTTCCATTTTTCCCCACTCATTCTTTTCTACATTCATTTCTATTTCTCCAACAAATACGGACGTCCACCCAGTAGTTGGCCACTATTTCATTCTATTTTTCCCAATATGTCTACCCTACATGTATCTGTGCTTGCATGACATTTTTTCTCTATTTTATCATCCTGATGAAGTCTTATAAATAAAGACGAAACGTTGATGTACACATAAAAAACATCCATTTTTTGGTTTTCCTTTTTCATTTTCCCATATATATATATATATATATATATATATATATATATATATATATATATATATATATATAGTACCATATGCCATGTTGAGTAGTGAGGGCTCGCCAGTTGACAACCAGAGCGACTGTTTCGGGGGTTTGAAGACAATACAGTCAACATGCTCTCTCTCTTTCTCTCTCTCTGTCTAAATATATATATATATATATATATATATATATATATATACGCATGTGTATGTGTCTGTATGCATGTGAATACACACATTTATATATATATATATATATATATATATGATTCTCTCGTTATTGTAGATGTGTAATGACTTGATTATCAGATGCACTATAGTTTCGATCGATTATAATGAAGTTTGTATATAGGATATAGACTTTTGGATAGTGTATCATTAATTTTGAATAACAATGCAAACTCTTTTCACCAAGCAGATAGTATATGTAAATATTTTAGATGGTTGTATACTTATTTTTTAGATGGTTGTCTACACTAGGGCTTGCGAATATAGTCTACCACACGACTTGTGTATTACTCTATACGTGTGTGTTTGTGTGTGTGTGAACATCGACTGGTATCTGGTGTCAATATAATTGTGGATGTGTTTTATCATTGATTCTTTGAAATAAACTGATTTTACAATATTGTTATTCAACAGAATATTTGCACACTTAAGCGTAACCAACCCCTTTACAGTCCGAATTGTAAGTTCTACGTCTAAATCAAACTAAACTTTCGATTTACATTTTGTACATTAAATTAAGTGTTGATCCGTGTGTAATACTGCTTTTTTAGAAATTCCTACTCCGATTAAATAATCATTCTCTGTTTTTAATAATAAACTTATTAATAAGAGATTTTAACGTGAATGAATTCAATTTTGCTAGCCCAAAAAACAAAACCAGAAAGAAAAAAATACGCAAGCTCCCGTCTTTATTTATTGATTAAACTGAATTGTTGGAAAAAAGAATGACCCGATTGTCCTAAACAATTGGGAATCTATTTTAGCAGGCTATTATTATTACAATTGCAATCTCTTTCATTGTCCTCAAGACCAAATATCTAACTCTTGCACTATGTCGATTGGAGGGAAATATATTAACCCACATTCTGATACTGCTAAATACTTATGATAAACTGTTGTATGTTTGATATATCAGTAGAGAGTATACATTTGAATCCATCTATACACACTTTTAATTGACTTAATTTATGTTTTCTACTATACAATTGGTAAAGAAACTTGACGCTGTGTATATACAAATGATAAGAGCTGCTCATAAAAGTTTAGAGCAGCATTTTACAAACCGCTTCTTTAGATCTCGGCAGAGAGAAGAAAAATACTTGTGTGCCACTGTTGGATTAGGGTTAAAGATGGAATCAGCTGCAATGTTCTGTTATGTATGTGAAAAACAATGATGTCACTAAGTGGAGAGATCGCCCGAACTTTCATTACACAACTAGCAGAGGAGACAAAATACACCTACCTGATATGGAACTGCAATTTTGCCGCATCAACTCTTTAAAGAGAATCGTTGAGAATAATAAAAGTATTTCGGCATTAAAACCGAAACGAGTTGATATACCATGAAGCAGAAACACCTGAAATAATCGTTAAGACAAAATAACAACACTTTTGATTTATTAAAGATCTAGAAAACTTCTCAAACTTTCATCTTAAAGATTAATGTTCTTTGATTGCTTTATATTTTGTGACTAAAGCGACTATTATTAGTTTTGAAGGTTTCTTATAAAACAATAGTTATGTGCATTTTTTCGGAAATCAGTCGTTTGTGGTAAAAGATGTTAAAATCAACATATAATATTTTCCATTTCTCCTGAATACTAACCCAGGCTGATAATACTAAATCTACAGTGAAAAGGGATATAGACTAAAAATATATTTAAACAAAGAACACGAAAAGAGAAACATCAATTCGTAAGATATTGAAAAACAAGATATTGTCGAGAAGAAGTTAACGGAAAAATAGATGGAAGTACATATATATGCAAAACATGAAAGTTGGGCATTGCTAGCCTACCCATTTCTTTGTGTTAGCATGTTCATCATTATTAGACTGGTTAGTGCTAAGGAATAGGGGAAACATACAAATTTAGGTAATCATGGTCTTTTCTAAGTAAAACAATTTGATTAAAAAAAAAGAAAAGCGTACCTGGAATTGTGAGTTGTAACTTTTTAGAGTCCTACATAATAAATGAATTATACGTGTGTTACTGTATATATGTAACTACCTTAGTTGATATTTTCTAAATGTTCAGCCCGGCTTTCATGCTGACACATCCCTTGTAAATATAATACTTTCGGTATACCATAGTAATGAAGAAAAGAAATGGAGTGGCTATTATTTATAGATTTTGGACTGGTTTAGGTTTCTTAATCGTTGTTATTAATTGATGTTTCGGCCTAAGATGAAATGATGATGTGAATTTCGCATAAAACATGCAGATTACAATTAACTGCGTTTGTATCTTAATTCAAATGTAAACCCTGGATAACCATTGTAAATATTAGCTAATGTTTAAAAAATGAATTGGTCCTACAATCAGACGTAACAATCTGTTAAAATCAGATATATCGTTGTCAGATAATATAGGATGGGATTAAAGATAATGCTTTGGCTGTAATAAGGAAATGAATCAATATCATATAGTAGTTAAAATAATTTTGCTAATATATTACTACATCTACCTTCACAATTGAGAAGGTAATCTGTGGGTAGATTGTATCATGACCACACAACAGATAGAATACTACTCCAGAGGAGGTGTTAATACCTGGGATGAACATATACTACACCATTCCCTAAAGAGAAAGTAATATCTTGGTGGATGGTCTCAGGACAACAGTAAATGTACTATGATTTCTTCCAAAAGAGAAGGATGGTCTAATGACAGTGGACGTAAACTATCCTACGCATTCCAAAAGAAGGCGGTAATGCCCGGAAAATAGTATGAAACAGATACTCCATTATCCTTCAATCGAGCATTGACAGATAGTTAATTTATCCGTAATAGTATAGTAAACTGAATTAAGCATTAAAAACTGTATAATAGTACAATTAATTTATATAATCGACTTCAGACAAATTCACCCTAAAACTCCATTTGTTATAGATTAACGAACATTTAAATAATATTCCGACAGGTTTATTTAGTGTTAAATCTTAAATCAACAGTGTAAATGTTACGGTAAATTTAGCAAATAATATATATGAGCCGTACATGAAAGTAAAATATAATGCAAAACACATGCACTCAAAATCGTACACGTAGAACAGCGAAACATGAAAAAAAGTCGTGAAAAAGAATAATGAGAATTTACATCGATCATTTATTAGACTGACCACAGAAATAGCGCACGAAACATCGTGAAATAGCTAAGGAAAAGATAACTTAACAGAGAAACAAAACCACTAAAACAATTTAATCTGAACGAACTAGATAAAAGCAATGATAGATAAAATCCAGGAAAACAGTAAATGTGTACTCTGTATACAAAGAATGAAACGAAATACACCATAATAAACCAATGCAGAAAACTAGCACCCCTCAAAAAAGCAAAATAAGATATTATTAAGTTGGTGATATTGTCTACTCGGAAATATGTAAACGAATGCACTTAGAATATTGCGACAAAAAGACATACTATCCCCTGAGACATAGAACTACAAACAGACAAAGGTATCCAAGTAAAACAACCTGGAGATAATAATAGGTAACAAGCAGGAAACACCTGCCAAATAGTCGATTTCGCCGTCTCAACCGATCACAGAACGGAGACCAAGGAAGCAAGAAAACTGAGAAAACACATGGAGCTTACCAGAAAACTAATAGAATATTTAATATAAAGAATATATTTGTAAGTTTGGTAATAGTAAAAGCACTAGAAACAGTTAGGAAAACTTGGAAAAATGACTGGGAGAAATCTGAATACAAGGGAAAGATAATTTGTGTAATTTGGATTATTCGGACTATTGGTCTCATCTTGAGTGTTATTCTCACAACGTTTCGGATGCTGAAACCTCCGGTCTTCTTCAGGTGTGTCTTGTCGAATACGGGAATATTTCTGTAGAACTCGGGAATATGGACGGAATTTCGAATAGAACTATTCATTTAATCTATGGGGGTTGCATACTCTTGTTCAGTCAGCCACGACTTGGAGAAACTTTCAGTAATTCCCAATTCTTTGTATCGCCTTCGCCGATGACTTGACCTTCAACCTTCAGCTAATTATCATATAGAACTGAATTTCACTTAGTACTATATCCATTTAGTCATTGGTCTTTGCGGACAATACAAGTATGACTTTTGGGAGTATAAACCTATTATTGTTTTAATGTTCAATATTACTACACATCACTATATATGAGTACTATTTTATTGTGACACATCACTATATATATATATATATATATATATATATATATATATATATATATATATATATATATTATAGCCTTACATATTATTTATAATTAATGGTTTCCATGTTTTATTACATTTTATACACGGTCTGCTTTGTAAATCATTGTCGCCCAACATGTGCGATGTTTCTTTGGGTTGTCATACTCTCCACCTTTCTTATCTATCTATAATGTTTACATTAATTTAAAGTAGAAATTATTTTCCCTCCATATGTGGTCAGCTATACCCGACGTTTCGATATCTCCACGTATTACGGTTTTCTCGTTTTAATCTAGCCTTACTTTTAATGGGCGACACGTCTCACTATTGTATATTTTCCCACACTTACATGGTATCGCATACACACAGTTCTTAGTCATACATTTTTCCGTTGGCAGTTTGACTCTCATAAGATGCTTTCGGAGAGTTAGGTCACTCCTGAATACTATTCTGATGTTAGAAGATTTTATATTCTTCGGATGTTTACTGACAAGCCCTTCATATACGCTATGCAAACTGTGTTATTTTTTTGTTGTTGTGTTGTTTGGTGTTTAGATACTGTCTAGTGAAAATTGGCTTTTGATATACAGAGTACCTACACCCCTGATCAGTACGTGTTATCAGTACATCTAGGCAGGATAATTTGTTTGTAAGTTCCTTTTCCAATGTGAACTGTATAAATGATCGAATAGAGTTCACATGGTTAAGTAATGTTTGAACATCGTCCTGGTGAGGCCAGAGTATGAATGTATTATTCACATATTGTAGCCACATTGTTGGCTTTAGTTGTGTTGATCCTAACGCCATTTCCTCTAAGTATTCCATGTATACATTGACTTGTACTGAGGACGATGTTGATCCCATAGCTAGACCTTCTTCCTGCCGGTATATATTAGTTCCCATCACGAAGTATGTGGTTTCTACACAAATTGTAAACATCTTCATTCCATTATCAATTGGGATACGAGGAAATGGCGTTAGGATCAAAGCCACTAAAGTGAACAATGTGACTACGATATGTGGATGACACATTCATACTATTGTTTTTCCAAGTTTAGTAAAATATATTGTCGTCTGCTATCAACAAATTGCTGATTATATGATTACAAACTTAAGCTGGAAATCTTTACTAATTCGTTTTAATAGTTTAAACCTATTTAAAACGACACTATATCTACTATATTTAATGTATTAGGGACCATTCAAGACACGCCAGGAAATAAAGGCAATGATATTTTCAAGGTTACGAAAGGTCAAGGTACTATGTCAGAAAAAAGGTAAATGTAAAATAACGAGCATGTGGAGATGTAGTTTTAACGGCTGACAATACGGATAAATATAGATGAGGCAAAGACAACAAAAAATATGGCCAGACAGAAAATTGTGATAATAGCGTTATGCTGAAGCTAATCAGACTGCCAGACAGCCAAGTCTCACTGACCTGTTTCATAATGCATCTAAAAAATCTTACTACACAATGGGCAATAACCCTTTATTGCGAGACTGATCTGATAACAAAACAAGAACTTGTATACGTTTTGTAAGGTGGTGTCAAATGTGTTCTTTTCTTGCAACATGCTGATTATATCATATATCTAAACGCAAATTATGTTTACTATACAAATAAATTGTTTCAAACCGTATATATATATATATATATATATATATATATATATATATATATATATCAATATATATATCACATTGTTGTTAATATTTAAATGGCGATGCTTATGCATACTGAATATACACACCCTTAGTATATCCTTACTTGTTTCTTTATTTCCAAGGTTTACCTTTACATTTTTTGTCTTGCATTTTATTTATTTATGAGTCAGCACAATTCGATTACTTATGCGAAGGATCAATAACAAGTATTTATAAACATTAGATTTAAAAACGACTATGTTGTGATCAGCAGGGAATAAACAAACTCTATGATATATATATATATATATATATATATATATATATATATATATATATATATATATATTTGAAGTTAAGCTTTTAATCTGTCATTTTATAGTAAACGTTTTATTGGCAATTTTAGTGAAAGTATTCACGTGAGTAGACTAATAAATCTGACAGGCATATAAAGTCACTAAATATATCGAGTTCGAATGATAATCTTGGCATTTTCAGCATTATTACTGAAATCAAATAACATATTTGTTTATGTAAAACAACAACTTGCCGGGTTATTTTATCTTAAGACACAAGACAATGTAAATGATAAATTTTCACAAATTGTTAAATACGTTTAGATGGAATGAAAAATTAAATCTCAATGACTATAATAATTGTATTTGTTCGTAAATGACTACAGATAAATCTGCTAAGATTTGAATTCCAATCTTAACCAATGTGGCAGCAGAACCTTATTTAAGGACGACTATCACTCTTGTAGACGTAGAGGATTGCGTCAGGTGTGATATACTTTCTGGAGCGGTAGAATGATCCAAGGTTTTTCAGAGGTCTTAGCAACACATCTGATGTAAGTCTTCTACTTCAAGTCTGAAAAGAAGGTTAGTCCCAGCAGTTTATCAAAGAAGTTGGCTTCCTCAAAGGAAAATCCGTTTATTTCAACTGAGACATAGTGGAGATCAGGGCGTTTGTAGTGAAAGGAAGAAGGCTTGGTCGTTGACGTATTCTAAGTAACCAGCCACTTTTTCCTCCATTACACCATTTGCTCCAGGTTGCAACAGAGAACGAGAGAGATAGACAGATACAGAGACAGAGACAGATACAGAGAGAAGGAGAGAAAGAGACAGACAGACATAAAGAACCTGATCATTAATACTTTTTAAGGTGTTTCTATTCATGGTTGTGTCATCAGCATAAATGTCGACAAATGAACTTAGGATATGGCTTGGAGATGATTTATGAAAATCAGGAAGAGGGTTGGGCCAAGAATAGGAACCCCGACGCACGCCGGCGTTACTACTGTGTACTTTAGACTTCTGTCCATCAACAACTACTTTTTATAAATCTATCAGAGAGAAAGGATTTGATTGTTGCAAGTACTTTTCAAGATATTCCATTGCTACCGGCCTTATGAAGTAAACCTTTATGCGAAACCCTGTCAAAAGCCTTTGATATGTCAAAACATATTGCTCTAGAAATGAATGCCCCGTCAATAGATTAAATTATCCTTTGTGATATTACAGTAAGCACATCACCTGTAGATCTAGCAAGACGAAAGCCATATTGCTTGATACGTAGTAGGCTGCTTTTGCTAAGGTACTAAACAACTGCTTGGTTGATAACATATTCAAGCAGCTTACTTATGACACACAGAAGACTGATTGGTCTGTACTGAGATTCAGTCACCAGTATTTTTTAAAAATATTGTACAGACAGACGAGGTTTTCCAAGGTGGTTGGAGAATTTCCGCTTTAAGCAACGATTGAACAGCTTTGTGAGAATAGGAGCTAGTTCAGGTTGCAGTTTTTTAATCACGGTGATTGGGATGATGTCAGAGCTAGTTGTTTTGCTGGCATCAATGTTTCGGATAAGTTTGGCAACATCCTGGATAGATATGTGGACGTCGCTCAGGGTGTTTTCAGTCATGGTGGGAATTAATGTGGTAAGCGGCCCTGATCGCAAAAGGGTGGAATTCGGAGTAAAGTTCTTTACACAAATTCGGGCTTCGTTTGACGCTGAGGAAAACACCTCGGGTTCATTGATTATTGTTAGAATATAGTATGCGCTTTTCTTCAGGACCCTATTTGAATACATCAGAACTCGTGGGGACCAAGCTTCTGCTCGGCCACTCTGGATTCTATAGATTGGGCATACTTTTCTTTTGCGCTGTTTATAGCCCTTTTGCAGTAATTATTGTCAGTTCTAAAGGCGGCATTGGTTTCAGAACATCTATTTTTTAAAAGTCTATTGAAATAGTGGTTTCTGTGAACGATGGCAGCGGCACATTCAGAGGTGTACCACGGCTGGGAGTTTGGTTTTTGTTTTAAATTTCTTGGGGGGGTATGAAGTTCTCAATACAAGCGAGTAGTCAATCAGTAAAATCGGATGTGATACAGGACACACTCTGCTTTAACATGGAATGTAGGCGGGGTCTAATATGAAGGATCTGAGGTTGTCTCAGTCTGACATCAGGTATCGATACACTGTGTGATGTAGAGGGACTTCAGAAGATTTTTTGCACTTTGTGTCTTAGTGGAGACAGGACAGAGAGTGGGCATAGTTCAGGACAAGTTGTTAAAAAAATATCAAGAAAACTTGAAAAATGTTCGTCATCATGAGCAAAAGGGTGAGCAAACAGGATATTGTTAATTTTGTCAGAATTTTGCTCAATGACAGTAACCCCGTCGGAGAGGGGAGGATAAAGACAAAACATGAAAACGTGTACCTCCAGCACCTTTATTAGTGACATGGTAACAAAAATAGAGAGAGAATTACTACAATTTTTACTACTGTTCATACTACACTGCCACCCCAGGGGACAGCGTTGTATTTCCCTTTTGACAGAAACGTCACTCATACGATGAAGAGTAAATGTCAAAATTAGGAGAAGCGAGAGTTACATAGCTGCTGAAAGTTCATCCCTACTAGATTTTATAATCTCCATTAGTTTTTTGCGAGCATAAAAACCTTCTAAGTTATGTACTTAGAATAAGATTTCAAGTCTCATAAAGAAAAATGTTGTTTTTTAAGCTACTTTCACCTCCCATATTTTGATGGACCAGAATGAATCAAAGTAGATCTCAAACTCCTGGAAGTAAATCGCACTGTGATTGATGGGTAGAAATCGATTTATTGTACATTGGAGCATTTTGAAAATAGGGAGGTGAATCAAGAAAAAAGAGAAAACAAAACAAACAAAAGCAAAGAATAAATGGACATAGAACAACATAACAAAATAAATAAAAAGAGTTATAAAAGAATGAAAACATGAAAAAATAAATTAAAATTGCATCGAAAGAAAGGAATTACACGCCTGTATTTACACAAAAGTTTACATAAGTTTAACAAGAATGAACAAATAAAATTAGCTAAGAGAGGTACAAACATTGGGCTGTTTTCTTGTTGTTTTGTCTGTTTTTCTCTTTTCATTGAATGACATTGGATACAAACATTACATTTCTTGATTTGCTTCGTCATTATATTTATATCAAATGAAACAATATTTAAACCACTATTAAACTAGTGTAAATAACGGATAGGAAAGGGACAAAATACTGGATATTTAAAAATACATGTGTGTAAAAGAATTAATGACTGACTTTGTCTAAGGAATGGAATGAGTAGGTACGCTATGACTGGGGGGGGGCAGAATTCAAGAGTTGACCCGAAGAGTCGTTCACCACTGTTCTTGAGGTCCATTACGGAGAAATTGGCGATAACCCAATCGTTACCTATGAAAATGCGGTTGATCTTCGAACCGACGATAATTCCAGAAAAGCGAAGATTGTGCGGCCATTTCCGAGCATCCGATGTGGCCCTGACCGAGATAGCCCGCAGTTTATGGCTAAGTCATCCGCGTGGAGTCGTTAAGAAGTGTTATCTTACATCTTAAGAGGCGTTACATAAAGGGACGTTGATGTGGGCAACACAAAAATACCGATGGATATTTTTTGGTAGAAAAGAAAAGAATGTTAAATATGTGGTGGTTACGTTATTAGTCTACATGTTTGTTAAAATCTATTTATTCAATTAGATCTGACGTAATGTTCTAAACAGGATATGTTTCAAGACAGGGTGCATGTTGAGGTTACATTGTTGGTAAAGTTGTCAAATTAGCTAAGACTTCATGAATATAAGACATGATAACAATTAGGCGGTGATTACGTCATACATACGATTAAGAGAGTGGTGGTTCCTGGTAAATATGTATCTTTCTGGAAGCCTCCGTTTGAAAAGACGCGTTTTAAAATTGTTTGAGGAAACGTTAAACAATTGATCATAAGCTTAAAACAAGTCTCTCTGTCTCTTTTTGTCTCCTTTTATATTCCAGCACTCGACGCTCAGGTGCAGCTGATAAAAAGAAATAATCCATTTTCTAAGATCTAATTCGAAGAAAGCATCGTATAAATTGTATAAGACATGACATAGAGGTAAACTCAGGGACATGCCATCCTATGTAACACCATAAATAAACCCAGATAACAAACAATAAATGTTGTTGTCTTCGGAATATTAGTGATAGTTTTCCTATCTTGCCAATCAAAATTACTGAGGGAATTAAATGTTCAGGATACAAAAATGCTTCTAAAAGTGTAATATTTCTATTATTATCTGTTGCTAATAAAACCATAATTTTAACGACAAACTTTTTCTGAAACGTTTAATATTCCTATTATTATTTGTTGCTAATAAAACCATTATTTTAACCACAAAATGATTTTTAAACGTTTAATATTCCTATTATTATTTGTTGGTAATTCTTATTTGTTGCAAATAAACCCATCATTTTAATTACAAAATGTTTCTGAAACGTGTAATATTCCTATTTTCATTTGTTGCTAATAAAACCATTATTTTAACTACAAAATGTTTCTGAAACGTTTAATATTCTTATCATTATGTGTTGCTAATAAAACCCATTATTTAAACTACAAAATGTTTCTGAAACGTTTAATATTCCTATTATTATTTGTTGCTAATAATGTTATATCATGACGGACGTAACTTGTGGGATTATAAAAAAACCTTTAATGAGAGTGTTAGATAAGGGCTCTGTCAGAGATGGATGCATCTGTGGAAGTCGGGTTTGACTTGCGCGAATTAACGCGGGGCAGTCGAGTGGAGAA
This sequence comes from Sepiola atlantica, assembly GCA_963556195.1. Classification (NCBI taxonomy): domain Eukaryota; kingdom Metazoa; phylum Mollusca; class Cephalopoda; order Sepiida; family Sepiolidae; genus Sepiola; species Sepiola atlantica. The sequence goes on along the minus strand of OY744518.1, from coordinate 97,403,535 downwards.
CAAGGTGTGTTCTCACCGTCGGAGCTGGCAGACATGACAAGGTTACCGAGTGATGAGACCTGAGTTCAGAGGGGTCAGTCTGCAGCTGTGAAAGGCTCTGCGACTTTGCGTGGGAAACCGAGGGATATATGACGTCATTCGCTCTCGCGAGAAGCGAATTTGAGGCAGTCTGGTTACAGAGGGCGAACTGTTAAGACGTGTGATTCCAATGTAGGAATACGGAAGATTTCCCTAATGGGAAGACAAGCGCAAGAATCCTCCCCCCTCTATAGGAATAGTTAGGAAAACATTAATAATCTAACTACGATATTCTAATCTATCTCTCTCTCGCTCTCTCTCTCTCTCTCTCTCTCTCTCTCTCTCAACGATGGCAAAATACCTCCACGGCAATAGAAACTGTCGCCGAATAAAAAAATTTTTTTTTAAATGAATAGATTGTTGTCTTATGAAGCGAGGAAGGTCTTTTGTTACAAACAGCTCACGGAGATAGCCACTACAGTGCAGAGGCGAGGAAGGTGCTCAACCACTAGACGAAAGAGCAAACCGAGAAGATACGAAGGTATGAATTATTTAAAGGAGCTATGCTACAATAAAACCATTATTTAAACCACAAAATTTTTCGGAAACGTTTAATATTCCTATTATAATTTGTTGATAATAAAAACATTATTTTAACCACGAAATGATTTTGGAACGTTTAATATTCCTATTATTATTTGTTGCTAATAAAACCATTATTTTAACCACAAAATTCTTCTGAAACGTGTAATATTCCTATTATTATTTGTTGCTGATAAAACCATTATTTTAACCACAAAATGATTTTGAAACGTTTACTATTCCTATTTTATTTGTTGCTAATAAACCCATTATTTTACCCACAAAATTCTTCTGAAACGTTTAATATTCCTATTATTATTTGTTGATAATAAAACCATTATTTTAACACCAAAATTCTTCTGAAACGTTTAATAATCCTATTATTATTTGTTGGTAATTATTATTTGTTGCAAATAAACCCATCATTTTAATTACAAAATGTTTCTGAAACGTGTAATATTTCTTATTTTTATTTGTTGCTAATAAAACCATTATTTTAACAACAAAATGTTTCTGAAACGTTTAATATTTCTATTATTATTTGTTACTAATAAAACCATAATTTTAACCACAAAATGTTTCTGAAACGTTTAATATTTCTATTATTATTTCTTGCTAATAAAACCATTATTTTAACCACAAAATGTTTCTGTAACGTTTAATATTTGTATTATTATTTGTTGATAATAAAACCATTATTTTAACCACAAAATGATGTTGAAACGTTAATATTCCTAGTATTATTTGTTGGTAATAAAACCATTATTCTTACCACACAATGATTTTGAAACGTATAATATTCCTATTATTATTTGTTGCTAAGAAACCCATTATTTTAATACGAAATGTTTCTGAAACATTTAATATTCCTATTATTATTTGTTGAAAATAAACCCATTATTTTAACCACGAAATGTTTCTGAAACATTTAATATTCCTATTATTATTTGTTGCAAATAAAACCATTATTCTTACCACACAATAGTTTTTAAACATTTAATATTCTTATTATTATTTGCTTGTAATAAAACCATTATTTTAACCACAAAATGTTTCTGTAACGTTTAATAATCCTCTTATTATTTGTTGATAATAAAACCATTATTTTAACCACAAAATGATGTTGAAACGTTAATATTCTTATCATTTGTTGCTAATAAAACCATTATTTTAACCACAAAATTCTTCTGAAACGTTTAATATTCCCATTATTATTTGTTGCTAATAAACACATTATTTTAACCACAAAATGTTTCTGAAACGTGTAATATTCCTATTATCATGTGTTTCTAATAAACTCATTATTTTAACCACGAAATGATTTCTTATTATTTTGACCAAACGTCTGCTTTTTTTATCGTGGTTTTAATAATTCAGAATAGTCTGAAAAAGTAACATATAAACATATTTTCCGTTAATACTGCAAAGGCTCCTTAGAAAATAATCACACATAATATGACATTAAAATAAAAATAGAAATAGAAAATCTTTTAGTAGTAATAACACTTGTAATAATAGACCTAGGGGTCCTACTAATAATGAGAGACAGGCAACCCTCAACAACTTTAATCACGTAAAAGGCTAAAGAGAAAAAATAATATCTGGTTCAATTCCCCATGTAATAACAATGTAAAAATACATATCCCGAGATAATTCTTTAAAATTATAGACACATTATAAGTACACACATAGATATTGTATTATCTTAAATAAAAACTATAAACCATCCCTTACTCTACAATGCTCAACATAGTCCAAACACTAATAACTTCTAACAATAAGAAAAACAAATATGTTTAGACATATACATATAGCCTCTATTAACAATTGCAACTGCCAAAGCTCACTGCAATAGTCGTTCAACGATGATTGTATGCACAAAGATATAATATATGCAAGCACAGTAAACCATTTTCTTCGCCAGACTAACGCACTAAATAATACTAGTACATACACTTTATCCATCTGTATCTCAACATGATTCACATGATTTAACTTAAAACATTACTTTTACTAGCACATCGGTTAGTAACATTTTCACCCAAAGTACCTCGTGCCAAATAATTACCCTTTTCAAATAACTTAACTCCCCTCTCTAACAAGCAGATTGATGTTTTCACTCTGCGCGGAGATAATAAATAGCATGACGAACGTAATAATTACTCCCTCTAAAATACATAGCTATGGCTGTAGGAGAATCCGCTTATCCATTGAAACACAGCATCTCAAAGCATATATCTTCTTTTAATAGGAATGACGATAATAATTAAGACAACTCTCTAATTAACTTAATTAAGAATTTAAAATCGAAAAATATCCCATACTCAATAGACTGCTTAATCTTGAAGAAGTCAGTGTCTTTCTATATGTAGTTATACATCTCCTCGTCCCCCCTCAATATTACATCCCAACACCTCTGTATTTATAAAACCTCCTCCCCTTTACACCCTCACACTTCCAGATCGTTCTGTTTAATTGTCATCGGATTTTCCTGTTTCATTTTTATCCATCTCATTATATTTTACTGCCCTCATATATTTTTCTTTTCTCTTTTTCTTTTTCCTCTCTTTCTCACTACTTTTTCTATTATTTTTTTCTATTATTCTCTTCTGTCTCTTTTTCTCTTAATATACTTATATTTTTATAATTCATTAAAATTACTTCATTGTATATTCTGTCCGTCGATGGAGCACCTGATCGGCAATGGATCGTTTTGTTTTTCTTGGATTTATAGAAATTTTCTGGAAATATATTCATATGTATTTTTGGTGAGTCATTTTATTAGAAATTTACTTATTTTGGATTTTGCATTTATTGATATTTCACATTTGTTATCTTTACTGCTCCATCTCTATGGATTACATTCTAATCTTCATCTGATTCCTTGGATATTTACATGAACAAATCATACTTTTTCATTA
>OY744518.1:97335014-97397514 GCA_963556195.1 Sepiola atlantica | reverse complement strand
TATATATATATGCATTTATATTAAAAGTTTTTTTTATATTCAAAATATAAATTTTATAACATAAATCAATTATAATAGTTCAATAGTGTGAAGCTGAAGCTATGGTATGGAATATTTGTATATAATTGTTATGGACCCGTTTAGGGGTACCAACAATGAAATAAAAGAACAACATGTTTAGAGATAATAATAACGAATTGTATTAAACAGAGAAATTATACACAAGTCAGTGTTGGCAGGGCTAGTGCCTAAATGTGCCTTCAAATGTTCTCCCGGCAAAATTGGTATTTATGGTAGCCGGTTGCTACCATTTAGTTATTATTAAAGGGTAGGTAGGTTCACCCACAACACCCGCCTTCCGAAACTCATTCCCCCGGAATCTCAAGGTATATCTTTTTCCTAGGATTCACCTCGAAACTCCCGGTTAATTTACGTTTTTTTGATGAACGTCTCTGTTCCGGAGGCGTTTTTGGTGTTGGCAGCTCAAACGTGTCGTATAGATCTTCCATGGTGGTCTTACTCTGATCCGATGGGCCTTCCCCTGGGTCGACCGACATGCGACGACGTATTTGGTTAATGTGTTTTTTACAGGTGCCTCTAGGACTCTCTACATAGTATACCATCCGCCCCAATCTTTTTTGTACCTTTCCCACTTCCCACACGGTTTTGTTTTTATGGTGTTCCTGGAAGAACACCTTCTCTCCATCCTCATAACTCTTCTTTGGTTCCGTAATGTTGGTCGATTTCCCCTGTTTTGGTAAAAGTTTGTCGAATACCGACTTTATTTTTCTTTCAAACATTACTTCCGCCGGTGGTACTTGGGCTGGTGTGTTTTCGTTGGGTGTAATTCTATACACTTGAAGGAACTGCTGGAGTGCCTTTTCTCTCGGCGTGCCTGTCGATTTTTCCAACGCTCTCTTCAAGGTATCAACAAATTTTTCTGCCTGTCCGTTTGACCTCGGATGGTAAGTCGGAGTGGTAATATGTTTAATTTGAAAGTTTTCACAAAATTCATTGAACTCTCGTGAAGTAAATTGTATACTGTTGTCCGATACGAATCGGGCAAACAGTTCATGCAACGCGCATATTGTGACATCCGTTGTTGTGTTTTTACATCTAACAACTTCTGGCCATTTTGAGTAGCTGTCAACTATAATTAAATAGTAGAAGCCTTCCAATGGCCCCGCAAAATCTATGTGAATCCGGGACCATGGTTGCTCTGCCTTTGGTCATAAACAGTACTGAATAGGTGGTGCTTTCGCTGCCGACGCGCAGCCCGAACAGACCTTCACCCTCGTCCCTATGTCCCTGTCCATGTTTTCCCAATACACATAAGATCTCATTAGGCTCTTCATGCGCGTTGCTCCGGGATGCCCCTCATGGAAATCCTTCAGGATTTTTTTTTAGCGTAGTTGGGATTACTACTCGCTCCCGGTATAATAATATGTCGCAACAGACTGAAAAAGCTTCTGCCGTTTGCTCATCGTCTGTTTGTAATTTATTTTTAATTTCGATAATAGAATTATCTTCTCTTGCCTCTTTTTGTATATCGCCAAGTGTGACTGGCAACTCTTTTATTGTGTTACACAGTACTTTACTATAGTCATATTCAGACCGAAGGGATGCTATAACTGTATCCTCGAGCGGTTCCGTGTACTTTGGGATTAGCCGCGATAAACCATCTGCGTGTCCTAGTCTTTTTGACGGTAAAAATCCCATCTCAAAGTCATAATTTAACAGAATTATACCCCGTCTCTGTAGGCGGTTTGCTGTGTAGGTTGGCAAGCCTTTTTTTAATCCAAAGATTGTGATGAGTGGCTTATGGTCTGTTTGTAGGATAAAAAGACGGCCGTGTAGATACCTGTGAAATTTGGTCATTGCGAACACAATACCCAACGCTTCTTTTTCAATCTGAGAGTAATTTTTCTCTGCAGGAAGTAAAGTTCTTGAAGCGTGTGCTATGGGTTTCATCGAGCCATCCGACATTTTATGCAAAATGCACGCCCCAATGCCGTAGGAGCTGGCGTCACTTGCAACAATAGTTTTTTAGCTCTGGATTAAAATGAGTAAAAAATAATTCTGAAGTTAACTTCCTTTTTAGGTTGTCAAATGCAGATTGACAGTCGGCGGACCATTCCCATTTACTATCTTTCTTAAGTAACTCATTTAAGGGGGCTCGCCATTTGTGCATACTGGGAATTAATTTTTCGTAATAGTTTGCGAGACCCAGGAAGCATTGTAGTTTGGTAACGTTGTTCGGTTCGGGCATATTCTTGATGGTTATAGATCTTTCTGGGTCGTGACATCTTCCACTCTTATCAATGACATGCCCCAAGTATTTGATCTCTTCTAGAAAGAATTCACACTTTGACTCCTTGAGTGTAAAACCAAAATCGCTTATCCTTTCGAATACTTTGTTTACGTGCTCACAGTGCTCCCGACGTTCGTACTTTTCATTAAGATATCGTCAAGGGTAGCCGATCGAAAAATTGAGCCCGCTCAACATCGTGTCGATTACCTGCTGAAAAATCGACGGGGCCACTTTAATTCCAAAAGGGAGACGATTGAACTTTAGTAGTCCCCTGGGTGTCGAAATACAGAGAAGCTTAGAGCTATCTTCCTCTACAGGTATTTGCAGATAGGCTTCACTCAAGTCAATTTTTAGGAACAGTTTTCCACCATTTAATTTTGTGAAAACCTCTTCTGGAGTCGGCAGAGGATAGTGATAATCTTTCACCGCATCGTTCAAACCGGTTGAGGAATCGGCACACACTCTAATCTCTCCAGATTTTTTCTTCACGTAGACAGTTTGGCCCGCCTTTCCGAGTAGTCAACTGGTGTTAAAATACCTTTCTTCACCAACCGGTCTATTTCTGCATTAATTTTTTCAAAAGAGGCAATAGTACACTTCGTTTTCTCTTAAAAACGGGATTCTTATTTTCAATTAGTTCAAAACTCGCCTTCATTTTAGTACTGCGTCCTAATTCATTATAACACACATTGGGGGATGACTCTTTCAAATGCTTCTTCAATTTTTCTGCTTCAGCAGAAAAGTTCTATATTCGTTGACAATAGGCGCTTATCGGCGAATCCCAGAGCTGGAAGTGCTGAATCCAATCTGAACCGAACAAATTTCCTGTATTTTTTTATTACGAACATGCGTAATTTTAATGTCTTATTTTTTAGTGTCACTTTTGAAATGACTTCCCCTTCAAAGTTTATTTTCTCTCCGGTTACCGATCGAGCCACTTTATCTGTGCGTAGCATAGTCGGTCTGCCGATCTTTTTCCAGGTATTAATATTAACAATTGATAGGTCAGACCCTGAATCAAGCTGTGGTTTAACATATTGATTGTTCATTTTTACGGTAACATACTTTCGTATGTTTAGGTTGCCACCATTAATTCTGGTTGTTTTTATGTAACTTTTTTTCTAGTGTTACTCCTGCAATGTGAGGCTTTGTGTCCCATTTTATGGCATTTGTCATAATTTTTTCGTTTAAAAGGACACTTCTGGTACCAATGTAGGTCCCCGCAACCCCAACAAGGTTGGTTTGGCAATTTTTCATCCGACCTTTGAGGCAAATCCTTCCTGAAATTTTCCTTCGAAGAGTAGGATTTTTTTGAAAAACGACGAACATTTTGAATATTAGAATTTGCTGCTTCCTCTATTTCTTTAGCTTCCTTTTTCTCGGAAATATGTCGTTGACAGCTTTCGGCCAGTTGTTACAATGTTAAATTTGGCTCGGTTTCAAGTTTGCTTATTGCACGTCTTCTTAACTCTACACTGTTTTGCGAGACGAGCCCTTGAACAAATATTAATACTTTGAAATTGTCCGCTGTCAAGGATGATAACTTAAAGTCGTCACAATGTTTATTGACGATCGAAGCAAACGTTGAGTAATCCTGGCTTTATTTTCGCGTTAGGTTCATACATTTCCACCTTTTGTGGAATAAACTTTTTGGGGGGCAATATAGTTTAATTAACATTTTAATGGTTTCAGTGAAAGATAGTTCGCCCGTTTTCTTCGGCAGAATATAATCGACAAATTTTGTATGCTCTGCCGTACCTAGTCTACGAAGAACTAAACGAACCTTTTTCTTTTCCGGCCATGTGCTACAATCAATGTCGAAAAAATCCTGATATCGACGGTACCATGATTCGAAGTTTAGGTCCGCTTCAGGCACATAGTTGAAGGTTTCTATAGCTGACCATATTGCATTTTGGTTGAACACATCGCTGTCGTAATTCGTCGTATTTATCATTGCTTGTGCAAGCTGTTCAAATTTTCTCTCTGATTGAGTCTGTTGCTCTAATTGTATTTTTTTATCCCAATCAATTGTTCATCTAAAGATTTTCTATCTTCTCGCTTTTGTGCTAAATTCTTTTCCTCAAAATACTTCAACGAACTTATTTGCTGCAACTGAAATTCCTTCTGTAGAGACTGAAGTTTTTCATCGTTTGCTTTCTGTTGAGCAAGATCTTTTTCATTGTTTGCCTTCTGTTGTTCTGATTGAAATTTAATCATCTCCAATATCTGTTTCAAGGAAACTTCCATGATTAAAGAAATACTTTCTTGAAAAAGAATTAGTCACAAATAGTCCTTCCCTATTTTTTTTCTTTTTAAATGCTTACTGTTTAATAACAAACTCAACCCCTTCTCATCACTGCGTCATTCGGATCTCGAATTTGACCGGCACTTGCTAATCTTTTTTTTCTTCTTTCAAAGTTCTTTGAGAAAAACAAAACGATTTTATTAATCCGGCTTATTGGGTAATCAATTTAACAAATTATTTGTATTTTTGTTCTCATCTGGAACTTTTTTTCCAATAAGTCTGTTTGCCTTTCAGTGTAGGCTGAAAATGCAAAATAGCAATAATGGCTACATAAAAAAAAATACTAGTTATTCACGAAAGTAACTTGGTTTTACTTGTCAAATTTTTTTTTTCGACTATACGATTTTACAGTGACAAGTCTGTTCGCGAAATACGTTTGACTATATCAGACACGAAAAAAGGTTTTTGTAGTATGGAGTTTTTTCGTTTTTTTCAAACCTTTCAGTTTTATAAGCACATGGTATTCCAATTTCATTTGTTGCACGAGGTAAAATCACGTATTGAAATACGAAGAACACAAATAGTAACATATGTCTTATTTTTTATTCTTCCAGTAATTGTTTAAACTGTTTTTTTCTTGTAAGGCAGACTCGTCCCAAAATTGAATGTATTCGATGTTTCCAATATCTTCCCGAATATTGTAAAGCACAAGGTTTTTTGGGTTTTATTTTCAAACGGGTAGAATTTTTTTTTTCGAAGGTTGACCGTGTTGTAGACACTGGTTCATCAGTCACAGGTTGCAAGGTCCAAGGTGTTTCCACCGAAGTCCTTTACGAATCACTCGCCGCCAGTTGTTGTGGACCCGTTTAGGGGTAGCAACAATGAAATAAATAAAAAACTACACGTTTAAAGATAATAATAACGAATTGTATTGAACAGAGAAGTTATACACAAGTCAGTGTTGGCAGTGCTAGTGCCTAAATGTGCCTCCAAATGTTCTCCCGGCAAAACCGGTATTTATGGTAGCCGGTTGCTACCATTTAGTTATCATTAAAGGGTAGGTAGGTTCACTCACAACAATAATTTAAACCACGTCAAATGTTAGGAAGAACGGATTTACACTATTTCACTGTTTTTCTTTCCATCATACAATTGTTTTGGCTTACTACCAAGATATTTATAAAATACTTCTGTATCTGATATATTCATGGCCACCACAGGAAATGAATACATAGGGAGCATGAGCATGTTATACATATATATATATATATATATATATATATATATATATATATATATATATATATATATATATATACATATATATATATATATGACTTAGTTTCCGAAACAGCACGTGTCAATGGCCCATTGTACGTGTAGCAGATACCACAGAACTCCAACCTAAGTAAGTATTATTCTACCGTTTAGGAGAGTGGGTCAAGAAGGTAATTTGGATTCATAGCATGTATTGAAAGATGACACCAGCGCTATATGACCATCCCCTGACAAAGCAGCACAACCAAACAGTCAAGGAGTGGAAGCTAAAACTGCGAAGTTGTTATTCTGGATTCAGCAGTGGATCTGTTAGCTACAAAGTACAAAAAGATAGTGTTATTCAAAGCTTGTATTTCTAAACTTTACAGTAGTTTCAATCCCGCAGCCTAGCGAAGAAAAACAGGGCTTAAGATATCGCCGACGTATGATGAAAAGTATTTAAGTCCTAGATTTATCGCCAAGCTCTGTTTTATTCGCGAAATTATTCGTACCATGTGATCTACACTTCTGCAAAATGCATGAATAAATAAATGAATATTATGCTCATATAGAATAATCGAACAACTGTCCGGTTCTTTCCACCCCTCTCCCTCCCTTCATCTCTCCATCTCTCCCTCTTTCTCTCTTTATATATATATATATATATATATATATATATATATATATATATATATATGCATATGTTAATTTAATAGCAGATAGATTATAGATTTCAATCACTACGACTTACTAAAATAGTTTCTTCAAAACTGTGGTTTACTAGCTCGAAGTGAAGAGAATTGTGTTTTTTTAAAGAACTGGTATAAAAAAATAGATCAGCTGACCGATAAATGGATCATTTGACGACCTTTCCCAGCCATTCAGCGCAAAACAGACACAAATTACGCACTATTCAACATAAAGTAAATATGTTTACCGTTTAGAGTCTGATACTGAGAAAACATTCATGAGTCAAAAAATATATTTTAGCTTTTTCACTCCAACCGCAGAGATTGGTTGTTTTTTTTCATCGATTTATTAAGATCAAGCTATTGCGACCTTTATTTTTCTTCTCTGGATATATTTTGTAGCTTTCGACGTTGTTCTTGTCTTGTTTTTGATCTTTCTTCTTTTAGAATTCCCTTTCTCCTTCTCCTGTTTTTTATTTAATCTGTAAAATCTTTTCTGATATGCATATCTTATTCTACTAATTTTGCGGGTTTCAATTTTGTAAGATGTGTTCTTGTTTGTTATTTTCTTTTTATTTGGTTTATTTTTCGACATATAATTATTTGCTTTGTTCTTGATATAGAAACACTGTTCTATTCTACTTTTTCTCATTGATATTATTATTAACCTCATTTCTACTGACGTGTCTTTATTTAGTTATTCTTTCTTTACTAATATTACTAGTAATTGTTCCGATAAATCTATAATAAAGAAGTTCATAGTAGGGCTTTCGTAATAAATGTCTACATAACTCATGGCGTTTCATAATGCCTATCGATTAGGAAATAAAACTATACACAAAATGATGATTTTCTTTTAGAATTGATATGGTTTTTAATCAAGTATCTTTTTAAAAAGTTGTTTCCTCACAACGTATATATAATTTCTTATCTATTAAGTGTGTTCCACTTCCAATAGTTGGAAGTAATACCGCATATACACACACACACACGCACACACACACACACACACACACATATATATATATATATATATATATATATATATATATATATATATATATATATTTAAAGGAAAAATATACAGAGGTTTTATCTATATATTAGTTCGGGCTATACATAGGTAATATGTATAGTGTTCGTTTAAATAAAAGAATATAAGCTTTTTGTTGGATTTCGTTATCGTCTATAAATTATTGAGATCAAAATGACGTACAGTGTTCGTTAAAATCAAATATGTATGTTTTTGTTAAAGTAGTTTAATCGTCTATATATTATGTGAAAGAAAATGATGAATAGTGTTCGTTTAAGTAAATAATATATTCTTTTTGTTTGATTAGTTAGATCGTCTATGAATAAGATTGATCAGAATCATGTATAGTGTTCGTTGAAATAAAGAATATATGCTTGTTGTTTGATTAGTTTGATCGTCTATAAATAAGATTCATCAAAAGCATGTATAGTGTTCGTTGAAATAAAGAATATATTCTTGTTGTTTGATTAGTTTGATCGTCTATGAATAAGATTGATCAGAATCATGTATAGTGTTCGTTGAAATAAAGAATATATGCTTTTTGTTTGATTAGTTTGATCGTCTATGAATAAGATTGATCAGGATCATGTATAGTGTTCGTTGAAATTAAGAATATATGCTTGTTGTTTGATTAGTTTGATCGTCTATGAATAAGATTGATCAGGATCATGTATAGTGTTCGTTGAAATAAAGAATATATGCTTTTTGTTTGATTAGTTTGATCGTCTATGAATAAGATTGATCAGGATCATGTATAGTGTTCGTTGAAATTAAGAATATATGCTTGTTGTTTGATTAGTTTGATCGTCTATGAATAAGATTGATCAGAATCATGTATATGTATATGTAGCTATTTATTTTCTAAAAATATTTTTTGATGCTTTTTTGTTTATTTTCTTGCACATTTACGCCAATTTTTATGTTTTTTATGTCTTTTTTATTTTTAAAAATGTGTTTTATGTTTTTTCATGCTTTTTGTAATTTTTATTGTTGCTTTGTTCAGCTAATTTTTATGATTTTTATCCATTTTTGTTTTTATTTGTTTGTTGATGTTTTTTCATGTTTTTTGTTATTCTTTTATTTATTTTTTATCTTTGGAGCTAATTTTGATGTTTTTTGAAGGTTTTTTCTTTTTATTATTTTTTCAAAGTTTTTTCATTTTTTTTTAGTTTTGGCAGCAAATTTTGATGTATTTTAGTGTTTAAAATTTTTTTTTTTGTTTTTTCATGTTTATTGTTATTTTTTTATTTTTTGGCTTTCTTTCGATAATTTTTAAGTTTTTCATGTTTTTTTGTTTTTAATTTATTTTTTATGTTTTTTCATGTTTTTTGTCTATTTTTACTTTTATTTAAGATTTTAGCTTTTAGGACTAATTTTTATTTCATTACATTTTTTAATTTGGTTTTTAAAATGTTTTTTATGTTTTTTTCTATTTTTGTTGTTGCTTTTTTGCGCTAATTTTCATGTTTTTTATGGCTTTGTTGTTCTTTTATTTTTTAAATGTTTTTTCAACGTTTTTAGTCAATTTTTTTCTTGCTCTTTGTCGCAAATTTTTACTTTGATGCTTTTTTGTTTTCATTTGCTTTTAAGTGGGGTTACGCAGTATAGCACCCTTATGAAATACATTTTTAGAAGGCTTGTGCAGTTTAGCGTCCCTATGATAAACGCTTATTAAGGGCTTGTGGAATACGTTTTAGGAGGCTCGTGCAGTTTGACGCCAGGATAGAATACGTGTTTAAGGGCTTGTGCAGTTTAGTGCGCCTATGGTAAACGCTTTCTGGGGCTTGTGCAAAATAGCGGCCCTATGGAAAACACTTTTCGGGGCCTGTGCAGTATAGTGCCCTTAAGGAAAACGCTTTCCAGCGACTTAGGCAATATAGCGCCTTTATGGAAAACGCTTGATTCGAGGCTTGTTTCGAGGCTTGTACAGTTTAGCGCCCCTGTGGATACGTTTTTGGGGGCTAGTGCAGTATAGCGCCTCTATGGAAAACACTAATTTGGGGTTTGTTCTGTAAAGCGCACTTACGGAATACGTTTTTAGGGGACTCGCGCCCTTATAGAAAACTCTTTCTAGGGGCTTGTGCAATAAAGCGCCCATTTGGACTATGTTTTTCGGAGGCTTGTGCAGTTTAGAACCCTCATTGTAAACGCTTTATGGGGATTGTGCAGCATAGCGGCCACATGGAATAGTTTTTAGGGAGCTTGTGCAATATTACGCTCCTATAGAATACGTTTACTTCTTCTTCTTCTTTTCTTTCATAAATAGGGGTACAAAGGCACCATATGAGTTCTTTGATCCGACAGGGGCGCATTAATATGAATTCATCGTGATAATAGTGATGCTATATGAATGAACATGATTTTCGTTCTTTTATACAACATGGGTGCTTTAATATAAGATAACTTTTTTATGATAGTAGCACAACATGAATGAACATGATTTGTGTTCTTTGATACGACAGGGACGCATTTATATAAGTTATTATTTATAATAGTGACACAACATGAATGAACCCTATTTTAGGTTCTTTGACACGACATGATCGCATTAATATGAGTTTCCTTTTCATGACACTCAAGCTACATAAATGAACATGATGTTGCTTCTTTGATACGCCAGTGGCGCCTTAATATGAGTTATTTTTTATGATAGTGACACAACATTAATGAATGATACGACAGGGGACAATTTAATATGAGTTCTTAAGTATGTCCACCTGGATACACATATGTACATATGCAGTCTGCGCACCGCGGTTAAGTAAGGTACGTATATTATATGCAAACTTGGGTAGAAATAAGTACTTATAAGTACGTATATAGTATGCGGACCCCAGATGAGATAGGTACGTATATAGTATGCGCACTGGGACGGAGAGAGGTACATATATAGTATGCACACCGGGGCAAAGATAGGTACGTATTAAGTATGCACCGAGGCGGAAATAAGTATGTATATATGCGCACCAGGCGGCAATACGTATGTATATAGTGTGCGCACTGTGGCGAGATAGGTACGTATATAGTATGTGCACCGGGACAGAGATAGGTACGTATATCGTATGCAAAACCGGGGTAGAGAAAGGTACGTATATAGTATGCACACATGGCAGAGATAGGTACCTATATAGTATGCACACCGGGGCAGAGATAGGTACGATATAGTATAAAACAGTGCAGAGATAGGACGTATATAGTATACGTACTTGGGCGAAGATAGGTCTGTATATAGTATGCGCACCGGGGCGGTGATAGGTACGTGTATAGCATGTGCACCGGCGCAGAGATAGGTACGTATATAGTATGCGCACTTAGGCGAAGATAGGTATGTATATAGTATGCGCACCGGGGCGGTGATAGGTACGTATATAGTATCCGCACCGGGGCAGAGATAGGTACGTATATAGTATGCGCACCGCGCGAATATAGGTACGTATATAGTAGTCACATTACGGCTGAAATTGCTACGCATATAGTATGCACACTGTGGTGGTTGGAGGTACGTATATAGAAGGCGCGAGCAGTCGTGATACTTTTAATAGAAATAGGTCATACTTTTACCTCAGACAACGGAAAAGGAAGGGTGGGGAAGAGACAGCTTTCACTAAAAGACACAGTGAGAAGGTGGCAACGAGTAGAGGGGTCGGTGAAATGAGGTGACCTGGGACGAGAGAGCCCCGGGTAACGCATTGAAGCTCTGCTTGTTTATCAATGAAACACAAAATCTAAACAGATTTTTTTCTTTTTAATTGTTTTACTTCGATCTTTTGTCCAAAAATTTCGTCAGAAAAACCTTGCTTTTCCAGAGCGGTGAGAAGTAATAATACTTTCGTAAGTGTTTAGTAGTTCCGTATGTATGGAAAAAGACGTGTTGTTGTATAACGTGTATTCACCTTTCTAATATAAGGAAACCCGCATGCCCGCGAGACTTATGAGATTAGTGTGTTCATTTTTTTTTTAAGGATTTTTAAGAATTAAATAATAAATGAAGCGAAAAGCCTATACAAGCATGTTTAGATGCAATATTTATTAATGAAATAAGAAAAATTCGGAACTAATCTTTTTTATTTATTTTTATTTTTAATGTTTTACTTTGATATTTTGGCTTATAATTTCGCAAGAGAAACATTGCTTCTTCAGAGCGGTGAGAAGTAATACTAGTTCAGTAACTTTGTAGTGGTCCGTATTGATAAGGAAATACGTGTTGTTGTTATAAAGGTTCATTCCCCTTTCAAATATTAGCGAACACGCATGCCCGCGTGTCTTGTATTAAAATTTGAGACTTCATATTTTTCCCTTTAACCTGTAAACTATCTCTTTCTTTTTAAACTATAACTATGCATTTGGGCTTTTCGCCTCATTTATGATTAAATTCTTAAAAATATGTTAAAAAGAAAAAAATATGAACTCTCTAATTTTAATACAAGTCTCACGGGCATGCGCATTTCCTTATATTTAAAAGGTAAATAACAACACGTCTGGTTCCATCAATACGAACTATTACAAACTTACGGAACTATTATGACTTCTCATCGCTCTAAAAAAGCAAGGTTTCTCTTGCGGAATTATTAGCCAAAAAACCAAAGTAAAAAAATGAAAGAGAAAAAAAATCCGGTTTTATTTTATTTTATTTTATTAATAAATATTGCATCTAAACATGTTTTTTATAGGCGTTTCACCTTATTTGTTATTAAATTCTTAAAGAAGATGTTTAAAAAATATTAACTCTCCAATTTTAATATATATATATATATATATATATATAGTGGCAGCAAGCGCGATATCGAGTATTGAAATCATTGGGTTCACGTTCCAGCATATCGCATATTTTTTTACTCTAAATTGTCGATTGGGCTCTTTACTTGTGGACTCATCTGTTATCCAAGCCTGTAACTCTAAAGTGTATAGGGTCATGTTGCGATTTCTTGAAAGAGATAGTGTACATGTTATTTTTGCAAATGAATACGAATGTGACTTGTATTCCCTGCTCTGACACGACATACTTTACTGCAGTCACCACAGACACACTCACAGGTGATCCCAGCCATTTCATTTGGGACTTTCGAACCCCCTTTCCTAACTTTTCTCTTTAGTCTTTTATGCTCGGCGCGTGCACATTAATACTGATGACACGTCTTCATGTTATTATTGCACTTTATTCTCAGTTACTGTTTGGCATCCCACATTTTACGATAGAATCTATGTATCTCCAGTTTCATTTCTTCGGGTAGCTTTTTCCTTCCTAATATTGTCCATAAAAAGCTAATTTTCATTCATCGTACATAATGCCTACACCACACAAAGTGATGTTGTATACCGTGATTTCATTTGCTAAAACAACTCCGCTGAAGCATCTCGTCACATAATTAATAAGCATCTGAATTCTCAAAGCTACGAGTCTAGGAATACACTCCTGATAAAAACTTTCTAACTTTTTATGTGTATTTCATATATCGACAAGTTTTAACATGCATACAACGAAGCAGACAAATACTATAATTATAATCTTTGATTTTTGTTTTAGATGAGATTCTCTTCTCTCTTTCTCTCATATATATATATTTATATATATATCTACATATATATATCTACATATATATATATATATATATATCTACATATATATATATATCTACATATATATATATATCTACATATATATATATATATCTACATATATATATATATCTACATATATATATATATATATATATATCTACATATATATATATATATATCTACATATATATATATATCTACATATATATATATATATATATATTTACATATATATATATATATACATATATATATATCTACATATATATGTATATATATATCTACATATATATATATATCTACATATATATATATATATATCTACATATATATATATATATATATATATACATATTCAATGGTAAACTCATATTAACATACATTTCGAAATTAGTATTATATTATCATTTTAATTCCGACAAAAGGCATTTGTAAGCATCTATATATTTGTTTTTAAATGTCATGTAGCAAATCTAATATGATAACATGACAAATTACATTTTTTAAAATGAACATCAAAAAAAAGCAAACAAGTTGTTTTAAGCTTTAGCCTTGTAATGATTGAGGGTGACGCTTTACCTAAGAGTGAACACCATTAAAATATTTAGGAGTATATGCATAAGAAATAATACATAATTCACGATATTCTATGAATCTCTCAGCACCAAATCCCTACGGCTTTTAAAAGTTCACAGTAATTTTAGTGAATAAATACTTGCATGAAACGAACACATTTAAACATGATCATCCTTCAAATTTAGTCACATAACATTAAAAATCCGATTGAAAAGACGAGGTTACACAACAGAATGATTATTACATCAGCTAGAATTGTGGTTGTACATTGTTTTATTGTGCGTCGAAGAATCGACAATTTTCGTTATCACCTGATAGATTACACAGATTTTAGTGAAATTTAATATTTCGTATTTTGTAAAAAACTTTAATATTTCTTATTGGAATGTTTGAAAATCTCGATATAAATAATATGGTGGTTTCTCTCTGAATTTCAATAAATCTAATGATTTACAGATGATGTTATTTCCTTAAGACATTCGGTGTCAAAGTTTTGGTATAAAAAGGGCCGATTCGGTGTTGGATGTTTTATCGCTTAGTGTCATAAATTCCAGGATTTAGGATATATTAAAGGCAAAAAATGTCATGAGTAATGCGTTGCAGAAATTCGGTAAGATGCAAAATAGTCAGATGTCTATCTAGTATTCTCTCAGTTGAACAATGATAACAAGAACATGATCACAACGGAACAAATGCGATGTAAAATTTCATACAACAGCTTCTGATTCGCATCAACTTAATAAGATTTTTTATTTCTACTCGATTTGTTCTCTGTTGTGACATTTTCACACGTGGAATGAATGTTCGTGTTTCTTAATCAACAACCCGCTGTAGAATTCATCATTCCTTATTTAGCAGCTATACTACGATTTCGAAGCCAGTACTAACATTTAACTAAAGAACAATCGATAAATGAAGGCGAAATATAATCAATCACGTCATCTTTATAAACACTTATGATTGATGCCCCTTGTCTAAAGAAAACATACAAAAATAGGATGCGTCATACGTGAAAAAGTGGAAATTTACTGAATTTTTAATTTGTTAGTGTGTGCATGTATTCCATGATATCAGACAGATCAATATTGATTAAGATTAGCTTGGTTCACCCCACAAAGTCAACTCTACAAAAGAACATTCAAGGGAGAAGAATACATTGCTGATTTATTGATCTGCAAACAGCCAAATTAGACATCCAACAGAATACAAATCAGGTACAAATGGAATGGAATTGTTATTAAAGTGTGGCCATTGTTATCACCGGGGAGAACCCGTTACTAAAACGAATGAAAATGTAGTAAAGACAATGTTTTGCAACAGAGTATTGAGAATTAAGATACGAGTGTTTCATTAATAAATATTTTCTTTGATTAATCAACATTTATTTGGCTTTTTCTTACTAGATATGACAATCTTCAGATTCTTAAAATGTGGGATTTCATAGAAACATTGGCTTGACAATTAGATACCATCGGATTTATTTCATATACCTAATGGATATACTGTAAAAATAAACTGTCATCGTGTTGATCAATTTAAAACGAACACATAACATTATTTGCAGAAAACTGAATATTTTATTTCATTTAATTGGACTATCACTACTTTAGAATAAATGCCAATGTGTATATATTTACATATAAATAAATGTGCTTACGTTCGGTCAGGCAAAATTTAGCGAGAAAATTTAGGAGAGTAGAAAGTGGACCTTGGGTTTAGTTTCGGCAGCCTTGTAACTCTCGCTTTCCTTATTTTGACTTTTAGTGCTCACATTCCATGAGCGATGTTTCTTACAAAGGGAGAATAATTGCTTTTTTCTGGGTTGGAATCTATCCATATAACACTAATCGTTGGCTAGTCTTTGACCTTGAAGAATTTTTAGCTTCTTTTATGTAAGGATCTAAAAAAGATTCTTCATGCCGTGTCTGGAGCGACTGCCACGAAAAACAAAAGTAAAACATGTGTATGTTTACCTAGAGCACTAACAACACCATTTCAAGTAGTAAGGGAAAGCGAGAAAGTAACTAGTAAGTTAAATAACCACCCTTGACTTACTCCGCCGCCTGTAATGAATTCTGAAAACAATCATCCATACTCTAATTAAAAAGTCAATGGTGGGCATTTGTTTATTTTTTTATGTAATTAGAAATAATAATAATATATATTAATAAAATTAAATAATTAACGTAATTCTATGGTTTATATGAATATTTTAGTAATGTATCTAGATAAATAGCGAGAGTGAAAAATGGTGAAGCATAATTTGTTTCCATTATTTTTTACGGAACGTGTAACTGGTAATCTTTATATGAATGTCAATGTAGTTGTGTTTGTGTGCTATAATGAAAGGGCTCTCTTGATACTTTAAATATATATATATCCAATGTTAATGAAATAAAAGCCATATGCATAAAACACTAATCCAGACAGTTTAAAAAAAGATAATTGTCTTATTTGCATAATTGAAAAGAACATCATGTTTCTCATTAAATCCTGAATAACGTCGGTGTTTCTGTAAGTATTATAATATGCTAATGTTTTTTGTATAATAGCGTTTTGTTTTAAATGTCACTTCATATTACACAGAAAAGACAACTGAGACATATCGTCTCAGTTGTCTTATGAGAATGCTGTAAACAGTAAGAGTAAAATAGTTTTTAAATGATACAGACTAAAATCTAATTGAACTGACAAGATACAAGTCAAAATCGTAAATAAAAGTGATGAGATGATAAAAAACGAATCAAATCTAACTTTTATTTGTAGGAGGCGATTCACATTCATAAATTGCACGTAAACATTACTATACGAGGTGTATTGTAAAAGCGCTATTCATTTTTCAACTGTTTTATAGGCTCTGTTTTAAACCTAACCTATAACTTATACAATACTCTATTCTGCAGAGTTGACACCTGAAAAAACGCATGTAAGACATTCAGATGAAGTTGAAATTTCATATAAAAATTCCCATCTTAAATGTCGTCAAACAGTAACCAAACATAACGAATGCGAAATCAGTCCAGTTCATTAACACGTGTCGTTATAAATTACACTTCTCAAAAACGTGACTTTGAAAATAAAATAAAAACGATAATGATTCTTCTTCATTCCACAACTATAATCTCGCTAATCACATTTTCGTAGCGATGAATAATTTTTCGTTTGGGATGCGAATTGCCATGAAACTGGCCATTAAGGTTGTCGAATCTTTCTTTTTCAGAACTTGAGCGGAAATCGCTTTTGGTCGTTGTGTTAAACTGAGATAACACTTTTGATTGGATTTGATTGGTCATTCATATAATGTTAAGTGCGTTTTATTAAATGCTAATTCAAAATTAAGGCACGGGAGATTTTGTACGGCGACAGAATGTAATAATATTTAATATTAAGTCAACTTACAGAAATAAACTGACTAACGGTTTGTAACATAATAGTGGAATTATGCTACTATTCGTGGGTTGAGTTCTGTGATAATTAAAATCGCAATTTACAATTAGCGATCAAACACAACTTTTCATAAATATAGAACAATCTTCTCTGTTATTCTTTAACTTCACGGGTTGAATTTTTTTTCCGTGAAACTGCAAATTTCTGAATGTATCTTAAAAATGGCTATTAATAATTTTGATTAAAAACGCTCAGTGAAAATAAAGATTCGTTCTGTTTTGACGGTTTCAAATTTATTATAGAACCGCGCCTAAAATATTTTCGACAGACGACAAAATGGTGTTCTATTTAAGGGAAACACTTTGGGTTATTATTTGATTGGCCAATTTGAGTGACGTGTAAGTTTTGAAAAGTGAACAGAACCATTTGTATACTTTTGGTTATTCGGACTACATTACTCCTCTTGAGTTTTATCATAACAACATTTTGGTCGTTGTAACATTCGGCCTTCTTTAAGTGTATTTCTTCATACTCGGGAATATTTCTGTGGAACTCGGGACTCTGGACGAAATTTAGAACGGTACCCTTTATTTAATCCACGGGAGTAGCATGCTCTTGTTGGGAGAAGTAGTCAGTAATACGACATTCATCCTATTAACCAAACCTAGGATTAAAACTTCAATTTTGAAATGACTATTAGTTAGAACTGAATTTTACTTAGTACTATACCCACTGCACCACAAGTTCTTATGAATCCTCATCTAAAAAATATCAGAAATATAAACATAATCAGCTTAACATTTTTAGATAGAATATTTTCAAGAATTTTTCTTCAGATGAAATCTGGGCGTTGAATCGTCAACACTATGGATTTTCATATCTGTAGATACACGCTGTGTTCATGTAAAATATACTCCTTTACATGTAAAATCGACATCATGATGTCGAATATTAGATTTAAATAATAATTAAAAAATATAATTTACTAGACAATGAAATGTTGTTCACTGAGTTTTCAATTTGGGACGGCAAACTTTTATTCTGTGGAATAAATGGCAATTAAAGTTATTTTTCTTGGTAAATTCCGAGAATTAAAATATACGTATAACGTGGAGTCAGTCGCGTTTGTAAATCCCAATATAAACTGTTGGTAAAAAAGAAAATATGACTAAATGTCAGTATTAAAAAGGTAATATTTAGAAAACAGAATCTCGATATTTGCCGAAGTTTGATAAAGAATATTCGCGCACAAATACTCATAATATTTACTGTTTAGTCAAAAAAAAATTACTTGTTTTGAAGGATTTGTTGAAAATGTCGGACAAAGGATCCAGAATATTGTCTATTTATTCAAGACGCCCAAAAGATTTAAAAGATTTATTGAACATTGGTTTATCCGAAGGATAAATAAATATAGAAAAATTGGAAGTCATCGTATTTTGATATTTATTTTGAGGTTTGCAGTCCAGTAATTCGCATTGGTTATGAAAATAAAGAGTAATACTTATTAAAAAAATAATATTAGAATTAATTAAACGAAACATATTTTTTTTAATTTTAAGAGATACAAGTAATTTTTGATAATTTAATACTTAAAAAAGAAAAAAGAAAGCCAGTTTCCAGATTAGTGCTTATACACAAGAACTCGATTTCTCAATGAAAATGTGTCGTCTGCTTAGAATAGTTATCCTATCGAAAAAATAAAAGAAAGTTTTTCCAAGTTAAATTTGATCGCCCTACTGATAAGCGAACAAAACAAAAAGTACACCAGCACATTTCTACATATATAAACACATATTATACGGTGTGTCAAAATTGAGAACTTTAATTTGTTATCATTTTTATTTTTCTCTGCACAAATATGCATATCAACCCTTTATTTTCTTTTTCTTTTTTCTCTTTGTTTTAAATAAATTTTCGATTCACTAATACACAATCACATGTTGTCTCTTGTTTATTGTTAACAAAGAAAGCAAGCGTAAATGTGAAGACGTGTTACGCAGTTTATTTAAACATTGATAATTTAAAAAAAAACTAGGATTTATGGTGAATCCAATTAATTAATATATAATGTAAGAATATATATATATATATATATATATATATATGCATGTATATCCATATCTGTGTGTGTATGTAAAAAAGTAAGTTAAATCCATCGATATATATATATATATATATATATATATATATATATATATATATATATATATATTAGTAGTATGTTTTTAAAAGGCTGTCACCAATGCAAATTCCAGGTAAGATGTAAGCTGGAAGAAACAAAAATAATAAATCGAATACGAAATGTGACTTACTATTTATGTATACATATATATGTATATATATATATATATATATATATATATATATATATATATATATATACATATATATATATATATATGTTTATATGTATATGTATATATATACATTATATATAACTAATAATTTAATACACAGCCTGTTACCGACCGAATATATAAATTAATTCGCATAACAAACAGAGTTACTTCCCCTATATCGTCTTCGTCACTGAATTTAGTCCTATAGTAAATAACATATTACATTAATTCGATGAACTAATTTGATGACACTCACAATTAATATTACTTCTTGAATATATGATAATCAATATATTTAATAAAATCTAGAATATTTAAAATGAGATATCAATTAATTGTCTTAATATTAAAATTCTTAAAATACGAAAGAAAAAATACGAAGATAAAACACACTGGAAAATAAAAAGTAAATAATTTAAATATAAATGTAAAATAATATATATATATATATATATATATATATATATATATATATATATATATATTATTAAAACTAACAGTTAATCGATCACCATACACTTATCCAATATTACACACATATTTGTGAACACCACATTTATATATATAACATAACTTTTAATTTTTTAAATTTCTATTCTCTGCGGGACTGGTTTGCTGCTACTATGTCTTATGGCAGCCATTTGGTCAGATTCTCTGCACAGTCGGAGATTTTCTCTGGTGTTAATTATTTTTAACTAAGAAAGTTTATTTTCTAGAAATATTAAATAAATGATTTTTATAATCACACGGACATCACACAACAGCTAACACCACACTTGCTGTTATGTAAGATTTTAAGAAAAAATAAACAGTAAGTCACATTTAGTATTCGATTTATTATTTTTGTTCCTTCCAGCTTACATCTTACCCGGAATCTGCATTTTAAAAATATTTTAAAAATATACTACTACTATTCCCAGCAATGCTTCAATCAAACTACCATTCTCTCTCTCTCTCTTTCGCTCTCTCTCTCTCTCTCTCTCTCTATATATATATATATATATATATATATATATATATATATGTTGTAACTCAGTAGAATACAACATTTTTTTATCAAATCAATATTTTGTAATCAATATGCGTACATGTATCAGCAATTAATTGTCCATTATCTTATTTTCACCACACGCATTTTTTATCAATGAGCTGCAGGCAAACATACCAATAGATTGTAAAATGATCTCCCCCAAAACCAACAAAACACAAACATCTCATTTTCTTTTTTTCTCTTTTTTCCCCTGGCATGCCAAAATAATTAGATTCAAAAGTCAAATATATTTTAACAAAAAGTAGGTGGATTCATTTTTCCATGAAAGAAGCATAATTACAAAATATTAATCATGTCATAAATTGTGTATTCTACTGAGCGGAGTTTTGTGTCGTAATGAAATAACTAAAGCCATAATCATTGAACTTTACTTTTTAAACCGAAATATATATATATATATATATATACAATAAGTCTATCTAGTCTGCTAGTATTCGGCTAACTGCTGTTACTTGACGTAACATCACTAATAGCAAGTGGACTATTCCTCGTATTATCCAGTGTATAGCTGCGTATAGGAGATCTTATTTGTGCTTCGAATATTATATTATTTTTAATATTTTGTCTAGGTTTACTTGTACTGTGAAGTTTTTCGTGCCAGGTTGTCCTTAGAAACCATTGAACAGAGAAACTGAAGGCACTCGAGGATGGTAATTCAAACTCTCCTCTGTGTGTATGTGTGAACAAGAAATCATCATAAAGGACACTAATGATAAGTACAGGTCATAGTAAAAAACGAAAGACACGATCATTTACAAAGACACCTAAATATTTCTGATGCCACGTTATTTATAAAAAAAATCATGATTTTCATTTTTTTCGTGAAAGTATTTTTCAAAAGTACGGATTACGGTCCGAAATATTAGATATTACCCTAACACTAATAGGTGACATGTATTTCATTAGGCTACGTTTGTATTTTTAATTCGAATACATTCATCATTTTAGTCGAGAAATACACACACACAGAACTAAATACTTAAGCAAAGTATATATACGCATGTCAGTGTGTGCGCTACAGAAACATGTGTAATTGTATAGTAACAAAATATATGTATTCTTTTATATAATCATACACATAGGACAAATGTATTTAAATGATGTTATCACATTGAGAAAAATATCATGGCACTAAGCTATTCGTATAGTGATATATGTTGTGTATTTATACTATTAATGCTATTAGTTAACCATTTATCTTGCACTTGAAAACTTGTACTTATAATAATTATATAAACTGAAAGTAATGTTTACATGAAAATGATCTTTTTTAAATCATTTAATTATTTTAAATAAAAACAAAAGCTATTTTAAGCTGAATTAATTTTAAAAACTTATTATACAATTCATAAATTATTGTTAAAATATTTAGAAATCTGAGACAATTTATTTGTTGAATTGTAGTTTTCACCTTGTTTTTCATACGACCTTTTAAAGTCACTGTACTTTCGTTTTTTTGCGGGGTCAATTTTCGAAGTCAGAATCTAGGACTCAATTCTTTATTCATCCCGTACGGATAGACAGTCCTCATTCCGTTTCCGAAGCTTAGTAACCTCTCGTCTCAGTTGTTTTGTATTCTTTGGCATGGAACAACTGTCATCTATATTTACAGAATGGCGTTTTGATTAAGAACTGCCATCCATTAACTGATTCAACCGCTCCGATCCTGTTGGTCAACCTAAGCATCGGTAATATAAGGAGGATCAGTACAAAAAAGTTGTTTCTGCATTTACTCGTATAGCATGTTATCATTATTTACATTTTATTCGAACAATTTCCTTCATCAAAATTGATATTTCTACTCCGCTTCCATGAATGTGTGTTCCAGTATTCGAAGAATCCTCGCATTTTTACATGATGTATGTAGATTCTCCGTAAGTACATCTAACTTCTTCATATGTAAGAACTTAGCTAACATAATTAACATAGACCTACTTAAATAAAGTAAAATACGTCACGGTCAGAATAAAGCTTATACCTGAAGAAAGATGGAGTATATTTCAACCGAAACGTATAATAAGTATCACCGTTAACTAGGATAATAGTGTAACGAAACACATTGTAAATGATAGGAAAAGAGATAGAAACTTGGAAGTCCCATGATATATTAAAATCTTTTCTAATAAATTTAGGTACGTAAAACCTTTGCATAACCGAGGTATAACGAAATTGTGATATTTTCAGTTGCCATAGTATTTGACGTTCCGGAATATTACGCATGGAAACAAACATCAGATCATATAAGCATTTATATTTTTCCTTAGAAAAAAATCTATTTCGGACCCATAACAAAATGGAATTAATACATTCTTCCTTTGATTATGGTATGTGACCAGTTGGAATTTCAAACGGCTCTTGAAATAGATGACATAGAGAGAGAGAGAAGAGAGAGAGAGAGAAGAGAGAGAGAGAGAGAAAGAGAGAGAGAGAGTTTTTGAAATAGAAAACGTTAGGATGACATTTTAGGACAAAATATGTATTAATAACATACAACGTTGTTTAAAAACATGACATAAAATGACTCGTCTTGGGACAGGTATTCTTATATATATATATATATATATATATATATATATATATATATATATATATATATATATTTATATATACATATTATGACATTGATATGGTATAAAATTACATAAAAAATATTGAATATAGCATAGCTCTGGCCTTACACTATTGAGCTATAATAATTACGTTATGTTATGAAATTTATATTTGAATATATATATATAAAATTATGAATAGAGATATTAATATATATATATATATATATATATATATATATATATATATATATATATATATATATATATATAAGATAATAAACTAAAAGTATAATGTAGACTTTTTAATTTGAACTTATCATGGAAACATTTAAGCTCGATATACAAGATAGAGCAAATATATAGACAAATTAAAGAAAAGCAAAAAGATGTTTTCAGTTATTCAAAACAAGATATATTCAATTAAAAGAACATTTATTTTTGTTCCTTAAGCCACCTTATATTTTTGCACTCCTCTGATGATAAAAATATATTTTTTGAAAAGAAACTAATTGAATATACCTTGTTTTGAATAACTGACGACATAATAGATTTGTTATTGTCACATCGTCTTTCATTTGTTTCTAACACCCTCCCCCTCTCTATCCTTCTCTCCCTCTCTGTGTATATATATATATATATATATATATATATATATATATATATATATATATATATATATATAATGCTTCTGATTTTTTGTTCAAGGGAGTTTATCCGATAAACGTAATGTGTTCGTGTAATACTGCTCAATAACTAGTACAGCTATATTTTAATATATTTTTCTTTATACACATATTATGACTACATGTATGCATACATTTTTGGTTACACTTTTATTTATTATGTCAGGATAGACAGTTAAGACGCTAGACAAGATGCATGATTTTAAGGACTAATAGAGAAGATAGTCGTCTACTACATTGCCAGATTTGTTTTAGCAGAGAACAGAGATGATGCGAAGGTCGGAAGATACAGAGAAGGTTTCAGAACAAGTAAAGTTATGAAATCAACAGATATTGTGAGTATATATATAAATATATAAGCGAACGACAGGCTGAGACATATAAACACCGTTTAAGATATTAACGTACTTTATCTCTAAGTTTTATATCCCATGGGTACTTCTTAAACTGGGGGTGGGAGCACACCTCAAATAAGAGATTACTGTACATGAACTCATGAGTGTAGAGTACACGTGTTTACTGACATATGGTTCATACTAGGGCCAACAGTCAATTTGTATGAAAAACAAATATAACAGTCTTCGACATACAGTGTCTATATAAACGCTGGAATTTCGCTTACTCAAGGATTGTGACTCATGGACAAATAGATAGACACATCAAGTATCTATTAGACGGTCCAGTTTCGAGACACTTGCATGTCTAGCCACACGAAAGAACTGTGATACAGTGAAAAAGTATTTATGTATATGGCTAAAGCTTATCAAAGCGTGTTTCCTTAAGACTTTTTCCTATAGATTTTAATTTTGCAAAATACCTGCTAAAATAACATTGCAATTGAGTTATCTTTACAATCAACCCATTTATTTGTTTTAATTAGCCTTGATTTTTAATTAACTGAACAAGTCAGCGATCACTGTGTTAACCATCTATGTAATTCTTTCACTTTTTCTCACTCTGTGTTCACTCCATTGATAGTTTTAATCTCTCTCTCTCTCTCCCTCTCTCTCTCTCTCTCTCTCACTCTGACTATTGAGATAAATAGTGACTCTTTTTTCAACTAATTTACATCGTGTGTGCGTACACACCGTAAACACATATGCAAATTAGATGGGTTAAACTTTTTACACAACTATTTAGTCGTCGTTTCCTTACAAATATTTTCATTCAACCTGTAGCTGTGTTTGTCGTACTGCATATAACATAATTTACGGTTATTTACATCCGAAACACAATTTCTATTTATGATATAATTTGTTGTACACAAATTGTTTATTTAATCATAGCTTGGAGAAAATTGTTTGTTCATATCGATACTGCGTAGTATACCAAGCTAGGCAAATATGTTGACACTACACACATCAGTCGTTTCAGATAAACACACTGTTATTGAATGTGTCATCTAATAAACTTGACGGACTCAATATGTTTTCGCGATAAGAAACTATTTGGCGCACATTTTATTGCTCTTTTAAACCCGATATCAAAGTGCATTACACCGTATGACGAGCGAATGATGAAACTCGCCGTGAATAGAAAACGTTTCCCGCTCAGCCGGTCGCTTGTAAGTTACTAAAACGGAAACCGAATAAAAATAAAATGTCAAAAACAAGGAAAATATTATTTGAGAGCAACGCATAGCAAAATAATAAAAACGACTAACGCTAAAATTAATTAGAGATCGACGGAAGATAGTAACGAGGATCCGCCGTTTTTCAGAAGACGATAATAAATAAACTTCTGTTGCGCTGTATTAATTTATTGATCATTAATAAACAGATAACATGTTAACAACTTTTTAATATAATTATATTTGGTAATTAGATTTGTCGAGAAGATTAAATTATGCTATCATTCGACATTTCCCCCACCTCCTCTAAACAGGTCGACTTATCATACACAATTAACTATCTAATTAAAAGTGTCGCTTTTACGTAAGTTTTTAATAACAGTTTAAGCTCATCTGATAAAAAGCCGATATTTTTGAATTTCCTATGTTGAATATAGTGAGTGTTTAGTAACACGTATTAGAAAGTAAGATATTTGTGATAGAGGCAGGTACAGTGCGCTCCCGTTTTTTTCAGAAATGAAACACAATTAGGTATTTTATTTACATCGTCTCTAGGATGGTAGACACAAGGTCAGGTATGGGTTTTGATGAAAGTGTTTCTGTGGAACGAACTGGGTTCGCAACAGGCACACTCAGGTTCTCATTCCGCGTTGTTAACCACTTAGCCATCGTTCCATCAACACGAAAGTATGACGCCTTCATTTCCTAATAATGATTCAGAAAATTAAATATAAATTAACACTTCATTAGCCGTAACACCAAAGGCCCGGCCAGGCTTTGCCTCCCCTCTTTGGGGAGGAGTAAGTTTATTGCTTACTGCCTGAGGCACCCCTACCGGGTAATGCCGACGGGGCTGTCCATGCAATTTTTAAACATCCAGAGTGCTCAAATTCTCGAGCGCTGGTTCCTTCCCACTTTCCCACCTTGTGTCATATCTTACCTTGTGGGAGGAAGATAAATAGAACCAAAGGCCCGGCCATCGCGCCTTTGTAATAATTGCCTGCGTTAATTATTTCAAGATCTAAACCGGCTACAGAGAGTATTGATTTACTCCTCTCCAGGAGTTAGGCACAAGGCCAGTTTTTATCTTACTCCCACAAGTAAGATGTGACCCAAAGTCGGGTCGGGAAAGTGGGGTTTAAAAATTGCCTGGGCAGCCCGGTCGGGATTCCCCGGTAGGGGCGCCTCAAGAAGTAAGCAATAAACTTACTCCTCCCCAAAGAGGGGATGCAAAGCGTTGGAAGGTGGACCTCCCAGAACTGCACAGGACAGACCTATTGACCGGCGTAAATAAAGACCCGAAGGCCAAGACAACACCAGTATGGAGTGCAGTATCCATCGGAACAGATACTAAACTTTGATCTTAGCCAAAAGGCCAAGTGAGTATCCCCGGCTACAGAGAGTAATGTGGATAACATATATATATATATAATCTATTTCAAAGAATTCCATTTATGAATATTAGAATGTTTCATACACGGATTAAGTTTATCCATCAAAATGAGCCTAATCCAATTATACTAAAAACAGTGATATGTGTGTAAGATGCAGTGAATATAAAATATATATTTAAGTAACGTACAAAAAGACATGTTACCATAACATATGTTAAAGAAATTAATAAATTAACAAGAAGAATCGCAGAAAGAAGTCACGAATTGAAAAGTAGAATAACATGGAACAAATGTAAGAGATTTGTATGAGACACTTATTGTAAACTTCTATGCCATTCTAACAGTTGGTTTAGTTTTATTAGACCAGTCTAAGCTTCTCGATAGCTAGATAAATGTGCACGCTTGTAGGTTATTAAGGCGTTTCGTGACTAAAGTCTAGTTTACATAAATAAGTGTCTGTAACGTTGATATTATCACAACATTAAGTCTTCTCAAGATGGTAGAATATTGTAGACTATGCATTGTTAATAAACACACTTATAGCTTATTTATGATATTAAATATAATAATTCATAATTGCTATTATATTTCATATAATTGTGGAGGTACAACGATAGTAAAGTTTGATATGTTATAAGGTGAATCACTGTAAAAGGCGCAAAAAATGATTACAGATGCCGGCGCGACAATCCTTGTTATGCACTTGGTCTTTTTCATTGGTTGTCTTTGCTTCAATGTTCACTTCTCGATAATGTATTACTCTGAGTTTTTAGGTAAAGCCAGATCATATTTACATTTTAATAGCTGTTCATACCCAGTGTAAATCGAGCGGTTATTTAATTTTATTGTGAGAATACATGAAATATAGACATTCAAAGCGAGCAAAATAGACGTTCACAAGTAATTAATTAAAATGGTTCAAAATAAATTATTTGTAGTAAATAGACATGTATTTAACTAAATAAGTAATTAAAACAGCTGCCGTATTTTCTGATGAACCGAAATGCATCTTAGTTTATTTAAAGTTATTAGGAACGTTATTTTGATAATACTTTTTTTTTTCTAAATCGGATTTTTTTTCACAAAGTAAGTCATTAAAAAAGCACGTTTCTTTTTCAGAAACTTGCAGGCATTCGATTGTAATTAATTTAATATTTAACGTAATTATTTTTAATAAATAGCGTATTTTGTATAATTTTTAATTTAACAAGTAATTAATTAAAATGCTGACCTATTCTTAAAAACCGCAATACATAAACAAGACAGAAAATATGCCACACACTTATGTTCTATAAATAAATTATTTCAAGTAATTCATTGACAGAGCTGATTTTTTAAGAAACCAAAATGCATACTATTAGATTTAATGTTAGCAGAATGTTTTATTTAGTAAATAAATTTGTTGTACTAAATCGAAATTTTATTTCAACGATTATAATTTAAAAAAAAATTATTTGTTTTCTAAGAAACAGAAATATATTTTATTGGAAGTAATTGAATCATTAAAATATGTTTAGATTTATATATTCTAGATAAAAGAAAATGGTAGTTTGCTTGACGCATTGCTAGGAATTGTAATAAATGTATTAAAAAAGAAGAAGGCAATGCAGAGAGACGGATAGATAAGAAGTTAGAAAGAACAAAAATAAACAATCGAAGCAGATAGAATACAACTATCTATGTTTTTAATTTTATTTACACAGCAAGTATGGTGTTAGCTGTGTGATGTCCGGATGATAATTGGAAACCATTTTATATTTCAGGAAAATCTTCCCTTTAACAAAAATGGACAAAAATGAAAAGTCCAACTGTATGGAATTCACTAAGTTGGATGCCAGAAGGAGTAATGGAAACAGGCCAGTTCCGCAAATATAGAGACGCTGCAGCAAATAATAAATCAATAAATCAAATAAAAAGGTAATTCATAAAAATGGCTTGATTTTTTTTCTAAGAAACCCCATAAATAAACATTGCCCCCTCTTTCTGACAAATACCAAAAGTATACTACATTCTATTTCAGCTCGAGAGGTCGCGAATCAATAGAAAAAATACTTGTTTATATGCGGGAAGATAATAGATTTAGTTCAAATTATCGTATTTTGCGTACGCACTACCGGTTTCTATTGCAACCATCCTAATTTGGCTGACTGCTATTAGTTGCACACAATGAAGCAAAACACGCATACACAATAACAAACGTACGTACACAAATTGATTGCGTATTGCGTGTTGTCCTCTTATCTCTGTGTCTTGTCACAAAAGTTTGTCAGTGAATTAAAAACGGTAGTATGGCACTATGTGTTTAAACGGAAGACATTAAAAGTCTGTTTGGAAAATATATTTCAGATCATAGAATAATAAATTCATTAATCAGACGAAAAGATAGCTTATATAATTGTATGTAGAACACATTATGTTAATACCAGAAGCCTTTGTTTTAATTAAAAATATTTGCGTAACACCTAAGAGTTAGATGTGACCACAGTACGGAAATTAACGAAATTAGGCTACCTGTGGAAGGAGATTTTCTATCTGTTTTCAAACGAAACTTAAAATGGAAATGCATGTCGAGTACGCCGTTTCAAATGGATATGATTGCTCTCAATGATGATAGGTATAAGAAGACGAGCTAGCTGTCGTTGTGTGTGTCTTTCTCACTCATCGCACGCACGCAAGTAACACTTTTGTCTGTAACTGTTCTTCTGTTTATAATAATAAACATTTTTATAAATAAACATCGGCATCCGAGTTGTTTTGTTACAAGACTATACACAATCTCAGTTCGCGACGCGTTGATGATTCTTTATACACGTATTTGCTATTGAACATATAATTATAAGACACCAAATAGTTTTGCGTCTATTATTGTGCTATGCAATTAAGTTAACAAATACATCCTTTAATATTGCTTGTACAAAATCGGTGAATGTTAAAGCTGCCATAGACAGGGAACCGTCGAATAATATGCTTATTAAGAAAGTAAGCAGCTGAATGTGGGGAAATGATTAGTCAGGGTCCCGAACACAAATAAGTGTTATTCTAATGAAAATGGAGTGAAATACATGTGTTTATAAGAACATAGACTAAATAAAAAAATACTATTCAGAATGAAATATAAATTAATCAAATTAATTCATTCCTATCGACGACAAACTCTGAACATCCGATAATATAATTTTATATATTAGAGTTTAGGGAAACACATTTTACTGTGCATTTTTGGACCAATTTTCTTTTAACCTGTTGTTGATCTTTTTGATAGACCGACTTTCAGCTGGATATCATCTGCATCTTTCAATCTTTTTTCTCAGTATCTACTTTAAGTAATGGGTACACTCAAATAAGTTTTAAGTGAATTTGTAAGTTCTGCTAATTAGAAAACCTATTCTCCTACTTATAGGCGTTTGCTAATTAAAAAAAAGATCGAAGCAAGATGAGTACGTCGAGTAATGAAGCAGCAGGTGTCTTCTTATCAAGATTGTGAAATGAAACCTAACGAAAGTCGACCATACGTACCTTAACCTCAGTGGACACTTTTAAATAATAAAAAACAACTACTTAAACGTAGAGTCTATTTATAGTAATAGAAAGATACACTACCATATGTTTTCTTAAAGTCAAATAATGTTGCTATAGAATTTATTTTCTACTTTCCCTTTTATCTCGGTATTTCTGTATTTCTCTCTCTTTCTCAATATATACATAAAAGTATTGCAACTTCGCGTTCTTTAATATTTCAATTTCAAAATTCATTATTTTTTAAACTAAAATCAAAATGTTGATCTTCTTTATTTTTGTTATTTTAATTAAACAATAAACTTTAGCCGAAGTCTTTAACTCTGAAGAATAATTAATATTATGATATACATATATGAGCTTAGTACAAATCATTGATGAAATTCAGTTAAATTATTTAAATTATTTAAAACACAGAAAATCAATAAAAGTTGTTATGTATTTTTCCGTGTTGCGTATTTTTCATGGGATCCACTCGCTTTATTTGATGGATTTCTTTTAACCGATGTCGTCGTTGTGTTTGGTCATAACGGTTCCCGGGGTGAAACACAAGCTTTCTATTATATAAATTAATCTTGATTTTCAACTGTGCAAGCAAACATTATAGAAAAAAACATAGCTAATACATACAACTACAACATGGTAAGCCTTCGTGTCACCAACTGATGCGTGGTTCCGCTAAATATCAATCATTGTATCTGCTTATATACATTCCTATATTAAATCTTACCGAACATACTCTCAGAAAACAAACATACTTAAAGGAGGTAGAAGTAACTTTCACTCACACACAACACACTCCTAACACCCCTTCATCAAACACTGGGAAGACCACTTCACCGGATAAATTTAACCGCATCATTGTTTCAGTTTTTTATACCTTGCTACTATCTTTCACACATTATACATAACAAAACTAAATACGGGTTGCTCCCTCCATAGTCCACTCAGTCAACATTTACAATGTTATAATTGACTTATTACTTTCATATTCTGGAATAATAAAATAATATTTACGAACAGTACATAAACACCAACTGCAGTTTAAACATAGCGGCTCCAACTATATCTTTCTGTAAAAGCATTAAATAAAACGCTCACCATTTCTAAAAATAGGTTTCCATAACTTAAAAAACTTTCACTTATATACAGAAAACGTGTTTGAACATTCACATACAGAACATTCGCGCAGTCAAATGCAATTTCGTTGTTCATGTCGTTATGAATCTGTTCTAAGTTTACCGAACTACGTATTAACGCTAAAATTTTTCCATAACTAAAACAACTTAATTAACCTTCGAGTTTTAGGATTACATTATCGGACACCTCTCACTAACCAAGTACGCCAGTCACAATGTCAAAGTGTCTCGTTTCATCGGTAAGTTCATAACGGTTTACTTTTAAAGAAATTTTCACTACAGTACTCGCTAAATTTCGTCATTTAATACGTTACTATTTGGGTATGTTCAATGAACACTACTAAAAAAATGTGTTGGATCCAACACGATAACCTTTACGATGTATTTTGTAATATACATTTTAACTATAAAAATAGGTTGATTTCTTTTAATTACGTCTTTCCATGTTACACCACGCAGGTTATTGGACTCACTTTCTGCCTCAAACCTATTTTATCTGAATGAAAATGTCTTAGACAATTTTTCAACTAATACACACTATTTTTACATTATTGTGCATCTACGCTATTCCAATTATTATTTAAGAACAAATTAGTAGTCGCTAATTAGTGTCACATAACTGTCACAATGTCTTTTTTTATTTTTTAAAAGAAAGAGACAGACTGGATTTGAACAGAAATTGTCTCAATCTTTAAGATTTAGAGAATGCACTATTTGAGGCGTAACAAAAAATACTAAAAAATATTAACATGAATGCACATTCATTTCATTTTAAAGAACAAAAAAACAGTAGTCGCTACTTATGCTGTCTTTGTTCCTATTTACTTGCCTCCCTAAGAGATCAGAGTTAAACACAAAGTCGGCTTTTTTGTGGCTAAACTCCTACACCCCTCAAAAAGTGCACACTGGATTTGAACAAAAATAAAAATAGCCTCAGCCTTTAAGGATTACATTAGAAAATAGGTCAGACGTAACAGAACGTAGTAAAAATCAACAAAAATACCAACAAAAATACCAACAAAAATACCAACATAAATAAGCTGAACCCTTAACTTTTAACAATGATGTTTGTTTGGCTCTTTCGTACGCCACTTAATTATGCCCCCTAATAAACAGTTGTCACTACTTATTTTGTCTTCTTTCCTATTTATTTGTTCTCGCGAGGAAAGAGTTAGCCACAAGGTTGATGTATAATGTAATTAAACTCCAACACTCTTCCAAAGAGTGCAGACTGGATTTGAACAAAAATGAGGAACACACATTTACATAGAGAAAAAAAAAACAGTCATCGTATGCTATTATCATTACTGTGTATAGACAATAAAAATGGTTTATGTTGTTATATTTAAATAATATTTATTTAACAACCATTTAAAGCAAAAAAAAAAGTTAATTATTACACATGTTATCGGAAAAAAAACACGTTTAAATTGTATAAGTAGTCAACCCATATGGAGGCTACCAGACCAGATTAAGACTTTAGTTTGTTTCAGTAATCATTGTTTACTATGAAAACATTGTGAAATAAATGTTTACAGAAAAAAATATTGAACCATCTTTTATCTTTGTAATATATTACTATTAAATACATTGATTTTAACCACAAAGCGTTCCTTATTTACTACTAATCAAAACAAAAACAACATAATACCATTTTAACACCTATACAATTGCTTTGATATCACATTATGTTGTGAGACTTCGATGTTCATGCTTACATTTTTTCTAAAAAACATTAAAAAAAAACATTTCCAAACAAGAAAAGAGTGTAATAAATAACTATTTATTTCATGAAGTGACAACGTCATTTAAATATAATTGCAAATCTCTTTCAAAATGTTTTGTTCGGAATCAATATTTTCCTCATGATAATGTCACCAGGAAGAAATAGCACACCGTGCATATTACGTATTTACTAGTAAGAGAGTGGTAAATGATTTCTAAACTCTTAAGAACATAAGAATTGAGGTGTTGGACGCTTATTTCTTTTAACTTATCAAAATTAGTTTTTTCCTATTGCAAATATGCGTGTGGGAAATTACTCTTTACATATTTTCAATATTGTATAGTTTTAAGACATTCTGACATCAGCGTCCACAAGAAACAAAAAAAAACAACCACGAGAGAAAATACCCGTGTTTGGCTAAGTTAAATTGGCAATAACATCACCGAACTCTCTACACAATACAAACGAAACTGTTAATTTTAACTGTTACCTTAACCATACCCTAACATAACTCTAAAATAACTCTACACTATTCCTACCCTAACCCTAAACTAAGTTTTACATTTATTCGTTTCGTATTGTTTAGAATCATCGATTCGGCTTTCTCTGCAAATTCTGAACTGCTTTTGTCATAACTGAACATTTCTGGATACCTATACCTAAAAAGCACCAACATTATAACTTTTCCTCTCTTCCATACACACACCCACACAAATATGGCGGGGTAAAAAAATACATGTCTCCTAACACTTTAAAGAAGGTTTATGTACTTAATTTTATTGTAGGAAACACAATCGTACCCCCCAGGAAGAATACACATATAAGCTTAATTAATATACACATACCTCCATCTTATTTTACGTTGTAAGTGTTCTCCTACTCTAAAAGCTAACACATATTTTAGCAATTACTTTTTTGCGAATATTTAAAAATAAATAAAATCATTCTTATATTGTACTCCGAAAATACAACAGATACAACAGCCAGACTTTTTACTTGGAAATGTATTATTTATTTTCTCTGACAAATAATCAAAGCAAACAATTATGTATAATTTAACGTATTTTTTTGCTAATAATAATGAAAGTGCTTTCTGTACTAAAATGTACGCACTTTTATGTGGGACTTTACGCACTTTGAAACAATACCGGGGTGAATAGGGACATCTGTATAAAAAGTTAAAAATCCCTGTAAAGAAGATCATTATTATATGAATTTAATTTAATCTTGCATACTTTTTTGTACAAAAAAATCATGTTAAAGATCAGTATCACTTTCATAATGGAAGCATCAAACTTTGGGAAAAAATACATCAGGAGCAAATAGGGATATTCATCCGTGGCCCATTTTATCATGGTTGCAAACTTCACCCCGGGGTACCATCTTCTGATACATGTTTTGCGTTTATATTTCATGGTATTAAATGAATTATGGCAGTTCAAAGTAAATTAACAAGAACACTGTTTTATATACTTACGTCTCAGGCGAAAGTCGTTATCTGCACCAAAAAGTATGAACACTTGTCGAGCATACATTTTATTAAAAATATAATTCAGTTCTATCGTATTTTTTCTAACTCCATTAATAAGAACGCACATATTTTTGAAGATTTCATTAAAACAGTCAGTCTGTTATTTCACGAATTTATGATGAGAATAAAAAATATACGATAAAACTGACTTATATTTTTAATTAAAATTCTACGCAAAAAAATTCGATAACTGTTGATGTGCATACCTACTATTTAAATTAAAAGCATAAATCAGTTTTATTGTATTTTTTTCCATACTCGATTGATGATGACATGGCTGAATGACGGACATACTTTATAAATGGAAACCCTAATTCTGTAATAAGAATAGCTTTAATCTCAGCCGTAGCGACATGTATTTCGATATTCCTATCTATGTTGCGATACTGCAGTGAAATTGAAAGAGCATTGGTTACTATATCAATGAATGTCTTTACATCATCAGCCCAATCATATGCTTCAATATCTTTTCTCCAATGAACAGAACACCAGTTGACTTGTATTTTCAATATTATTACCTAGTTTCATCCTAATTTTCCACAACACAATCAGCTTCATTTTTATCAGCTTTTATTTGATAACTTGTCGCATATCCTGTCAAAACTATGATATTTTCTCCAATTTATTGGACATAAAAATTAGCTTGTCAAATTAAAAGAAGCTAAAGATTGTAATCATTAATATATTGTTCAATTGATTTTCTTCAAAGGCTTTTGACACTTTTACTATTTTTTGTTAATTCTACGTTATAAGATACGGTAACAATGTAAATACTTTATCAGATCTGTGAAATAAAAAGCTGTATATTTTTGCAACATTTTCCCTTTGTGAAAAGCGTTCTAACTAGTTCTGCTGCAAGAATGCATTTAAAATCTAGACATCGAAGTGTGAAATGTGAGATTAGATACAGAACAAGGCATTTTGTATGTAATATGTTGCTCAATGAGTTGCAGGATGTTTTCCAGGGTTTTTTTTTATCATAAATGGATGCCTTATCACACCATACTTTCATATGAGCGTGTGGAGCAACTTTTTTTGTTGATATGAAACTCTCCAGAATTTATGTTAACTTTACCAAAAATGTGATTAATCGTTGCCAAAATCACTTTATTCATGAACAAATTAAGAATGTAGTAAAAGAGTTCACCAACAGCAACATCATTTACACAAAGTGTTCCAGTCTTGTATGTTTTGACATTTGAAATGTCACTATTACATTTTCCAAATATTCTCTCAAATGTGGCCGAAATATCAAGCACAATATAATGTTGTAAACAGTTACGAGGCCAAACATATCAACCATATCATGTAGATTAGATGTTTTTTCTATTCTAAAATTGTGTTGAACCCCTGACATTTGCCATCATCATTGAAAGGTTGCTTTTTAAGGCTGTGCCATTATTTTATAATCTTTAGTTGTATTCTTCCAAAGTCATTAAAAGTTTATTCTCATGTAAAATCTAGTGGAGATGGCAATGGAAGGTTTCCGAAATCTATAAGTGCACCATAAAGAGGCTATTAAGGAATAGGCTTATTAAGAATTCAAATATATCCCATTTTGTGAACTTAAAATCATATATATAATATTTGATGGGTAAGAAAATATAAGTAGTCACGAATTTTTAAATGCTTTTCTAACAATAATTAGATATTCGGACCAAACCTCCTTTAAACCCTAAATATATACTGTTGTTATTACATTCATATCATACGCATAGCATTATCTGGAGAAGACATTCGAAGTGTTCCAAAGCTGTATGTTACCTTCTATGTCCCGAATATCTACGTACCGTCACCTCAAAGTTACCCATGAAGACATTAACCCCTTCAAATACGTATATCCGATTTTTATGGAATGTAAATCATATGTATAAGACATTCTGAGAGATTTTGAAAATTCTATCATCTTCCTACAATATGGCGTGACGAAATGTAGGGATGGGTGCATTAGAAAAGAATTAAGTATCATGGTGTTATGAGCATAGTGGAAAAGTACACAATAGTGATCCTCATTCGATCCCCAGCAACGTCGGGTCTTTCTGCTAGTATACATATATAATTACAATGCAAGACCTATAATAAAATAGATAGCAATTAGACAACAGAGATATGGGATACGATGATATTTGGATAATTTATTAAAACTGAGAAAGATGAATTTCACAATCAGGAAATAAGATAAACAAAAATAAATTGATGTGAATGCGGTAAAAGAAGAAAAATAGAAATGAATAAAATGAAGGAAATAAAAAAGAAGACAAGAAAAAGAAATAATATAACAAATCTAACAAAAGTCAAAATAAATGTATGAAATAAAGTACTTAAAAGAAAAAGGTCCACACACATACATAAACACACTCACACACACTCACACACACACACACATATATATATATATATATATGTATGTGTGTGTATGTATATATATATATATATATATATATATATATATATATGTGTGTGTATATATATGTATATATAAATAGATATATATATATAAATATATATATACATGTATATATATATATATATGCAAATATATATATATATATATATATATATATATATATATATATATATATATATATATATATATATATATATATATAATATTGGTAAACGTTTTTGAGCATTAAGTCGCTGTTTTGCCGGAAACGCAAAGAGTCAAAATCACTCAGTGATTTCATCTATCAATCGAAGTCCATACATTTGTAAACCGTCGGCGTCTGTCTTTTCTTGCGAAAGCTTTTGGTATGTCACGCAATAACAGGAAAAAGTGCACATCGCTATTTTGGTTCTTTAAATTGCTACACTTTTTATTTTACTTTATGAGCCAACTTATTCATATATAAAAGCAAAAGGATTTCGATCCATGTATTTATTAATAATACGGAATGCGCGTGTTAACAGGTTTGTTCACTCATACGAAAAAAATAAAATAAAGATTATAGCGGAGAAATATTTCACACAGCTTTCACATTTTAGAAAATGGCAGCATTATGCTAAGTGCCAAATCCTGAAAGCACAAATCGGTATAGTTACTCTAATAAAAGAAATGCACAGCATCATGTGAGTAAGGATATATATATATATATATATATATATATATATATATATATATATATATGGGGTAGGGTACACAATAATTCATGAAAAAATGTGTGAAAAAATGACAAACGGAAAAACAAGTTAAAGTGCAGGAGAAAAACAAAAACAAAAGATTTTGACCGGTTTCGTTCTGTTGCATTTCTTAAGACGTTCTCCAACAGAACAAAACCGGTCAAAATTTTTTGTTTTTGTTTTTCTCCTGCACTTTAACTTGTTTTTCCGTTTGTCATTTTTTCACACACACACATGCATATATATATATATATATATATATATATAAATATATGTTAGTTTAGATCAATAACATTTGAACATTGTACTAAGAATTATTAACTAATTATTTAACCAACTACATATATATGCATATATATATATATATATATATATATATATATATATATATATATATATATATATACATGT
The DNA here is from genome assembly GCA_963556195.1 of Sepiola atlantica. Taxonomy (NCBI): domain Eukaryota; kingdom Metazoa; phylum Mollusca; class Cephalopoda; order Sepiida; family Sepiolidae; genus Sepiola; species Sepiola atlantica. Next base: position 97,359,422 of record OY744518.1, on the reverse strand, counting down.
GTATGTATGTAGAAAGACAGAGATATAGACACACACATAATGTTTATTATTTGGAATAGTGAATTAGCCTGATAGCAGACTAATAAATATAAGAATACAAACACATCTATAACGCATAACCGATATTTCCATCGATGCAGATAACCTTAATCTTTAGTGCAGAAAAGTTTAACTGAAAAGAAGAAAGAACCGTCATATACATACGGTTTCTTTTACTTTCCAGTAAAGTTGTTCAACATTTGCTTATTCACTCTGAATATAATAAACATACTATAAACTTTTAATATAATAAACATTCTATTTTACCTGAACTTTCATTTAATGTGTTTAACTAATCTACACACACACAAACAGGCACACAGTTTGAATTACATACTAAACACCATCGTCGAGTGTCTTCGGTTTCTCTGTACAAGCGTTTGTCAAGATAACCTGATATTAGGATGCTTCACCATACAAGTTAACGCTGACCAAATATTCTAAATAACATAGTTTTTGAAGTCTTAATAAGATCTCCTCGACACTAATATACACTAGCTCATACGAGGAAAAGTGCACCTTTTCCAAGTAATGTTACCTCAAGTAATAACACATAGCTGGATACTCTGCCAGATTAGATAGAATTATTTTCCTGAAATCCGGTAAGAACAAGAGACCACAAGAAATATATACAATAACATAGTAAACTGGTGATTTGTGTAGAGGTAAAATAATGTTTTTTAACTTATTTACTCACTCAAATGTTGACTGTTAAAGGAGAACTTTAATTTCATATTTGAACATCTATGTATCTCATAGAGAGATCAAGTGTTAGCTCCAGATTTCTGAGAACTTCGATTAGAGTAAACAAAAACAAAAGATATGAGGAAATATTTGAATTACTTACTATGCACTATCCTCAAGTGTCTTAAGTCTCGCTGTACAAGGCTTTGAAGGACAACTTGACGGCAGGATACTTACTTCTACAAATAAACTCTGACCAAATATTCAAAATAACATAGTATTTGAAGCACAAATAAAATCCTTTTGACACGGTTATACACTGGCTCATACGATAAATGGTGCACCGTCTCTAAGTAATGTTACCTCAAGTAACATCACTGAGATGGATACTTCACCAGACTAGCTGAATTCTTGTCCTGGAATCCGGTAACACCAAGAGACCACAAGAACATTTACAAACACCTAGTAAACAGGTAAATTGTGGAGACTAAAATGAAGTTCTGCACTTCTTAACTAAGACTTTAATAGAATATTCGAATATCTATATATCTTATATAGAGATCGAGTGTTGGCTCCAGGAAAGGGCCTCTTGACTTCTGAGAACTTAAACTAAAGTAAAATAAAACAATATAGAATAGAACTTGAATGCCTGCTTGAGACTGTCCTCGAGTGTCTAAATTCTCTCTGTACAGGGGTTTATCAGGACATATTAACATGAGGATTCTTCTTCCTACAAGTAAACCCTGACCAAATATTTAATATAACGAACACTAAGTAAGATCCGTTCGATATGGCTTCCCACACTCCCTTATACGAAGAATGGTAACATAACTAAGCTTAATACTCCACCAGAATAGATCAAGTATTGTACTGTAATCCGGTAAGACCAAGATAGTACAAGTAAGATATATATATATATATATCTTATCTAATCTTATCTTTGCTCGTCCGTCGAAGTCGACGATGACCAAGGTATCAACTAGTTTGGCGTCGGGGGTCGGTGGGTCCTGAGATGGCTGATGAGGCAAATCCGTGCTCGGCAGACTCTTCCACACTCCGGACACGGGAAGGCGGCATCGACAGGCTGTGGACCGGCAGCTCTCTCCTTTCGCCTCCTGCGCTTCTGCCGGTCGTGGGTCATGCGTTGATCCTCTGCCCTATCGGCTCCCAGGCTGACGGCACAGCGCCAAGCAGAGCGTTCTGCAGCGCGACTCTCCCAAGACTGGAAGTTGATGTCAAAGTCCTTGAGGGAGGTTCGCAGGCAGTCTTTATATTGTTTCTTTTGGCCCCCTGCAGTCCGCTCTCCCTGGCTGAGTTCCCCATAAAAGAGTTGTTTGGGGATTCGGCCGTCAGGCATGCGGTAGACATGGCCTGCTCACCGAAGCTGGGTTTTGTGGACTATGGTGGTGATGGTATGGAGCCCCGCGCGCTCCAAGACTTCTGTGTCAGGAATTCTGTCTTGCCAGCGGTTGTTGAGAATTTTACGGAGGCATCTGAGGTGGAAGCCATTCAGCTGTTTATCATGTCTTTTATAAAGCGTCCAAGTTTCACAGCCGTAGAGTAGGGCTGTTAGGACGATTGCTCGGTATACTTTGATTTTGGTTGCGAGTGCAATACCTCTCCTCCTCCACACATTGTCTCTAAGTCTTCCAAATGCACTGCTCGCTGTGGAGGTCCTATGGTTAACTTCAATGTCAATGTTGGCGGTACGGGAGAGGGTGATGCCAAGGTAGGTGAATTGCTCCACAGCATGAATCTTCTGCCCTTTGACAGTGATGCCGGGTTCGTGGTATGCATCTCCTGGGGCGGGTTGGTACATAACTTCTGTCTTCTTTGTACTAATAGTAAGACCAAAATTGTCACAACTTTGCTGATGACTGCGCCCTTAACGCCCCAAATGAGACAGAGATGCAACATCTAATGGACGGATTCTCCACCAGTTATGACAATTTTGGTCTTACTATTAGTACAAAGAAGACAGAAGTTATATATATATATACACACACACACACACACACACACACATATATATATATATATATATATATATATATATATATATATATATATATATCCTGCAAACAATCTATACAAAATCATTAATAACCTCCCTATGTAAGCAAAAGGAGAATCCACTTGTGCCACCCCTTTTTTCTCTCGAAACTAATCAAAGTATTCATTTTCTCGATATTATGCTTTAATTACAAGTGAATGAATTTTACTACCAAGTTTCAGAAACAATATATATTAATTCATTAAAACCCTCCTTATGTAAACAAAATGAGTGACTTCTAGGACTCAATGTAATCATCTTGCGCCAAACCATTTTTGTTTCTTCTAAACTTGTCACTGGTCTTCATTTCACTCAATATTTTAGGTATTAATCGTAGTGCGTGAATTTTACTTCCGCGTATTTACTCTAATGATGTGTGGACGAAACCCGGATGGCAGATGTATGTAAATATATTTTTTTCTCGTTTTACCACTTTTCAATTCAATTCTCCCGCACCCCTAAGTTTTGATTTTCTTGCCGTAATATATATATATATATATATATATATATATGTAGGAGGTGTTATGTGCATATAGAAAAAGAAAACAAATTGGCACTTTACATGCGCCCAAAACAACCACATCCCTTTCTAAAAACAATATAACCTACACTCACCACTTCTTTAACAACATATATTACAAATATAACTTACATCATTAGATCCCCCTATCATATTTTAAAATATATAACATGATATATAAATTAACTCCTCTAATTAAGCGCCTAGAAATATTGCTACTCAAACCCATTAAATTAAAGTTATCATAGATGACTAACACTTAACCGCCCCGTCTCAAACAGACACTATATAGACTCACGAAAAGTATTAGATAAATTCAACATTGCAATGATAGATTATATATAAGATATTTCTTAGATAAACCCGTTCACTGATAAAGATATACATCCCATAACATCCAGTCACCACCTAGCAAATAATCCACTAAAATATAGACCCCTTATGAATACACCTTTTCAAACTATAAATAAATAAACAAATAGAGCATTAAATTAAACAAAATACCTAATAAACTTAACTGAATTAAAATACTTAATACAAAATTATAAATAAATAAATAAACGTAATATATAAGATTAAAAAATTAAAAAATCTCACCCAGAACATTATCAATAAACTACGCCACGCGATTACTCTTAACAAAAAAGAAACCTTTGAAGCGGTAAAACAGAAAACACCCATCAGTATTAATTAAATTATTATAAATAAAACAAATTTCGATTAAGACCCATATCGAGACGCTGACGATTTCTTATTGACTAGAAACGTTTTTTTTTAAATACGACTTTTAAAATACAACCCTAAAAATACAAAACTATTATAAAATAACACACCTAATAAAATAAAATAAAACATTTTTTGAAAATACAAAACTATACATAAATAACAAAAGTAGTTTTTATAGGGAGAGGTGATGAATGTACTTACATTTACCCATGAGTTTTATGTTTATATTCCATTTTTAGATGTTCTCATTGACTCTAAGAATGACACATTCATCACCTTTCCCTATAAAACACCTAATTCGATTAATACATGCATTTTAAATGGTAAAAATTATATCAAATTGCAATAATTAAACATCTATTAAACAGTGCATAGCTTTTCTCTTCAACCAAAAAATATTTCTTATCGAATTCAAAAACATTAAGAAATTCTTAATTAATAATCAATTCCTCAAGCAGACGACCATACTAATAATAATCCACAAAGTAATTCCAAGTACATAAATATATTCTACTGTAACCAAATGTATCCGAACTTTAAATTGGATCAAAAGCTCTTAAAATATAATACCTTCGTCCTTATCCCCCATCAACTCTAATTATAATATAAGATTCCTCATTAAATATTACAAAAAAAAAACATCGAAACATGTAGTTACAAATAACATTTCTTAGACCCAAAATACATTAAGAAGAACCGATGTAATACATAAGTTTCAATGCCCAATCGGAGACAATGATAATAAAACTAATTCTTACATCGGTTTCACAACCACAACAATTTCCCGAAGATTAATCTTACATCTCTCTGACACTATCCATATTTGCCAACACCTAAAAAACATGACTTCCCCCTTCACAATATTGACACATACTAGTTATCAATACTAAAATAATATACCACGATACTAACACCAATATATTAAAAAATATTGAAGCCCTCTACATAAAAACTTATCATCCCAGAATCAATTATGTGAATTACGAAACTAGTCATAATATTTTAAAGTGTCTAGCATAGTAATAAACGTAATCAAATTCTTAGCCATTAAGCAATTATACGTTTGAATCTTGAACGCGCTCAGAACAAAGTCAAATTCTTAACGCTGAAGCAATCAAACATTTCAATCTTGCACACTCTTAGAACCAAATCACGCTCCCATGTAACATCTCAATATTATAGACGTTCCTTTTAAGTTTGTTAATTACTGCCCTTTATAATGATACACAAAACTCAACAGTAAAGACATGTATTTAAAAAAAAATTAACACCGCTTAAACATGATATGACAAATAAATTCGAAAGTATTCGCAAAAAAATAAAGAAAATGGAACAAGAAACACATTGAACTTACATGTAGGAATTTGCCCGAGACACTAAATGGACCACTCGGAAAATTGAAGAAAATAACAAAAAAGTCTTATCGAGCAAAAGCACTCCGTGTTATTTAATAATGTTTCTTTCTCATATATATATATATATATATATATATATATATATATATATATATATATATATATATATATATATATATATATATATATATATATATTATAATATAAAATGAGGTAATAAAATAAGGTGTCAATCAAAGAATACTTTGCTTGAACTTTGAATTCTAATAAAATTTGATTGACACCTTATTTTATTACCTCATTTTATATTATAATATTAATGCTCTATCCAGTATATTGAGCTTCAGTTTTTATCCGGATGTTTCACTAATTATAAGATATTAGTTGACGCTTATATCTTTTGTTGGATTACTTTATATATATATATATATATATATATATATATATATATATTTATATATATATATATTAAATATATGAAAGATGAGAATACAAAATTCTGTAGATACAATATTTATCAAAATATCACAGGTTCAAAGCAAAGCGTTTCATATCCCTAACTTTACGTTTCTTCTCAACCAAAAGTGGTTTACCTTTTTTTTGTTTTTTTTTGTGTATAAATTTTCCAAAGTAAAATGTTGCCGATAATATTAGAGTTGCATTACCGGTTTTTATCCTCTGATGAAAATACGTTATCTTTGAAAATTCATGGATTAAGGATATGCAACTCCTAGCTTTTAACTTTTGATGTTTTAATAAATAGTGTATCTATACAATTTTTTATTCTCATATTTTATTTCTTGAATTGATTGCTCTATTCAATATATCGAGCTTTATATTATCACGATAGATTATTATTAAACGATACATCGCTTATCTTTAATTTAATAATATTATATATATATATATATGTAGCACTTTATTGATTTTTTTAAATATTAATTTCCTCTACTTAATATATATATATATATATATATATATATATATATATATATATATATATAATTTACTGCTTTATATAAAATCACTCAGGTACAAGTATGTATTTACATACAATAATTTACTGATTAAATTACATTAACGTTTATGCAGTTCTTTACATTTACTTTATTATAGTGCAGTCCGGTTCTTATAAAACAATGCAGACATTTCAATGAATTACTTCATGAAATAAACAAACACATTTTACAAAATATTTAATATATAAAACAGGATTTACTAATTATATTTAATGCTACGGAATGAATTGATGTTTCTTTGAAAAAAAGATATACATTTTAATGAATTACCTCCATGAAAAAAAAATGTTTTCTAGACTAAATAACTTATTTACACAATTTAGTTCAGTTCTTAATTTATATCCACTAGGATATATTTCGGTGTTTAAGAAAAAAGTTAGCCATTTTAATAAAATACTTTTTTTAAATTCCATTTTCCAGTTTTATATGTTTGTTATTATTCATGTCGTCTTTAAATGACACCATGCAACTCCTTGACGACGCCCTGTTGATCAGCTAGCATACAATAAAATGAAAGTCAAAGGATGAGGCGAATCAACAAGATTACTTGGCAACCGAGTTCTATATTATTGAATCCATACACACAATGAGTGCACGATTGGACTAATATACTATGCACATCTTCAATAAAGTACGCAGGAGGAATTACATGCTTGTTTAGTATTATTTGCATTGTTCTGATAAGTAGTAACGTCGAAAGTTATTATAAAACCATCTTTTAAAAATGTACATTCTTTCTGGTTTCACTCGTTTGTTGGGTATTCTTATAGAGAACGCACCGCGTTTCCGTGACTTCGCGTCGTCAGCGTTTGGGCAGATCTCGGAAACGCCCGAGAGTTGACGAAACTATTAAGCAATCAGGTTGCAGTAGGCATTAGGCAATCAGGTTCCAAGAAAGCAGACGATAACTTTTGGAAGAAATTAATTTCTACGATCTGCAGCGCGTTAACAAAAAATTGAATTGCTACGATCTGTGTCAGCGCATTGAATTTCCCGAAGGACTCATTCAGTTCTGTCAGCAACGGTCACTTCTAGCAAAAGACTAAACCTAATCATAGACCTAAATGCTAACCCATAACACTAAGCATAAATTATCAACCATAACCCAGAAAATATTAAAACAGAAAAAACATTGAAAAAATATGAAAACAGTGGTTTCGTTGTTTGTTATATAAAAAAAAACATCTTTTGAAACTTTTCTGTGCACACAAAAAATTATTTTCAAACTTTTGATATACAATGCTTTAATGTGACACACATAAATAAACATCTAATTAATACCAGTTGTTTAGCTATGGTTTATTAGTTCTTTATTTTTATGTAATTATTCAACTTAGATTTTTATCGTCTGTATTTATCGTCTACCAGTCTTCAATTCATTGTTTAGCAGTTTTCGCCCTGTTAAAGATCGAGCGCTTCCGAGACCTGTCCGAACGTTGACGACACGAAGTCACGGACATGCGGTGCCTTCACTATAAGAGATACAAGTTCAAGCAACAGTCAATCTTCTATTTCGCAGTTAAATTTCATCAGTCGTTTTGAAGCTATTCGAGTGTTTAATCCCTGGCAAACAGCATACCCCATTAGTTGTGGCTTAAATAATATCCAAAAGAAGGGAAGAATAAGAAAGGGAAAAATGTATTCAGTATAAATTCAATCTCCGGGCGAAAGTGAATTAATTGCAATTTTTTTCTACACGTGTTGGCCGTTTGCAAATCGCACAAGAAAATCATTTAACGCGATTCGCTTGATATGTCTCCCTTGTTTTCCTTTAAACTCTATTTATCGCGTTCCATTGACGTTTGCAAGTCAGATAAATCTTATTCTACCAAAAATGTATTTGATTGATTCTGTTTTTTTTTTCATTATAATTTCGGTCTTTATTTCCGAATGGGATTAAATGTCGTTTTCTCTTTCTCAGTAATGTAACAGAAAACAAATCGTATAACCCGTACTAAAGATAACCTCTACAATGTTTTAGTAGAAAACATAGAAAAAAATAATTAATCGGTTTATTGGATTTATATATTATCCTATTTTCATTATTTTGTTATTTACGTTCTATTCGTAAAAATTACTTTTATTCTTTTTAACATTTGCTTTGTATTTCCTCGTATATCACTCTTTTTATGAAATGACAGTTTTTATTTCTTTATTTTTTCACGTTATCTTAGTTTTTATTATCACCGTACGATTTTCAGTCTACCTCTTGTTTTCGGCTGTGAGGATACACTTTCACCCTCATAATAATCATATTATCTTTATTTCACCCGACATATTGTTTCGTGTCAAATTTGATGCAATTTTAACCATTGATGTCACCAAACAATTCCGACTTTACCCACTTAAAGATTACATTTTTTCGTCTACTGACAGAGTACAATTTTTAATAAATGCATTTCAAAAAGTGATATTATTTTCATTGATGTAAAGAATATTAAGCTGACATTTATTTTTAATGGTACAAAAACACAGATAATTTATTACAGTTCTGAATGAAAATTAATAATTTGTATGATTTTAATTATTCGGACTACTGTTGGAATAATTCAAATTATACAGAACATGTATTGTTTTTAAACGAATTAAATTGTATACATTTAAATAAGTAAATAAAGTAAGGACATATTCGTTTTATTTATTGAAATATAATTTTGCTGAAAATGATAAATGTTTGGACGGAAGAGGAAAGAGTAATTTCGTCTTAATATCGTCTGACTGACATTTATTATTTCAAAAGGAATGTTATTTCACAATAGAATATAAATGTTAATGTGGAAAGCACTGTGCAATTTTCACAGGTTCACATATATGAGTTTGACATTAATAATTTATTAGCATTTGTATAGTAACATAACTACTTGTAGCATACACCACCTAGTAAATACTCGGACTTGTATTGAATGTTGTGCCATTTAAAAATTAATACCTAGGTTTAAATATAGGCAACACTACTGAATTATAATAATTTGGATAAAATATTCGTAAAGAAGAAGTAAAATAATATTTAAAGTTTGCGAAATATGTGGATATCAGTTAACGGCTTTTCGTCCAACATATCCTCAGAACCTATATGAGAACCGACGAAAGAGATTTTTGTAACCGTTTATATCAGCCTCAAAATAAAGCGGTAAACAGCAACTAATCACCTCTGAACTTCTATGTTATAAGTCGAACATTTTTTCTGGAATGCTTCGCTAAATTCATTATTGAAATACACGTCATATATATCCTTATTCAATTTATTATTAAAAGCCAACCCATAAAGAATGCCGGAAGGCAAGAAAACAACAACAATAATCAAGATAAAATCTGAAAATTATAAATAATAATTAAAGTTCCTCACCCTAAAACCTAGACAAATTGACATGCACATTTGGTAATATCATGAGGCTTTATATGTATTTCATTACCAAAACTATAAGTGTGGAAAATGATCGTAATAATATGACACAGTATGAAAGCAATACGATTTTTCACAGGCACATACTTTATTTAATATTTCCTGGTTTCAATTAAACATTGACGTGTTTTCCGACTGAAAATAACTAAAGTACACATCTCTTCAACAGAACCTTTGTTAAAAATTTTATTTGCAAATTCGAAACTTCTTTTCTTAGTTTTAGCTTCGATTAAAAGTTTACGCAGGTGTCCAAACGGGTACATTCTCTAGAGCCAAAAGAGATTGCAACGAGTATCAATTTTCACACTGAATTAACCTGAAAGAACAGCTTCAGCTTTGAAAGCTCTTGCATGTGTGTTATATCACAGGTTATAACCACCGTTATATATATATATATATATATATATATATATATATATATATATATATATATATATATATATAATAAGTATATTCGTCCCTGTATGGGTATGAGAAATAAATATAGCTTTAGTTTAAAATGTTCATGTTTTTTGTCTCAGCTAGTAATATAGAGTTTCGACGGCACCACTTAAATGGTCAAGTTTACATAAAATGTGTCCACGTTACTCACCCTGTTGCTTATTATACATATTCCATTATTTATAATGATGAGTTAAATAGGATGGAATTTTACCGAGTACATGTATAGGATTAACGTTCACGCGCTTGTGCGGATCTTTTTAACAATATATTACCTAATATCAGTTAACTTTTAATATAGAGCAATTATTGTCTGCATTAATAATTTTTATCTAACATTTAAAAATGTCTTTAGCCATTTTGACATATATATATATATATATATATATTTATATTTATATATATATATATATTTAGAGAGAGAGAAAGAGAGAGAGAGAGAGATTTATAAGCGTTAAATTATCATGTATTCCAGATAGGCTCTTCGTTGCTTACTGGTCAATAACCCGATTATAGTCTTTGTGGTCGTGTTTTAGAATCCGGTCACGCTGATGAGCCGAGGTAAAACACGTGTCCGTGAGTAACTACAAAACCTTTTACAATGCAAGTTTATAAAAATTATTTTCTTTTACTTTAATCTTAAATTTGACTGAATAAATCCATCATCAGATGTTGATCTGTATTGTGTCATTTTTGTATGTATAATGTTTTTTTTATGTATATCTATCTATCTATCTATCTATCTATCTATCTATCTATCTATCTATCTATCTCTCTCTCTCTCTCTCTCTCTCTCTATATATATATATATATATATATATATATATATATATATATATATATATAAGAAAGAAAGAGTTATAAATATGCGACGATTGTCCAAATTTATTTCAAATTTCAATTGTTCAATGCAATGTGTATTCAGTAATAAACTAGTGTTTATTATTTATTTTAGCTCAATATACGAGATAGAGCAATTGTAGAGATAGAAGAAAAAAGAGTGATAAATATTATTCTTTTTTATGGTCCAGGAAGTTATTAATAATGACCAGCTTTTCTCTTTTCAATTCCTTGTGAGTGCATTTGGATTTACTTATATTTGAAAACTTATATTTCACATATATACACATATATATATATATATATTTTTGTATACATAAATATATACACACCTAACTGTACATATTTATTTATATTTTTATATATTTAAATATTTTTATTTTTTCTATTCACACACACACACACACATATATATATATATATATATATTGTGTGCATGTATGTGCATATGTGTATATATATGTGTATATGTGTATATAGGTATATGTGTAAATATGTTTACGTTTATATATGTTCATTTGTTCATACTTATTTATGTGTAATCTGTTGTATCTTATATGGTAAACAGAAGTTTAACTTAATACAACTATCGCATATGTAAATCTTAGTTAGCATATCACCAGCATACTGGAAACCTATTCATATGGGGTAGATTGATTTGTATTTTTATTAATTGTATTATATATATATGCTTGTTATTTTATATTTTTATTTTCATTTCATCATGTTATATCTAATTTTATTTAATTAACTTTTATAAGTATATTTTACTTCATACATTTTGTATCATATATTTAATTATTCTCTTTATTATTATTGTTATTATTGATTATTATCATTATTATTTTTTATTCTTTAATTATACATTTTGTATTTTGCTAAGTTATTTATTTGTCTTTTGATTATTATCATTTAATAATGATAATAATCGTAGTAGTATTCGTATATCTGTTTTGCTATCATAGCTGTGCTGTAAACGATAAATTACGTTGTTATTTTGTTCGACTTCTATTTGTGATGTAATATCATCAGTGCTGAAGAAGTCCACTATATATGAATCAATAAAAATGTTTTCGTCTTTGAAAGGATCGTACGCCAACCAAATTTGTTGATGTGGAATTCATGGAAAAAAATATGATATCCAATTATTTATTTGTATTTACTCAACCTAACTCTATTTTTATGTGTATTATTACATCAACAAACAGTTGTCCGTCGCAGCATTACTTTTCTCTTGTATAGAGATTATAAATCCGCGGGTTTTTCAAACTATGATATGAAACCCAATGGTAAGCCTATCTAATTATGTCAATTATTACGATATCTAAATATATTTTAGTTTAAAATATAAGTATGAGGATAAATTAATAAAAATAAATTCACCAAGACAATATAGGATAATATGGACTATCACCAAACTAAAGATCTACACGCTAAGTGTAAGTGATAAAAAAGCAACGATAGCCATTCAATGAGCATTTAAAGATACTAAGAATACGTTGTACATTTAAATGGTACACAAATTAATTAAAACATAAGGAATACAACCTTAAACGTTTTAATACACACATGTTTCTAACTTTATCAATCCACTACTGTTGATTGGATGATTACGTTTCACTACAATGCAGGGTAAAGATAAGCTGCATTTACAGCTTATTGTTATATTACACTATATTAAAATATATTCAGCCATTTGTGTATGCACATTTTCCTATCTTTATTTTGTTCTGTTTCGATTAATAGGATATGTATATATGAAAAGTTCGAATGCAAAACGCGATAAACGCAATTTTTAAAATCACGAAACTGTCACTACAAGAAGTGTTGCATTTCAGCACTCAATGACACCCCAAAAGTATGTGTTACATAATATGATATTTCTTTTTGATTTCAATTAAAATCAGCTTTTATTTATAGTCTGGATTTAATATATTCGTGTTTTTATTGTTTACGGTCTCAATTTAAACGAATTGGATCTATCGCGTTTTGCGTTCAAACTCTTCATATATATAGATGGTGTGTACTCAGAGTAACATTATATAAAAATTATTTCTCTAAATGCATGATGTTTAACATTGTCGAGACTCAACAACCTTTCCAAGACGTCATCGTGGAGCATTGTGCATTCCTTCACCAAGCACTGATCTGATAACTAACATTTCCATCCTTACTTTTAAATGGATATACTTATTGTGTCATAATCAACAGTAAAACATTGTATTTTCTTTTTGTGGATATCAAAAGCCAATGCAAAACACAACAATGCTCGTGGACCAATACAAAAATTAACAAAGAAACAGGCATAAGTTACATCGTTTAATATGTAGATAATACACATTGCATGTGATTCATACTATCAATTACAAACTTTAGATTATCTTGAATAACATCTAACTGGATTTTACATCGCAGTAGATATTATTGTAGAAAGTAACGGCGGTGTCTCAGAATGATATAGTTTATAGAACAATATCTCTTAGAAATTTGATGTTTTTTTGGATACAGAAGAAATCGATTTTCTTTTGAGACGCTGAAAATAATTTAACGATGCATTATGTAAAAATCTAATTGTTTATTAATTATGTGCCAGAAAACACATGAATTTACTCGTATTGATCGAATATGAATTTGATTTATGATAAATGTTTTAGCAGCAAAACAGCCAATATTTGTTTTCATATGAATAAAATAGGTTAATATGAAGGTTTACATTATTTGCAATTTAAATTCTTGTTTCGAATTATCGATGCTGTTCTTGCTTTTTTCCTTATGTGCTGAAAGTTCAATCTGCTAACAGATTGTGACTTGAATTTCAAAAATACATTTCATTGTTATTGGTATTCATTGTCACCGATTTTACATTTTCAACTTTTAATGTAAACTACATAGCAGGAAGCACCACTGTTACATTTTTTTATCCAAGAAACACATTATAAAAATATGAGATATTTGTATCCGTAAACCTCCCTCTTTTTATTCTTTAATTTTAAACTATTCGGTCCACGAACACAACACTTGGTAAGATTACATCCCGTCCTATATAGTTTATTAAAAGGTGTATATTTATGTTTCTATCAAGGGATTATCTAATTATCCCCGCAGGTTTTTTAAATTCTTACTGTGGGTTCCTTCTCAACACTACGTCTAAACTGTAGAAAAAGTTTTGGCAACACCAGACCTTTCTTTGTTGGGAGGAATTAGGGTAAATCCTAGAAGTTGCACCCTACAAGACATTATATCCCCTATTAATGTGCGGTTGTTTTAGTGCTGATCGCTGGAAATGCCAACTAGTTCGTTCTTGACTATTTTGCACTCGACCAGAGTTCTCTTTTGGGCGAGCCTTTCTGCTTTTCAGCTTTGTTGCACATCGTGTCTTTGCAAAAAGCAAGTAAATCTAAACTTTTTTTTGAATTGGTTCGCTGTGATTTTAACTAAACTTACATTAGGCAATTTTAAACGAATTGTCAACACTTCAGAATCGTTTCACTACTTTTAGACGATCTGGGGTTCATAACTTAAGTCAAAGAAGTTCTATTTTTACACAATGTTAATAATTCCTAAAGACCAATCTTGCTACAAATAATTAATTAAAAGTCTTCCCTTCTGTGTTTAATTAATATATTTATTAAGTTATTACCTTAAACTAATTATATTTCTGTTTATTTTTTAATTAATTATTATTTTATTTAACGTAATTAATTTAGCAATTAATTTCCCTTTTATTTTATTCATGAAACGGTTTTCATTTTGTTTCATACTTCAATTTTAATTGTATTGTCAGATTTTATATGTTATGGTCCCTGATAATATTAGAAAAAGGGAATGTTTTTTTAAGTATTTCACAAGAGTTAGCTTGTGCCCAAAAAACGGACTGAGTTAGATTTCCCGGTGAAACTCTCGTTCGTATCCTATGTCGAAAATGTCTCAAAATACTCAAACATGTTATTTACTTAACAATATCTAACATTCCGTTTAACCTGTTCTGGCTGTTTCAACATTATTCACAATCAGTAGTGATTAAATGTTTATCAATAAAGACCGCATGCTTTTCTATTTTTAGCTATACTCGGATTTATGCACTATTTACTGCATTATTGAAAACTCATTCTTCCTTTTTTCTTCGATGACAAAGTTATAGAATTGACCGTCTAAAAAGCTAACTAAAATCCACAGACACCCCTTACATTTAGCTCTCAAAGTTCATAGGGAAGCGCAGTCGCCCTTCAAATCGAACAACAGTTCTAAGCTGCCAGTAAATGTAAGGATATCTACAGATCCAGAACGCTTGCTATGGTTTAGCTGCTCTCGAAGTCTGAGAAAGCCAAGTGATTTATTAAAGAGTTGTCATTTCTACATCCCTTAATTCCGGTGATGATGTTTCAATAATGGTATTCAGATTCTAATACAGCATTGTTCAAATCTCAGTATTACAATTTGTTTGTAGATGAATAATATGTATCGTGCATGTGGAGTGTTTATATATGCTTTTTTTAAAACATGTATGAGTAGATTAGATATGTAATTTCTATGTGGAAGTTATCAACATTTACTCCTCTCCGTCATTACTTTTCCGTAACTATGGCAGTTCTCTTTGATGGTTGGGTGAATTCGTTTCAGTGTATTTTTTCTTGCAGGTATTCAAAAGAGTTAGTCTTTTATTTTATTTTGGTCAGCATGCGGAATCTTGGTGCTAGTTTTGATAGTTTGTGTGGCGATTTTCCAACCTTGATCTGTCCACTATTTTTCATTTCGTGCTAAATCAGTGGATGTTAGTTCAACAAGATACATTTATGCAGTCTGTGGCAGTCTCTATTTTGTATGTTTTGCTACTGTAGGCGGATACTAAAGAAAATACCCAGAGTACACCAATCTCTATGGGTGAATGGTTCTGAGTAATTGAAATATCATCCTCGCCGATTGAACTTTTATCCCTGATTTACCATCTTTCACAGTCAATAAAAATAGAACCGTCTGTAGTGGTGAATACGCTTACATGGGAGTGGGAGAAGCAGCAAAACAATAATCACTTTTTGATCACTCAACATTCACCGTTCTCATAACGATAAAGTAACATATCTTTAGTTGGCTCCGAAACGCATGCCATAATATTATAGTATAATACTTAATATACTATATTACATTTAAAATATAGGGAACCAACATATAGAGACAAACTATAATAACATTCAAATTCTGATTACTATTTGCAATGAGGTAACAAAACTTTCATTGCTCAACATTTCAAAAAATACTTTAAATGTTATGTTGTAAACAAGACTCTTCCCGCTTAAAGTATGCAACAATAAATATGATTTGGAAATGTTCAAATGTTATCAAAATATTCCAGTGAAAACAAATATAGTTTTCTTTGTTTGTTTCGAGTGTTGATTACGCAACGATATCTTCTGATCATATATAAACTATCCGAAACTTGTGATATCTTTTCTTACGCATAGGCATACCAAAGAATAGGGATATCGACTAATGCTTTCGTGGTTATAGGATTGCAATTTACTGCTTAAACCCTCAGTTTCAAGGGACACTGATACCCCAGAGGTGTGGGCAGAGTAGATATACATTTTTAGTGACCTTACATTGATGCAAACACAGTCCACAAAAAAAAAACACACACTGTTATATTACATAGCGTAATCACCGATATCGTCTGCAACATCCTTTTGTAAATGTCGAATAAATCGACAGTAATTATTTATCGCCATTATTGGCACTTGATTAAAGAACATGTGTCTGTCAGTTTTGCTTAATGTGTAAAAACTATTAATTAATAATTATACCGATGTAAAGAAAAATCGATAAACCATTAATACATGAAGATTATATCTTGTAATTGAACACAATATATATTAATATATTTTATTTAGTGATTTCTTGCTAGAGTTCTCAATATAAAGTAAAGATAAATGATATCTCATAATAATTATGATTAAACACACTCATATTCAAAAGAATGTAGACTCAGATAAACTTTACTTAGAAAAATGATAATAATCATCATCATCATCATCATCATCATCATCATCATCATCATCATCATCATCATCATCATCATCATCATCATCATCATCATCATCATCATCATCATCATCATCATCATCATCATCCAGTCGTGCTAATGTTACTTATATTATGACTCTCTCACAACATCACGCTTTATCCTCCATCTTAGCGAGTAGATGCTCATAAGTGCCTTGCTTTTCTTCTGGTTTTTAAATCGTTATAAAAACGTCTTAAAGCCGTTTTTCAAGTGTAATTTATAATGCGTGCGTATGTGGGTGACACAACATTCCGTATACATGTGTACAGATGTGTGTGTGTGCAACCATTGTTAATATCTTAAAACGTGTATCAATTTGTGTGTGAGTTTGTAGTGTTTTTTGTCTGTATCTTTATTTTCTTTTTATCTTTTCTATCGAGAGAGGGGGGTATTTATACTGTGTGCGAGAATGTTCAATAATTAATTGCTCTTGGCTTATATATGCAGGTGTTAGTGTTAAATCATCAGCTACTTTTACATGATCGCACAGTTATACAAGCGCTCCCACAAACTTATTTAACTTTTTACTTATTTTTCAACAGGTATATCAACAGCGCTTTTATCTTTCTCTTTTACAAATGTTCCTCCAAATTAAAGCGAAATTCATCTTTCTTTCTCTGTTTCCTTCGTCATTGGCCGTTCTGATTTGTGTCTCCCTCACTTTTGTCACCGCTGTTAGATTGTCGTTGATATTCCCTTTTTCTTTTCCATGCCGTTATTGGCCTTAGTTGTCGGTTCTTCCTCATTTCTTTTCTCTTGTGTGACCGCCTCATCAGTGTGGATAAACTGTTATTAATCGACTAAAACGGAATCGGAGTCATATTTTTAGAAGTTAAAGAAGGAGTAATTAATATTCTCTGTATTAAACAAACGTCGATTAGAAAGCGTGTTATTTTAACACATTTCTATCGTATTTTCTTAGTTACCTTTAATTTGATACTTGGTAGAGGACAATACGGACTAGATATACAAGAGAGGGTCGCCGTCGTCTCCAAACCGAAATTTAGCCCAACGTTTAAGAGCATGCATTGGCACCCCATCTTGATGCAGACTTCGGATAGATTTTCTGTCGAAACTCTTGTTTCTTTGCGCATGACAACAAGTTACATCATCGCGTCTCTAGCTGAACTGTCGGCCACTAATTTTGGCATTTATCGACCCATATGGTTGATTTACCTGTCCATTAATAACTTGTGGGAAAACAAATTCACTTCCCAAAAGTGTGTGTCAGCCCGACATGCACCCAGCCACATGATCCCGACCGCAGTCCCAGTCAATACGAGCTGAAATACACCTTTTCAAAATAGGGTCCCTAATAATCTAAAACACCTTCACATCTTACTAAAAAACTAAACAAAAAGAACACCAAACTGGAATTCTCATTTTTTTACGCCCACCTCCTCGGGGCCGGATCGAACCACCACCGCTGGAACTAAACTGGGTTTAATAACTGTCCGACATACCTCATCGGCCCAAATTACATTTCTGCCATATAGTAAGTAAAGACTTATTTCGATGAAAATCTGTATAATTGGCCATCGTATGTTATTAGCGACTACAGGGCTCTCATCGCTCCATTGCGCAAATTCTCCAATCACATCATAGTACACACCCAAAGATTCCCTGTTTCTAAACGACCTGAAGATCTGCCCCGGAGTGTCTGTATGTAATCCCCAGGCATTCATCAGACACCATACTATTCTCTACTGCATTGATACACGACTGATTGCCAATTAATCTAACTTACGCGTATTACCGCGATACAAGATGAGCAAAACAGACACCTCTTCTATTAATATGTCTATGTGGTCCGCCACAGAAAGAACATAAGGTATTGTTTCTATACCACTGACTTAATTTGGAGAATGCGTTTTGGGAACTTATGCACTTGCGGCACGAATGTCCGAGAACTATCGCCTGTCTTTCTACCTGCACACCCCTTTTATCGTAGCGGAAGCTCATCATCGTCTATTTGTATGCTGATAACTGTTCTATCTATGCGCTGGGGCTGAAGAGTCGTGCGCAGCGCACAAATAAATCAGCATCCAACATCCAAAAATTGGACCACGTTTGCGCAACTAAATTTGCATTAATCATTCACACCAGGTGTATCAATGTAACTGCGGATTTACTAGGGTCACCACAGAATTACTAACCCTTTGTCCTTCACTTCCCGTTCGCTTCTTATCGCATGCGGAGAGAACTATTGTTCCTTGCCCCAAATCAATATCCGTGACCGTATCCTGAGGACACTATAAGGCGAACATCGAATATCCGTTTTAAGCTTTACTAAATCTGCCCACACGACAGACACTGGGATGTTATCGCTAAAATAACCCCCTACATCAGGGATTCTATAAATTCAACACCTCCCAACAACCAATTACATGTAAACAAGTATGACGTCATGCACAGAACATATCATATGGTGTTAATAGTTTGAACAAACCATTTTTATGTTTCATGTTTTGTTTTTTCATGCCCAGGAGAGCATACATATTTATTTACATATCATTATTATTAGTAGTAGTAGTCATGACCGGGGGGGCGGTTCTAAAAGTGTGGGGGGGGGCTCTCCTAAAAAGTGGGGACCCGGTTAAACACATGCATATATAACTTCATTATTGATGACCGTAAAGTGGGGGGGCAAGTCAAAAAGTGGGGGGTTGAGCCCCCCCCCCGCGTGCCCCCGGTGCCGCCGTCCATGATAGTAGTAGTAGCAATAGTAATAGCAGAGTAATTACCATGGTAAATGTGTTGCAATTCTACCAAGTAATTTTAAGAGAATATATGACGTACAGTCAAACAGACATACGTCAAGTCTCTGTTATAATATTACCACATTCCAATGTTACGGTTAAACACGATAATTTTTTAAAAACAAAACCGTCTTTATTTGCTGGATTATCGAATTTTATATTTTACCAACTATTTGAGATTCGTTTATCGCTTCTGATTGTTATTGTTACTAAAATGAGTTTCAATTCCTAATATATACGTTGAATAAGCCACATGTGTGATTTTAGCTAATAACTTTTGTCGTGAAATATAATATATGAGCATGAGTCTGTGTGTGTTTGTTTTCGATATGAAATAAAATAAATCATGTATCACGAAAACATTTATTACCACAAAAATTAAAAACTCAATTAAACAGTAACTTCCTTTAATTTATAACGAAATGAATACAATATAATTCATATCTTTCTATAGTTCTAAATGGACTTTCATAAAAAGAATTAAAACGAAGTTTGTATCATTTAATCGTCCAAAATGTAATTAACGTATTGTTTTTATTGGAATGTTGGCGGATTTCAAAAGCAAAGGTTCTAAAATAGTTACGAAACGTATAACTATTAGTGATCAACTCGAAATCATTTCAATAGCGTAAATAAATTTACAACTCATATATTTGTTTATGTTTTATTTTGTTTTTTTGGTTGAAAAGAGGAATGTTTTGAAAAAAGCCGATGTGAATGAGTTCAAAACGACCAATATTAGCAGCTTAATCACGTAATGTCTGAGCGAAAATAATTATCGTTGGAAAAAAAGCGCATAATACAATGTGAGAATATAATGTCCAGTGAGACGCATCTAAAGGGCATACTATAATTTCTGTGGTGAATCATTGGCGGAGGTTAACCTTATATGTGATAAAAGATAAAGCAGTTCCGACTCGGTTCATGATTAATAATGTATTTGGCCATGCCGCCCAAATCAATTTAGTTCTCATAAAATGACTATGTTTTCGAGATTCAAAAATAATTACTGGGTGTCGTGAAAAATAGTCATAATCTGTTGAAATAATATTCATTTTTTAGAATCATAGTCAATAGAAAATTAAAAACATTTTTTTTATTTTCGGCTGCTATTCTAATATTATTGTTTGTGACAAAATGCTATATTTAAATAAAACCTCTCATAGCTGTTTCTGCAGGAAAATAAATTTGGTGTGTTCTGTTTATAAGAGAAAATATGTTGTTTATTTAGATTATTTTTCCAGCTAACTTGGGACATTATTGTAATTGTGCAAGTATTTTATTTTGGTTGGGGATATTGAAACAAAAAAACATTCCCTTCAATGTTGCAATATATTGCAATTTCCTGAACTAAACACGCACTCATTAAAAAGATTGTCACAACATAAAGGTTAAGAAAGGTTGTATTTGAAAAATTACGCGCTTGTCAAATAATATCAATGTACTTATTCAATATTTACTCGATCACCAGTGACCAATTGTGTCAGTATTTGTTATATTTTAAAATTCTCTATTTATAGTAAAGATGAACGATTTAGAGGGATATCTTTTAATATCTAACTTACATAGGTATGTTTAAACCAGTTTACAATGACTTCATATTTGGAGTTGTTAATTTGCAATTGTATTACCCTATTTGCACTATGTATATGCACAAGTTTCGTCGTCATTAACAGTAATTAATCAAAGTGATTTAATACAAAAATAGATAGTTTACTTAAACACTCTCTTAAATAAAACTAACAGCTCTCGCTACAAGGCATACTCGCTAGGAAAATAGTAAAGAGATGGTAGATGGCTCGCTTGCCTTTCCTCTTGCCTTTTTCCTTCTCTTCTTCGCCCTTGTCTCTACCTCTCTCCCTCTCTCTCTCTCTCTCTATATATATATATCTCCTAGCTTCTCTTAGCTACTCTCTCAGTTGCCTCCTCCATCTCGCACCCTCCCGTTTGCGACGCTTATTTCGTTTCTTTTATGTTTGTTAAATGAAATGATTGTTTTAATCACGTAGGGAACACGTTTAGCATTCGTGCTAAACGTTTCTTTGCGGTCTTGCGGAAGCCTGACTTAATTCTTAACATGTGTTTTTTTTAATTTTAAGCTACAGATGAACGTCCCCATGCACACAATATCGAGGAAACGTATTGATTTGTTTTTTTTTGATTTCATAACGATTTGATTTAAAACAAATAAATTTGAATAAAAATCATCAAAATGTGCATGTGTATCTCTATATGAATAAATGCGAAAGTTTTAGCCTTGTGTTTAGAAGAAATTATGCATTAAAGGTTCATTATTTAAATTTATTGTGTCAAGTATTTAACGTAGGGAAAATGTTGAAGCGTGAACGAGCTTTTGAAACTAACTTGTATTACCTATTTGTTATATATATATATATATATATATATATATATATATATATATATATATATATATATATATATATGTGTATATATACATATATATATATATATATATATATATATATATATATATATATATATATATATATTATAGTGGAGGTTTCTCTCACTGGATGTCGCCGGAATAATATGAGAAACTACATAATATACAATTAACACAGCTGACATCAGCAAAGTTAATGTAGAGCCGAATAGTTAATATTAAGTTTATATTAAATAATATATCAATACCAGGGTTACGGTTAGGGTTAGCCGAGTAGTTAATATAAAGTTTATATTAAGAAAAATATCAATATCAAGGTAAGGGTTAGGGTTAGCCGAGTAGTTAATATAAAGTTTATATTAAGAAAAATATCAATATCAAGGTTAGGGTTAGGGTTAGCCGAGTAGTTAATATTAAGTTTATATTAAGAAAAATATCAATATCAAGGTTAGGGTTAGGGTTAGCCGAGTAGTTAATATAAAGTTTATATTAAGAAAAATATCAATATCAAGGTTAGGGTTAGGGTTAGCCGAGTAGTTAATATAAAGTTTATATTAAGAAAAATATCAATATCAAGGTTAGGGTTAGGGTTAGCCGAGTAGTTAATATAAAGTTTATATTAAGAAAAATATCAATATCAAGGTTAGGGTTAGGGTTAGCCGAGTAGTTAATATTAAGTTTATATTAAGAAAAATATCAATATCAAGGTTAGGGTTAGGGTTAGCCGAGTAGTTAATATTAAGTTTATATTAAGAAAAATATCAATATCAAGGTTAGGGTTAGGGTTAGTCGAGTAGTTAATATAAAGTTTATATTAAGAAAAATATCAATATCAAGGTTAGGGTTAGGGTTAGCCGAGTAGTTAATATAAAGTTTATATTAAGAAAAATATCAATATCAAGGTTAGGGTTAGGGTAAGCCGTGTAGTTATTATTAAGTTTATATTAAGAAAAATATCAATATCAAGGTTAGGGTTAGGGTTAGCCGTGTAGTTATTATTAAGTTTATATTAAGAAAAATATCAATATCAAGGTTAGGGTTAGGGTTAGCCGAGTAGTTAATATTAAGTTTATATTAAGAAAAATATCAATATCAAGGTTAGGGTTAGGGTTAGTCGAGTAGTTAATATAAAGTTTATATTAAGAAAAATATCAATATCAAGGTTAGGGTTAGGGTTAGCCGTGTAGTTAATATAAAGTTTATATTAAGAAAAATATCAATATCAAGGTTAGGGTTAGGGTTAGCCGAGTAGTTAATATAAAGTTTATATTAAGAAAAATATCAATATCAAGGTTAGGGTTAGGGTTAGCCGAGTAGTTAATATTAAGTTTATATTAAGAAAAATATCAATATCAAGGTAAGGGTTAGGGTTAGTCGAGTAGTTAATATAAAGTTTATATTAAGAAAAATATCAATATCAAGGTAAGGGTTAGGGTTAGCCGTGTAGTTAATATAAAGTTTATATTAAGAAAAATATCAATATCAAGGTTAGGGTTAGGGTTAGCCGTGTAGTTATTATTAAGTTTATATTAAGAAAAATATCAATATCAAGGTTAGGGTTAGGGTTAGCCGTGTAGTTATTATTAAGTTTATATTAAGAAAAATATCAATATCAAGGTTAGGGTTAGGGTTAGCCGAGTAGTTAATATAAAGTTTATATTAAGAAAAATATCAATATCAAGGTTAGGGTTAGGGTTAGCCGAGTAGTTAATATAAAGTTTATATTAAGAAAAATATCAATATCAAGGTTAGGGTTAGGGTTAGCCGAGTAGTTAATATAAAGTTTATATTAAGAAAAATATCAATATCAAGGTTAGGGTTAGGGTTAGTCGAGTAGTTAATATAAAGTTTATATTAAGAAAAATATCAATATCAAGGTAAGGGTTAGGGTTAGCCGTGTAGTTAATATAAAGTTTATATTAAGAAAAATATCAATATCAAGGTTAGGGTTAGGGTTAGCCGTGTAGTTATTATTAAGTTTATATTAAGAAAAATATCAATATCAAGGTTAGGGTTAGGGTTAGCCGTGTAGTTATTATTAAGTTTATATTAAGAAAAATATCAATATCAAGGTTAGGGTTAGGGTTAGCCGAGTAGTTAATATAAA
>OY744518.1:97027514-97330014 GCA_963556195.1 Sepiola atlantica | reverse complement strand
TATACATATGTTCTATTTTATGGACCAGCACGAGTATATATATCTATCTATCTATCTATCTCTCTCTCTCTCTCTCTCTCTCTCTCTCTCTCTATATATATATATATATATATATATATATATATATATATATAAATAGTTACATATTTATTTTTATATTTTTAGAAGATTCAACAAAAATCAGAAGTGAGTCTATTTATATCCTTTAAATCTTGGATAGTTTCAGAGCAAATATTATTCACTTAATAAGGGAAACATTGTTTTTGAAAATAATATTAAAGTAATAAAAGTTAATAGTTATATCTCTTTAAAAGAAGAGTATAATACTATTTGAAATATTGATTAATAATGCACAAAGTTCCAAAAATAATTTGAAAGAAAAAAGAAGACAGCCATTATTTTTCTTTTGGCATAAGACAAAGACATACATTTGTGCAGTGATGAAAAAGGGAGTATATAAGTGCTTATCAGCATATGCAACAATGCAGATAAGTGTTAATTAATGTTTGTTGTGATGAAGAAGAAAGCAAGTAGATGAGTGTTGATCATCGTATCTAACGATAGTTGATGATAGGTATATAAGGGTAAGGTAAAAGTAAGAAAAGATAATTAAGTTATTAAAATAATATATTGTTGTAAATTATACACGGCAAAAATACATATTCTCTGCCGGATTTAAATTAAGGCAATGTTAAAATTCTGTAGGGACGCTGATGTTAATAACAAAAAACCTGAATTTAAAATAAATGAAAACATACCGTTAATTCAAAGTGGAATATAGAAAACTAGGCTGTTTACATTATCAGTAGAGTTTAGAAAAGAAAAGTTGGGGTTTTTCAAGTGCATCATCTATTTATTCACTTACTGTTTGATATTTAAATCGTTGTGTTCTTTATAATTAATTAAAGATTAAATGTTATATGTCTAAATCAGATTAACCCGTTATTCAGGTAAGGTAAATTAATTTAAATTGACATTAAAATTTAAAAAAAAATTATATAAGAAATTATGATAATACTAAATAAAAATGATTAATAATGTAATTAAAAAATAAGGAATCATTAATTATACTAAATATGAAAAATATAAGGTTATAACAAGAGAAACAACTTGTAGATAGAATATATTATTTTTATTCACATTTAAATGCTTTTCTTATTTGCTAATAACAAACCCGAACTTTTGATGTTATCATAATTTCGATCTGTTATGTATAAAGCAAATAAATATAATTTTAATTCAAAATTCAAAAGAGAAAGCATCGGTGAGAACCCCCGATCATATTTAAGAAGCTGGTAACAGGACGCATGAACTTTCTATGGCACATTTTCTTTTACAGAGTGTCACATTCCCGACCCGACTATTATACCCTAAATACTAGCAAGCATCACCCCTTGAGTTATTCCTGACTATACAGCCTGAGGCTTGTGTGAAAGATGCCCTCAACCACTCTGGAAGGCTGATCAACTTCTGATAATGATTGATATCACACTACACTTCCGATTCCTAACAGAACAACCGGTACTCATAGGAATCCATCAGAGATCGCACCAGAGACGTCCAATGGAATAAGGCTGTTTCTCTCCCTGCTGAATAGTGCGTAAATACGGTAACAGAATAGGTCAAAGCGGGCATAGAAGCATATGTTTCCACGCGGTATTATATAGTAAGCCCCACTCTCCTCAAGAGTTCACCCTGACCTGTGCAACTGCTATAGCTATTGTGCTGATTCAACCGCCATGAGTCAACTACTAAAATACAAACATGTATAGCATAAAGAAACCATTGTAAGAGTGTAATAGCCGCAGATAAAAATAAGTACATCGAGATGACTAGAAAGCATATTGTAGCAGAAATTAGGAATTTGCAATTTCTGGATAATCTATAAAAGTGCATTAAATAATGAGCAATAAAGAGATTTACTCACTTTGCAACCACCGTGATGTCGCTTGCACGGCAACTGATGATGCTGAACTGCTTGCCAGCGCGTTGCAATAGAAATCAAAAACCACTCCCTCTTTGATTTCCTACTGTAGACACTTGATGATCTGAACACACTGGATGATATGTAAATGAGGAATATCGAAATCTGTTTGAGAGAGTTAAGAGATTGGTATATATGCGCTATTTCAAAAGATATCTGTATGATTACAATTAAAAAAGGATCACCAGTTTTTATGTACATATAGTAGGGATAGTGTAAAAACACTTGAATTAATTCATTGATATATATATATATATATATGTGTGTGTGTGTGTGTGTATTGCTACATCGATAAAGAGGAATTGAGCGAAAATACATCACAAGAGTAAACATATAAAAAGCAATAAACTTTTACAAACTCAACGTCTGAGAGGTAAATGAGAACTTTCATAAAACACTCAAATATATATGTATATTATATAAAGATAAAGTGTTAGGCCCAAGAAGTGTCTCCTTGATTTTTGAAAAGTTTGAAATAAAATGAAACAAATCACACTTTCGAATACATGCATATTTAAATCTACACACCTAAATATACAATAAGATACTCGCATACATAAACTGCCATTCATAGCAAGATAAGGTAATGCAATATATATGTATACATATATATATATATATATATATATATATATATATATATATATATATATATATTATTTGTTTACTGTAATTCTCGTGTAATTATAAATTATGTAAGCTTCTTTGAGTCTAATAAAAGTTGTTATCTCACATCTTAACAATGTTTACAACGTACATACATACCGATTCAAATTAAATTACTTGGATGCGTCACGAATCTTTCGAAGGATAGAGAAATGGCTGGTGGCACTGGATCTCAGTATTCAAAACATTTTCCTATTTGCGAATGCTTCGTCGGCGATGAAGGACAGATGCAATTCAACCCTGAGGGGGTTCCAGTCTAGTTCTGTCACATCTTTTATTTCCATATTCATTCTATTGTTAATTAGTACGTAACGAAAAACCTCATCCTTCTTATTTATCTCCTTTATCATGTTCTCATATACTTCCCCATTCTTCTTCTCTTTATTTGCTTTTTTATTATTATTCTCGAGATTTGCTTTTGTCGTATTTCCATTTTTGTATTTGTCATAGGAGTGACACTACATTGCCTCTGATACCAAGCCATTTCTATCGTTTTACTGCCCACCATATTTATTACCCTAAAAGCTATTTCAGTTTTCTCATACCTGGGGATGCCACAAAGCTGCATTCTGTAGTGAAGCAAGAATCTAAGAGATTTGATAACTATGACCTCACCATTATTTTCCATTACTAACATTGCTATTCTGACATGAATTATTCAAGGAGTCCCCTATGACTTAAATAGAAACACGTGTTAACATACTATTTATTTAGAAAATATCCAACTACAAAAATGATTTACAGACTAATAGTATACAAAACATATGTAGAATATGACGATGTAAAATGACTCAATGACAGTTCACATGCTGTAAAACCCAACAACCAACTGTTCTTCGTTTACCCATTCATCTTCTTTATATATAACGCGAATTGATGTTACCGCTTTTTTGGTATTCGTCTAACGTTTTTATTCTTCGTATCTAACTCGTTGTGCGTTTCCTTTTTTAGACTTTTACTCACTGTCTTCTAATACATTTAATTTTTTACTTTTCCCTTCCATCCTGTCTTTCTCATTCATTATCCTTCTTTTTCAATTTCCCATCTTTTTCCCAGTTTGCCATTCACCTTTTAATTCTTCATCGTATTCATTTTCTATTGTCTTGTTTTCTTTTTTCCCCTTACCACACCCTCAACAAATGTCCCTCTTGTGTCCAAAGACTTGACTTTTCTCTAACGTCGATACGACTTACAAATCTCGTAAATCCTTAGCTCCTCACTCCCCTTTTAGACGAAACTGATCGAATCAGCGGCCATTAAACACCTACACGCTCGCCATTATTGTAGCGCAATAAGAATCCCATCAATGAACACATAACAGAACTCATTCATGTGTCCCTAATGATCTTTTCAAGCCAGCAATCGCCCGATTCGATTTTCTGGGCACAATACTCAGGGTATTATTGTCAATGCCCGTTGGTCATTTGCAATGGTCACTGGACATTTAACTGGCATTTCATGGGGTTAGTTATATTTGAAAATCAATGAATCGCTATCAGTTTGAAATATTCAAAGATAGAAATTGTGACTGTTTATCAAATTTAAAGTTAAATAACTTAGGAAATCCCCAACAAGATTGTTGTATTCATGTTGTATTCAACAAATCACCGGTTATATATATATATATATATATATATATATATATATATATATGCAGACATATGTATGTATTCTTCATATCTACCTCCCTCTGTATATATTTATCTATCTTTCTCTTTATATGTATATATATATATATATATATATATAGAAATAGATGGAGCGAAACAGAAAGAGCTTAGAATAAACAAAAACAATTAATATATTTTTCACACATTTATATATGTATCAGTTATGTCTACGTATTCATTTGTCGACTGATATTCAATTTTAACCTATTAAATATATCTGATTATATATATATATATATATATATATATATATATATTAATTTTATACGTACATAAATGTAATCCATGGACACGCGTTTCCGGCTCACATCACTCATCATCATGGATAACTTAGACAAGGATCGAACCTTTGGTATTGATGTCTTTCGTCTAGCATCTTTACCGCTGGGCTAAGACGTCCTTTCTAGAAATGTGCACGATTTTTATCGGCTTAATATTAAATGTATTTTTATGTACCTATTTGTATTGGTGATTGCAGGGCTCGTTGTTTTTCTGCTTACTATTATTTTGATTGTCTTAGTTTCTAAGTAATTAACATGCAGACAATTACATTATTACTCGCCCTAATCATTATAGACGTATTTCTTGTTAATAAATATATTTTTATTAATTTTATACGTACATAAAAGTAATCGATGGACACGTCATCAGAATGGCCGACTGAGACAAGTATTGCACCTTCGATTTTGATGTATCTCGTCCAGCGTCTTTACCGCTGGGCAAAGTCGTCCTTGCAATGATATATGTACGATTTTTATCACCTAAATATCAAATGTATTTTTATGTAATTATTCCTATTGGTGATTGCAGCGTTCGTAGTTTATCTGTTTACTGTTATTTCGATTGTCTCACTTCGTAAGTGATTAAGATGCAGAAAATTGCATTATTAGTCGCCCTTAACTTTATAGGGCGTATTTTTCGTTAATATATAAATATATATATATATATATATATATATATATATATATATATATATATATATATATATATATATAATTATTAATTTTATACCTACGTCAATGTAATCCATGCAGACGCGTTTCTGCTTCACAGTTGTCATCAGCATAGCTGACGTAGACAGGGATCGAACCTTCGATATTGATGTCTATAGTCCAACGTCTTTATATATATATATATATATATATATATATATATATATATATATATATATATATATATGTGTGTGTGTGTGTGTAATTTTCTATCTATTTATGTTTCTATGACACTTACCATTAAGCGCTGGTTATGAAAAGAAAAAAATCCTTACATAACTTATATGCATATAAAATAATATTTAAATATATAACTACTACTTATTAAAATCAAATCAGATAAATCACAATGATAATTCGTACTAATTACTTTTTCTAGAGATGATATTATGTGTGTTCACGCGACTGAGACTCTAAGTACCGACAACAAACCTCAGTATAACATCAAACTTAATTTGTATATCTTTCCTTTTTCCAAATTGTCTAATAGAATTGATTGTCAATTGTTTAATATCTTATTTTACCTTATCTATATATATAATGAAAACGAATATTGCACGCCCGTCCTGACAGTTTATGTGTTTTATGGGTAATATATATACACACACACACATATATATATATTTCAAATTCTTTGTGCATAGCGTTTCATAACGGTTAAAAATGTTTTTTGAAGAAAGTCCATCATTTTACTATTTCAGACAATGCTGATGAAGACGAAATTGAGGATTTAAACCCTTTCCTTGTCAGAAACCACTGGTCCATGTCTGATTAAAATCTGTATTTAAAAATAAAAAAAATATTACGCTCTTAATTTTATTTAATTGAGCACTCTGCTGGTATTTCCCTTTTATTCTATTTTGAGTATACCTTTATACTTTTTATATATATATATATATATATATATAATATATATATATATATATATATAGTCTGCCATAAAAAAACTAAAGAAAAATAATAAAACAAGGTTTATAGATTTTATTGGTGAATTTAGTTTTATGTGTTTCTGATCATTTAACATCTCCATTGGTAGTTTTTTCTTGTAATGGAATTGATACAAAAAGAACATGTTAAAGATGCTTAACAGTATTAAAAAAATTCTGGAAAATATGTTTACAATAATATTTGTTTATGTTGAATTTATTGGAGCATGACAAGAAAACTATTCATAATGTCATAAAGTATGTATTCTACTGTGTCATAATATATAAGACATGTTAGAAAAATATATATGGTTTTAAAGTGTGTATTCGACTGGGGTAATATATATTAGATTTGTTAGAAAAATATTTATACTGTCATAAAGTTTGTATACTACTGAGTTATAATATATAAGATATGTTAGAACATTTTTATAAGGTTATAAAGTTTGTATTCTACTGACTTATAATATATAATATATGTGCTAAACATCTAGATTTCAGAAATCAGCTAGATTTAACCTGACATATTAACTTGTATCATAGAGATTAAAGATGTTAATGTTTTTTTTTAATATTTATATAAGTAAATCGATGTTTATACTTCTTTATGATACAACTAAAGTTATAATCTTTCAAATTGACACATTTAAAAATAAATAAATCTATCTATCTATCTATCTATCTATCTATCTATCTATCTATCTATATATATATATATATATATATATGTATATATATATATGTATATATATATATATGTATATATATATATATATATATATATAGAGAGAGAGAGAGAGAGAGAGAGAGAGAGTGAGAGTGAGAGAGAGAGAGGGAGAGATCGAGAGAAATAGGTAGATATACAGTTCAAAAAGAAAAACTCAAACCAACATTTTTAAGCTCTTGCACTATAATTAATTTCCATTAGCTGTTATTTCGTTCGTATGCTGACATTTACACCGTGTTTAAAGACTCGGGTAAGTGGAGAGGAAGAAAATGTTTAGCATTCCGATAAGGAATAGTAAGTTCAAGGATGCAGCAGTAAGGGTTTACCAGTACTCACTCTAACCTCGAGTGACATGTCATTCCTCATTCTTTAGTCTTAGAGCTGCCTGACTTAGTATCTGTTTCTATTTATCTTCATGGCATAGTTTAGGTATGAGTTTATTTTAATTTAAATAAAACCCGCCTACATTGAACTTAGGTTTAGAAGAATTTAGAAATTAGGTACGGATTTAGCGAGATAGTGGAATTATAATAACTCACCTATTTACTAATTATAATATATCTGTAAATTGAATATTTTAACTACACAGGAAGTAGATAATAGAATATTAAAATAAAATAGGTATAAACTAACAGTATTATAATAACACATCTGCTGCACTATATACAATTATTGTTTAAAGGCTTAACAATATTGGTTTTAGTTTTTCTTTTATAAATGTATTTTTGCTCTGCATATGCATTATGCTCTCTCATTTAAGATCTGATTATATATATATATATATATATATATATATATATATATATATATATATATATATATATAAGGAACAGGATAATATAGTTTGATACTCGATATACATGATAGAGAAATTATAAAAAACAAATAAAGGATGAGAATAAAAATTGTATAAAATACAATATCTATTAAGTCATCAGTTATTTAAAACAAGGGGTTTAAAATAAAATAAATGTTAGTATTTCTTCTTTAAGCCATGACCTTTCAGAAATTATATCTTATCGTTAGAGGAGTACACACAGATAAGTTGGAAAGAGGAAGTTACCAAAAGTCAGGTTTAAATAAAGTTTTAAATAGAAATATGATATAAAATAAAAATTATACAATGTAAAAAAAACGTTAAGAAATATGTTGAAAGTTTACCGTGTAAGGTACCATGAAGTTTTGTAGCAGCAGGTTCGAAGTAAAGTAAAATTCAGTCATATTTTGAAACAATGTTGTGAACATTCGTTGAATGTGTGGTAAAGCAAAAACGATGTAATTGCTACGATAATCCAATTGGAAAACGTTGGAGTGTGTGATATAACTCATTAGGACTTGGAATATACAATTTTATGTAGTTCTTCAATACAAAGAGAATAAATAAAAGGTAATTCCAATAATAATCTAACCAGAAGAAAAGTTTGTATTGAAATAAAATTAAAATACAAATAGCAATGAGCCGTTCAAAAGAGAAATTGAGCACCCGTTAAACGCATGGTACAATATACATACATATATATATATATATATATATATATATATATATATATATATGTCAAAAATATATTCAAATATAAATTTTATAACATGAAACAATTCTTATAGCTCAATAGTGTAAGACAAGAGCTATGTTGCATAGAATATTTTTTTATTTTAATTTCATACCATATCCAATGTTATGAAGGCCAGATTAACATACTTTCACAAAACTTGTGTTTTATCAAGCATACGATTATTTCGGCTTAAACCAAGATACATGTAAAATGCTCCAGTGAATTTATTTCTTGGTGTGCTAAATATATAAAACAAAGCAAAAACAATGAAACACACAGCAAGAAAATCCTAAATTAAAAGCAGTACTCATTAACAGAATCGAATCCTCCTTATTTCAAATAGAACTATAATCTCAATGTGTCTTAGTCGGTGTGCTTTTCGCTGTTTGTATTTTAATCATTCATTATCCGTTTAAATAATGCTCTTGAATTAAGATAGATATTTACCCTAACCGTCTTTTGTTGTTTCATCAAATTATTTCCTTTTGTGGTCGGGTTTTAGCCATCGATTTCTCCTTATTTTATATTCAATTTCTTACATTATAATTTTTATATCTGTAAAAAGGTAACTTCCATTTTATCGCGTCACGGAAGTACACAGAATTATCTATATATAGCCCTTCAGTAATTAACCATAATAATAATAATAAGAAGAAGAAGAAGAAGAAGAAGAAGAATAATAATAATAATAATATTTAGAAGATTATCGGTATTATTTAAAATATGTAAAAATAAATATTTTATATTGGATCAAATATTTTTCATGTAATTAATAAATTACCTATTTCATTTAACATTAATATCTTTCTTACTCATTTTTATTTTCGCAGTCAGTAACCGAAATATCTCTCACGTGCGGATCTCAAGATCTTTTTTTTTTAATTAAATATATTTATTAACATATTACACTCAAAACAAAGCAGGCCACCACTGTAGACGTAAGGGGTTACTGAGAATAAGAGTGTAGATTGTGGGTTTAATCCTAAGTTGGGAGCACTGTAGCAAGATGTATGTTTACATTAGTTTTAAACCTATGTATGTCGGTACAGGCAAGGAAACAAGGAGCAGGGAGGGAGTGTCAGGGTCCAGCAGCATGATGAAAGAATCTATTGGAGTAGAAAGCTCTCCGACATCTGGGGACCTCTACAGTGAATAGATGGGATTTAGTTAATTGTCGAGTTGATCTAGTGTATTTATGTGGAGGGAGCACCAAGGTAGCAAGTTCATCGGAGTACAATCCCTTAAAG
This sequence comes from Sepiola atlantica, assembly GCA_963556195.1. Taxonomy (NCBI): domain Eukaryota; kingdom Metazoa; phylum Mollusca; class Cephalopoda; order Sepiida; family Sepiolidae; genus Sepiola; species Sepiola atlantica. The sequence continues at coordinate 97,320,249 of OY744518.1, read as the reverse complement.
TATTTGTAAAACAAGCACAGTGATGCAACATTTCGGTGATGTGACAGGGGCTGGGGCCTGGTCGATAGTGGGGGACCTATTAAGTTGGCGACTTTTTTTTGGACATTGTCTAAGAAGGAGATACTAGTGGATGATGCACCAGCCCATAGGTGGCAACAATGTTCCATGTATGGGCGGAGTGTGGCTTTGTAGATATATAGAATAATGTCAGGTGTGAGAAGTTTACGAGCACAGTAGGGGGAGCCCACCGTCTTTGCAGAAGCCTTGGCAATGTATTCAATGTATTTGTTCTAATTCATGTTAACTGTGAAAGTTAAGCCGAGTAGTTTGAATGTTGAATTCTTAAGTAGGGTTTTATTTGCCATGGCAATCGATATTTGGAGAGGTTTCTTGTAGTTATTGAAGGAAAAGAGCTTTGTCGTAAATGTAATCATCCATTTATGAATACACTCCACTACAGCCTGGAGGTCATTTTCTAAGAATTTTAGCCATTGCCTCGGATGTGATCGCGTCCGTTTTGCACATATAACGAGATTAAAGCGTGGTGTCGTCAGCAAATACACCCATCTCAGACTTTATGTCATCAGAGAAATCGTTTATTAAGATCAGGAACAATAAATGACCAAGAATAGATCCCTGGGGTACCTGCGTTTATGTCATGTTGCTTAGATGAACGACCACCGACGACGACCTGGATCTTTCCTTTTGGTTAGGAAGGATCTAATTATATTAAATATTTGTCCAGTAATACAGCGTGCCCCCCCAAAAACGGGCCCCAACTCTAATTAGGCCCCGTTTCTTAGTGTTTCGTCCGAATGAAATTAATTTGGGTCATAACTAGTTTATTATATTCAAAACATCACATCAAAACACTAGGGTCTTTTGCCTTTTTTTCTCCGTTCTACAGCATGTGTTCTAGATGGCCTCCATTTAGCTCCGTGTATTTCTTGAGGCGCAGAACGAAGTTGTCCATGATGTTCTTACAGACTGAATTGGGAATGGCTCTCATCTCCTCCCTGATGGCTTCCTCGAGTTCCGTGATGGTTCTGGGTTTCCCTGCGTACACTCTGTCCTTAAGATAGTCCCAAAGGAAAAATATTGGGGACTTAGGTCCGGGCTATGGTGTGGCCACTCAAAATTAGTCTTGAGACTGATCACTCGGCCTCCAAAGTTCTCTTTCAGCCAATCCTGGGACAGGTTTGAGGTGTGAGAACTATCTCCGTTTTGCTGAAACCAGAATTTGCTGGAAGTGGGCTTCATCTGAGGTCCAAAAGAGGTAAAGGAAACCTGGTGTCTCCTCGATCTTATCGAGCATCTAGACTGCCATAGCGCTCCTCTGCTTCTTGTCTGAGGCTTTAAGGGTCTGCAGCGTCTGTATTCTGTATGGGTAAGCCCTGGTATCGTTCAGCAGCACTCTCCTGCAAGTCTCACGGGAGATCCGAGGGGCTGACTTCGTTTACGCACAGAGCGTTTCGGACTCTCCTGGAGAAACTCTCTCACACTTTGGACCAGCTCGGCTGTCCGCTTCTTGGGACGTCCCGAGTGGCTTGGAAGGTTCTCACTTGCAGCGTTGAGGTTCTCCACGGTCCCATACTTCTCGAAGTCGTCCACCCAGTACTGAATTCTGCTTTTGTGTGGAGACTTTTCACATTCGAACTGATGCATAAAACTGTCCTGGGTTTTCTTAAACGAGCCTGTCTTGTAGTAAAATTTAACACAGTGTATTCTTTGTCCCAGCTCCCACTGAGGTTATTGTGTACTCACGGTCGTTGATTCTGCCATGTCCTGTAAAATAAGGGCAATCGGTGAATAAATAAAGGAAATATCGCATAAAGTGTACACGGGGGCCCGTTACCTTATTTTTAGTATGATCCCTTTATGCTATACTTTGTCAAAGACGTTGGATATATAAAGCGCTACCACCTAGCTTCACCTGTCTTGTCCAGTGTATGCTTTATGCGTTGAGATGACCGTTAGGATGTCCGCAGTAGATCGTGTTTGTCTAAATCCATACTGGCGGTCAGAAAGAAGTTTAGCATTAACTAAGAGCTGGACTATCGCTAGATTGATTAAGGATTTAAAGAATTTTGCAAAGATCGGGAGTAGACTGATTGGGCGGTAGTTCTGAGGAGCAGTTCTATCTAGAGAATTGTTGAAGACTCATACCACAGAGGCAATTTTACAGCTATCGGGGAAGCAAGATTCAGCTAGGCATTTGTTGTGCAGGGGCTGTTGAGCAGAGCATTTATTTATTACTATTACAGGTAAAAGATCAGGCCCACAAGCTATGAAGGTGTAAAGTTTCTTATTATGTCTCTGAATTGGGATGGGTTGATGACCATGTTTTCAAGTGTGGCTTTGGTTCGCAATAAGAATTTAGGGAGGAAGTGGTTTTCTTAATCCAAATTTGAATTTGAGGCGAAACGCTGGTCAAGTAGTCCAGCCTTATCAGTTGCTGTGCAAACGATATCATTGTGGTTAGATAGTGAGTGAATCGTTGATAGACCATTGTTCACCACACTATTGTACATTTTCCATATATCGCGAGTACCTAGTTTCTGTGACTCAATGCTTTTTTTGGTTATCTCTGTATACCTTCACTTAGCTTCACCTATCCCAGCCTTAAAATTATTTCATTACTCTATAAATTTCTGTCTATTAGCAGCTGACAGATGGCGCCGAAATTACGGAATGCTTGCTGCCTCTCAGCAATGGCAGCTACACATTTCGAGGTGAACCATTGAGGAGAGTTGGGCTTGCTAAAGAATTTTCGCGTGAGGACATAGACTTCAATGCTTGCTTTGACTCATTCGGTTAACTCATTTGCACACTGGTCAGCAGGGAGTGAGAAGGTTTCACTCACTGGGGCGTCTCTGATGTGATCTCTGATGGATTCAAAATTAGCCTGCTTGTAGTATCTCGTTGTTTTGAGCAACAGCTCATCAGTTTTGGACTTATTTTTAGAGTGATATAAATGATTATCACAATGGAGATATAGAATAATGTACGGTAGACGAGTTGGCTATGAGCTTTCGTCACACAAGCCTCGGGCAGTGAAGTCAAGAACAGGTCTAGAGATGAGACTGGCTGGTCTACTCGATCGGGGATGCGGGTCGGGAAATCGACAGTATGAGAGAAAGAGTGAACTAAGGAGAAATTATACGCAGAGTTGCCGGCTGCGTCAGTAAGGTTAGAGAATCCCAACCATTCACGGTGGTGTACATTAAAATTCCCAAATGCATGAATCTGGACATTCGAGTCGAGTGAGAATGCTCTATCTATGCTTTCAGAGACAGAGTTTAGCATGGTACAGTCCTGGGTCGAAGGGGAACGGAATACGAAATATAAGTAACTAACGCTGGGTCAATCTAAAGCACATCTAGTCTTGGTCATCTTATTCTAACCTATGTTCTCTAGTCAGGGGGAGGGTGTTCGAACATAACCATCTAGCCCGTGAATATGTGTGCCAGAGTCTTTACGGTAGAGTGGGCGGTTACCAGTCATGTCAAAGTGGCGAGGGGAGATTGAGGATTGAATGTTTGTGTCACTTAAGGCTAGGATATCCATGGAGTTTGTCAGGACAAAGGTTTCTACGTCATTGATGTAAGTTCTAAGTCCTCAGATATTTATGAATGCGAGCCTCAGGGGCCGGGGTGAATATGTTTTTTGTTGGGTGTCTGGTATAGGTTTGATATTTTTGCAATGACATATACTAGCAAATATATGCTCCCTTCGATCACATATTTCTGCTAGTCGAAGAAAATGTCATGTTAAACAAACTACATACACTGACCCTCAAAGCAGGACGTAATGCCTGGTAGGATCGTACTATTACAATAGAAGCTATATTACAATACGCCCTCCAGAATAAAGCAGAAATATCCTGCTAGGATCTTCCACATAAAAAGAGAACAAACAACAGTAAGCGGCCGCCTACCCTAAGGAAAAGGTAGTACCTGGGAAGATGTCCCATAACAACAGAACATATATTAAATTAACACTCCTTAAAAGGAGGATGTACCACCGTAATGATTAGCCCCACCTATTAAAAAAGAAGAGGTCATTCCTGGGAGGACATTCTTATGATACAGAACCGATAATACACTGGCCATCTCAGTAAAAGATAATAAAATAATAGATTAAATCAATTGTTTTGATTCATTTAAAAATGTCTAGTCATAAAAACATTATTTTATTATAGTTCCTTGGTGTTTTGGTAAATATCAAAGTGTAGTACCTGTTCTCAGCAACACAGCGACATAAGACGGTAATTTAAAAAAACAATTAAAAAATATAAATACATCATCGTAGACTAAGGGGAAAAGCATAATACGGAAGGGGAAATAGAACAGACGGGAAGGGACGGGCAGACACATTAGCCGGCCCGAGCGAGATAGAGACGAAAAGCTATCCACACTATTCCTCCTTTTTAATTCTCGCGAGCGATTTAAAAAATAGTTTTTCTTAAGTTACCCATTCTTTTTATTAAATCATTTTAATATATTGATATTAATAGTGATGAAACCATTGCACACATGTAGATACAATAGTACAATACACTTAGAAATAGATAACAGCAAATATTGATTGAAATAGATATTGAAATGAAACTATGTAATGACTGTACTTCGATAATTTGTCTCTACTATATATTGACTATTTCAATTTTCTCTGTTGTATTATAAACAGTAACTCGTTGCGATTGTAATGTAAGAGTTATAAGTGAAAAAAAACTTTCGCATTTATTCATATTATATATATATATCTCATTAAATTCCCGAAACAGTTTTTCATGGTAAACAACTGATGATCCCTTAAAATAGTGTTAGAAACTAACTAATATAGTAACTGTAAAAAATAAATTGACTTACATGAGTGATTTTCCACTGGAAGACTTGAGACTATAAGTTTTTTTTTGTTGTTTTTTTTTTTTTTTTTTTTATAGTTTTAATGGTTGAGAAACTTCCGAGACTATATATATATATACATATATATATATATATAATTACATAATACACTGCCGCTCTTCAAACATAACTTACATTTCCTTACACAAAAGTGCGTATCTTAATATGCGGCGGCGGTGGGTGCGTTTCTGTTTTCAATGAAGATAATGTGTGCGTAGTATTGCGTGTCATATGAGCATATGTTTTTTTAGTGCACATAAATACATCGCTTCGGTAATTGTTCGCAAAGACTCGTATTGGTTGTTTGAAGCTGGTGCGTGCGGGTTTCTGTTAGATGATCGTATAGCGCACACAAAATCTTTCATGCAATATCCAAGTACAGATCTTTACATGTTTACCTTTTTCTTGCCTAAACAATTTTCTTTGAAGATATGTTCCGTTTTCTCTCTCGCCCCTTACTTTTAATCGACTTACCCCTTCCGTGTTTGTGCTTCAATTGCCATAATAATATTTTCACTTTTCGCGAATCTACTTTCACCGAATCCAAAGCTAAGAAAATGTATGAAGGAAAATACGTTGCAGCTGATATCTTCCCGAATGAGTTTTTATTCGTGGATAAATAGTTTTTTTTCCATACATCATGAGACCGGACGAACACAAAAACAGTTTATGATAAAGTCGTTTCATTCTATAAATGTACAGATGTATTTTATATTATTTTTTTCATATGTGTTTCTATATGGAACCTATCTGCACGCTTGTGTGTTACGATCGTATAACTTTATATATGCGCCCTCTAGATGGGCACTGTAAGAGTAGTATCAACACAGCATGCTGTCGCTAGCTATATATATATCGTTTCTTTCATTAAGTTGAACGCTCTTATGACGTCAAGCCGGTGAAATAAGTGTTAACATTATCACTGTTTAGTTAGTTATCCAGTGGTGGTCGAATGGTTCTAGGTGTCGGGATTTGAGTTGTAAAATACTCGTAGCCCGGTGTTTCGAATCACGCGACCAGTGGATAGTTATATTTCTATGCTGATTAATCTCGATTAAAGAGGACGAATATATATATATATATATATATATATATATATATATATATATATATATATATATATATATATATATATATATGTTGGTTCCATTGGATAGAAGGAAGTTCAAGTGAGTGCTCGATCATTCCATAATATCGTACTATTTAATTATAAATTTGATAGAGGTTTAGATGACATGGTACCAATTGTTTCGCAAATACCTGACGCCTTCTTTGAAAATATAAAGCCTAAATAAGCTATTTTATTTATCAACGAACTAAGAAAACACCGGAAGTGGAAACACAGTTACATTTCCTGTGTATTGAGTTTTTGTCATTCATTTTGTGTTTAATGTTTGTAAACAAGTACAAATTTGTGACATATTCATTAAAACTTTAAAAAAATATTGAAAAATGAAATTATAAAGAAATGAATAAAATAATGAACCAACGGAAATCAACGGAAATAAAATTACGTAATAATAAAAAATAATATCTCTCTATATATATATTATTGACGAACTTATCCATCTATGTAATTCCTTTGATGATACGATTTTCATCTTTGAAAAGCCGGGCTTAAGAAAATAAAAAATAAACATGTTTTTTATCGAGTACACCTTGCATTGAACAATCGAAGACAAAATAGATGTGTCATCCGCATACCTTTTATCTCTCTTCCCTCATCTTTCTTGTATTGCTGTTTTTTTCTAGATGTTAATCTAATGAGACTCTAGTACATATAAATAGTACTCAATAACAAGTAGAGCTGTATTATAGTATAAATTTATTTCTTTGTACAAACATAACTCATGGCTACATATGTGGAGAGGGAAAAATGAATGCAGAAAAAGTTTTATCAGCTCACACTAAGTTACTTGTCCATGTACTCACACTAATCTGAACAGTCATGCTTACATGCATACATATCCAACCACTTCTTTTATGCTTTCACGGTTAATTAGTTCATACTTATTTGTTTTATTTTCATGATTCATCTTCATGCCGGTTATAATTTCAAGGGCGTGGTTTCCTTCGATGACTCGGTCAGTGCTTTACACCTTTATTAGCGTTGATAGAGGTAAACACACTTGTACACCGCTAGCATATATATATATATATATATATATATATATATATATATATATATATATATATATATATATATATATATATAGTCCCGGAAGTTTCGCAACCATAAACACTAAAGAACATAAAAATTAAAAAATAAAAAAAAACCCTTAAGTCCCAAGTCGTTCAGTGGAAAATCACTCATGTAAGTCAATTTAGTTTTTACAGTTATTATATTAGTTTTCTTCTAGCATTATTTAAAGGGTCATCAGCTGTTTACCATGAAATTCTGTTTCGGGAATTTAAAGACAAGACAGTATTTAATTTCATGGCTTTCCAGCAGAGTTGATCAGACCCTACTTCCCTTAAAAGGCAAACACATAAACGTTCCGTATACTAAATCTAAGTTTTGTTCCGTATAAATGATTTACTAACTTATATTAGTTATTAAAATATAAATAAATAAATAAATAAATTAATTAAATAAAAAAAAGAAACATATATATATATATATATATATATATATATATATATATATATATATATATATATAATAACCTGAAGATCCCCCGGGTATGAAACGGGGGAGCCTCTGTGTAGCTTAATTACAATAAATATATTTTCCTAGCTTACTATATATATATATATATATATATATATATATATATATATATATATATATATATATGCCTTTCTACGAATACACACTATTTTAAAAACTGTTCAAAAGAAATGTGTATATATATATACATAAAAATGTACAAAGAATATATCGGAAAAACATAAAGAATTAAAAACGATAAAAAAAAACAACCGCTAGGCATTAATTATATATCTCCTATCTCGTGTAATTCTATTTAAAGATATACCGATATGTATAATTTGAATCTCGGTACAAACGCACATATACATATACACATCTACGAACCCACTCACAAAACACGTACTTAGTTTATGTCTAGAACTGTGTGAATTAACACCTACATACACACAATGATAACATACATTGCCTATATATCGTTAACTGGTATTATTACTGCACTTTCTTTTCCGACATTTAAATTTAGTTCAATTTATATGGTAACAACATAAGGGTGAAATTTGAAATAACGAAATATCATCATAGTTAAAATTCACAGTGCCAGAATTCAGAGCAGAAATAATAAACAAAATGATAATTATAATAAAATTATTAAAAATTAAAGATACAAATTGAATTTTTTAATTGAACACTAAATAAAAATCATGAAATAATAAATATTTTTTAAAATTAAATATTAAAATATATACAATAAACACAATATAAAACAACATAAAATAAAAGGAGTATGGGAGGAGAGATTGGAGTGTAATGACTTATTATGTTGTTGATGAAAATTTACTCAATGTATTTTTTGGAAGTGCTTGCAATTAAGCGCTCTTTCCTGTCTAACATTAAGGAACATTACCATGTCTTTAAATCTAACAATCTCAAACATATCATTGAAACACGAAAAGTAAAGCGAATTAAGTGCTTCTTAAGTCTTGCCTTTCTTAATAATCGTCTATTTAATTATTAGTGTTCTTTGTCGTCAATTAATTATCATAAATATCCCTCATAGTGGAGTGTGTAGTTGATGCCTTTCACAATTGAATGATAATCTATGTTCGTAAAACCAATTTCTGAACGTCACTGAGGTTCTTTCTAAGCAGAACTTTTCAACTTCTTGGTTCTCTTTTGTATATATTTTTGCGCGGTAAATCACTGAGGTAGTAAATGCCACTTATTTGCTTTTTACAATTTTTCGGCAATTACAGTTATTTGTTCAATCAATATTTATATAAATGTTTTTACAATTGCTTTTCAGTATTTTATTATTGTGCTTTTTGTCAATTCTTTCTAGATTGTTGGTACAGCTATAGCTTAATTGCAATGTGTTTTATTTAATAGTTTGTGTAGTAAATTACGTGCAGATAAGTGTTTGTTAATGAGGTGCAGAAATGTATTGCCTATTTTTATAACATTAGATTAAAACGGGTGTTAGTCAAATAATAGGGTTCAATATGTTATACTCTATATTAGCAGGTGTGTAACCACTATATTTAAGCTTGTGTTATAAATGTGTTTATGGTGAGTAAACGTTGTTTCGTCTGAAGAGTTATTACAAAATCAAATTTCTATAGACTTAATTATGTGCTTTATTATGGAGGTAGGGTTGTTTTAATGCAGATGCACATATACAAGCATTGAAATTTTATTTCATGAATTGTTTACACTTGTTTATTACAAGGTTAAATGTGACATATAGGAAATCTACATATTTAATGTAGCTGGTAATTTCAACCTTAAGTCTAAGATTTTACCATTCCTTATGTATTATATTTCTAATTATGTGACATTTAGCGACAGATGGGTCTGTAACTATTATTAACCTAAAAGTACTTCATTATCCTCTCAATTACAAAAAAACATAGTCGTAACAAACAATTTTCCGAGATTGAAATAAATATAAGTATATGCTGTCGAACAAGAGTTTTTATTAATACAAGTGAAAAATGGGCAATAAGCAAAATGAATATTTCGATGTCTTTATGGGTCGGTGAATGTGTAGACGCATTGACTTTATTAAGACTATATATATTGAGTAATATCAGTGAGGATTAACAATATAGCTGTAAGGGATAAGTGTGAACATATGAATAGGTAACTCGGTCTGAGCTGATAAATACCCTGCAATCCCCACATTTCCTCTTTCTTCATCTCCTTCCTTTTTTATAAAAACAAAACGATTTGCGAGAATATACCTTTTTTGTTATTTGTTGTAGGTAAGTTTTTTAGAATAGTCTGATTAAGTTGAATTTCGAACCAGATCGCAGATGAAATAAAAATATGTAGCCAACATGTTTGTCACAATAAACGAATTTAAGGGATGTCATTTGTATATATAGAAAGAACATCGATTATCTCCCTGTAGACAATTGTTTTTATTCCAAAATATTCCTCACGACCTCCACTCCATTATTGGCGCATGTAGATGATTCGCATAAATCAAAAAAATAAAGTAATAATAAAATCATATATCAGTACAGAAAATAAGAAAATGAAGAAATCATGTAATATATCTTCCCTAATAAAGATTAGTTTTTGCAGTATGAAACTTAGAAGTCTAGGAAAACACCTTCGAACCTGTAAGACTCTATAATTCCTACCAAAAACATTTGTATAATGCATTATGCCAGTTTCAGAACGTATAAAAATATACAAATTAAAGTTAAAGATATTTTAAACTTAACGGTCTGAATCGATAATGGATGCGGATAGTAACAATTCCCATAAATACAGATCAACAATTAAATTAAATAAGTTATTTTAATAAATTTCTAGACTCACATAACTTCATATCAGATAAAGCATAGCTTAATGTATTTAACAGAGTTAGGTAAAAAGCAGGGTGTATGTTTCTATGTCATATTTTGTGAATAATTATTGGAAAAGTGTGCGGCTTCGCAAATTGTGAGTGTCGATGCCATTAAAGTGTTGAGTTACTTGTAGAGCTGGTGGTACTGTCGAATTCGGGCTAATATAGCTCATTCCTAGGGATTTGCTCCAAGTATTTGGGTCCTATGACGACCAGTTTGAACATTATTTTTTGGGCTATGAACACAAGATTTATAAAGCTTCTCTTGTGTTGAAACATATTTATGCACAGAGATTACAGCTATGTGAGATCGTCGAATAGGCTTTTCGTTGTTCTATTATTTACTTTTTTATGGTCAGAGATTTTTAAGTTCCTAGACTCTGGTCGCGAGAGTCGAATCTGAGAGTCACCGTCGTCTCTTAACCTGTATATGTTTGCATAGTATCCCTGTTTCAAACACACTTGGTCTTTCATATGTATGATTCAATCTTTTTTCTGTATAACGTACTGTAATTGTTACCTTATACACAACTGATTTTATCTTGTAAACTTGAAAACATGAAAAACACAAAACAGATATATAGAAATTATAGAGCAACATTACTAAAAATATAATCAAACAGATTCATCTAAGTAAACAACGCGTTTACCATGCTTGCTTTGGAGAACCTTTTTGTAAAGTAATGTAATTAGAACACACTCGAAAAGTCATCGATACCAAAATTATTACTTCCATTTCAATCATTGCGAAAATAAACTTTTTCTGACAAAACATACGTTACTTGTCTTTTTCTACACTATTGTTATTTGGAAGGGGTTAGACCTAGCTCCAATATTTGTTTCTTGTTTAAAGAAATTCATCGCAAGGACTCGTAATTTATATAGAGATATATTCTTTACAGCTGCTTACTGTCTGTGGAGCGCAATATCGCGCTGATTACAATATAGTCGTCATCAACTCCAATGTTAGCATATGCTGGCATAAACCGGCCCGTAAGAAATCAAACGCAGTTAACAATTGCTTACTAATAGAATTCTTAGTTTTCTATCCATCATGTCTCAATCATTCCGTGGCCCCGTGTCGCTCTTTACCTTGATCAGTGGTGGCCCAAATGTAGCAATATAGGCTCTAATATTTTACTGATCATATGGATACTTCTGCTGACGATTGAAAAAGCGTACTTTTATTGAGTAATCAAATAACCAGCAAATAACCTTATGCTTACCCAATGGTTTTCGGAAAATTAAATGTCTAAATCTTATATAAATAGAAATGTGTTCTGCCTGTAAGTCCGTCAATCACAATTTTTCCGTCGGTCACAATTTTTTAAACACAAAATATATTGCGGAATTTGTCTAATTTCGATATATCAGAGATCTTAAGTACTTTTTGAAATGGAGAATATTGCATTTATAGTAAATAATGCATTCCAAAAAAAGGAAGCGTATATCAGGACAGGAACTCGACACAGAAACCTTGAGATTTTTAGTATGAGCTATATGTGTTGCATAATGAATGTATGTATGTGAAGAACGATTACATCAGCTAGTATCGGTGTGGTATCGAGGTGGACTAGTGACAACTCTTGACACGAAAATCTGGAGAACAGGTTAGCTCTCGGACTAAAAACATAAACATACCTCAACTCTGACCCCTTCCTGATTTCTGATCTAACAGGTGCGTGGTGACAGGTTAAGTCACCATTTGATGAAATTACATCACAATTGTGAGAACGAGAAAAGAAGGAAGATTTTTAATCAGTCCGTGTTTCGGGAGCGTCGTATACGGAAGCAAAATCAAGATGTAATTCAGAAAAAGGAAAATGGTAATTTAATCCCTAAAAAGTTATAGCGAGTTGATAGTCCAGCCATACTTTTCCTCTTAACGAAGTAGATCTAAGTCAGGAAGAACAATTTGTCCTCTCTCTCCAAGTTAATGGAGTTATGATATTTATGATTATGACGAGAAAATCTCTCCAAAAAAAACAACCTTTAACTGTCTGTCGTTTTGCGCCCCTCTCTTTTCTGTGCATGAAAAGATCTAATTACACACTTAGACGATCACGATGACGGCGATGGTGGCTACGAGGTGCGGCCAACTGCGACAATGGCGACGGCGACGGGCGTAAGTATACAACAAGAGAACGAAAAGTATACGAAAGGAGATTGAAGTAACTTCCGATCAATGTAAAAAAAGAACTGATAGTAAGAATGGTAATGTAACATAAAGACATTCTTATAAATAGAGTTTAACCCATCACCTTAACAAATTAAATATATCTTTGGTGTGATGTCATAGATTAATGATTCATGTCATGTTTCAAGAAATGTATTCAAGCATAAGCGATGATAAAAAAGTGAATGAATGAATTGGTAAATAACATCAATAACCTTGGAAATGATTTTAATCGTCTAAAGCATTATGTTGTTTTAACTACGTGTTAGCGTTAAAGACAATATAATCTGTTATATACAATAGAATTTTGGCGCGTAGGCCCCATAATTTTAGTACAATAATGTTTTTAATGTCTCACTTAAGTGTTTATATGAAACATTATGAGGTATATAACCCACTATATATGGCAATCTATATTCAAATAAATATATTGAAATGATTGGCAGAGTGTGGGGCTGGTTATTGATAACAACGATATGCGGAATGTCAAGTTCAACTTCTATGGAATCTAGTTGTCATGTACGTATTAATATTGTTAGAAAAATGTATGAACTCAAAAAGCAATAGGTAAAAAAGAACTTGTGTTCAATTAGTTGAGGGTGATAAAGAACTTGTTTTGGGAATAAAATGTGTAATCTAATGTAAGAAAAACAAATAAAACAATTACCTATTCGCAAAAAGATGTTTGACATTCGATAAAAAAACAAAAAAACACCCAATTACAGCAACAAGAAACAAAGCCAACATGATTGTCCCATTGACATAGATTCCTTGGGATTTAAGTCCGATTGAGAATTTATGGGTTAGGGTTATCGCTTAATGAAATGTCAAACGAAACTTAAATAAACAACGATCCGTTAGAAAAATGAATTATCTAAAAACCAGTTTATTTAGAATTCGTATTAATTTGATGATTGCAACATTTATGAATGAAAAGCAGAATGCGCAGTCGTTGTGATATTGACGCAGGTCATCTGAGGACAAGTCCAGTCGGATCCAGTGTATTCTCATAGCGTTGCGCAAAGCATAGTCACCTCTACCCAGTAACATTAACATGGCAACTTGTGTTCAATTGATTGTTTACAATATGAATTTTATTTTGAGAAGAATTACTTGAAAAGCGCAAGCATGCCGTTAAACAAACTAAACACCAGAATAACTTACGTTAAAGTGTGCGTTAAAAATGTTCAAAGAGAAAATCAAATCATAACCGATAACATCGTTCGTTTTATAAAGCATTAGATTAACTCATACTATTAAAATTATATTCTCTATTGAGAATATAATTTTTTTCATGTAAAATATTACACTATCTTGAATTAATCATGAGTGTATATTTCTATGGACATGTTTTTAAAAGATAAATGCAGTATTGAACGTATTAAAATATTTCTTGCGAATAATAATCATATAATTCGGTGTATTCCTTTGTTAAATAAAAAAAAAGTCCTATTACTTTTGCACAACATTCGAGATGTTCACAGATACACGTGTGCGTATTGATATGCGAACTAAAATAGTAATAATACTCACCCATGGAAACAATTTTCTATTTAGTTTGATTGCAATTTGTAATACATCTCAAATTTTCTTTCAACTAGTTCCTAATATAATAATTTGTAATTTTTTTTTCTAATGAAATTATGCAAGTGATTGCTGCTTTATAAATTACTGATGGGATTCGTAAAGTTCAATTCAAATAGCAAAACTATAAGTACGCATTTTTCATTGTAATTGCAAACTGAGGAGAGGAAAAGAAATTGTCGGTCGTTTCACACTAAAAAATAATTTCGAATTCCTCGTTTCTTCACTCATGATTTCCCTTGACAGATTATATTTTAAAACTTCAATACTCAGTCTCATTGAATAATGCTATTATTGAATTTCAACGCAGAAAACGTTAACTATTCAAATGTCAGCCGTTGGAATAATTAGGAATTCAATTACTGCACTTAGAATGTTAAACGACCATTTCCTGATTTTTCACAATAAAAATATTTTGTCACGATATTTTATGGAAAACTACCACAAACATTTAGTAATACTAAACAAAAGACACGTATCTAAATATGTATCTGAACTAAAATATCTAAATCAAAACAATATGAGACAATGTAACATCCTACCTTCTTCAGTTACACTTTGCTAGACTTGATAATCTGTATGTCGAACTCAGGCCTTGTTACGCAACGAATAAAGTGCTAAGCAATAATAAGTTCTAAGTTATAGTCTTGTGAAGGTTGAAGGCGCAATCTTAAATATAAGAAATACTAAGAATATAACATAGAATTATCTAAGACTTATAATAAGTCATAACTGACAGAAGGACAACGATCTACCCCCGTGTGTACCGATCGTTTTAATTATATTATTAAGTATAATACATATTACATGATTCCTAATGAGTAAATTGGTTTTGTAGTTTAGGCGGAATATACATATTGGAAGATCAGGCACACACACTAATGGTGTTACATAATATAACTAACATTTGATGGAGCAAATTTTTCTCTATTGAAGTTTTTGTATATATATATATATATATATATATGTATATATATATGTATACATACGTGTATATATGTGTATATATAGATATATAAATATGTATATATATATATATATATATATATATATATATATATATATATATATATATATGGTAGTTTTATCTGTACCATTGGAGAGCCATGCATATAACTGTCCTGTTTTTAAATATCCGAAACTGTTACATGGTAAACAGCTGATGATCCCCATGTTAATATTAGATGCTTACGTTAAGGTCTCCTGCTTTTGTTTCACTGTTAGATACTTAATCCCCCTTTTTATTTTATTTACTTACTATTATATATTATTTATTTATGAATTTTCCAACAAATGTTAAGTCTACACTATTTTGGATTTAGTTAGTTTCTCTGGGAATTTAAACTGCATTTTTCTTTTTTTTTGTTGTCTTTTTGTTTAAAATAACTCAAAGCTTCTTTAGACTACATATTGGGTATTTAGATCTGTATGGCTAGGTTTCCTTCCTCTTATCTATTTGCCTTTCTGGTAACAAATGTACTAAAGCTTTTTTTTTTTAATGCAACCTTAATTCCTATATAATTTTATTTCTAGCTACCATATCGTAGAATAGTTCGTAGGTGTAGTGTTTAGATAGTATTTTATTATTATTATTATTATTATTATTATTATTATTATTATTATTATTATAAAGAATTTTATTTGATATACAAATTACCATATCACACGGTAGTCTTAAGGGTAGTATATTATTATTATTATTATTATTATTTTATTTATTTATGTATACATAAGTAACATTTTAAGCTGAATTATTTCGACACTTGATTATTGGGGAAATGGTAGTTTTATCTGTACTATTGGAGAGCCATGCATATAACTGTCCTGTTTTTAAATCTTCGAAACAGTTACATGGTAAACAGCTGATGATCCCCATGTTAATATTAGATGCTTACGTTAAGGTCTCCTGCTTTTGTTTCACTGTTAGATACTTAATCCCACTTTTAATTTTATTTACTTACTATTATATATTATTTATTTATGAATTTTCCAACAAATGTTAAGTCTACACTATTTTGGATTTAGTTAGTTTCTCTGGGAATTTAAACTGCATTTTCCTTTTTGTTTTGTCTTTTTGTTTAAAATAACTCAAAGCTTCTTTAGACTATATATATATATATATATATATATATATATATATATATATATATATATATGTGTGTGTGTGTGTGTGTGTGTATATATATACATATTTCAGTTGTAGTTATCATGTTTCCATTGGTTTATTTCATAAGATTAATGATCCTGTCGGGTATCCTGTATATTTTGAAGCAATCAATAATCCATTTTTGCAAGATTCTGTCGTAAGCTTTCTTGTAGTCAATCCATGCGAATGATGTTCTTTTTTCTTGCTTTTTACCTTTTTGGGGATCTTTTTATGTAGGTATTGCAGATCATGCACCTCTCTTTTCCCTTTCTGACATTCTTTGTGTTCATCAGCAGCAGTTCACAATTCTTCAGGTAATGGTCGATTTGTCCTCTCCGTTGTGCCGTTAGGGATTTCTACATTGTTGTTACACAGGTAAATAGTCTTTAGTTGCTTGAGATTGTTTCCCTTTTGGCATCTTTTTGTATTAACGTTGTCCTTCCTTTGGCCATCAATTTTTGTACGTCTGTTTTCTGAATACAACCTCTAAGTTTCTGCGCTAGCCTTTCATGTGAGTCGTGATTTTTTAAAACCAGTATGCATGTATTCTATCGTAGCCTGGTAATTTCCATTTTGCCATTTTACTGAGGGTTGTCTAAATTGTTACTTCTTTAATTGTTTTTCTTCTGTTTTTTCTTCAATTTCCCGTTTCATGTTTTTCACCTCCATGGCATTTTTTGTGTTTTTGAGGCTTTTCTAATAGCTTGCTCTAGAAGTGTTTTATTTCTGTCGCGTTTAGTTGTTCTTTTGTTGTTCGTTCTTCGTTTACGATTTGTAAACTGGATTTCATTGTTTTCAAAATTCCTCTTCTGTTACTGCTCTTCCGATTTGTATCTATATCATTCCAGTCTTCATTCTACTTATGCGATCTTTTTTTAATTCCTTATGTGTATTTCTTGCTGATTTGGGTTTCCAGTCTTATTTCCCATGTAGGCTTTGTCCGTACATTCGTTTAGCCAGTATTGTTCTTTCCTTGTTTAATTTCATACTTATTGATTTTGCACCTGCCTATATGGAGTATTTAAGGTCTGTCATACTATATGCTGATATGTACGCGAGGAGTCTGTTAACTTTTTCTGTTTCTACATTTCACTTCTTCCAATCTTTGTTTCCAAGGAATGTGAGTTTTGTTTTGTTCTCAGACATGAATTGTTTGATTTTAAGACTTCTCTTGCTTCTTCGTTCCGTTGTATGGTAGTCAGTAGAAATGCCCCATAGTGTGTTCATTCTTTTCCAGTAGCCTCTTCCTGTGGGGTGGCAGCTTTTATAGTATCATTCCATTACCAGTCTATTCTCTGTTGTGGTTCATTTATTTCTATGATTTTGGTTTGTTCTTTTCATTCCTGTTTTTTTCTTTCTGTTTCTTATGTGTCCGTGTCATACATAGAAAGACCACTTAACTGTTTTTGTCCGTGATCTTGTTCCTGAAATTAAAGGAGCATATATTCGCAAAGTGCGGAAAGGGTCTCGCATGTTGGACATTGATGGAGAACTTGTCAATCATAACACTCAGATATCTCTTCTGAGCCCCACGGCTAATTATGTTATAAGTTTGAATCATTCATATTTTGGTGGATGTAGAAACACCAATCCCAAGTTAAATTTGCTTGTGATCCTGTCACAGCGATCGTGTTTTTCTCGTTTTCATGAAAGATTTAGTGTACTATTACACATACATGAAGGGACATTTACGATCGACAAAAATAATATATATACATATATATATATATATATATATATATATATATATATATATATATATATATATTACCTAACTATTATAGGTTTTCTAGGCTATTCTTAAAAAGGAATAATACGACTGATTACCATCCCCTCTTTGTCTGATGAATTGACGACTAGTTATTGAACGCGTCTTGTACCGGCACGTTCGTGTTTTAAATGTCTATAGGCTCCGTTTAAAATAACGGACACTTTTTTGTCACGTGAGTAATTTTGTTTTTATATGTCAGTTTCTCTTCAATTCAAATAAAAGCTAAATAATATATCCCCCTGAAACGAGGCTCAACACCTAGTATTATTAGTTATAAATAAGCACCAGAATAAATAAGACTTCTATAGCTACCTTGCACCGGTACAGTTTGGATTTTAAATGTCAATCGGCTCCTCATAAACTAACGGCAACATTTTTTCTCTCACGTGACTAATGACTTTTCTCATCATTTATAATACTTTCAACTCAAAGAAAAGCTAAACAAATATATACTATCACTGAAAAGAAATGTTCTAAGCTCGAGTTCCAAAAAAATCACCAGAATAAGTAAAATATGAATACCTACAAAACAACGTCTTGCACCGGCACGGTTATGAATTTAAATGTCCATTTGTTTCTCATACATGGCTAATTATTTTCTTTTTATTTTCATTATTTTCAACTCAAAGAAAAGCTAAAATAATATATTATTTTAATTAATTAATTATTATTATTATTATTATTATTATTATTATTATTATTATTATTATTATTATTATTATTATTATTATTATTATTATTATTATTATTATTATTATTATGAAAACTTACTATGAGTTCTCACACAGGCCATGATCAGTGTTTGCTCGCTAATAATCACAGGCGGTGTTTCCTGGCGTCTGAACGACAACAAGTCTCTCCAGATCTTTAGCAATCCTTATCGCTTTCGATAACTATTTTAAATGACTACGCGTTATAACAGACGCTTACTATTGACTTCTCGCTGGTAACAAGGATTGCCCTTCTCTGGTATTTTGATGAGGATAAGCACCCCCCCTAATACTCCAGACCTCTCCCCACAATTTCAGTAGAGGTCTGGTTAGTGCTCTCCTTTTTTCCATACTCCTTGACCCTTCACGAATATTTTGTGTGGTATAAACCTAGGCTTATGCAATCACTTTTTGGGGGGAAGTTTATAAAATGTCTGGCATTTTCTGTTCGTTGGTTTCATGTGTTTGTGTTCTTTCTGTGTTTTTGTGTTCTTCCTATTGCAGCTTCTATGTGACTGGTTAGCATGCGTAGTTATCGTATTCAAGTGTTTTCCTTAAGATTTCAGCTGTATTCATCATTGCGGTCTGTTGTATCGTCTCATTTTTCGTTTTGATTCCAATTTTTCTTTGTCTTTTTTACAGGTTTTGCGGGATTGTCCCTTGTGCTACGATTATTAGTCTTATATTGACTTTCCTCTTACTTTGGCTTTGTTTTACAGACTCCTTAATATTCAACCTGTGGTCTGTTGGTACGGCGAACTCTATGATTTGGCAGCAATTTTCTATCTCGTCGATTATTATTAGACCCGGTCTATGCTTGTAAGAGTTTTTATGTATGCACCTCTATATCTCAGAGAATTTTGTGTTTTTGGATTTCTGTCTCTGGTTCATGTGTGCACCAATTGTCCGCGTGTTCGAAATGCAGTCGTATGCATAGTACCCAATGCACTGCTTTTCCCATGAAGTCATTTATGTTCTTATATTCTTTTGAGGCTAGTTTAAATCATTCACTTATGTGATTTACTGTTTCGTATTTTTGTCCACAGAGTCGTTATTTACTGTTTTCCTAGGTTTTAGCCGTTTTAGCTTTAATGTAGTTTTTCCTAATCGTATTATCCTGTTCATCCGGAAGAAAAGATTTCGTTTCTCGTTCAAGTGTCTTTTTCTTAGCAATGCCCAGATGTTTTCGTGAGTCTCTTCTCTTGTCATGTATATTTTTTTCTTTACATTTTTCTTTTCTTGTCATTTTGTTTCTTGTGTCAGTGATTCCTGTGTTGTTCATTGGGGCGGTGTCTGTTGTTGCGATAATTAGCCTTTCTGTTTAGTATGTTATGTATTTCTCCAGCTCTTTTTGTGTCTTCCACAGAGTATTCTATAATTACCAGTCCTCTTCCATTTCATTTCTTTTCACGTATAGTAATTCCGTATCGATTTTTGGATGTGGTTCGTTGTACATAGCCACTTATTTTCTAGTCCTTTGGTCAAGGTGCCTACGTTCTTCTTTATGTCAGTCTATGAATGGTTCAGAGTATCTTATTAGTGATAATGTCCAGGCGTTTATTCTATTTACTATATTTCTGCTATATCATTTTGTTTCTAAGAGTTTCTTTGTTATTCACAAATATTTCTTTCATATCTGCCATTTTGTTTCTGCAGATTTGATGGTATTTTCTTGCAGAACTCGAAAATATTTATAGCTCTCCTGTTCGCCTAGCGCTCTCATCTTCTTGGTTTGAGAATTCCATACCCTCTGTTATAACCAGTTTAATTGTTGTGCCGTTAGAATTGCCCACATTGTAGGAAGAAGTGTGTTGGTCTGTATTTGCTTTGGCTTGATCCCGGTCAATTTCTAAATGTATCCGCCCTCATGTTAAAATAATATGAAGGTAAATAAGCTTGAGTAATAGTCCAAAAAGATGTTATATATACTTTTAACCAAAAGAAATACTGTAATCTAACGATTATTTATCCCAAACAATGCCGTATAGAACAAAAGATCCCGGTGAATTCCTAATTCATCCCCCATACTCAAAATGCATACATATATATATATATATATATATATATATATATATATAACAATACATATGAACAAACATATATATATATATACACACATGAATACATATATATGTTCACATACATATATGTATGTATGTGCGTATATATATGTATATATATACATACAGGTATGTATATATATACACATACATATATAAATATACACATACATATATATATATAAATATATATATACATACATACATGAACACATATATATATATATATAAATATATATATATACAAATACATATACACATATACATATATACACACATATATATTTATACACAACTATTACGTATATATATATATATATATATATTCATGCATACGTATATTAATAATATATATATATACATAAATATATATGTATATATGCATACACACATATATACATATATATACGTATATATATACATATATATATACATATGTATATACATAGATATATATACATACACACATATATACATATATATATATATACATATATATACATATGTATATACATACATATATATACATACACATATATATAATAAGTAAGAAACTAAAAGTAAAACTTTTATTAGAAAGAACCTATAGTGAAATATGAAAGCCTAACATACGAGATAGAGCAATTATAAAGTTAAATGGACGAAGAGTGATAAACATGCACGAATGTCCAAATTTATTTCAAACTTCAAATTTTCAAATCAGGATATATTCTGTAATAAAATTATGTTTATTGTTCTTTCCTTAAGCCAAGGCTTTTTAAAGATCGAGATCTTATCATCAGAGGAATTATACAGATAGATAAGTATGCAATAGAAAAGCCAAAGTTCAACATTTGAAAAAATATGAAAAAGTATTTAGAAAAAGATGGGTGAGAAAAAAAAAGTTCGAGTAAAAAGATATTGGATTTGTCCGGATGGTAAATTGTCCGTCGATAAGGTGTCCAATGGAAGAGGGTTTCAATGGAGAAGAAAAAGTTTCGTAGAGGCATCATGGGTAGGCGTTCAAAAAATAAGTTAATCCAATGGTGAAAATTGAGTTCAAAGTCGTAGATAGAGCGTACTTAAACGGAATTAAAATGAAGATATCTGGCCATTTAGAGAAAGCTTCCAAGGCCGAAGAGATTTCCAAGTGAAACGTAGCGATGGAGGATTGAAGTGGTTCTGAAAAAAGCCCTAAGTTAAAATCAAGGTCAAATTAGGAGGTGGGAACGAAAGATAAAGTTGCAGCTAATGGTGGGAGGGTTACATGAGCAGAGCATGACAGTCGATGGAAAAGGGGGTGAGGCGGTAGTGGGAGGAAGTTCTGGTGATATAGTTATTTTTGGAATATGCTACGTCCTGTCAATGCGGAATGGGTCGATTTAGGTCAATTGAGAGTAAAATTATTATTTGGAAAGGAATAAAAAAAAATGGGGTCGTAATTTAAAGACGGATTTTGGGAGAAAGGCAATGATAATTAAGAAATTGAAGTAAAAAGTCGTGTCCGGTGGGAGAGATGAGGGATTTCTAGAGAATGGGACTCAGTAATTTAAATTATGAAAAGGTTCTAAGCCGGGCAGAGATATAGTGTATATATTTAAAAGTTTTTTAAAATGCTATAGAATTTAAAAGGTAATCCTAGTTTGTTAAGAGAATGATTAAATAAGAGAATGATTAAATAAACCAGCCCAAAAGTAAAGTTGGAAAATTAAATAAAAAATCAGATAAAAAACTAAAAAACTAAAAATGTGAGACAAGCTCAATGTAAAGTTTGACATTTATTCTGTCTCACTTAAAAAAAATTAAAGTTTAGGGTTGGGGATCAATTTGGGGAAAGACAACTTATTATCACTTGTAACAATTGATATCAGTTATGAGTATTCTAGGGTATGTTTTTTTTAAATCATGTAATCACAAGTGCGTTTAGGTTATGAATAGCTTAATAGGGGGAACCAAAAAGATCAATTAAGGGAGTGACTTAGAAGCGTGTTTAAAGGCGAGATAAATGAAAGACTACAAAAAAGGTATAGTCAGTGGGAAGATGTATATACAGGGTCGATGAAGTGGATATAAGGGAGATAAAATAAAGAGTATGATAGGAATGGAAGGGGTGGAAGAAATATAAGCGAGGGTTAGCAAATAGAAAAGAAGAAAATGAAAGGAAAGAAGGGATTATAGTGTAGAGTAGGAATAATGGCATTTAAGTTAGGGCGGATAAAGGTCGGTAGGGATTAAGGAGAAATAGTATTAGTTTTCTAAATACAATACGCGCAATGGGTTAATATAGTTATTAAGAGTACTTGAGAGGATATGTTATGTTAATGGGATGGTTATTTGTGAGGTTGGAGGAGTTAAGGAATAAAGATTTACTAATTGACAAATGTAGAGTTTAAACATTTTTTTAATGTAAAACTAGAAAAAAAGGGGGTTGTTAGTTGGAAGGAGGGGTGTCAGAGGGGGTAATGAAGTTGATGTATTTAAATTTTCGTTTGTGCCTGCAATTAGAGATAAGCTAATTTTTAGAGTTAATAATGTTTAAGCTTTTAGGTGTTGTGGCTATCATAAATGTTTCCAGTGTACATAGTTGGCAGAAAGAGGATCCTCGAGTGTAAGAATTAGACCTTTTAAATACAGTCCAACGTAGGGAGTATGGAGTATTATTAGTGTTAAAGATTTTTATTAGATTGGATAGAGACGCGCTAGTGGTATATTTATTATTGTGTTTGAAAGAGTAGATATGGTTAGCGATTCGGGTCTTAATGGGAAAGGCGCTAGCCCCAATATACGTGTGTAATTTGTATGGGGTTGTTGTTTTATTATTTGTGGTATTTATAGTATCGGGAATGTATGCTCAAGTTCTGGGTCAAATTTAAGTCAGGATTGTTAGTTGGAGAAAATTAGATATTTTGAGGAGTGAACTAAGACCCATTATTAGTTAGTGGGGGTTGTTGGTTGGTGTGAGAGGTGTTATTTAGGGTATCGTTTGCTATAGGGAGTTGTAGAAGGAGAGGATTGCAAGGTGAGTGGGGCATTTGTGTGTTGGAATTGGTTTGCACCATAGTGTTATGGGGGAATTGTTTGACAGTACAGGCATATATAACGTTACTTTGTATGCAATTACCATTTAAAGGACATTCTCTAGATCTCTGGCAGTAACAGTTATTAGTGGGGTGTACAGTAGGTACTGGTTGTTGGGCAGATTTAATTTTTTTGTTATTAGATGTGATGATTATTTGTGCTATATTGGGCATTGTGGAGTAAGAGATTTTAATAGAATTTTTATTTAAAATAGTGCTGTATTTATGTCGGTGTTTGAATGAGTTATCTAAAATTTTGAAGAATTCCTTAGCTATATTTGTTTTCACATTGCAGTTATAAGGTGGGTTAAACCAGATATTATTCTTTCTTCTGTTTTTTTAAATTTTTTACTGCTTTCTTGAAAGTTAGCTGGGTTGTCAATATTGAGGGTTCTAGTGTATCTATTTATATATGTCTTAGTTTTTTTGGGTAGTGTCGTGTTAGTTCGTTGTTTATCCTGTGTTGCCGATCGCTGCCAAAAATCAGTTGAATCCATCGAATAGTTGATGAGATACACGGTTGGCACATACGAAAGTACGTACGTACGTACGTCGTACACACAGATAACATGCTTTCATGATTGAACTTTCTGTATCTCTGGGTTGCCTTGAATAATGATGCTGAAATTCTACACACTTATAGAACCCATCAAATAAAAGGTGTGTGCAAAGTTTAAACTGATTTGGTTTATTTGTTTTTGAGTTTTGATTGATCAAAGAAATGCGATTTCCAGCATAGGCCATTCTTCAAGTCTATTCAGGGATAGGACGCACTCGATGAAGTGAAAAGTATTCACAGTATTAACATTGAATACCATAGTATAACTGCGGTAATGGTCATCTGAAGAGAAGAATTATCTTTCAAAACTCATGAGCTAAGGACTTAAGGATAATTTGCTTGAACTTTGAATTCTAATAAAATTTGATTGACAGCTTATTTTTATACTTCATTTTATATTATAATATATATATATATATATATATATATATATATATATATATATATATATATATATACAAGGTTTTACTCAGTGAGGTTTAATTCAATCATTTTTAGTAGCACAAAGAGGTGGCAACGCCACCGTCTTTTCGAAATATATGCAAATATATGGAGAGATGTTTATTCAATTTGGAACATAAATATGGGTTTAATGAGTTTTGATTCATTTTAAATCAGTTATAAAGTAAAACTCACCATTTAAAAATGAATTCACTCATAAAAGTTACTGCCTAGTTCATACTATAGTGTTGCATGCACTGTTATCCTAAACATCGCGGATATGCCTTGTAACCCTACAAGTATTGATTTGAAAGTGTACTGTAGTGGCTCTCTTTATATATTGCTCTGTAGTTTAACTGAATATGTATATGCAATTTTGACCCAATAAACACATTTGTTTTTCTATTAAAGAGAAGTCATTACTCAGAGGTTCAAACAAAAAGAATTCTCTTAATTCAAGAGTATGCCTGAAACACACATATAATGAAAGTATAAATTTTGAAAACCACTAAAACAATTGACATAGGTTACTTAGAATATATGACCAAATAAATCATTTGGATACATTAGGTAGCTTTGTAGAAAAGGCCGGATTGCTTTAATGGAAATCAAGGAGAAGACAACTCAATAGAAAAAGTAGAAAGTAAAGGAAACCATTATAAATTAGCAAGAAGTAAGGGCGTTTTTCATTGATTGATGCTTATGAACGTGTTTCAATAAGAACCGACACCATTACTTTAGTGAAGTTTGGACTGTTGATATGCGTAGCACAGCTTTTCACTGTGATATCTTAACACTTTCCGAACCAGATCGGAGTTGCTATCTTAGCAGATATGATAGCAGAATTTGAAATCTGCAATGAGCAAAATGCATCATTGAATATCACCCTTGATACATCTCACATATATTTTGCCATATATACTCTATTACTTTTGTAAGCATTTCTTAATTGTAAACATACGTTATGTGCAGTATGTATACACAACTTTAAAAAGTATATTAATAATCTGCACCATTCTTTTTAATGTGAAACATAGCTTGTTTCTCAAGATAGCGCTACGCGAAGGTACTCTCTACAGTAACCACTTTTAAGAAAACAATTTCTATAAAACACACAACTTTATTAACTTCAAACCTTTCCTCTGTAAACATTGATAGCGTTGGAGATGTATTTTATGGCTCTTCGTTAAGAATCTTGATACTTTAGATAACTTAAATGCGTTTACATCTAATACTGATCCATTGATCATTCAAATGCGCGAAATATGAATCATAAAATAAGGTGGTATAAAATAAATATATCTTTTGATCTATGTCATAAATAAAGTTTTATGTCCAACCTAATAAAACCGTTTTAAAGCCGTTATTATTATATAAATTTGCTTTATGACTGGATATTCCACCATTAATCTTATTTTCTATCAGAAATCGTTTGTGATTTTGTTTATCTTTCTTGTTAATATATCTTCAATTTAGAGCCAAAGAACGTTAAAATTGTATCTATCAAACTGCAGAGAAATGGCGTTATCAAATGAAATGGTTGTTTAAAAAATACTAGACGGACCGTGACGCGTTGCAGTAAAACAGCTAAGACTATTTATTCAACTTTGCTTTTATTCTAAAATTAAGAAACTACTATTTCTTTTAAGACATTTTTGCATAAGTAAAATTAAATGTTTCTTTATTTATAGTTCATCCATAAGAATAAAGTAGAAGTCACTATTCTTATTACGTTAGTATCTACTTCACATAAGTATTTAATGTGAATGTGATTGCACAATAGAGCAATTAAGACAAAAACGATGCAAAAGTAATCTTTCCTCTAAATTCTAACGGAAACTTTCTATAAGTTTGAATCTACATATATTGCGAGAGCCCGAGTGAAATACATAGATAGCTAATAGATGCCTACGATATTTGTTCGTTTTTTGTGTTAAAATACGATTAATTATGAGACTAAAATTAAAATTTATTACACCATAACTCAATCCCACAACGAAAGAATACTTTAATATGCATTTTACATAATGAAACTATTTTCAAAATTAACTACGAAACAAACGTTGATCTACTCGATATTTATATCAGTGATGAACTCAATAGTAGAATTGTAAAGGTAGTAAATACAAATTATTTTTATCAAGAAAAGAAAATAAAATGAATAGAAATCAAGATGAGATGCTTAACAACACTGTCTTTAAAAAATGCTAATCCATAAAATATCCATATTTATATTAGAGATGAAATCAATAGTAGAATTGTAAAGGTAGTAAATACGAATTATTTTTATCAAGAAAAGAAAATAAAATAGATAGAAATCAAGATGAGATGCTTAGCAACACTGACTTTAAAAAATGCTAATCCATAAAATATCCATATTTATATTAGATATGAAATGAATAGTAGAATTGTAAAGGTAGTAAATACAAATTATTTTTTATCAATAAAAGATTATAAAATGAATAGAAATCAAGATGTGATGCTTAACAACACTGACTTTAAAAAATGCTAATCCATAAAATATCCATATTTATATTAGAGATGAAATCAATAGTAGAATTGTAAAGGTAGTAAATACAAATTATTTTTATCAAGAAAACAAAATAAAATGAATAGAAATCAAGATGAGATGCTTAACAACACTGACTTTAAAAAATGCTAATCCATAAAATATCCATATTATATTAGAGATGAAATCAATAGTAGAATTGTAAAGGTAGTAAATACAAATTATTTTTATCAAGAAAAGAAAATAAAATGAATAGAAATCAAGATGAGATGCTTAACACCACTGACTTTAAAAAATGCTAATCCATAAAATATCCATATTTATATTAGAGATGAATTCAATAGTAGAATTGTAAAAGTAGTAAATACAAATTATTTTTTATCAAGGAAAGGAAATAAAATGAATAGAAATCAAGATGAGATGCTTAACAACACTGACTTTTAAAAATGCTAATCCATAAAATATCCATATTTATATTAGAGATGAAATCAATAGTAGAATTGTAAAGGTAGTAAATACAAATTATTTTTTATCAAGAAAAGGAAATAAAATGAATAGAAATCAAGATGAGATGCTTAACAACACTGACTTTAAAAAATGCTAATCTATTTAATATCCATATTTATATTAGAGATGAAATCAATAGTAGTATTGTAAAGGAAGTAAATACAAATTATTTTTACCAAGAAAAAAAAATAAAATGAATAGAAATCAAGATGAGATGCTTAACAACACTGGCTTTAAAAAATGCTAATCCATAAAATATCCATATTTATATTAGAGATGAAATCAATAGTAGAATTGTAAAGGTAGTAAATACAAATTATTTTTATCAAGAAAAGAAAATAAAATGAATAGAAATCAAGATGAGATGCTTAACAAAACTGACTTTAAAAAATGCTAATCCATAAAATATCCATATTTATATTAGAGATGAAATCAATAGTAGAATTGTAAAGGTAGTAAATACAAATTATTTTTATCAAGAAAATAAAATCAAATGAATAGAAATCAAGATGAGATGCTTAGCAACACTGACTTTAAAAAATGCTAATCCATAAAATATCCATATTTATATTAGAGATGAAATCAATAGTAGAATTGTAAAGGTAGTAAATACAAATTATTTTTATCAAGAAAAGAAAATAAAATGAATAGAAATCAAGATGAGATGCTTAACAACACTAGCTTTAAAAAAATGCTAATCCATAAAATATCCATATTTATATTAGAGATGAAATCAATAGTAGAATTGTAAAGGTAGTAAATACAAATTAATTTTATCAAGAAAAGAAAATAAAATGAATAGAAATCAAGATGAGATGCTTAACAACACTGACTTTAAAAAATGCTAATCCATAAAATATCTATATTTATATTAGAGATAGAAATCAATAGTAGAATTGTAAAGGTAGTAAATACAAATTATTTTTTATCAAGAAAAGAAAATAAAATGAATAGAAATCAAGATGTGATGCTTAACAACACTGACTGTAAAAAATGCTAATCCATACAATATCCATATTTATATTAGTGATGAAATCAATAGTAGAATTGTAAAGGTAGTAAATACAAATTATTTTTATCAAGAAAAGAAAATAAAATGAATAGAAATCAAGATGAGATGCTTAACAACACTGACTTTAAAAAATGCTAATCCATAAAATATCCATATTTATATTAGAGATGAAATCAATAGTAGAATTGTAAAGGTAGTAAATACAAATTATTTTTATCAAGAAAAGAAAAGAAAATGCCTAGAAATTAAGATCAGATGCTTAACAACACTGACTTTAAAAAATGCTAATCTATAAAATATCCATATTTATATTAGAGATGAAATCAATAGTAGTATTGTAAAGGTAGTAAATACAAATTATTTTTACCAAGAAAAGAAAATAAAATGAATAGAAATTAAGATGAGATGCTTAACAACACTGACTTTAAAAAATGCTAATCCTTAAAATATCCATATTTATATTAGAGATGAAATCAATAGTAGAATTGTAAAGGTAGTAAATACAAATTATTTTTATCAAGAAAAGAAAATAAAATGAATAGAAATCACGATGAGATGCTTAGCAACACTGACTTTAAAAAATGCTAATCCATAAAATATCCATATTTATATTAGAGATGAAATCAATAGTAGAATTGTAAAGGTAGAAAATACAAATTATTTTTATCAAGAAAAGAAAAGAAAATTAATAGAAATGAAGATGAGATGCTTAACAACACTGACTTTAAAAAATGCTAATCCATAAAATATCCATATTTATATTAGAGATGAAATCAATAGTAGAATTGTAAAGGTAGTAAATACAAATTATTTTTATCAAGAAAAGAAAAGAAAATGCCTAGAAATTAAGATCAGATGCTTAACAACACTGACTTTAAAAAATGCTAATCTATAAAATATCCATATTTATATTAGAGATGAAATCAATAGTAGTATTGTAAAGGTAGTAAATACAAATTATTTTTACCAAGAAAAGAAAATAAAATGAATAGAAATTAAGATGAGATGCTTAACAACACTGACTTTTAAAAATGCTAATCCATAAAATATCCATATTTATATTAGAGATGAAATCAATAGTAGAATTGTAAAGGTAGTAAATA
This sequence comes from Sepiola atlantica, assembly GCA_963556195.1. Classification (NCBI taxonomy): domain Eukaryota; kingdom Metazoa; phylum Mollusca; class Cephalopoda; order Sepiida; family Sepiolidae; genus Sepiola; species Sepiola atlantica. Next base: position 97,290,201 of record OY744518.1, on the reverse strand, counting down.
CAAATTATTTTTATCAAGAAAAGAAAATAAAATGAATAGAAATCACGATGAGATGCTTAACAACACTGACTTTAAAAAATGCTAATCCATAAAATATCCATATTTATATTAGAGATGAAATCAATAGTAGAATTGTAAAGGTAGTAAATACAAATTATTTTTATCAAGAAAAGAAAAGAAAATTAATAGAAATGAAGATGAGATGCTTAACAACACTGACTTTAAAAAATGCTAATCCATAAAATATCCATATTTATATTAGATATGAAATCAATAGTAGAATTGTAAAGGGAGTTAATACAAATTATTTTTTATCAAGAAAAGAAAATAAAATGAATAGAAATCAAGATGTGATGCTTAACAACACTGACTTTTAAAAATGCTAATCCATAAAATATCCATATTTATATTAGAGATGAAATCAATAGTAGAATTGTAAAGGTAGTAAATACAAATTATTTTTATCAAGAAAAGAAAATAAAATGAATAAAAATCAAGATAAGATGCTTAACAACACTGACTTTAAAAAATGCTAATCCATAAAATATCCATATTTATATTAGAGATGAAATCAATAGTAGAATTGTAAAGGGAGTTAATACAAATTTTTTTTTATCAAGAAAAGAAAATAAAATGAATAGAAATCAAGATGAGATGCTTAGCAACACTGACTTTAAAAAATGCTAATCCATAAAATATCCATATTTATATTAGAGATGAAATCAATAGTAGAATTGTAAAGGTAGTAAATACAAATTATTTTTATCAAGAAAAGAAAATAAAATGAATAGAAATCAAGATAAGATGCTTAACAACACTGACTTTAAAAAATGTTAATCCATAAAATTTCCATATTTATATTAGAGATGAAATCAATAGTAGAATTGTAAAGGTAGTAAATACAAATTATTTTTATCAAGAAAATAAAATAAAATGAATAGAAATCAAGATGAGATGCTTAGCAACACTGACTTTAAAAAATGCTAATCCATAAAATATCCATATTTATATTAGAGATGAAATCAATAGTAGAATTGTAAAGGTAGTAAATACAAATTATTTTTATCAAGAAAAGAAAATAAAATGAATAGAAATCAAGATGAGATGCTTAACAACACTGACTTTAAAAAATGCTAATCCATAAAATATCTATATTTATATTAGATATGAAATCAATAGTAGAATTGTAAAGGTAGTAAATACAAATTATTTTTTATCAAGAAAAGAAAATAAAATGAATAGAAATCAAGATGTGATGCTCAACAACACTGACTTTAAAAAATGCTAATCCATAAAATATCCATATTTATATTAGAGATGAAATCAATAGTAGAATTGTAAAGGTAGTAAATACAAATTATTTTTATCAAGAAAAGAAAATAAAATGAATAGAAATCAAGATGAGATGCTTAGCAACACTGACTTTAAAAAATGCTAATCTATAAAATATCCATATTTATATTAGAGATGAAATACATAGTAGAATTGTAAAGGTAGTAAATACAAATTATTTTTATCAAGAAAAGAAAATAAAATGAATAGAAATCAAGATGAGATGCTTAACAACACTGACTTTAAAAAATGCTAATCCATAAAATATCCAAATTTATATTAGAGATGAAATCAATAGTAGAATTGTAAAGGTAGTAAATACAAATTATTTTTATCAAGAAAAGAAAATAAAATGAATAGAAATCAAGATGAGATGCTTAACAACACTGACTTTAAAAAATGCTAATCCATAAAATATCCATATTTATATTAGAGATGAAATCAATAGTAGACTTGTAAAGGTAGTAAATACAAATTATTTTTTATCAAGAAAAGGAAATAAAATGAATAGAAATCAAGATGAGATTCTTAACAACACTGACTTTAAAAAATGCTAATCCATAAAATATCCATATTTATATTAGAGATGAAATCAATAGTAGAATGGTAAATGTAGTAAATACAAATTATTTTTATCAAGAAAAGAAAATAAAATGAATAGAAATCAAGATGAGATGCTTAGCAACACTGACTTTAAAAAATGCTAATCCATAAAATATCCATATTTATATTAGAGATGAAATCAATAGTAGAATTGTAAAAGTAGTAAATACAAATTATTTTTATCAAGAAAAGAAAATAAAATGAATAGAAATCAAGATGAGATGCTTAGCAACACTGACTTTAAAAAATGCTAATCCATAAAATATCTATATTTATATTAGATATGAAATCAATAGTAGAATTGTAAAGGTAGTAAATACAAATTATTTTTTATCAAGAAAAGAAAATAAAATGAATAGAAATCAAGATGTGATGCTTAACAACACTGACTTTAAAAAATGCTAATCCATAAAATATCCATATTTATATTAGAGATGAAATCAATAGTAGAATTGTAAAGGTAGTAAATACAAATTATTTTTATCAAGAAAAGAAAATAAAATGAATAGAAATCAAGATGAGATGCTTAGCAACACTGACTTTAAAAAATGCTAATCTATAAAATATCCATATTTATATTAGAGATGAAATACATAGTAGAATTGTAAAGGTAGTAAATACAAATTATTTTTATCAAGAAAACAAAATAAAATGAATAGAAATCAAGATGAGATGCTTAACAACACTGACTTTAAAAAATGCTAATCCATAAAATATCCAAATTTATATTAGAGATGAAATCAATAGTAGAATTGTAAAGGTAGTAAATACAAATTATTTTTATCAAGAAAAGAAAATAAAATGAATAGAAATCAAGATGTGATGCTTAACAACACTGACTTTAAAAAATGCTAATCCATAAAATATCCATATTTATATTAGAGATAAAATCAATAGTAGACTTGTAAAGGTAGTAAATACAAATTATTTTTATCAAGAAAATAAAATAAAATGAATAGAAATCAAGATGAGATGCTTAGCAACACTGACTTTAAAAAAATGCTAATCTATAAAATATCCATATTTATATTAGAGATGAAATCAATAGTAGAATTGTAAAGGTAGTAAATACAAATTAGTTTTCATCAAGAAAAGAAAATAAAATGAATAGAAATCAAGATGTGATGCTTAACAACACTGACTTTAAAAAATGCTGATCCATAAAATATCCATATTTATATTAGTGATGAAATCAATAGTAGTATTGTAAAGGTAGTAAATACAAATTATTTTTACCAAGAAAAGAAAATAAAATGAATAGAAATCAAGATGAGATGCTTAGCAACACTGACTTTAAACAATGCTAATCTATAAAATATCCATATTTATATTAGAGATGAAATCAATAGTAGAATTGTAAAGATAGTAAATACAAATTATTTTTATCAAGAAAAGAAAATAAAATGAATAGAAATCAAGATGAGATGCTTAACAACACTGGCTTTAAAAAATGCTAATCCATAAAATATCCATATTTATATTAGATATGAAATCAATAGTAGAATTGTAAAGGGAGTTAATACAAATTATTTTTTATCAAGAAAAGAAAAGAAAATGAATAGAAATCAAGATGTGATGCTTAACAACACTGACTTTAAAAAATGCTAATCCATAAAATATCCATATTTATATTAGAGATGAAATCAATAGAAGAATTGTAAAGGTAGTAAATACAAATTATTTTTATCAAGAAAAGAAAATAAAATGAATAGAAATCAAGATGAGATGCTTAACAACACTGGCTTTAAAAAAATGCTAATCCATAAAATATCCATATTTATATTAGAGATGAAATCAATAGTAGAAATTTAAAGGTAGTAAATACAAATTATTTTTATCAAGAAAAGAAAAGAAAATGACTAGAAATTAAGATGAGATGCTTAGCAACACTGACTTTAAAAAATGCTAATCCATAAAATATCCATATTTATATTAGAGATGAAATCAATAGAACAATTGTATAGGTAGTAAATACAAATTAGTTTTCATCAAGAAAAGAAAATAAAATGAATAGAAATCAAGATGAGATGGTTAACAACACTGACTTTAAAAAATGCTGATCCATAAAATATCCATATTTATATTAGTGATGAAATCAATAGTAGTATTGTAAAGGTAGTAAATACAAATTATTTTTACCAAGAAAAGAAAATAAAATGAATAGAAATCAAGATGAGATGCTTAACAACACTCGCTTTAAAAAATGCTAATCCATAAAATATCCATATTTATATTAGAGATGAAATCAATAGTAGAATTGTAAAGGTAGTAAATACAAATTATTTTTTATCAAGAAAAGAAAATAAAATGAATAGAAATCAAGATGTGATGCTTAACAACACTGACTTTTAAACATGCTAATCCATAAAATATCCATATTTATATTAGAGATGAAATCAATAGTAGAATGGTAAATGTAGTAAATACAAATTATTTTTATCAAGAAAATAAAATAAAATGAATAGAAATCAAGATGAGATGCTTAGCAACACTGACTTTAAAAAATGCTAATCCATAAAATATCCATATTTATATTAGAGATGAAATCAATAGTAGAATTGTAAAGGTAGTAAATACAAATTATTTTTATCAAGAAAATAAAATAAAATGAATAGAAATCAAGATGAGATGCTTAACAACACTGACTTTGAAAAATGCTAATCCATAAAATATCCATATTTATATTAGAGATGAAATCAATAGTAGAATTGTAAAGGTAGTAAATACAAATTATTTTCATCAAGAAAAGAAAATAAAATGAATAGAAATCAAGATAAGATGCTTAACAACACTGACTTTAAAAAATGCTAATCCATAAAATATCCATATTTATATTAAATATGAAATCAATAGTAGAATTGTAAAGGTAGTAAATACAAATTATTTTTTATCAAGAAAAGAAAATAAAATGAATAGAAATCAAGATGTGATGCTTAGCAACACTGACTTTAAAAAATGCTAATCTATAAAATATCCATATTTATATTAGAGATATAATCAATAGTAGAATTGTAAAGGTAGTAAATACAAATTATTTTTATCAAGAAAAGAAAATAAAATGAATAGAAATCAAGATGAGATGCTTAACAACACTGACTTTAAAAAATGCTAATCCATAAAATATCCATATTTATATTAGCGATGAAATCAATAGTAGAATTGTAAAGGTAGTAAATACAAATTATTTTTTATCAAGAAAAGAAAATAAAATGGTTAGAAATCAAGATGTGATGCTTAACAACACTGACTTTAAAAAATGCTAATCCATAAAATATCCATATTTATATTAGAGATGAAATCAATAGAAGAATTGTAAAGGTAGTAAATACAAATTATTTTTTATCAAGAAAAGTAAATCAAATTAATAGAAATCAAGATGAGATGCTTAACAACACTGACTTTAAAAAATGCTAATCCATAAAATATCCATATTTATATTAGCGATGAAATCAATAGTAGAATTGTAAAGGTAGTAAATACAAATTATTTTTATCAAGAAAATAAAATAAAATGAATAGAAATCAAGATGAGATGCTTAACAACACTGACTTTAAAAAATGCTAATCCATAAAATATCCATATTTATATTAGATATGAAATCAATAGTAGAATTGTAAAGGGAGTTAATACAAATTATTTTTTATCAAGAAAAGAAAATAAAATGGTTAGAAATCAAGATGTGATGCTTAACAACACTGACTTTAAAAAATGCTAATCCATAAAATATCCATATTTATATTAGAGATGAAATCAATAGTAGAATTGTACAGGTAGTAAATACAAATTATTTTTTATCAAGAAAAGGAAATAAAATGAATAGAAATCAAGATGAGATTCTTAACAACACTGACTTTAAAAAATGCTAATCCATAAAATATCCATATTTATATTAGAGATGAAATCAATAGTAGAATTGTAAAGGTAGTAAATACAAATTATTTTTATCAAGAAAAGAAAATAAAATGAATAGAAATCAAGATGAGATGCTTAGCAACACTGACTTTAAAAAAATGCTAATCCATAAAATATCCATATTTATATTAGAGATGAAATCAATAGTAGAATTGTAAAGGTAGTAAATACAAATTAGTTTTCATCAAGAAAATAAAATAAAATGAATAGAAATCAAGATGAGATGGTTAACAACACTGACTTTAACAAATGCTAATCCATAAAATATCCATATTTATATTAGTGATGAAATCAATAGTAGTATTGTAAAGGTAGTAAATACAAATTATTTTTATCAAGAAAAGAAAATAAAATGAATAGAAATCAAGATGAGATGCTTAACAACACTGGCTTTAAAAAATGCTAATCCATAAAATATCCATATTTATATTAGAGATATAATCAATAGTAGAATTGTAAAGGTAGTAAATACAAATTATTTTTATCAAGAAAAGAAAATAAAATGAATAGAAATCAAGATGAGATGCTTAGCAACACTGACTTTAAAAAATGCTAATCTATAAAATATCCATATTTATATTAGAGATGAAATCATTAGTAGAATTGTAAAGGTAGTAATTACAAATTATTTTTATCAAGAAAAGAAAATAAAATGAATAGAAATCAAGATGAGATGCTTAACAACACTGACTTTAAAAAATGCTAATCCATAAAATATCCATATTTATATTAGCGATGAAATCAATAGTAGAATTGTAAAGGTAGTAAATACAAATTATTTTTTATCAAGAAAAGAAAATAAAATGGTTAGAAATCAAGATGTGATGCTTAACAACACTGACTTTAAAAAATGCTAATCCATAAAATATCCATATTTATATTAGAGATGAAATCAATAGAAGAATTGTAAAGGTAGTAAATACAAATTATTTTTTATCAAGAAAAGTAAATCAAATTAATAGAAATCAAGATGAGATGCTTAACAACACTGACTTTAAAAAATGCTAATCCATAAAATATCCATATTTATATTAGCGATGAAATCAATAGTAGAATTGTAAAGGTAGTAAATACAAATTATTTTTATCAAGAAAATAAAATAAAATGAATATAAATCAAGATGAGATGCTTAACAACACTGACTTTAAAAAATGCTAATCCATAAAATATCCATATTTATATTAGATATGAAATCAATAGTAGAATTGTAAAGGGAGTTAATACAAATTATTTTTTATCAAGAAAAGAAAATAAAATGGTTAGAAATCAAGATGTGATGCTTAACAACACTGACTTTAAAAAATGCTAATCCATAAAATATCCATATTTATATTAGAGATGAAATCAATAGTAGAATTGTACAGGTAGTAAATACAAATTATTTTTTATCAAGAAAAGAAAATAAAATGAATAGAAATCAAGATGAGATTCTTAACAACACTGACTTTAAAAAATGCTAATCCATAAAATATCCATATTTATATTAGAGATGAAATCAATAGTAGAATTGTAAAGGTAGTAAATACAAATTATTTTTATCAAGAAAAGAAAATAAAATGAATAGAAATCAAGATGAGATGCTTAGCAACACTGACTTTAAAAAAATGCTAATCCATAAAATATCCATATTTATATTAGAGATGAAATCAATAGTAGAATTGTAAAGGTAGTAAATACAAATTAGTTTTCATCAAGAAAATAAAATAAAATGAATAGAAATCAAGATGAGATGGTTAACAACACTGACTTTAACAAATGCTAATCCATAAAATATCCATATTTATATTAGTGATGAAATCAATAGTAGTATTGTAAAGGTAGTAAATACAAATTATTTTTATCAAGAAAAGAAAATAAAATGAATAGAAATCAAGATGAGATGCTTAACAACACTGGCTTTAAAAAATGCTAATCCATAAAATATCCATATTTATATTAGTGATGAAATCAATAGTAGAATTGTAAAGGTAGTAAATACAAATTATTTTTTATCAAGAAAAGAAAATAAAATGAATAGAAATCAAGATGTGATGCTTAACAACACTGACTTTTAAACATGCTAATCCATAAAATATCCATATTTATATTAGAGATGAAATCAATAGTAGAATTGTAAAGGTAGTAAATACAAATTATTTTTATCAAGAAAAGAAAATAAAATGAATAGAAATCAAGATGAGATGCTTAACAACACTGACTTTAAAAAATGCTAATCCATAAAATATCCATATTTATATTAGAGATGAAATCAATAGTAGAATTGTAAAGGTAGTAAATACAAATTATTTTTTATCAATAAAATAAAATAAAATGAATAGAAATCAAGATGAGATGCTTAACAACACTGGCTTTAAAAAAATGCTAATCCATAAAATATCCATATTTATATTAGAGATGAAATCAATAGTAGAAATTTAAAGGTAGTAAATACAAATTATTTTTATCAAGAAAAGAAAATAAAATGAATAGAAATTAAGATGAGATGCTTAACAACACTGACTTTAAAAAATGCTAATCCATAAAATATCCATATTTATATTAGAGATGAAATCAATAGTAGAATTGTAAAGGTAGTAAATACAAATTATTTTTTATCAAGAAAAGAAAATAAAATGAATAGAAATCAAGATGAGATGCGTAACAACACTGACTTTAAAAATGCTAATCCATAAAATATCCATATTTATATTACAGATGAAATCAATAGTAGAATTGTAAAGGTAGTAACTACACATTATTTTTATCAAGGAAATAAAATAAAATGAATAGAAATCAAGATGTGATGCTTAACAACACTGACTTTAAAAAATGCTCAATTATAAAATATGGCTTCTGTAGAATTAAAAGTTTAGAATAATACAATAATATTAATATGAAAATCTATTAGAAAGAAACATTATAAACGATTAAATATAACGAAAACATGACTGATTAGCTTAGAAAGAGACGGACATTCATTATTTGTGATTTTTAATTTCCAATCTGAATTATTTTCTAAAATAAGAATTTTTTAATGTATTTTTTCGTACTGCATGTTATTTTATTAATATAAGGAACACGTATTAACTGTGAATACTAACCCACAGCACAAACTTCGTAAGCGATTCAAATATTGACTCAAAGTGTATTTGAAGTGCTTTGAAATTGATGTTGGAGACTCAAGCGATTTTTGATGGAAGAAAGCTTTTTAGAAGAAATACAATAAAACACTAGCGGCAGTAGAAAGCAGCGAGGAAGAGAAGCACATGGAGGAAATATTGAACACCTTATACGTCAAGCTTGCAATTTGATAATTATTTCACGTGTAGGTTTGTTGAATAACCAACGAGTGCATGTTTCGCAAAATCATCACGGACAAGAAATGGTTTGATTTTTGGCATCTCCTAAGATTATCACAAAACCCGTTCCAGTTCTGTGGTATGGTCTTTAAAGGTCTAGCAGGAACTTTACCACTAATATCACATAAATCCACCAAAGGCGGTAATATTCGATATCGAATAGATAGCCGCAACATCATAATATATATATATATATATATATATATATATATATAGTTAATTATGTTGATGACGGCTGTAAGATCAAATCACGCGGCCATGTATTACTTTTATGTACGTATAAACTTAATAAATAGATATATTAATATATAAATATATATATATATATATATATATACATATATATATATATATATATATATATATATATATATATATATAGTAACGAGAAATACGTCTTCGAATGTTAAGCGCGACTAATACTGCAACGCCACATAAAAAAGCTGCGAATCCCATCCTAATCAGCATTCCTGTAGTTGAACATCTTCCTATTGAACAACGATACATACAAGAATTCAGGAAGATAAGTGAGAAAAAGATCAAGTAAAGATGGTTGATGAACATCATTATTAGGAAGATGTGTGGGAAAGGTTGCAATTTGTGACAAGTCATGAGCTACATTTGTGCGGTTAGATCGAGGGAAACCAGACAGAATGATGATTATTGAAATCACCAAAAACAATGATGGAGCTTAACGAGTCAATTTGCAATGCATCATCGATATTGATGGATATAGCATCAACAACAGAGCAGTCATTGTCAGAATGAGAATGGCACAAAAACAACAAATAAGAAGTTGAATGCAGCAAAGATAACCGCAGACAGATAAAAGGATACTCATGAGATTCAAGGTTAAGGACACGTGCAATGGGGAGGTCTTTGTGAAGAAAAAGAGCAAGACCATACAAATGCGTGGAAGAGTATAATAGGACAAGAGAAATATAACCATCTACATGTAGATAGTTGCTATTAATATAAGCATCCGGAATAGTCTCACAAAGAGAAAGGGTGTGAGGAGAGGTGCCCAGGAGAAAGGACTGCACATCAAGAAAAGTTTGACCTGATACTTCTGATGTTAGTATAGGAAATAGTAAGGTGTTTGTTTGTGTGGATTTGTAGAAGGCATAATAATAAAAATCGCGAGAAAGGTAAAACTACTTCAAGACAACAAACCATGCTTAGAAGAGACCCAACCACCAACATTCAATCTCCTAGATTAAAAAAAGATAGCTAATAAAAGAAGCCCTTCAAGAGCCCAATAGGAAGGGACGGGTTTACTAGTCTAGCTGACAAAAATAGTCTACCCTTTAACTAATTACGTGATTAACGAGAGACCATTCTTTTTTATTGTGGCACAATCACGCTAATACAAAAGGCTAAAGATGGCCTATTCCCAAGACGTAAAACCCCATCCTGTCATCAAAAGAGTCTCTGCATGAGAGTGTCATGGAATGATGCAAGACAAAAGGGGGCAGCTGATGAAGTATTTTATACCCACAAATGTTAAACAAGAGTAACTCAATTTCTGTTTGATTTATTTTATTTTTAGTAAAGCTTATAATATACTGGCATATATATAACACTAATAAATACTCAAAACGAAACCAATAGAAAACCCCACTGCAGATTCACATTAAATCTGATCGTCAGCAGTGTATTTCTATCCTACTATCCCACACGTCCGGGTACAGCCGGATGCAAGCTCATACTACCGTTAAGTATTACACCACAGTTTTTCATGTGATAATAAAGCAAAAGGTTTAGCTGGTATGGTCCAAACAAAGCAGCACAAATGAAACCAATGTCCTCCAAGTGCCGTTCAATATGAAAAAATTGGCAAAACTGATCGACCCATTTTTGATGTGATAATAAAGTAAAGGTTTAACTTGTATGATCCAAACAGAGTAGCACAAATGTTACCGACGTCCTCCAAGTGTCGTAAAATATTAAGAAATTGGCAAATCTAAACGACGCTTTTTTAATGAGATAACAAAGCAAAGGTTTAACTTGTATGATCCGAATCGAGCAGCGCAAATGAAACCAACCAGTCAGAGTGCATAAGCTGGTGACTGAGGCAATGCAGCAGATGCGATTGACTACTTACTTGAATAATACTCTTGAACTGAAAGCTGAAAAGGTGAACTCATTAATAACAGGACCACAATATCAACAAATACTCAAGGGAGAAAGATTTCACTGATTCATGTCTTCTTATGAAGAGTTCATACAGACCAACAACAAACAAACATACTTTTTAATTCTGGAGTTCATACATCGATATGCTTGAAGTTCTCCTACTCTTCCTTAGAGACACTCGTGTAGCAAACTAGGAAGTCCACTTAGCAAGTGTGAGAAAAATATAACCCTGGATGATTGCTTATGATCATGTAAACTACAGCCGATACATTTCTTGTGTGTGTATGTATACATGCCCGTGTATGTGTATATATGTGGCATGGTCTCTGACATGGATGTATGTTGTCTGCTTTCAAATCTTTCCTTTTCTTATATCTCTCCCTACCCCGAGATGTTTCTTTGGTCGCCAGACACTTGACTTAGATTTCCATGTTTAATAAGCGGATTTGTGGTTGGTGATATATATACACGCTGACCTGGTTCCTTGAGAGTGATTGACTACCCTCCCTGCCTCCTTACAATTTCCCCCTCTCTATATATACATTCCCCTTTACTCTCCCTCTCTATATTGACTTCCGTTATAAATCGTGTAAGAAATTATAGATTAATTATGCTTTAAATGTTTTCCCTCTCTCTAAATATGTATTAGACGTGTTGTCACTTTCTCTCTCTCTCTATATATATATATTTAAATTGTTGAGTCTGAATTTCTCTTTTCTCATTTTTAAAAATGTAATCATCTCACTTGGATGCTTGACAATACCACAAGGTTGAAATAAATTATTGCATCGATTATGTGATTTCGTGTAACAATATTTTATTTTATTCTTGCTCTGTTTATTACATTGAGCTTTAATACCCGGATTTCCCCTAGGATTTATTTCATTATAACACTGTATATATATATATATATATATATATATATATATATATATATATATATATATATATATATATATATATATATATATATATATGCCTGAAGTAAATAGACACCCCACAAAATCAATTGATACATATTTAAAGTGTCTGCTTTCTTCATCGATGGCCTGCATTTGGACTCGGAACCATACAAAGCAGCAGTAAATGTTTCAAACATCGATATTTAGGCTAATTAATACGTTTAGTGTTTTTGGTGTCGAACTATCCATCATATATTAGATTTAATTATGGCATGGATCAAATAATTTGTTTGTTGCTGTTGTTCACGCCGACAACAACCACGATGCTACCGCTTATGCTGATGGTTATCGTGTTGATAATACTCATTAATTTGCCATCAGCGTCTTGAACTAAAAAAATAGATTCATATATTTTTAAAATCGTCATTAAGACTTTCAGTTTCAGTTTTTCTGTCTTTAATAATACTAGAGAAAAATACAAATTAACCATTTTAAATTACTCGGGAATATGTAATTCTTTAATTTTATCAATTGATGTTCCGCTTTTAGCGATTGTCTAGAATAAGTAACAGAAATAAAAGCCGCCTCAAAAAAAAAGTTAATAAAAGACTGTTACCAAAAGCAATAAAAGTGACTTTTCTTCCAAACTTCCTTTTTGTGTTTTAAAGTATGTTAGCGCGTTTTTATTACGTTTAAAAGTTCGGTCAAATATATCACGTTAGACTGAAAAAACAATGGTGATTTACAATCGCTCGCCGTATTTTTCTGTATTTTCTCATTTCAATTTGGTAAAAATGTACATTTTAAGATGTTTTCAACAGTTATGTGTTTACTATTTTTTTGTTTTTTTTATCTAAATAGACAAAAAATTAATCGGGTAAATTTAGGGAATGTCCGCTTACGCAATCTTTAAAATGGAACTGTAATGCAATCGGATTTAGATAGAATTATTAAAATACAATAAAAATGATTTTAATTACTTTAAAACACACAAAAATAGGCAGATGGTTAGAAAAGTAAATTTAATTGACGTTGGCAACAGTTAGTTGTTATTTTTTTTAGGATTGGGTCAGCAATTTTATGCTAATTAAAATCAATTGGAATATACCAAATAACAACATGAACATCAACTTTTTGTTCTTTTACTCTGAATTGACAAAACGTAAATAATTTTTTTTCTTTTTTGTTTTTCTGCAAAAAAGCTACGGCTAGATAAATTTATGCCCGACGGACTATTTGTCTTTTCAAGTGTATATATATATATATATATATATATATATATATATATATATATATATATATATATATATATATATATATATATATATAGTCTAAAGAAGCTTTAAGTTATTTTAAACATAAAAAAACAAACAAAAAAAAGAAGGAAAATGCAGTTTAAATTCTCAGAGAAACTAACTAAATCCAAAATAGTGCAGACTTAACATTCGTTGGAAAATTCATGAATAAATAAAAATATATAATAGTAAGTAAATAAAATAAAAATGGAGATTAAGTATCTAACAGTGAAACAAAAACAGGAGACCTTATCGTAAGCATCTAATATTAACACGGGGATCATCAGCTGTTTACCATGTAACTGTTTTTCGGAGATTTAAAAACAGGACAGTTATAATATGCATGGCTCTCCAATGGTACTGATCAATATATATATATATATATATATATATATATATATATATATATATATATATATATATATATATATATTTGTGTGTATGTGTGTCATAATAAAATGCACGATATATCATAAAAATGAAATGTCATAAAAGACAACATGCGTGAAAAAGACCAACGGAAAAAAAAAACAGGAAAAACTTATCAAAGAAAGCAAGAGGTTTTACCGGTTTCGTTCGGATCTAGGAACGTCTACAGAAAAAGTGAAAATTTTACAGTTATTCGATAACGGTAAAACCATCGGAAAAAAGAACGCACAAAGACACGTCATTGGCACGTGTTTTACTATTTGAAAAAAAAAATGAATATTAAAACGTGTTCGGGGAGGAGGGGAAGGAAGAAAAATAACAAATAAAACCAACATGCCTGAGCAAAATAAATCTGACATAGTTCTCCCCAATACTCTTTTATTGATTACCTTACAAAAGCAATCCAAATCTGACATAAAAACAAAAATATCAACTTCTAAAACAATTACGGAGTTACTCAACACCAAACACCGCCCTAACTACCTCTTTCCTCGCCGGCATTTACAAAATAAAATGTGCCGCATGTCCTATGGTGAAACGGACATGAATATGATATCCCGCATTTACGAACAGAAACGGAACCTCAAACACAACAATCCTAGCAACGGATTAGTCATACACAGAAACACCTTTACCCACAATGTTATTACTTAAAAACAGCAATTTTCTCAAGACCGAATAATCCATTGCACGTCGCAAGTGCATCGAAAGCGCAATAATACTTCTCTCATCACAATCTAACACAAACCTCAGACTCGGATCTATTTTTCATACAAACATCTGGAAAAAACCGCACTTAAACAATACAATATATTGCACCACTGCGATCCCGGTTTAAGTAACTTTTCTTTTTTACTACAATTCATCCATATTTTATATTTTTTTCTCTTCCCCTCCCCCCTATTTTAGAAGTTTAACGTCTCTCCGAACGCGTTTTATTGGTCCCCCGATTTATAAAATCGGGAGACCTATGTTTTGAGGCATTTCCGTTCGTCCCTCCGGATTTTTCTCCGCAACCATCCATTGAATTTCTCTGAAATTTTGCATGAACCTGTAACTTTTGTCAGGTTAGAAAGTGACATTCTCCGATTTTTGAAAACAAATCTGGTTAGCCCCCCCAGGGGGTCAAAAGGCCCCAAAATGGCAAAAAATGACATTTTTTACCCCATAACTTTTCATCCATCCATTCAATTTCTCTGAAACTTGGCCAACATATGAAGGCAATTGTTCCTAATAGAAAATAAGTATCGCTGACTTTGGAAAACATCTCGTTCGCACACCGAGGGGTTCAAAAGCCCCCAACATGGCAAAAAATTACCCTTTTCTCCCATAACGTTTGATCCATCCATTCAATTATTCTGACACTTGGCTAAAATATAGAGACAATTATTCTGGATATAAAATGAGCATCTTTAACCTCAGAAAAATTCTGGTTCGCGCCCCCAGGAGGTACAATGGGGGTCAAAAATGCCCCAAATTGCCCAAATTTATTGCATTTTACACAACACACATTCTGTCACATACAGAGGGGGACCACGCATGCGCGGCTTGTTATTTTTACTTTTTTCAAATTATTAAATACGTATAAATGACGTCTCCGTGTTTGTTCTTCTTCTTCCTACTTTTTTTTACCGTTATCTAATAAATTTAAAATCTTCACTTTTTCTAAAGACGTTCGTTGATTGGAACGAAAACAGTATCATCTCTCGTGTCTTGATGACTTTTTCCTGTATATTAAATGTGTTTTCTCCGTTTGCCTTTTTCATACACACACACGCACACAACCATACACTCACCCCCACACACCCCACACACACACATATATATATATATATATATACATATATACATATATATATATATACATATATATATATATATATATATATATATATATATATATATATATATATATATATATATATATATATATATATACACAGACGATAGTGTAGGGATTACAAGCGCACTACCAGCTTAACAGTCGCGTTTCGATCTCGGCTTGGGGCGTTTTCTTTTATAGCCGCACCGAAGAACTGTGGTACAGCGAAACAGTCTGTATATGGATGTATATATATACATATGCGATATATATATATATATATATATATATATGTATATATATATAAAGAGAGAGAGATATATATAGATAGATAGATAGATAGATAGATAGATAGATAGATAGATAGATAGATAGATAGATAGATAATTAGATAGATAGATAGATAGATAAAGTTATTGATGAAGAACGAGAGAAGTATTTTCTACCATCAAACTTCTATAAATATACCATTACAACTATTTAAAAGTACAATTTCCTTTGACACAGTAAAATAAGTAGATATCAATGAACAATGAAGCCCATACAAAGAGAAGAGGATATCAGAAACAACCAATAACTGAGCTTCCGACAATTGATGACATTGTCTCCTTAATTGGGGTACGTAGTTTGCATAATACATATACTCCGTGAAAAAAACATAGATAATAATGTAAACAAACGTGTATAACTTTGTGGTACAAATATAAGAAGAAAAAGAGGCAAGTTCACTAAATATGGAACACACAATTAAGCAAATAAAGTGTTGCATATAAAGACTCTTAGGTTGGTGGCGATTTTCCTCAGTTTAATTGAAACACTTAATGATGATTCTAAGTACAATCTAAAGTACTCGGTTTGTTACAAATTCGAATTTCAATAATGATATAAAAAGATATATCAAACAGATTATATTATACACGCTTTTTTATTAGCAATGGATTTAATTCGATCATTTATTTTACTCATAACTAAAAAATAGCGTAGCGTAATTAATATTCGTTAAGTTTGAATTACCTCCTGATTTGTTCGATTTCAACATCAGACCAATCACGTCCACCTAGATTATTCGATAAGTAGATAGATAGCACTAACAATTATATACAATTGTATAGAAACGTCATTTTTATCAGTCCGATTGTTAGATTATACCCGCTGGACAGCTCGCCGTTGGTTCAGCTTTAATAATGACCGACTCTTCTCGCCTCACTGGTTCGTTAAAGCGCTGGACAATATCATTGTTAACGACGGAGGCTAGTGTTACTCTGGCAGTCACGCTGAGAGGATGACCCGTTTCCCCATTATCGTTTCGAATGATAAGAGTTTATTTTTTTGTGATTATCTACGCGGAACGTAAATCAATCATGTAATGCCAATCAGACGATATAGATCAGAGTTCAAGTAGCTGGCCCATTCGTATACAAACACATACACACACAAACACATATATAGCAATATATATATATATATATATATATATATATATATGAGAGAGAGAAAGATATATATATATATATATACATACATAGATAGATATATAAATAGATAGAAAGATAGATAGAGAGGGAGAAAGAGAGAAAGAAAGAGAGAAAGAGAAAGAGAAAGATATATATATATAGAGAGAGAGAGAGAGAAAAAAAGAGATTGAATGAGATATTTCTTATGTGCGTATATATTGAGAAACGGTCGTGATTACTTGATTCAAGCGATAAACATTTATAGCTGTATATGCAAAAATGTTCGCTTCTCGTCAGTCCATTAACGTGTCTTCATATTAAGTTTTAGGCATAGCTTTTACTTTTTTAGTTTCTTTTATTTTTCTATATGTTGAAATATGCATATATCTCCCATTAGCTAATTCTAACCATTATTTTTTGTGTCTCCAATCAAAATCGTATCATGTTTACATATCCCGTTCTGTGTTTTTCTAATCATGTATACTCACAACAAATATGTATATATATATATATATATATATATATATATATATATATATATATATATATATATATATATATATATATATATATAACTTCTTTGTAAAATGGTAGGAAAAATCCCAGCAGAGTGCTCGATTGATTAAGAATTAAAGTTAAAAATTAAGAGCATAATATTTATTTATTATGGTACAGAAAAATTAGTACAACATTCGTACCGTCGGTTTCAAGCACGGAAGGTCTTACCCATCCGGGTCTATTCAGCTTCTGTTGTCATCTGTTTTGGAAATGTGAAGTCACATGACACTCTCGTTGGGACGCGTTATTTGCTCAGTGGGTTGTGTATGTTTGTTTGAATTTAAATTTAGTGGAATGAGACCGTTGAGATTTAAAACCAGAGGAAATTCAAGATTAAAGGGAATAAAAAATAAAAAAAATAAAAAAATAAAAAAATAAAAGTAAAAATAAAAATAAAATAAAATTTAAATTTAAAGCATAAGAATAAAAAAGAGAGAATAAAAAAGAAAAAAAAGAGAGAATAAAATCATAATAAATAAAAAATAAATAAAATAAATAAAATAAAGATTATAAATAATAAAAAAAATATATGAAAAGGTTTCTCTGTAATTCCCGTGAGACAAATTATAAATTTGTATTATTAGCCGTTATGTTTTTGAAGGTATGCGTTCTAAAAGAATGAACTGTTAGTAGATATTGTGTTAACATTCTTTTAGACAGCTTGGAGTGATTTTAATGAAGACATTTCTGGATCTAAGAGAGGTAACTTTGTTGGAAATATAAAATGTTTGAGTTTTTTTAATTGGACTTGTAGATTAATCTAGTGACTGATAAATAAATTAAATATTTTTGTATTTTTGTGAAAGTCGAAGTTTTTGCTCTTGAAATTTATGTGGATATAGTTTGTTTAAATGGATTTGTAGAGTAATCTAGTGATTGATAAATTAATTAAATATTTTTGTATTTTTGTGAAGGTGGAAGTTTTAGCTCTTGAAATTTATGTTGATATAGGTTGATGAGGCGTTTGTTCGTTTTTATTTTGTTTATATTAGTAGACAGGGGTAGCTAGACATTATGTGAATAGGTCAGACCAGTTTATGAGTAGCGCTTGTGTCTTGTTGATACAACCCTTAAAGATTTCATCGCGGATATTTAAACATGCTGTATTTGGATCGATGATGGCCCTTGAAATGTGGTATTTTTCAGCGTCACATAGAGGACATCTGTTTATGGCTGGAGAGAAGGATGGTTTTCTCTCAATTATTTTCCATTTGACGGTGAAGGGTGTATTTTCTTCTTTAAGCTTCTATATTCGGGTCGCGAGTTCCGTATTCGCCTTGTTTTTGTATCTGAAGGAATTTCTGTGTGCGTATAATCTTTGTTTGAAGTTTCCCTTCGTCATCTCAATATATTTTTCTGCACTACTGGTATTCTAGTTTGTGACGGTTGCTTCATATATGATTGAATCGATTTTGCAATTTCCTTCCAGGGGGCAGTTGTTTATGTCTTGGCATGAGCAGCCTGCGTTTGTAATTGCTTTGGGTTCCGCAGAGATAATCTTTCTTATTGAAGGGGCAGTGGAATAGCTGACCGTAACAGAATTTATGTTAGAAAGTTTGTGTAATTCACTTGTGGGTGGGAAGTGTTTGTCGAGTAATTTGAGGAAAAGGTGGCTTACCTTTGTCTTGATATTGGTGGAATAGGGTGGTGAAAACCAGATCACCGATCTCCTTCTATTGCGGGTCCCCCGTAGTTGGTCTCGGGTGGGGGTGTATAAGATCTCTTCTCTGAACCCGCTTTCGCGGAGCGCTTTGTTGTAATATGGTGCTGCTTGGTTGAAAATTTCGGGACTGGATGAGAGGTTTGAAATTCTTTGGCTAATATTATTGATTACATATTTAAAGATGGTGAGGGGTTTCAGGATCCCTTGTGTATGTATTGGAGTGTTTCATTAGGTTTGTGGAAAGTTTTGTGTGTATTGTTTTTAAGGTTCAGTGTGGTATCTAGGAAGTTTACTTGGTCTAAATTAGTTTTAATTGTGATTTTGAAGCCGAGATTATGGAAGGTGTTTGTTAATTCTTTTCGAAATCTATCTAATGTTTTCTGTTGTAGTTGCGTGACAGACAAAGTCCGTCATCTCTATAGAAACCGAAGAAATGGTCTGGAAATTTATTTTGGAGTGTATCTAAAATAAGCAAGCCGACTAAGTCACAGATGTCTGCACTGTCGTAGCCCCCATTGCAACATCAAATGGGTCTTCTGGGTTTGATTTTTTAGCCCAAGCCCTTCCCTCGAAGAAGAGTAGGGTTTGTCTTGCTTGCAGTATTGTGCCTCTTTCTAGTTGACTGATGTTTGTGTGTGAAAGTGCAAATGTTAAGGCCTTATCTAGGGTGTCTTTTGTAATGGATGGGTAGAAGTCTACTATGTCTAATTGTGTGAATTTGCATCTGTGTTTATGGAACCAATTTAGGACTGAGTTAGTATTGCCCCACAGACTTAGGTTTGTTTTTTCCTTAATTTTATTAACTATATTTTTTAACAATGGATCTGCTTGCTAGTCCTTGTTCGCTTTTATCTGGGTTGATTAGTCTGCAGGAAGGTTTATTTGTGAAGTTTTCTTTGTGGTCTTTTTAACAAAGGCCTTCCTCTTATTTAAATAATTAATTCTATATTCGACACCTAGTCTAGTAGCTACTTCAGTAGTATCATTATTAATAGACTTATATGTATCTGCCTTGGCTAATTGATATTTATCGTCAATGGAGCTTATTGTTAGGTCTGTGTTTCCTTTTAAGTCATTTTATAAATATTTTGAGTTTTGTCGAAGAATATAAGTGCGTTATTTTCTCTTTTAAGGTTTTTATGTCGGCGGTAAGTGTCTTCTGAAACGGATTTTGCTTGTTTGTAAAAACTAGGTTGTGAGTAGGTCTTTTTCGAAATTGTCTAAGACCTCTACTTTTGGCGGGTATTTACCAGATTTAAAGCGGTAGTAGTTTTTTTCTGTTTGCCTCTGTTCTGTATTAAAAACTTTCCACCTCATTCTTCCTATGACGTGCACTATTTTTGTCAGGAGCATCCTGGTATATGTTTGGTTTTTGGGGGTTGGGATATTTTTGGCTTAAAATCTGGTAAATACCCGCCAAAAGTAGAGGTCTAAGACAATTTCGAAAAAGACCTACTCACAACCTAGTTTTTACAAACAAGCAAAATCCGTTTCAGAAGACACTTACCGCCGACATAAAAAAACTTAAAAGAGAAAATAACGCACTCATATTCTTCGACACAACTCAAAATATTTATAAAATGACTTAAGAGGAAACACAGAATCTCAATGGTCTCATTACACTAAATTTAAATTTAAACAAACACACACAACACACTTAGAAAATAACGCGTCCCAACGAGAGTGTCATGTGACTTCACATTTCCAAAACAGATGGCAACAGAAGCTGAAGAGGGCCGGATGGGTAAGACCTTCAGTGCTTGAAACCGACGGTACGAATGTTGTACTAATTTTTCTGTACCAAAATAAATAAATATATATATATATGCGTGTAGTGTTTAGATAGCATTTTATTATTATTATTATTATTATTATTATTATTATTATTATTATTATTATTATTATTATTATTATTATTATTATTATAATTATTATTATTATTATTATTATTATTATTATTATTATTATTATTATTACTATTGTTATAAAGAATTTTATTTGATATGCAAATTACCATATCGCACGGTAGTCTTAAGGGTAGTATATTATTATTATTATTATTATTATTATTATTATTATTATTATTATTATTATTATTATTATTATTTTGATTATTATTATTATTATTTATATATAAGTAACATTTTAAGTTGAATTATTTCGACACTTGATTGGGGAAATGGTAGTTTGATCTGTACCATTGGAGAGCCATGCATATAACTGTCCTGTTTTTAAATCTCCGAAACAGTTACATGGTAAAAAAGCTGATGATCCCCGTGTTAATATTAGATGCTTACGTTAAGGTCTCCTGTTTTTGTTTCACTGTTAGATACTTAATCCCCCTTTTTATTTTATTTACTTACTATTATATATTTTATTTATTTATGAATTTTCCAACGAATGTTAAGTCTGCACTATTTTGGATTTAGTTAGTTTCTGTGGGAATTTAAACTGCATTTTTGTTTTTTTTTGTTTTTTTTGTTTAAAATAACTCAAAGCTTCTTTAGACTATATATATATATATATATATATATATATATATATATATATATATATATATATATATGCATGTTTCGTACTTTTACGTATGTCCCTATATATCTATTTAATTCTAATCCGTTTTACAATGCTTATATCCATTAAACTAATGTGGCGTTTTTCCAACCTTCTTTCACCCATCTAAATATTCTATATATATATATATATATATATATATATATTATTTTAAATTCTAATATGTTTTTTTTCTTTAGGTTGTATAGTAAACTATCGACGGCCCATCGTAAATGGTAACATTTATAAGTACATAAATAATGTGCCCACTTTACTCACTAGAATACATTTTCTAGAATGGATGATTATGAGTTTAATAGTGTGAAAGTTTAGCAATAGCAATTATTGATTACCACGCGTATGCCTCGATCATTTACTTAAAAAAAGGTTAAATGCCGAAAAAATTCTTTTCTATACTAAATCTTTTGGATGTAATTTAATTTAAAAGTTTTGAGGGAAGGGTTCGAGTTTGGGTACGCACACTCTCTAAATGGTAAACTTCACAAAAAACTTATTAACTTTGTTACTCGTTTCGTTTTCTAAAATATATACTCCAACATTCATAATGATCTGTTCATTAGTTTAAAAGATGTTTCTGTCCATGACCCTCTCTTCACATTTGTAATGGAAGACTTACATCAACTCTGTTGCTAACACCGCTCGAAAAATGGTTAGCTTATTCTACGCCCCCAGAAGGTATTCTCCTCCTCTACTTATACAATAGTCAAATACGTTCTAAGATTGAGTACTGCAGGCACATATATGGAGGTGCCGCTGAGAACACTATGTTCTACCTTGACAGAGTACAACACCGATATAGAAATCTAGTAGGGGTGTCCTCTTCTCTTACTTACAGTCACTCTCTCACAAAAGTAATGTTGATAGTCTTTCTTTGCTCTACGCTTATTTTCAGTGTAGGTGCTAGACGTAGCTAACATCTATTGTCTCCCCTTGTAAAATATTTATAATATGAACCCGCCTAGCTACTACCACTGTCATACATTTCCTTTTCTCCTTCTTCGTGTCCAAGACGAAATTAAACTTCTATGTGCCGATTTACTTAACTAAAACTGCGCGTCTGTTGAACACAGTTTCGCGAGCCTGCTTTCCTGCCGACTACAATATTATGGTCTTCAACTCAAATGTTTGCAAGTTCTTGTTCAACCGTATCTGTAAATGATAATTTTCTTCCCTGCTACAAACATTGTGTTTGTGACCGCGATGTTGTCTCACCATCCACCAGTCAAACCTTTTTTAACCCCTATCATCAAGTCAAACTTTTTAAGCGCTATCCTCGAGTCACATTTGGACCTTGATAAAAAATAGTGCACAAATACCCACTAAATCGTAAAGTCTAGACACATATTGCACCCATGTTATTCACCAGGTTTCTGAGACTATATATTCCAAAATTAATAATAGTCGGTTAATAAAATAAACAAATGAAAAACGCAAAATGATATATATATATATACATTTACAAAAGATAATGTGCTTTTTACTCAATGTACTTTTGTAGAATATATATCACTACATTCATAGTGTTCTTTACATTAATTTAGGTGATTACCCTATATATATATATATATATATATATATATATATATATATATATATATATATGTGTGTATCGAGGCAGCATTTTTTCTTTAAGACACGTATTATTAAAAATAACCGACAATTTTTGTCTGGTTATTTTAATGTTGATCCCTTCAATTTTCCGGATTAAAATCTTAATCTCGGAAGGAAATTGGCTGATGAAACTGCCATAGTGTACACGTTGGTCCAGAGTACTTTTTGACCCGTCTGGGTCCATCGTCAGTGGAATAATGACAAACAGTACTAGTACTAATATACTTAAATGCTTATAATACCTAATAAACATAGTTAAATTTTCCTGCCATAACTAATTATAAATCTCACTCCAGGTCTTTACCTGTTTGTCATTATTCCACTGACGATGGACCCAGACGGGTCAGAAAGTACTCTGGACGAACGTGTACACTATGGCAGTTTCATCAGCCAATTGCCTTCCGAGATTAAGATGTTAATCCGGAAAATTGAAGGGATCAACACTAAAATAACCAGACAAAAATTGTCGGTTATTTTTAATAATATATATATATATATATATATATATATATATATATATATATATATATATATATATATACATATATATGTATATATATATATATATATATATATATATATTTATATATACATATATATATATACATATATATATACATATATGTATATATATATACATATATGTATATATATATATATATAGAGAGAGAGAGAGAGAAAGAGAGAGAGATCTGAATTTTCTTTTAATTACGTGTCAGATTCCGTTGGCCAAGTGCATATGGCGACTGCCTGCAGATTCAAGGGTGACTCTGTGAACCGGGTTCGTTTCCTCCGAATATCTGAAAGTGTTACTTTCCTGAACTGATTAGAAATAATGAGATTAAAACGCTAACGTCTGTAGATATAAATATTTAATTGTTTATTAATAAATATTATACTAAGCCCCTTTAAAGAAATTAAAGTTGACGACTCTCGGGGATGTTAAAAATAGATTGTCAAAAAGCTCTAATGCATAGTTTCGAACACGTTCGTCGAACACACTTTACTAGTCTTCTATCTGTACCCGCTTCTAGGTACATATAGATCTTTCTTTCTATTAATTACGTGACAGTTTCCGTGTGGATATAGCGACTGCTTGCAGATTTTAGGCTGTCTCTGTGAACCGAGTCTGCGCCTCCCGACCGTCTGAAATTGTTAATTTGCTGCACTGAGGATAATAATAGACTTTAAACGCTAGCGTCTGCCGATATTAATAATTAAATAGTGTTTATATATATATATATATATATATATATATATATATATATATATATATATATATATATATATATATATATATATATATATAAATATATATATATATATATATATATATATATATATATATATATAGAGAGAGAGAGAGAGAGAGAGTGTGTGTGTGTATGGACAAGTAGATATACAAGGAAACATGCTAGTATGGATAAGGACATAACCACATCATCATTAAAGCTGTATAAATATATTTCGATTTTGTTCGACTATATCATTTTAGAAATTATCATAATGAAAGAGTTTTCGACATTTTTACAGTGAAGCGTGAAAGATTAACTACTGTAAGGAAACAGTTGTAAGAATGACGAATACATGTTGTATGTGGTGTGGTGAAGAGCGGAAAAAGTTGAAATGTCAAGCAAGGATAGTATGGGAGGCAAATTATTAGGAAGTTATGAAGGATGAGTGGGCATGTGTGTAAGCAAAGGAGTGGGAAATTATTAGAAGTTTTAAGAAATAATAAACACGGTATGAGAATAAAAATAAAAATAAATATTAAACACATGGAGATAGAATACAGAAAATTATATTAAATTAAAAACACGTCATAGGAATAAAATAATTTTAAACTAATAATTTTTAATAAATTATAATAAATATAAAAATATTTTTCTAAAAGGATAACTTTAGCTAATGTGTTTTAAATGGTAAAAACAGGTAAGGTTGGAATATTGCCCTTGAATCATAAAATCAGACAAGATTCAATGAGGCTTCATAATTTATATCGTGTATGAATTTTATAGTTTTGGCAATATGATAATTATTTGTAATTTCATAGTAAGAACGAGTTCAGAGTATCTCTTAACTTTATTGCCCATGTATTATTTTCTGTAGAGGACGTAGAGTTTCACCCAAGCACATTTTCTCCCAGTCACAACAGGGTATGTCGTATATTTTCGCATGTGCGAAATTGCGATTTTAGTATGTTTGTATAGTGCATGAGGTAGGTTACATTGTTATAAACTTATGTTGCGAAAGAGTTGAGTAAAATATTGTTGTGTTTGTTGGTTGCCAGGATAACTTGCTTTTATTATTTGCTAAGACTTCTAATCACCTCCCCTTTTTGCTTACTCCTCCATCAACTAATCACTCATACATATTCTCAACTACTTGCATCCCGTCCTTTCCGAGAACTGCATTTCTACCATCACGTACACAACTCACCCCATATAACATCTATTTCCACCTCTTACAACCGCTACCCCGCGGTTTATCTTCCATGCTTCATTATATACAATTTCGAGTTCTGTTTACTAAAGCTCATTTTACCAAATAAATATTCTCGACCGAACTGAAATATCTTGGTCCAGCTGTAATGATATGTTTGTGTACTTATTACTCCCAGCCCAGCATATTGCCTTGCTTGCCCACTATTCCATAACCTAATTTTCCATTTAATATGATATACTTTCATATATACTTCCTTATGTAATCTAAATAAATAAATACGAAAGTATTTCCCCTCTATTCTAACTATATTAAGATAAAAACTGGTCATGGTGATTTAATTCTGAAAAAAATATTTTGTAAATACCGTATATAACAATCTCTCACCTCCATCAAACAAATTTCGATATTGCTAATTTGCATATTTATTTATTTTTAAATTTCTAAAAAGATAATATTCTTTAATGTACATTTCTAATTTGTATTGCCAAATTCTCTTCTATTTACGCAATAGTTTTATCGATAGTACTGCATTATAATCTATTTTTATATACATAAACTAGAGTCGCTGTTCCCCTTCCAAATCAGTTAAAAGAAGTCAAGAACACTAATGCATCAGACACTTCGAAAGTTAACACTACTTATACAGCCTTACGTCGAGCGAGTTTCCAGCAACTTACACATATTTTAACATATAACATTAATTTATTTTATTTATCCCATACGACTAACTGCACACTCCAAAGAGAGGGTAGCACGCTCATTTCTTTCTATGAATTATTAACTCTTACACTCCTCGGACACCGCTTGGCAGTTAATTAACGATGAAATTCGATCCACTTTCACCGATTTAGAATTTGTAAATCCGCCAATCAGGGATCAGCTTACATAGGCATGAGACAAATTTCATCCCGACCGCGTCATGCTTTGCCTGAGCTTAGTCATTTACACTAATTCCTTAAAAACTTTATCCTATAAATAAATCGTTTCATTATTAAAATGGAATGCCCACTTCACAACATAATATATATAGTACTCGCATTCGAATCAAATCCATCGCCAAAACACGCAATTTCATTTCACATTTAGGACACTGTTACCATACATGAATTATTTACACAAAAATAAAGCTTTGATAAACGAACGATTTATTAGACATTCAACAGAGAAGTATTTCTTTTCTTTTTTACGACCGTAAACTATTACTGTTTTAATGTTTTTCACGTATCGTAAATAAATTACATTTGACCTTTTTTTAAGAGAATAGCTGTAAAGATATATTCCTATTTTTGATGTAATTTTTGTTTATATGATTAGGTTGGCAATAAAAAACCCTGATTGAACTGGATTATTAATGTTCTTACGCAAGATACGATGTTCCTGAGGTAGTTGTAATAATCGTTCCTTAACACTGTGTACGAACGAGGAAGGCAACAAAGTGTAAACAAAAACAAATTAGATTTATTTTATGCAGATGTGTGTTTTGCTGACAGTTTCTTTTTTACTGTCCTCATTTAATATTCTTCTCGATGTGGGAAGAGTAAGACACAAGATCGGTTACATATGTGCTGAAAATCTAGCTCAATAAATACGATTATTGGATTTTCGGAGAAATGAAATTGCATCAGTCTACATCGACCGAATAGATGAAGTGTCGAGCAAAATAACTTTTAAACATTTCTTGCAAATTATATAGAAATATATTTTCCTTTCTATTTTCTTCAAAATAAAATACCCTAAATGTGTTTTTGTCGAAGAAAACTCAAGGAAAACTATGCTTCTACATTTTTGAACCAGAAAAAAATCTCAAACAGATCAAAACAAAACAACCGGTAATTCCACAGAATTTGAATCAGCACAACTAATCCATAGGTTATGTTTAGTTTACAGTTAGGTTAATACAAGACGTCGAAATTAAAATTCGAAAACACAAATATAGTAAACATCCTTAGGTAAATTGAGCAATTTCTATTTTTGTTCAAGATGTGACCTATTTTTGCTGTTTAATTTATTTTATTAGATTATTCCCGAGCAGCGTCATAAAACGGGTCCCGCTAGTTATTAATTGAATTGTGAAGAGTTTTTATTAAAAAAAATATAATCTAAACAGCTTTTTGCAGTTTCATTTTAAAAAAAACAGGATAACTTATTTCGGTATTACTAGAACATCGAACGTTGCTGTAATGTGGAAAACAGATACTACACTTTGATTTTAGCCAAAATACCAAGTTATTTACCACAAGGAGGTTAGACACAAAGTCAAAGTATTTTTATTTACCACATCCCTAGGAGGCTAGACACAAAGTCAGGTGTTGTTTGCCAGCGCACTAGAAGTAGTGTGCTCTGATGTGCAAAAACTGCCTGAGCAGCGCTGTCGGCATTCCCCGGTACGAGCGCCTCGAGCGATTTGCAAATAAAATATAAAGCTTGGGAGGGTGGACCTCCTAGAATTGTACATGACAATACCTCAGACCGACGGAATCAAGGCACGAAGGCCAAGCCGGTACTGGTCTACAGAGTGTACATATACACAGAATAAAATGCAAACCAATAACATTGGATGTTCTGTTAAAATTGTTAGTTTGTTTTTTATTATTTAAAGTTTTCTTTCACTTATTAATGAATCCTGTTATGAATAAATAAATAATGATAACAAAACCATGTTGGCTTTTCTACTATTTTAGTTTAATTTAAGGACTGAAATAAGAAAAAAGACTGAAAATATTTTTTGAGTGTTAATTACTATTTCAGTCACGTACATTATTTAGGTTTCAGCATTACTCATAACTTAAACCATGTTTTAGTTAAAAAAACAACTTAGGGTTTTGATATTTGTTTTTCTTATATCAAGTTTCACTGTACACGTAAAACACCGCAATAAAAGTGAGGTCAGAAAAAGTTAGTCGCCATGTAAACAAGTCGAGAAAAATGCTTATTAAGGAATTGCGATGACTCAAGTTGAAAAACGTGTTTAAAACTAGAACATTATGAAAGGAAATAATCGTTTTTTCTTCCCTTGTATATTTCTCTTTTTTATAAAGACGGCGATTTTTTTCGCCCAGTTTTAAATTCGACGTTTCACATGGACAATGAAATTTGCCATTGTTTTTAATGTTATCTAAATGAATAAATACCAACATTTTTCCACACACCCTAACTATATCGACATTAAAACGGGTTATGCTTGTTTAATCGTGGATAGACTATTTTCATTCGTTACGATAAATACCCTAGGCATTACCTGCTCTTTTGAAGGGGATGCAGTATAGTATAGTCTGTTCCTCACAATATAATCCTTCCAGTATTACATACACCTTATTTGTGTGTGTGTGTGTGTGTGTAGGAGGGGTATAGAGTACTGTCTAGTCTGTTGTCAGTATGTCAGGCTCCCAGACATTTACACCTACTTTTTTCTGGGTGTAGGGTAGTGTTTGTTTATTATGATATCATCCTCTTAGTCATTACCTCTTCCTTTGTGGTCAGTGCATGTAGTATGCTCATCATGATATCCTCCTAAAAGTATGCGATGGGAAATAAGCATATGTTTGCTAGTATATATAGCCATCTACATAATACTGTTTCGCTGTATCACAGCACTTTAGTGCAACTAGACAAGCTAGTGCTTAAAGCAGGGATCAGAAATTCACCGACGAGTTGACAGTCGGCGCTTTACCACCTACACGATCACGCGAAACCAACTGAATATACATGAAATCTCAATGTAAACATTGTAAAGTCCCGGGGGCTTGAATTTACCCAATATATATATATATATATATATATATATATATGATTATTTGAACTTATTTACCGAAGAAGGCTATTCCTACAAGATTGCTATGCTCTGTTGTGGGCACGCAGATGGCTCAGCAGGCCCGACCTTATTTTACAAGTCTTGCTGCAGAAATGGCATACACGGTTACTGGCTTGCTCCTGTTTGACACTTGTTTATTAGGTCCCTACTATGTTATCTCTTGTGAGTCAGTAGACCAGCCTTTAACTGACAGACTCTGCTACATAAACAACAACATGGTAAGGTTGGAATGTGGCTGGGACGTTTGGTACTGATTGCTTCCGCAAAGTGCGTTTTAAGATGAAGTACTCTATACACTTTGTCTCAAATCTTCCACAGCTATCATAGATACACTTGCGCCAGGTCGACCGCTCCAGAGACTCCATCACCTAATTGTAAACGTTTATGTCAAACTTTTCTGGTTGTTTTTATTACATCTTTAAAACTTAATTTAGGTTTGTGCCTCGCTCGTTTTCTAGGCAGCAGCCCCCTTATAACAGTAGCTTAGGGAGTTTATAATCTCGCCTTCTAACGAAGTGCCCTTCGCAGCGCATCTGCCTACGTATTATACGCACTTCTATGCCCGGCACCCCAGCTTGCTCTATAACATTGATATTTGGTTATCTGATTGCCATTTAGTATTAAGGATGCTCCTCAGACACGTTTGGTGGAACTTCACCAGAACTTCGATGTGTCTGCGATACGTTTTCCACGTCCCTGAAGAATGCAGGAGAACAAACAAGACGCATGAATCCTACACACAGTTTTATTTTGATGGTAAATGCTCTGACTACACACGCTTTTCAAGCCTACTAGAAGCTTTGCTAGCCTTTTCAATTCTTAGAGGAATCTCAGAGTCAAGGCATCCATTTCGGGAGATAGTGCGACCAAGATATATAAATGAGTTAACTGCACTTAATCCAGTTCCTTTAACGTAGATGTTTGGCTCTACATGTCGGAGTCCTGGGGGAGTCGTGAGCATTATCTTAGTTTTCTCCGGATTGATGATGGTACATGCTCACGATAAAAGGTCCATTATCATGTGTATATTCTCTTTTCGGTGTGGGCAATAAAAACTGCATCATCAGCATAGAGGAGCTCCTGTACAATAGTTTGAATGTCTTAGACTTTGCATTACATGAGGCAAGGTTGAAAACCGAACCAGTGGTTTGGAAACGTATGAGAACACCGACGTTACAGTTCTTAAAGGCGTGGGAGAGGGTCATTGCCAAATATTTAAAGAATAACGTCAGTGCAAGGATGTAACCGTGTTTAACGCCGTTCTTAATAGCTAATAGTTCAGAGAGTGCTCCACCGAAATGGATCTGTGCCTTCTGTCCCAGTAAAGTTTTCTCAGAATCTTTACGAATCATTGTTGGCATTAAATCTGATCAAAGATTGTTCATAATGATGCTCTCTTTACTGTGTCGAAAGCTTTTGTCAGATCCACAATAACTTCATAATGCTACCCGTTGTTCGATGAATGTTTTCTAAAGTTTCTGGCCAGAAAAGATCATATCCTGACCTAAAGCCACTTTGGCATTCGGGAATAACAGAGGGGCGTTTCTACAGAGTAAACCGGTTAAGCAAAACTTTTGAATATGCCTTACCCACCGCTTCCGAAAAGCTTATAACTCTATAACTGCAACAGGCCGATCGAATTCCCTTTCCCTTGTATAACGAAATAAAAGTTGCGTCTATCGAGTCCTGAAATATAGGGCACTCATCTATATGTCAGATATTAAACAGGTGATTTCTTCAGCGATCTTGTAACCCCAAAAACGGATAACCTCCTCAGGGATGCGTCCAAAGTCAGGTGTCTTCCCGATATTTATTTCTCTGATTGTATTATGAATCTCAAGGAGGGTGGAGTGGTTCATCATCACATGGTTTATAACCTTCTGCGGTAGACTATGTATTACCTCATCATAAATCACTGGCCGATTATAGAATAGATCCGTGAAATGCTCAGTCACCGTTTCGGAACTTTCATGGAGGAGAGACCCATCTTTGGACCCTAGTGGCAACATAGGTGAAGATCGTGGTCCGAAAACATGGCTAATCAAGTGGTATATAGTTTTCAGATTCTTTCTATCTGTCATAGGCTTTCTGTGTTTTTCAGAAATATCCACCCACTATTGATTCTTCATTTTACAAATATTGCGCTGAAACGTCGACTTTGCGTTCTTGGAATCTTTCGGTAATAAGTCACAGTCTTTGTAGGGTGCACTGAGGTATCGATGGTACAGCATTTTTTCTCTCCAAAAATATTGTTAATATGGTAGTCGTTTTAATCGAACCAGTCATAAAAATTCAGCTACTTAAGACCAACAACCCTGACGCTTGCGCTTGTAGACCACAGTCCGTAAATTATTCTATGTACCATCAACCTCTACATTTTTGAGTGTGTCTTGAGGATCTCCACGTGCACTCATGTTCTGCAGTCTCGATACATCAATGCGTTTGAAAGCGAGATTTATACATGAAATTAAACTTCAGGTTACCACGCACAAGCTTGTGGTCTGAACCACACGTTGCACCCGCAACACCCTTACAGTGCAGCCATATTGAAAATGTCACATTGGGTAATAATATAACAGGCAATGCGTTATGCTTTGACCGTGTGGTGCTTAAAGTTTCGATGCAAGAAAATGTTGCAGATGACGAGACCAAATTCAGTGCAGAACTGAAGAAGCTGAATATTATTGCAATTCCCCCCCCACTCACTACTTACCTAATGCAGTCCATGTTTCATTTTCTGTCCTCACTCTGGCCTTTTCTAGGAAAACAAATGTTGTCAGCTTTTAGAATCGAGGTTTGTACCCTCCTGCGATCTTAGTAAAAGGACATGATATCCCCCTCGTCACTGCTAAGAGTTGGAGTATAAATTGAAATGACAGTCAGAAAGCGTTGCAGCTTAATGGTACACGAAGGTACATAATCATATCACGAAAACCATCAGGCTGCTCAATTCTATTAACTAACTCAGTGCGAACAGCAAAGCTCACTCCACTTATTCGCCTTTTTCGCTACGGTCTATCATTCCAGAAGTTCGTATACGCAGTCCTTGACTCTGTCAATTGATCCTCATCGGTGAGTCGAACGGTTGCTAGTGCAGCAATGTCAATCCTAAACCTGCTTAGTTACTTTGCAACTCTACCAGTTCGTTGCTCAGGATTCTTAGACTCATCGCGATTGTAAACTCTACGAACATTCAAAGTTGATAAAGATACCTTGTTTTTTTCTTTGTAGTGGTTTGTTTTCCCGTTGCTCGTGTGAACAGCCCCACCCAGCTAACATCTTTGTCGCTGTATGTCTTGTAGTGATATCTGTACATGTAGATGGGCATGCTGTGCGCTTGTAAGACACGCAGAGCAGCCTCTTCTTCTACAAAGCTTGGTTTCAGTGACAAACCGAAGCAAGATAACTGAGAGAGTATGTAGAGCGCCGAGTAGGGTAGCATCGCGTCTGGGTACTATAATAAATATGTGTACGCCCCTGCTAAATATATATATATATATATATATATATATATATATATATATATATATATATATATATATATATATATATATAGGTACATGTGCATGCGTTATCCTCTCATTTTTAGGTGCCAATAGAACTACGGAGCGAGAGACTTTTAAAGTAGCGGAAAAATGTTTAAAATACAGATTTCAATATAAATATCTATATATCTGTAAGTATATATTTCTTTGTCACGGATTTTCTAATATGTATTTTTGCTAAAATACGATTTTTTAATTATTACTTACTGGTGATACAAATTACACTTTTTTGTTATTTAGGTTGAGAGAAGAAATAAATTAAAAATAAAATGCCACTCTATTTTTTGCAGCTCGAAGAGCACCAGTAAAATATGCGCCTTCTGATGTCGTTAATGATTTTCAAATTCATAAAAATCGATGACGTTTCTCGTTGTTGTTGTTATAGTAGTAAAAAGAAGGACACACCCATATACACGCACACACACACACACACACACACACACACATATATATATATATATATATATATATATATATATATATATATATATATATATATATGACACTAGTAATTTTTACGCACCGTCTTTAGTTCACAGTAGCTAACAGCTCCGCAATCGGATCCCGTATCACGATCATCAGGAAAAACCACCTGACAGTTTTCGCTCCTACTTCTCTACTACGTGTTTGAAGTGGCGGGCCCCTTCATCATGAGGTCGTATTAGTGCTGGTGTAAGCAACTTTCTGTCGTTTCTTTTTAACCAGATTCTGTACGATACTTTCTCCGCTGCTTCTTGTTCATCTATCACAAAGTTTTTCTTACTTCTGTTTTTGTACAACAGAAACGATTTCGCAGTATGTTCACTAGCTTTCGCTCAACATATCCTCGAGGCCCTACAGCCAAATGATTGTATTCCACATTTGATCGTTTTTCTTGACATTCGGTCAGTAGGTCACGATATCACTTAATCTTTCCTGTCTTTTGCAATGTGATCGTCTTTGATATCTTGAGAGAAACTGAGTATAATCACTGCCCTTACTTTTGACACATTGTACTCTTCCACAATTGATGCAAAAAGTAACTTCAGCTTTCACTTTTTTTGTTCAACAGTCTTGGTAGTCCCAACCACTTCGTTATGTACACTCCACACCGTTGTTCGAACCGTTCCACTCGCGTCAATGATACGTCATATAATCGCTACATTATCCGAGGATACAGACCAAACTGCAGACGCTAACATTTGTACTTTCAATGGAAGTCGATCTTATCAATTACCTTTAATCTGCCACTGTATTTTTTATCATTGGCTTCTGTCGCTTTATGTGTCTCTGTACCATCTAGCTATGCGTTTCACTGATTTCCTTTTTTACTGTGGGCAATCATATACCTTATTTATGTTTGTTTAGCTTTTTTATGGGGTAGGCTTCTTTGTTTTTAGCCTTAAATCTCATACTTCACCGCGCTGTTCTGGTTTGTCCAATACTTCTTCCATTACTTTTGCGCCCTTCGATTTTACAGTGTATCGTGCATAAATAAGTGGCGTCGTAGCAAGCGTATTCTCACTATTTTTTATCTCTACAACCTTTCCATCACAAGTACGAACACGATCACTGATATTGTACATCTAACTGCAATCCTAACCTTCGCCCTTTGGCAATCTGATGTGTAGTGACATGTCGTAAAACGCATCTTGAATAGATCATAGTATTTAATGTTCACTATCTGAACTGTCTCTGGAATCCAAAAGAACTCCATCGTGTTTCGAATCATTTGATGTGGGACTGAGCCATATAAGTTAGCAAAATCTAACTATACAATTACGTCATCATTTTTTCTATTTCTTGGCTTCTTCGATACTGTACCATATTACATAAGCATGCTCAATACAGCCAGGTATTCTGGATATAGCTGCGTTTTAAACTGTCTCATTGATGAAGCCATTGCTTTGCACATATTTTATCATTCAATTGGCAACAACTTCGAACACAATCTTGCAATCAATTTTTAGTAACGATATGTGTCGGAATGGTTCTACCTCCTAGGCATGTTCTTCTTTTGGTAGGAATATGCTTTTTGCTAGACACCAACGTTCAACCATATCTTCAGCCCTTTATTTTCTCTTATCAGCAGAAATACCCTAAATCGTAGGCGTTTACAGTGCTTATATACAGTGTAGGTGATACCATCATTGCCTGGTGAACTTTTAGCTGTTTTCTTTTTTTATTAAGTCATCAACTTATCTTTTCTTGATATCGCTTACATCAAGCATTACGCCTGGTAGTGTTGACTTTCTTACATTTCGAGTAAACAGTATATCGTCTACTCTGTTTTCATCACAATATTTTGTTTTCAGATGCTCCTCTAGTGTTTCCTTGGAACATTCCAATTTTCCGCTCGTACTCTATGTGATACTGTATATATATATATATATATATATATATATATATATATATATATATATACGTATTAGATAAATAAATAGACACCACTACAAAGTATATTTTAATTAATTTTATGCCTAAAATGGTTATGACTTTTTTCAACCTCGTGTTTCGATTTCAGGTTCTATATAAAACTACTGCATCATGCAACGGCAACAATAGCGTTAGCATTTTCTAAATTTACGTTACATTGTATTGTGTTGTGAAAGTAAAATTAGTCAATGCTAATACCAGAACACATTTTAATTTACTTCCTACACTTAAAATGGTGGTTTTAAAATTCATAAACAAAATTTCAAAGAAGGTAGGGAATGCAGGACATCTTGTTCAAGCCGTCCAGGTGCTACTATGTATTAAGATAAATGTTTAGAATATTCCTAGTTTAAATTCCTCGTACATAGCAAAAAGGGTTGTCCCCAAACAATGGTAAGTTATGCGCCCAAATTAAGCTACTATAACATAGCTTCAGTAAAATGGTGTTGTAAGTCATTTCCTCCTTAAGTTTATTTTGAAGAATCCAACGTGCCGTAATATTATATATCTTAAAAAGAAAACAACGTTACATTCTTTGTGCATATTAATAGAGCGTGAAAACTTATAGTGAAAAGTACTGTTTCGTTATTGATTTAACAAACAGACTATTAGAAATAAAATCCCAAAATGCGATTCTAAACAGCCGTTAACGAAGTAAAATGTTATCAGATATAAACAAAATACTTTGGGGAATTTTTGAAACGCATAAAATTCAAAACATATCCAAAACGTAAATAGTGACATTTTTCTAATACTGCATAATGCCATCTGTACAATATTTCTGAATCTGTCGTAATGAAAAGACTATTTCGTAAAATGTGTCATTTGTTCACCTGAGCACATGTTTTATTGTCTGGCCCCCAACAGTATTCTTGGTATCGCCGTATTCTTTTTGGGGAATGCGTGCAAGAGAATTATTTTGACTATCAAAATATTAAAGAATAAGTCACGCTCTCGCTCCCTTATTAGCTGTGTTTCATAAAAATTCAAGAATCTGCTATAAAAAAATATTTTATTGTAGTAATACATTTCAGATATTCCTATCCTTTATATATATTTAGGATCATACACGAAACTAAATATGCACAGATGTTAATCATAAACAATTTCGGGGGTCGATATGTCTTTCATTTATTAGAGTGTTGGTCCTTTGAAGCGTGTTTTATATTTGAATCATGTGCTGCGAATATCATTTTCTCCTGTTTTGTCGATGAAGTTTCTTTGCATAGTACTGACAAATCTAAACAACACACACACATGAGCCAATATATTTATAAATATGACGGTAGCAGTACACGAAGTTTCCCGTGAAATATATACGCAATTTAATAAATAATATGTTATCAAAATGTTAATTCACAAGCAAAGATGTCGAATAGAAATGTCAAATATAACATCGAACTGAACTAATATATGCTTTGCAGAGTGTAGGCAGGTGTGAAGTAAAAAATGAACACACATACACGATGCGAGTTGCAGTCTTATGAAAATAATTGGTCATATATGCAAACAGATTGTGCGTTCGGTACGCAGTTGCAACATATCTATTTACTTAGTTCTGACGTGCAAAATAAGCAACAAATATATGTGAGATTATAATTATAAAAAGTCACATAAATTAAAATACAAAACGGTAAACTTCAAAATGCGAGATTAGTATTACGCACTATCAGACAGGACAATTGATTTTCCATATAACAGATGCAGACAAAATTTACTTAAACAAGAATGATAAAACGAAATAAGGACAATTAGTTCCATTTTAATTTAGTGGCACGGCATTAAGAGATGTTAAAGAAAATAATGACTTAATTGCACGGAGCGATTTCTTATTTCTAAGTGCGTCCATTAAAGACAACATTAATGGATGTCTGAAAACATATTACGTCATGTTCTTTACTGGTTTTCATTTTTCTCAACAGATAATGGCGTACTGATGGCAGAATTGCATGGGAAAGTATATTGTTTAACAACATGCAGAGGTAATATAAAAGTCGAATAGTTTGTAAACTATATGCTTGTTTTGCTTATTAACAAATGATATACTTTC
Source organism: Sepiola atlantica (assembly GCA_963556195.1). Classification (NCBI taxonomy): domain Eukaryota; kingdom Metazoa; phylum Mollusca; class Cephalopoda; order Sepiida; family Sepiolidae; genus Sepiola; species Sepiola atlantica. Next base: position 97,252,306 of record OY744518.1, on the reverse strand, counting down.
GCTAAATCTGTATACATAAAAAGGATAGTTCTCAAATAAAATAACATATCCCTTTATCTCTCGTCATTAATATATGTTTTTTAATTATATGTACTTATCGCAATGACTTCATTACTGGAATGCACTATTAAATCGCTTCGTATTTCTAGTATCAATTACGAAATTAAGCTTTTTCGTATATATATATATATATATATATATATATATATATATATATATATATATATATATATGCATGCGTCTGTGTCTTTCCCTCTCATTCATTATATGTTATTTATGCAGGTATATTATACGTAAGCAATAACAAATATATGCATATATAAATAAACTTGTTCATTGGTAAATATATTTTTCATTTCATTATAAACCAACATATATATTGTTGTATAGAATTATCTACTTCGCCGACGGACAAGACAAACATGTTTACGTCTATCATATAAATTCGGTGTCAGTATGTATCTGGGTTTTTATTTACATAAACTGATACAAGTCTAGAAAACGTCTTAGACGATCGATCTGACAGAGGGTGGGCTGTTGTGGCATCTTCTGGTGGACTAAGGTAAATGTTTATGCATACTCTAAAAGGTACACCGTGATAGGCCTTGCCTTCTCTTTTTCAGAAAGAGTTGGGTTTGCCGATCGCCTGAGGCGCTTCCACTGGGGAATGTCGACGGGACTACCCAAGCTATTTTTAGAGGTCAGAGTTATCCTTCTTTACGAGCGCTAACTTTTCGAACCAGCCACCTTCCGGCTTAGTGCCACATCATACTTATATGTGAAGTAAGTAGACGTCGTATGTAAATGTTTTTTTTCGATCGAATAAATATGCTATTATAAAATGTGTTACTTTCACTTATTCGCTATTATATCTCCAATTTCATTTTATGTGCGTATTTAGCAACTTTTACCACAACATCAAGTTACGACGATAATTTGACTTAAATAAAATTTTAGCAAAAACAAGTGTCAAAATCTAGAAAGGAGAAATCATTTTTCTTGTTAGCGACATCACGTTAAAATGAAGAAGTTTACAAACGTGATGAAATCTTTCGTCTTGAAACACCAAACACAACAGACAATTTCGTCAGAAAGATAAGAACAGAGGATATTATAAGAAAAATCCAGACAATAGTGTATGCTATAGTCCAAGTTTTAGAAACAGTTTTGAAAAGTTTGCAGAAGGAAATAGTTCAATAATTTCTTTCATCCGATACCAGAGTCAGAATCTCACGAAAAAAAAGCAGTCGGCGATTATCATTAATAATTAATATGGAATGCGAGAGAGTTCAAATAAATGAAATAATAGCAGCTGATTTTAAAGGATTAATATTTTCCAAGGGTTAATGGCTAAAAAAGACTGGCGAATTCGCCGTCGAAGATTAAAGATTTGACATGTACGTTGTAGACGAAGAATGTAAAAGAGTCACGAATGAAAAAAAAACGATACAGCAAAAATGCCAGAAATAGATTTCTTCAGGTCCAAAGTGTTGATAAAAAGGTAAAAGCTGATCGAGAAAAATCCATCTAAATTCTTCTCATAATCTGTTGTTCAATCAGGGACAGAAAGTGTTTCAGATGTCAAAAAGGCAGACGCATTGTAAAACTTGAAAGAAAATAATTGAAAAAGACAGCAAAGTTAATGATGACAAAAATATAAAAAGGTAACACGAAACAGAAAATGTATTAACTTGAACTAAATAACAAAAGTATAAAGATGCAGGTAAATAGGTGAAGCGACGTTTCAATAACTGAAGAAAACACGTGAAACGTCATAGAAAACCGTATTTGAATTCTACTAAGACAATAGCACAAGGTGTTTCTGGGAATCAACGTATTTTTTAATGAAAAATATACAACAGTAAATGTATTTTTAATGGCAAGTTGGTTAACGTTTCAATATATTGGTTTCTTCAATGTTAAATTATTCATTACCGAAGTGTGTCAGTTTTGAAAGCTGTAGTAACACTTATATTATTCATCTCAAGCCTCCAGGCATTCACTACAAGCACCGGACATATAAACAAACTCTCCAATAACATGAAAGGAGATCGTCGATCTTCGGCCACGCTGTTAGATGTTCGCCATGAAGAAAAAAAATACAATGTCTGTTTAACATGATTATGGTTTTTTAAACTAAAAATTCGAGATTTATAAAATATTAAAAATAATGATGAAATAATTTTTTTATTTATCGATATAAATTCACACGTGTGTTAACTGGTTTCTCAAAAATGTTAAAATATATCTTCTAACGACGCTTTCAAAACTGTAGTAAGTTATTTATTTACTTTAAAAACATTTTTTTTTAAACTTGAGTACTTTCGGTGCTAAACACCCTTGTCAGAAGTATAAGCATATTTTTCTCCCTGACTGGGACATATCAATCGCAGTCAAGTTGAAATTCGTATTGTTGTTATCGACGACCAATGTTGATATGCCGCTGTGTGTAGCACGCGGTTATGTGAATAAGGTAGTTTGAAAAGCCACACATTGAAAACGTTGCTGAAATGGCAATAATAAGGAGCGGCATATCAACATTGTGTTTGAAATTCAATATAAATGCCGGAAAGTTATAACCCATAACTATTTAACTATTTTCATATACACGATAGCGAACCATGACTGATTGAACTTATGATCCTAGCCCTAAAGTAATCTAACTCCCTAACAGTCATTAATCAGAACACAAATGTTTCCTCATGTAAAAGCAGCATTATAATAAACAACGGCTGTATGAATTGAATATCATCACTTACCAATTGAAGTATCCTTTATATAATAAAACAATAAATAAAACAATTAATTCACTAATTCATTAATCACAAATAAACTGAACATCATAGAAACTAATTACTAAGAAAGGAAAGGAAATAACAGAAATACATACATTATAATATACTATTCAATAGATAATAACATTGTATAATTTAAACAAATATATAAAATTAGTGAGCTTAATCTTTAATGTATGATAGTTAACATCTTAATCTAATTAAAATGTAGCTGAATAAATACGCAATTATCAATAATTCAAATGCATGAACGATAACTGAAGACACATCACATTAAATAATTAGATAATGAAAACACAGTAAACTAACAACGATTTTCCCTTTTTCATCAGTCATTATAGGTGTGTAAACACAAGCGATATACACAATTTCTCTATGGTCACGCTTTATGCCAATAATTGATGTGTTTTCAGAAAATATGTCCGTTCCGTTCGCTTTCAGCAATTTCTACATTTTTATCGGCTTGCCTCTCGCTTCGAAAATGGTAATCCATATTGGAAGTCGGAGTAACGTTTACTCGCACACTAAAATCTATGACCACCACCACCTTACACTGGAAAATTACTTCATAGGATACGTTTTCTTGATATCACTGTCATTTCATTTTTCTGACTTCCTATTGACTGTTTCCTGCTATACTTTACGACCTAATACGAGTCGCTCCACCCTTTGCTTTTGATGCGATTTGATTGGCTATTCCAAACATTTATTTTATATATTCCAGAATTGAAAAAACTACCTTCTTGTTCTTTACCAGACGCATTTGTTACTGTTCGCCTACATGGTTTGTCTTTATTCCCTATGTTTCATTTTCATAGAAGTTATATAACAACATAACCTTTATTTCCCGGGTCCCGCACGGAACATTCGGTTATTTACGTTTGTGTGTTCCTATACCTATTGGCGATTATTTACACTTTTTCCGTCATATACACTTTCCTATTAGTGATTACAAGAATAAGATTAACGAACAGAAACATAGATGAGTAGATTGCACATGGCGGCAACATATTTTATGCCCGACATTTTCCTTTTTAACATATTTTTCTTATATTTTACAATAAACGCAACCTTTACCTTTTAGTATTATTTATGTTATACCTACACACATCTTCGCTGGCGAATAGTACATAAGAACGTAAACAACAACACAAACATTTACTTCTACTATGGCGACGAAGAGTATATTTTATTTTATTTTCTTATGGTTAGGGGCTATATTCACGACTATTTAAAAAGTATTACTAATATTAAAAAACATCCACCTAAGTTTTCTTCCCTGAAAATACACATGGAGTATTTTTCAGAAACATTGTATTTACCTATTCATTTATTACCTATTTCTGTTACACCTTACGCCGCTGTTGACTGAAGAAACATTTTTTAATAAACAATGTTTGCTTTTATTATCTGTTTTTTACAAAACATTCTCTCCCTTACACCTGCCGCGAACTCTATGTCTTTGTGAAAAACACCATATGAACAAACCGGGAAAGAAAGATAATAGTATCGACCAGAAATTATGGTCAGTAGTAAAGTGAGGAAAATGTATTTTTCGTCTGACACAGGCTAATATTTACTTATAATTCCAGGTATTTTCATAATAAATATAAAAAAACTCAACAAACTAACAACTTATTTATTAAATAATCTGCATTATACTTTTTAATCCACAAATTTCATAAAAACACAAGTTGGGTTAATGGCATAATTATCTTCAAAAAAAAAAGAAGAACATTAGAATTTTTGCGTTTACAAAATATGCCCAATCGATAAGAACACAATATATATCGCCTCAGTCTAGAAGGGTTTCTTCTTTACTGACCGTAGAAAGTGTCACGAATATCTTTGGGTGACATTTAAAAAAATGTACAGTACTTTTTATTATTAAGAATAGAATTAGAATGGAATCTTAGGCCATTTTTAGATAGGATTTCTATTTGCTTATTTGAGCTACATCACCCTCATTTAACTGTAAGTCATTCTGGTGATTGAAAAAGGATTCAATCGTATTAGCTCGAACTGAAACTATAGACGGTGAGCCCAGTCATAGAAATCGTAAAGAAACTATTTTGTTTAATTTTTAAAAGAAATACTTATTTAACAAATCCTGTTTTAATCACATTAATTAAAAAAAACTCATAAAAATATTACTATGGTAATATTTTTATGAGTTTTTTTATAAAATGTATACTCTAATGATTATTGTATATTTCCCCGATCAACATTAACACATCGATAAATATTATTTTAACTTCCTAAATTACAGTGAAATGGGTTATTTTATTATTTTATTTTTTCAGAATTAATACTCTGATACTTATAATTATTTAATTAAATTATCATTTCAGAGTTCTGCCGGGCAACGCCCAGTCACGAGTTGTGCTACTTAATAATGAGGTAATAATGAAAGGAACACACGCAATTTTATAGAATCTAGAAAAATTACTTGTCTTAAATTCAATTGAAGCAGAAATACGGCGAAGTATTCATTATATTTCTTTGACTAATGAAGAATAACAATAAATCGGCTTTTAATCGCATATATTGACTTCATTATAAGCTTATCTCCCGAGTTACTTTTCCTGTATATACATAATATAAATAAAAACACAATATGATTGACCTTTCACAATTGATTGATAAGATGCATAAATAAACTCCTTGAAGAATAAACTTTGTCCCTTCATATACTCATTACTGAGACTAATCTAAATGTTAACAAAATAAATGTGAACCTGCTTACACAACACGTAATCTATTTCGAACGGTGGAATGCTTATTGTATTCCTAAAAATCTGAACTCTGACCACATACATTATTATGAAACTGGAATGTTTGTGAACATTTCAGCTTTTTTATACAGCATGTGTTTTGAATTCTTAAAAGTACATTTCATATCAGTTATCCCCTGATAGATCACAGTAGCATGTCTAATTCTACCGTGTGTTTACTCAAGTAATTCTAACATTGACTTAATATAATATGTAAATGCTTCATAGTGTGTTAAATACTTAACTTCAGAAATGAAAGGCTAACGGCGAAAATAAAGTATCAAGGAATGTACAAGAACTGTAAATTTAAACCTTAATTGCAGAAATGTATGTATAGCAAAAACATGCGAACCATTTTTTTTCCGAACCAAAATGTAAATATGCATTAAATCCATTCGCCAATTACTATATGTATATATATATATATATATATATATATATATATATATATATATATATATATATATATATATATTAGTACTTCATGTATCAACATAAAATATTATAAGGAGATATAATTTTTTATGTATCAGTTTTCAGTATTTACTCCAACAGTGCTCGATACGTAAGTATAGCTAGGTAGTAAGCAATGATAATGCCATATATATTTTCATTGATTACTATATATATATATATATATATATATATATATATATATATATATATACAGATATATGTAGATATATACATATATATATATATATATATATAAATATATATACACATATATGTAGATATATACATATATATATATATATATATATATATATATATATATATATATATATATATATATGTATGTATATATATATCCTCGAGTTCCACTCGCGTCCGAACATCAGGTTTTGTCGTCTGTCTGTTATCCTAGTTATTAATGCTTATGAGTAATGTGGCGTTGAAGGCCCAGTTTACGGTAGAAGAGTCGCGAACAGTGTTTATAGAGAAGGTATAGGGCGGATGAGGTTGTTTATGACGTTCTCTCATTCTCTTTCGTCTTGCCTCTTCATTTTCCCTCCTCATCTCCCAAAAGCCGCGATGCCTGGTGTGTTGATTTTCTCTATGTATTCCTGTCCCTGGTAGTTTGTTCTCACGAGGACGCGTTGGGTAGGGGCAGAGTGTGCTGCAGCTGATCTTTATAGCGCCTTTTCAGGGCTCCTCGTTGGCTGGTCCTGTTAGAAAGCTTGCCAAAGTGATTGCATTGAGAAGATCCATTCTGTGCACGTGGTCTGTTCAGCGAAGGCGATGGTGGATGATGGTGGCCTCAACGCTGGTCACTGAGGCTGGATTCTAACTTTATGTGTTGGGTGTGTGGCTCTTCTAAGGGATTTTAAGAATTTGCCTCAGTTTTTGTTGCTGGAAGCGCTCTGGGTTTTTTTTTATATATCACGTGTCTATAAGGTCCACGTTCCGCACGCGTATAGTAGTGTGAATAGAACTACTGCCCAGAAGACGCTGAATTTAGTGGCCATGGTTAGTGCATGGTTGTTGAATACACAACGGTTTAATCGATCAAAGGCGGAATAGGCTGTCCTGATCTAGTTCTCCACATCCGGTGCGCATACTATATACGTACTTATCACCACCCTGTTGCGCACACTATATAAGTACCTATTGCCGTCCTGGTGCGCATAATATGAACGTACCTATAACCGCCCCAGTGCATATACTATATATACGGTTGGAAAGAAAGTAATGTCGTATGTTTTACTTCATTACTTTGCAGCCTCCTGAGTTGTACACAGTTCTAGATTTTTCTGGTGAATTAGTGTCTTAATATTTTGCTTTGCGTTTCAGATATAGTAATTAGTTGGTAAATATTAAGTTTAATGGTCTCAGCCCTAAAAAATAGATATTAGTGAGGAGCATCTGAGACATTCGATGCTTTATGAATTCAAAAAAGAAACTCAGTTGCAGAAGCTACAAGGAATATTGGAACTATCTATTTGATAAATGTTCTGAATGATCGAAAGTTTCAACAATGGTTTTCCAAATTTTCTTTTGGAGACTTTAACCTGTCAGTACGGCGACGTTCGGGAAGGCCAAAATGAAATGATAAATACTTCATAAAAGACGCTGTTGAAGTCAATCTAAAGTTAACCAGCAAAGAATTAGCTAAACAATTCAATACAAACCATACCACAATTATTCTATGCCTTAACGAGTTAGTAAAACTTTAAAAACTTGGACTCTGGGTTCCCCACGATTTTACCGACGCTCAACGAAATCTAAGATGGACTGCTTGCACATCTTTACTTTCCAGGAATCATCGAGAATCATTTTTGCAAAGAATGGTGACTGGAGATGAAATATTGGTTCTTTACAAGAATACCAAACGCGAAAGACAATGGTTAGACCGAAAACATAGTCCACAGCCTGTTCAATATCAAAGACTATACCAAAGGAAAGTTGTTCTCTTCATGGTGAGACATGAGAGGACTGATTCATTATAAGTTAGTAGAGCCTAATCAAACAGTAACAGCAGTAAAATATCGTTCGCAACTGGATGATCTAAGAATTGCTCTATCAAAAAATCGACCAGCATTATTCAATAGGAATGGTGTAATGCTTAACAATGAAAGCCGAAACCTCAAACAGCTAAACTCACTCAGGAAAAGGTCATGAATTTCAATTGGGAAGTGTTGCCTAATCCGCCTTATTCCCATGGCATTGCCCCATCCGACTACCATGTTTTCCGGTCGTTGCAGGATAACTTAGACAACAACATTTATGAAAATGACGACCAACTAAAAATGTCCCTCATTTCTTTTTTTCTAAAAATTCAGAGATGTTGTTGGAAAAAGGCAATAAAAAGATAGTTGCTCGTTGGACAGAAGTCATAGAACATGAGGAAAATTATTTTTAAGATTAAAAATGCCTTAATGTGAATGTTTCAGATGGAATAAATGTGTTGGACAAAAACGACATTACTTTCTTTCCAACCTGATACGTACCTATCGTTGCCCCGGAGCAAATACTGTATACGTACTATCACTGTCCGGTGCGCATACTATATATGTACCGATCGCCGCGCCAGTGCGCATACTATATACGTACGAATCGCCGCCTCAGATCGCATACTATATACGTACCTATCGCCGTCCCGATGCAGATACTATATACGTACCTATATCCGCCTCAGTGCGCATACAACAAAACTATTTATCACAGCCCGGTGCGCATACTATATACGTACCTATCGCCGCTCCGGTGCGAATACTAAATCCGTACTAATCTCCGCGACAGTGCGCATACTGCATAATAATATCTCTTCCCCAGTGCGAACTTACAGATGCGCAGACGTAGGTGGACGGATTTACGAATGGACGTATCCAGACTGTCGGACGTTGCTTGACAGACAGACAAATGGACGAACGTTGTTGGACAGACAGACATACGGACGGACAGACAGACGGACGGACGTTGCTAGACAGACAGACAGACAGACAGACGGACGTAGGTAGACTGATTGTCGGACAAACAGATTCACGGACGTATATACGTGGCTGGTGGACAGATGGACCGATGTAGGTGGAAGGATTGGCGGACGGACGTAGCTAGACAGATAGACGGACATAGCTGGATGTAGGTTGACGGATTGGCAGACGGACATATTGACGGACGGAGGTACATACGTAGCTAGACAGACGGACGTAGGTTGATAGGCGAACGCACGTAGCTGGACAGATGCCGGGCGTAGGTACACGGATTGACGGATGGATGTAGGTGGACGGATATGCGAACGTAGCTAGACAGGCAGACAGACGGACGTAGCTGGGCAGACGACCCTGGTCTCTTAAAATGGCCTGAGGCGCTCACACCGGCTAATGCCGACAGTCTCACCTCAAATAATGTTAATTAAAAATATTTTTCACCTCATTCCCCCCAGGACGTATCTTGACAAACACCCGTACATAGCTGGATTGACGGACAGACGTACGTAGTTAGACAGACAAAAGGACAGACGTAGGTCGAGAGGTGGACGGACGTAAGTAAACGGATTGACGGATTAATGTAGCTTTAATATTGGTGTTTATTAATTAAGAAAGGTTGACGGATTGGCGGACGGACGTACATATGTACCTGGACGGACGGACAGACATAGCTGGGCAGACGGACGCACGTTGGTTGACAGGTGGATGGATTGACGGACAGAGGTAGCTGAACTATTACCGGCTATTAATTATAAAGGAAGGTAGAAAGGGTGGGAGGTAGAGGAAAGAAGGTAAGAAGGGAAAAGGGAGTATAGTGTGAGTTAATTTTTTCCAGACACACCCTTCCTCTGATGTAATTTGCGGTAAAATAATTACTGGCATTTTTTCTCAAATTGGAAAATGGAGGAAGAAATGCTACCCTTATTGAAGAAATGTGCTTCGTTGACCCCGAAAAATTCAATTTTTATTTTTGGTGCTGAGATAGCACACATCCGGAGGCTAGCTGGTTCGAATGATGTCAACTGTGTGACTGTTTGTTAGGTACTCCCGGACTAGATACGTTACATACATACATACTTACACACCGATAGTGCCCTTTTATATATGAGAACACTAGCAGAGCTACCCGGCGTTGCTCGGGGTCATAAACACACAAAATAGAAGAAAAATCACCTGTGTTACATCTTTATATTCAAACATATATTTGTCTCTCTCTGTATATAACCGTCTCTTTACATTTCTACTTTTCTCTTCCTTGTTCGCTACATTTAACCACCCCTTCAATCCATTGCACCCTTCTCCCTGTTGCCTTCGCCAAAAATCTGTCTCTTCCACACAACTTCTCTTCTGTTGCCCAGGGAAAAAGGATGACATATTTCTATTAAATGTACCACCTCCGTCTGCGCCTTCTATATACGTACATATCTCTGCTCCAGTGCGAATGCTAACTACATATTTTTTCCGCCCCGGTGCGAATGCGAATGCTAAATACGTATTTATCGCAGCCTTGGTGTGCATGCTATATAGGTACCTATCGCCGCTTTGGTGCACATGTTTTATACGTACCTATCGCAGCCCCGGTGCACATGCTATCTACGTATTTATCGCCGCCCCGGTGCGCATGCTTTATACATACCTATCGCCACCCTGGTACGCATGTTATATACATACTTATCGCCACCCCGGTGCGCATGCTATATAAATACTTATCGCTGCCCTGGTGCGCATGCTATATACGTACCTGCCACCACCCCGGTGCGCATTTTATATAGGTACCTATCAGCGCATTAATGCGCATGCTATGTATGTGCCTATCTCCGCCCTGGTGGGCATAATATATACGTACCTATCTCCGCTTTGGTACACCTACTATATATGTACTTATCGCCGCCCCGGTGCAAATACTATATACATACCTATGGTCGCCCCAGTGCGCATACTATACACATACTTTTCTCTGTCCTAGATCGTATACATAAGAACTCATGTTAATGTGCCATTGTCGCATCAAATAACCAAAATTGTGTTATTTCATTTTTTTACAATATCATAAAAAATAAGTGATATCAATGGGCGCGTTTGTCCTATCCAATAACACAAATCAAGTTCATTCTTGTAGCGTCACTATCAAAAAAAGAACGCATATTAATGAGTCACTGTCATATCAAATAACACATATGGTGCCTTTGTCTTCCTGTTCATAAAGTAGTATTCGATACAGGCAAAATGCTGTAAAAGCCCTCTAATAACGTATTCTATAGCGGCTCTATGCTACACAAGCTCACAGTTGCATATGTTTGCTAATCGGAAGCAGAACATATACTACATCTTTCAAAAAAGTCTCACCCCTCACAAAACAATTTTCTTACTCTTCCCAACCCAAAGAAATATTTACTTTAAAAAAAAGAAAAAAAAATTCCCCATTTCACAAACACATTTTTTACAATGCCCCCGAGCACCCCACCAATGTTTTTATGCTCCCCCACTCTAATAAATATTTAATGCCGACACATTAAATTTGGCTGAGGCGAAACACAGCGGTAAATTCTGACACTTTCCCTTCAAGTTTGGCTAATGCTGGACGGACGTACCTGGACAGACAGAAAGACGGATGGGCGTATGTGGACAGATAAACAGACGTACGTTGACGGATTGACAGACGAACGTATTTAGACGGACGGGCGTTGCTGGACATACAGACAGACAGACAGACGAACAGACGTAGCTTGACACACAGACACACGAACGTACGTAGGTGGACTGATTGTCGGACGAACGGATTGACGGGGGTACATACTTAGCTAGTGGACAGATGGACATATGTAAGTGGACGGATTGACCGGCATACGTAGCTGGAGAGACAGACAGACTGACGGACCTAGGTAGACTGATTGTCGGACGAACAGATTGACGAAGTGCATACGTAGCTGGTGGACAGATAGACGGATTTAGGTGAACGGGTGAGGGACGGACGTAGTTGGACAGATAGACGGACCTAACTGGAAAGACGGACATACGTGGGTTGACGTATTGACGGACGGAGGTACATACGTAGCTGGACATCGGACGTAGGTGGATAGACGGGCGAACGTAAGTTGACCGATGGACGGAAGTAGGTTGACGGATTGAAGGACGCACGTAGGTGGACAGATATACGGACGTAGCTGGACAGACAGACAGACGGACGTTGCTGGACGGACTACCATTTCCTCTCAAAGTTGGACTGAGGCGCTCACACCAGCTAATGCCAACACTCTCCCCTAAAATATTTTCAGTAAAAAAATATTGTTCACCTCATTCCTCCCGGACGTATCTTGATGGACACCCGTACATAGCTGGATTGACGAGCAGACGGGCGTAGCTTTACAGACAGAAGGGATAACGTAAGTCGACAGATGCGGACGTAGGTAGACGGATTGACGGACGGATGTTGCTTAAATATTATTGACTATTAATTAAGAACGGTTGACGGATTCGCGGACGGTCGTACGTACGTACCTGGACGGACGAACAGTCGTAACTGGACAGATAGACGGACGTCGCATGTAGGTCGACAAAATGAAGCGCGTAAGTGGACGAATTGACGGACGGACGTAGTTGAAATATTAGCGTCTATTAATTAAGAAAAGGAGGTAGAAAAGGGTGGAGGTAGAGGGAAAGAAGAAAGAAAAGAAAAAAAGAGGTGTTGTCTAAGTGAATTTCTTACCGGCACTCCCTTCCTCTAATATCATTTCTGGTTAAATGATGATAGGCAGTTTTTCTTAAATTGGAAGATGGAGGATGAAAGCTATGTTGAATGCGGGAAAACAAGCCTAACATCATTTTTTTGTTTCATTAGGCTTTTTTATTTATCCAATTTCCCAAATAATTTTTAATGGAAATTGCTCAAGTCATAACGCCACTAAAAAAATAATATTTCAAGGTCAAAAAACTAGCCAACTATAAGTGTTAGATGGATAGATTCTAATCCAGAAAACAGCATTGTTTCCCACCTCGTCAGAAACATCGCTCATGGAATGTGAGGACTAATGAACAAAATTAGGAAAGCGAGAATTGCGAGGCTGACGGAATTAAACGCAAGGTCTACTTTTCTAATTAATTTAGTATTCCGATCAAATTGGTGTATATAAGTTCCATGGTTTACTTTTCAATATTTTTGCAAATACAAGAATCCCATAGAACTTGCACTAATTTGATCAGAATTGCAAATTAATTATTCAGAAAAGTGAAAAAAATACAAAGAAAAACTCATAAAAAAGTAGCCCTCTGTTATTTGATAACATTTGCCTTAATAAAAACCATGTATATTGATGTCACCAGAAACTGACCCGGATTCAGAAATATCATTTTAGTTTTTAACTATTATTTCTTTGCACACAAGGTAGACAATTTCTATTATATTCTCTAATCTAAAATAATATGTGTTATGTAAACAGCTACAGAAGTGACCACCAAAAAAAGGAGCATGTGCGACGAGATTAACAAAAAGTAATGCATAAGATGTGTCTATGATCACATGGAAAAAGTGTGCATTTTAATTGACATTTATACAAAAACTGCCTTTGACTAATTTTAAAATATATACTGGAGAAAAACGTCTGCTGTCCGAATGAGTCACTATCGGGGCAGAGAGGCTATTTTGATATAACTAGGGCTGTGTTTGAATAAAATAAGTTTGAGTAACACCTTAGCCTCAGAGGTTATCCCAAAATAGAAATCACCCTAACCAACAGATTTTTAGTGGGTTTATTTGTTACATAACGAGTGCCGTGTTTGGATGAAAAAGGTTAAGAGACACCTTAATGGTCAGAGGTGACACCAAAACGGAGGTCATAAAATCATGTGATTTCCGGGCGAAAATTTACTGTCATTTTTTGCGATACTTCAAACAGGTAAGACGTGTAGCAGTACGAGTTATCTGTCTATCTATATGTTTGTTTTTCACTTTCTCACCCACGCGTACAAACTATTTTGAAACATTTTAAGTTGAAAACAAATAAACAACCTCCCCCAAATGTTTTGTACTCTCCCCAACCCAAAGAAATATTTTTAGTTAAACTAAAAATCCCCCCGCAAATATATTAACTCTCCCACGCCAAAGAAAAATTATTAATAAAAAAATAAAAAAGTAAAATTTTTACCTTCCCCCAAAATGTTTTTTACCATTCCACACCCAACGAAATATTTTTAGTTAAGAAAATCCCCAATAAATGTGTTCTTACACTAACCCCCAAAGAAATATTTTTATTAAAAAAAAAGAAAATAATGTTTACTTCCCACCCTAATTTTTTTTAGTCGTCTTCCCATGAATAAATATTTTAGTTAAAAAAAAGATAAAAAATGTACACCACAAAAATACATTTTTTTTTTACTTTCACCCACCTAAAGAATTTTTTTAGTTAAAGAAAGGTATTACCTCCTCCATTTTTTCGAGGTATGGAGGTAGTGTAGTATCTGTTCTGTTGTCATGATACCCTCCTCCCAGTTATTACTTCTCCCTGTTTGAGAAATGTGCAGGTAGTGTAGTATATGTTCTGTTGTCGTGATACAATCCTGCCAGGCATTACTCCCTTCTTATTTTTAGAGGTGTGGAGATAAGGTAGTATATGTTCTGTTATCTTCATACCCTTCCCTGTTTTTTGAGAGGTGTTGAGGTAGTGTAGTATATTTTCTGTTGTCATGATACCCTCCTGATAGGTTTTACTTCCTTCTTTTTTGAGAGGTATAGATGTAGTGTAATATCTTTTCTATTTTCATGACAACATCCTCCAAGATATAACCTACACCTTTTTAAGGGGTGTGGGGTAGTGTAGTATCTGTTCTGTTGTAATGATAACATACTCACAGGCATTACCTACTTCGTTTTTGAGGGGTGTCGAGGTAGTGTAGTGTGTGTTCTGTTGTCATGATATCCTCTTCCCAGGTTTTACCTCCTCTTTCTTCAGATGTGTGGAGGTAGTGTAGTATCTGTCATGATACACTCGTCTCAGGTATTACTGTTTCCTTTTTGGAGAGGTCTGGAGGTAGTGTAGTATGTTTTCTGTTTTCATGATACTATCCTCCCAGTCATTACTCCCTTCTTTTATGAGAGGTGTTGAGGTAGTGTAGCATCTGTCCTGGCGTCATGATACCGTTCTTCCAGGTATAAGCTTGTCCATTTTTGAGTGGTGGAGGACATTTAGTATATGTTATGTTGTCATGAGACATTCCTCCCAGGTATTACTTCTTCCTTTTTTAGAGTTGTGCATCTAGTGTAGTATCTCGGCTGTTGTCATGATACCCTTCTCCAAAGTTTTACCTCCTTTTTGAGAGGTGTAGAGTTAGCGTAGTATCTGTTCTGTTTTCATGATACGATTCTTTCAGGCATTACAGGTTCATCTTTTGAGATGTGTTGAAGTAAGGTAGTATCTGTTCGGTTTTTATGCGTTCCATTGCTCCCAGATAATACCTCCATCTTTTGTATAGAGGTATGGAGGTAGTGTAGTATCTGTTCTGTTTTCATGATAGCATCCTCTCAAGTATTACTCCTTCTCTTTTTAGAGTTGTGCAGGTAGTGTAGTGTCTGTTCTGTTGTCATGGTACCATCTTCCCAGGCATTCCCCCATTCATTTTTTAGCTGGGTGGAGGTAGTGTAGTATGTATTCTGTTGTCATGATACCCTCCTCCCAGGCATTCCCCCTGTTCTTTTGAGAGGTGTGTAGGTAGTGTAGTATCTGTTATATTGTCATGATACAATCATCCCAAGATTTACCTCCTTCTTTTTTCTGGAGCTGTTGAGGTAGTATAGTATATGTTCTGCTTCTAAGTAGCAAACATATTTTTTTGGGGGGGGGAGTAAAAACCAAAATTGCGGAGGCGGGTGAACATGTTTTTTTTTACAAATATTCTTTTGGAGTGGGGATGAGTAAAACAAATGGGTGGGTAATTTTTTTTTCTTTAACTAAAAATAATACCTGGAAGGATGGTATCATGCCGCCAGGACATATACTACACTACCTCAACACCTCTAAAAAAATATGGAGTAATGCCTGAGAGATTCGTATCATAACAATGGAACAGATACTATACTACCTCCATACTTCTCAAATGTAGAAGGGGTAAGATGTAAAACCTGGGAAAGTGTATCATGACAACAGAAAACATACTACACTAGGTCGACACCTCTCAAAAACGGAGTATGGAATGCCTCTTAGGATTGGATCATTACAACAGCACATGTACTACACTACCTCCCCATTTCTGAAAAAAGTTATAGATAATACCTTGGAGGATGCTATCATGAAAACAGAACATATACTAAACTACCTCCACACACTTAAAAAAAGAAGAATGGATTCATTAGAGAGTAATATGATGACAACATAACAGATACTACACTACTTCAACACCTTTCAAAAAAAGAAGAAGTAATAATTGGGAGGAGGGTATCATGTACAACAGAGCAAATACTATACTACCTCGACACCTCTAAAATAAAACGAGGTCAAACCATGGGAGGAGGGTATAATTACGACAGTAGAGATACTGCACTACCTCAACATTTCAAAAAAGAGAAGGTAATGCCTGGGAGGATGGTATAATGAGAACAAAACATATACTACACTACCTTCACAACTCTAAAAAAGGAGTAGTTAATACCTGGAAGGATGCACTCATGGACACAGATGATATACTAAGCTACCACCATATATCTAAAAAAAAAGGAAGTATTACCTGGGTGGAAGGTATCCTGATAACAGAACGTATACAACCTCACGTCAACACCTCTAAAAAGAAGAACATGTAATGCCTTGGAGAATCGTACCATAACAACAGAACAGATACTACACTACCTATCCACTTTACTAAAAAGAAGGAGCTAAACCACTGCAGAAGGGTATAATGACAACTGAAGAGATACTACACTTCTTAAAAGCAGAATGTGTAATGCCTGAGAGGATGGTGTCATAACAACAGAACAGATACGACGAAGTTAAACCTGGGAAGACGGTATCATGACAACAGAATTGATACTACACTACCTCGACACCTCTAAAAAGTAGGTTTGGGAGGTTAGTATCATTATTACAAAACAGATACTACACTACGCCCACGCCTCTCAAAAAAGGTGAAGCAAATACCTGGGAGGATGCTTTCATGGAAACAAAAAGGAAACTACACTACCTCCATATCTTAAAAAAAAGGAGGTAATACCTGTGAGGAGGGTATCATAGTAACAGAACTGATACTAACTTACCTCCACACCTCTCAAAAAAGAGGGGGTAATACCTGCGTGGAGGGTATCGTGATAGAACAGATAGTACACTACCTTCACATCTTTCAAAAAAGGAGGTAAAAGCTGAAAGGAGGGTATAATGTCACCAGAACAAATACAACACTACCTTCACACCCTTCAAAAAAGAAGGACGTAATACCTGAGAAGATAATATCATGACAACAGAACATATACTACACTACTTCCACACCTCTAAAAACAGAGGTAATGTCTGGGAAGTGGGTATCATGACACCAGAACAGATACTACACTATCTCAACACCCCTTAAAAAAAGGAGGTAAAACCTATGAGGAAACGTATGATGACAATAGAAAAGATACTACACTACCTCTACACCTCTCAAAAAAGAAAGCGGACATGCATGGGAGGAGGATATCAGGACAACAGAATATATACTATCTTACATCTACACCTTTCATAAAAGGGCATAATAACATGGAGGAGGGTTTCATGACAACAGAACAGATACTACCTTTCCGCCACATGTCTAAAAAGAAGTGGTAATGCCTGGGACGATGGTATACTGACATTAGAACATATACTACACTACCTGCAAAAGTCTCAAGAAGGAAGAACTATTACCTGGGAGGACGTTATTATTACAACAGAACATATACTACACTACCTCCATACCTTTCAAAAATAGAGGAGGTAATACCTAGAACTATGTTACAATGACTCCAGAACAGATACTACACTACCTCGACACTTCTAAAAAAAGATGAAGTAAGCCTAGGAGGATTGTATAAGTACAACAGAACATATACTACACTACCTCTATACTTCTTAAAAGAAGAAGGGGTAATGCCTGGGAAGATTGTATCATGAAAACAGAACATATACTACACTACCTCCACACCTGTCGAAAAAGGTGAAAGAAATACCTGACACAAATTCTACAGTATCTCAACACATCTTAAAAAAGAAGAGATAAAACCTGGGAAGAGGATATCATGACAACAGAACAGATACTACACTACCTCGACACCTCTCAAAAATGGTGTAGTTAATGCCTGGAAGGATGGTATCATTACAACTGAACAGATACTACACAACATCTACACCTCTCAAAAAAACCTGGGAAGATGGTATCATGACAACACACCTTTTAAAAATAAAAAAGAAAGAGGTAATACCTCGGAGGAGGGTATCAGGCCAACAGAACAGATACTACCTTAACTCCACACCTATAAAAAGGAAAGAGGGGATGCCTGAGAGGATCGTATAATGACAATAAAATAGATACTACACTACCTGCACAACCCTCTAAAGAGAATGAGTAATACCTAGGAGAAAAGTATGATGACAACAGAAAAGATACTACACTATCTCTACACCTCTCAAAAGTGAAGGCGGTCATGCATGGGGGGGTACCAGGACAACTAAACAGCTACTACCTTACATCCACACCTTTCAAAAAAGGGCATAATAACATGGTGGAAAGTATTATAACAACAGAACAGATACTACCTTAGTTCCACACTTCTAAGAAAAGAAGGGGTAATGTCTTGGAGGATCGAATCACGGCAACATAACATACACTACACTAACTCCATACCTCTCAAAAAAGGATGAGGTAATGTTCGGGATGATGGTATCATGAGAACAGAACAGATACTACACTATCTCCAAACCACTCAAAAGAAGAGGGGGTAATGCCTTCAAGGATGGTATCCTGACAACAGAACGAACGTAGGTGGACGGAGTGACGAACGGACCTAGCTGAAATATTAGCGTCTATTCATTTAGAAAGGAAGGTAGAAAGGGTGATAGTGAGAAACGAAAGAAGAACAGAAGTACAAAAGGGGAGTAGTGCGAGTGAATTACTTCCCGGCACTCTCCCCCTGATGTCATTCTAGGTTGAATGATGACTGGCATTATTTCTCAAATTAGTACATAAGTTACTTGAAATTTAGCTTAACGAAAACTGCCTTAGGAGATTATTTAGAGATACGGGAATACGCCCTATTAACTTTCTCGGTGAATTTTACATTATAATACACTTTTAGATTTTATCTAGACTCGCTAACATTTTTTTCTATATGGCACACACACACACACACACACACACACACACACTAACACACACACATAGAGACATTGAGTTTTAGATATATAGATATAGTTAGAAGCATTTGTGTAAAAGTTCTAGCGATAATTTAAAGACGGTGTATATTTTATAGCTATGCACCTTATTTAATTATGCAATCCGGAAATACGAAAACTACTTGCCTACTGGGTTGCAATGTTTCATGGATGCAAGAAGATTGCATATTTACAGTGGGTAGACTCTCATGATAAAATAGTGTCGCTATGTTTTCACGTAAATCAACGCACATTTAAAAAAAATCATCAACATAATGAGAAAGCCAACATTTAGAAAAACTACATAAACTACATGATTGTCGTCAAATTACGCTAAGTAATATCGTAGCAAAACGAGAGTAAGAAGTCAGAATTCTTTTTGGCGACGAATATGATTATTTAAATATGCCTTTTTCAGTTATATTTTCTTTTTTCAAAACTAGGTTGTGACAATCTAAATGCATTACCCCGAGGAAAGTATTAACCAACCTACTTGTCATTTAACCACAAATAAACAAGTAGGGTAGATGAAGCTCAAACACTTTCCAGACTAACGAATTCCCAAGATGAACACTTACTTGAAAAACTACTACCACCGTTGCCTTTGGTTCGTTTGCTTTCTCTTGGCCAGCATGCATATATATATATATATATATATATATATATATATATATATATATATATATATATATATATATATATTATTTTGGTTTGGTATCATGCCAAGTTATTAAATTATTATTTTTATCTTGTGATATCGAGATCACAGTTCGAGTCAGGAAGATTTAATATGTGCATTTATGGCAGATCTCATCCGATTTGAATGACCCACTTAACATCAAACGCTGATACATTAACTGTGACGTAATCACATCTTTGGATATTGGTTGCGAGAAAATGACACCATGTCGGTGATTTATAGCTCATACATCGCAGAATATAGGAAGCAACGTAAGTTATTAATAAGGTTCGAACGAAGTGTTGGTTCATTTTTGATAAAGTAAATCAGTCGTTTTATTTAAAACCTTTTAAAAATTAAGTTGGATTTAAAAGCCTTTAATATTAGTCCGAAATCAATAAAATTTTTCCTTTTCTTAAGTTTTTGTAAATGTTATCTTAGTCTAAACTGATATATTGGTCCTATGTTGAACCCAAACGAAAAACAATGTTTGCCATAGTGTGGTACATGAAATTCCAAAACTGAAGCGTTCAAGTAAAATTGTTCCTAAATCGTACCGTTGACGGTGGAGTGAATGCAATCCACCAAGAGAATGGCACCGAAGGGCTTTTTATTTTGAAAATCTTTTATGATGCAAATCAGACTCACATGAGTTGTAAACTGACAAAACATATCTCCATGACACAAGTAACTATATTTTTAAAGATTTCATAAATTGTACACCCCATAGTATCTGGACTTCAAACTCACATTTAAACGTTTTGAAAATAAGGTGAGTGGAATAAGGATCCATTTTAAAGAAGATATGAGTTACTTTGGTTTTACAGTTCAAAACCTACGGATTGGTTTCGACGAAAAATTGAAACACTTATCGACAGGTAAAAATACTTAGTTGAGAAGAAGTGGCTATAGAGTATCAATTACATCATTTTCTTGTATTATTAAGTCTTAAAAAGAGAAGGACCTTTTGTTCGTGATGAGTTAATTCGTGCGATGGAAGTGTAAGCTTATAGGAGGAAACTACGCCACATGTCATATTCTTAAAAGGAAGTACGGTGTGCGTAGTTTGTGTATTTAACTTCTTACACACTTATATATATATATATATATGTTTATATAAGTTGCTCAATAATAAATAGAGCTATGCATATATAATAACAGTTTTATTCATACAAACATATCAAAAACGGTATATCCATTGGAAATTTTCGGATCATAGCTTTAATAAACTGCGATTTCATCAGACTGGCAAAGTTCGCGTTTTAATGTTAATATTGAAGAAACAGCTTTATATATATATATATATATATATATATATATATATATATATATATATATATATATATTTCTTCAATATTCACAATTAAAACGCGAACTTTGCCAGTCTGATGAAATCGCAGATTATTAAAGCTATGATCGGAAAATTTCCAATGGATATACCGTTTTTGATATGTTTGTATGAATAAAACTATTATTATATATACATAGCTGTATTTATTATTGATCACCTTATATAAACATAGTAGATATAAACTTAACCTGGATTTAAAAAATATATGTATATATATATACAGATGTTCGTAGCCTCATTTCCTTTAGTATATATGGAAATTTGAAAGAAGGTAAACTAAAATAATATTATTTATGTATTCATCAATATTTCGTCTTCATTTCGTGACTTCCTCAATATGATTGTTTTAAAAAAATAACACAACAAGTACAAATTGTTTAAAAGTAAGGCGCTATCCTGGTTAGGCTTTAAAAGCTGCTCATGAAAATAATAAATGATGAGATACAAATAAATGGTGGCGGTGGGAAATTGAGTAAACAGTTGAGTAGGTAGGGACACTGGTGGTGGTTAACATTATAAGATCATTAGGGAGAGGGTGAGCACGTGTTATTTAAGCCAATATACGTCGTTTATTATAAGATCTGCTATGAGCTCATTGAGATGGTAGGAAGCTTTACAATATTGTAGTAAGTGTGAGGGTAAACCTTGGTGCCTGCCGGTAAGAGTTAATTTAAAGAAGACATAGGAGGAAGTGGGAACATGAGACATGTTTATTGAAACTTTTTTTAATTTAGCCTTGAAGTCAAAAAGCGAAATGGTTGAAAATCAAGGTTGCATAATAGGACGGACGGTGTAGGATGGAAGGCGGGGGCGAGGGAGAGGAGAAGGCAAGAACAAGATGTAGAATAGGGAATATATATATATATATATATATATATATATATATATAGAGAGAGAGAGAGAGAGAAAGAGAGAGATTACTTGTAATGAGGTAGGAAACTTCTAGCAGAGTCCTCAATTTATTCAGTAAACAGAGTTAAGAGCTTAATATTTATTTATTAAACCAGAAACTACCACGACGATTTAACGGGCGGTTTCGTACATTGAGGAAATGGATCTCAAACACTCATCGGCTGCCTATGAGTGCCTGAGATCCATTCCCTCAGTGTATGAAACCGCCGGTTCAACCGTCGTGGTAGTTTCTGGTTTAATAAATAAATAAATAAATAATATATATATATATATATATATATATATATATATATATATATATATATATATATATATATATATATATATATATAGATAGATAGATAGATAGATAGATATAGTAGAAGATCGGGTCGGATGAAATTAATTTCCCAAGCTAAACAATTTGTATACTTTTATGTCACTTTACTAAGATTAAAATAAAGATATACTGATACTAAACTATATGCCTAGAATCGTTATTCCAATTTCGATCAAAGTACATTACACGATTTTGATTCTAGAAAATGTAACAAATTTAAAGCCTATGATTGTATTGAGATGTGTGAACGGTATTAAAAAATGTATCATCGGAACATGTCGAAAATGCTATTTCAAACGTAAGCGTAGCTGATCAAAGGAAAATGCAATTTCTAAATTAATCGTGACCTCGGACCGACCAACCGACCAACCGACTTGCAGAGCGTCGTATGGATAAGTTTGAACACATGAAAAAATGCGATACGCCCATTAAGTCTGCGCGGTTATAGTTTCACATGTTATTGTAATCTTAAGCGTGACATATCGAGCGGCATGTACATGAACGGAGGCATCTAGAAATGAACACGTCCATAAATGCTTGTAAGGCAGGTGATGATGACGTAAAAGAATGGCCTCTCGCTGAGATCAATATTATTTCACAGATAATATTCTGCTTAGAAATATACTCATCAAAAAGCTATTGGCTCTAATCATTGCGTGAAAAACGGAACGTTATATTCAATAAGAAACAGTCACAATTGTAGACCATTTGTCAAATCAAATGGCCCCGAAATTAGATAATTGGAAAAAAAGCCATCGTCAATTCGAACTTAAAAAGAAATGAAAAAGAATATTAAATGGAAAAGAAACCACGTTCTACCCTAGATATGCGGGTAAAACGGACGCGCACATGTCCGACCCAATGGCTGAATCCTTCGAAAT
Organism: Sepiola atlantica; assembly: GCA_963556195.1. Taxonomy (NCBI): domain Eukaryota; kingdom Metazoa; phylum Mollusca; class Cephalopoda; order Sepiida; family Sepiolidae; genus Sepiola; species Sepiola atlantica. The sequence continues at coordinate 97,228,803 of OY744518.1, read as the reverse complement.
TGACCTCCAATCTATAGTGGAATGGGGTCATAAATTGATGGTAACATGTAATGCCGCTAACACACCACTCCTTTCCTTCAACTACTAGAAGCAACCTCTTCAACCACCGATTACAGCATTGCAAATAGCTGCCTTACCTGATAGTCCAGAATTGAAACTCCTCGGCCTAACATTCATTAACAGTTATCATGAATTGGAACAAATACATAGAAGACATTGCCAAGGTTATTGCAAAGTAAGTGCCCCCTCTTACCGTGCTGGAAACTTTTCACACTTGACAATATCCTATACATCTACAAAACCATCATCCGCCTATGTATGGAGTATGGTTTTCACATCTGGGCTGGTGCACCAACCACCAGTCTCTCCCTCTTAGACAAGGTCCAGAAAAGAGTCGCAAATCTAATAGATCTTTGACTCGACAAAGCTCCAGTCACTATCTCATCGCCGCAGTGTTGCATCCTTATACTTGTTTTACAAGTACTTAAATAGAATTTACTGTGGAGCTCTCCAGATGCCGGCTAGTCTTCTACTCCAATAGTTTCTTCCCTCGAGCTGCCTTACTTTAGAACTCCATACCTGCTCCTCGTTTCTCCGCTTGTACCGACATGAATAAATTAAAAACTAATGTGAACAAGTATCTCGTTGCAAAGCTCTAAATTTAGGATGCCCTTCTAAACTTTCACTCTAATTCTCAGTAGTCCCTTACGTCTACAGTGGCAACTTGCATTATTTGGGGTTAACTAAGTGTTAAAAAATCATAAAAATAAATAAATAAAAATTGCCAACTAATAATATAAATTTATATGAAAAATAAATATTTCATTGTAGAGCATAGTGGGCGCAAAAATAAAAATAAATAATTTAATTTCAACTCTTTCCCTTACAAATGAGGCAACTACACGTTTGCTGGCATTTATTATATGGGTTACTTGTTGTTCTCTTGTCAATGTAAATCTTGCCGCCATATTGTTCGGGTGTTTAAGTTTTCATTTTTTTGCAGACATTTTATTCTTAGTTAATCGGTCATTTTTCGCGTGATTTTATTTCAATCAAAAATACAATCATGTTTTAAAAATGTATAATTATTTCATTCTGTTTGTTCGTATAAAATACGACATTGAACATTGGTAAGATATTTTATCATTAAATAACCCCGAACCGGTTGAACTGCCGTTCAATTGAAATATGAGAACACCATAAACTGTGTTGTCAATGACTTGAATCGTTGCCCTTCTCTATTTATCGGAACAAATAATAAGAGAAATAGAGTGAAATAATGAGAATGAAGTTGGAGAAGGTGAGGGGGATAAAAGACTCATAGAAATATGCACTCGACTGTGTGGTGTGTATTCTAACTAGCATTCGTCAATAATTATGTTACAAGAACGTATCAATAAATGTTATATTGAAGGGGCTTATGAAAAGTCTTTTAGATGTTGTCCAAATCAATAAGGCTTAGACTTCTAAGTACTTTAGTGTATGTATGCGGACATGTGTGTTTACATAATGTTATGCTTCGAACGTTGTGCAGCACTTTCTTTAATTATTCCATAGTTTGTCTAAAGAATCGCACTTTGTGTATCTCGTATATTAGTTATTAAAGAAAGTAGTCTTTCGAAAACTTATGAACTTTGCAAACAGCAATTTAATCAGCTTATTTAAGTATGAAACAAAAATGACCTCCCACTTACAAGTTAGGGAAATCGAAATGAATCGACAGTTATCGCACTTTGGAAAATAAGAATATTCTAGACTAGTTGGCATACTTGTACTAGGAGGACACACCCCTTCTTTGATGGTCTAATGGTATTGAAATTAACTTCTCTAATAATGATAATAATAATAATAAACATCCGTGAAAAATGCGGATATTGAAAGAGTATTTGCATCCAACATAACCTAATATACTTTGTATGTTTAAAAATTTCGATAACACATTTAAGCAACAGTTATATATAATCTTGGAAGTTTTTCAACCTTTAAAACTATATAAGAGAAAACAACTGTATTTAGTCCTAAGTCTTTCGTTGGTAAATTCCTTTGCTTGTAAGTTAATTCATCTCGTGTAATCACTGTGTTTGTTAGCTCTCGAGAATTTACTCTCAAATTAATATTATTGTAGGGATCAGAAGTTGTTTAATATGAAAAACTGTTTCGAGGATTTAAAAACAAAACAGTAGTTTATTTAATGGCTCCCTAACAATGTTGATCGAACACATTCTCTCTTAAAAACCAAGAAGAAAAAAACGTTCACGATATCAGATCTAATTTTTGGCTAACCTATTTTGTTATGAAAACTCTTCTCATTACCCTTGTTGGTCGATATTGTTAAAAAGTCTATCTGTTATTGAAGAAAATACTGGATTTTATAGAGTTCAGGCGAATCTATTATACTACTTTTAACCCCTTTTAGTTATTTATATTTTCTTATGCATTTATATTATTATTATTATTATTATTATTATTATTATTATTATTATTATTATTATTATTATTATTATATTAATTAGTTATGTTATTTTATTTACTATAGTTTCATTAGAATATTAAAAATTAAAAGAATAAATTGAATATATATATATATATATATATATATATATATATATATATATATATGATCAAATATTAACCAAAAGTAAAACTTTTAGTAGATTCAACATATAGTGAAGAGGTTTAGCTCAATATACAAGATAGAGCAATTGTAGAGATAGAAGAAAAAAGAGTGATAAATATGCGACGATTGTCCAAATTTATTTCAAATTTCAATTGTTCAATGCAAGGTGTATTCAGTAATAAACTAGTGTTTATTATTCTTTCCTTAAGCCAAGGCTTTTCAAAGATCGAGATCCTATCACCAGAGGAGAAATACAGATAGATAAGTTGGCTTTCGAAAAAAACAAAGTTCAAATATTTGAAAAATATATGAAAAATATTATTAAAAAAATGCAGTGAAAGACAAGTTCCGTAAAAAAGATATGTTGTTTGTCCGGGTGGTAAATTTCCGTTGAAAAAATGTCCAATGAATTGTAGAAAGCGAAAAAAAAAACTTTGCGTAGGAGCAGTGTGGAGAAAGTGTTCAAATATAAGTAAATCCAAACACACTTAAATGGAATTGAAAAGAGAAAAGTGTGCCATTATTGATAACTTCCTCGACTATAGAAAAAGGCAAATGACATCTAGTCCAAAGCCTATCGAAAATTTACATCTTTTAAGATGGCTAAAATGTGTTAAATTAAATAAACATAAACTTCGTTTTGAAAACTGTACTGTGATAATTCAATAAATATCGACGAACTATTTAGAACAAAGTGTAGTATATGTTCTGATGTTACACTTTGTCTATTCTGTCCTCGGTCAGTGAAAGAGAAGTTATTTTAGACTGAAGCAATTTTAATTTTTGTTCCAATACAGGGTGCTATTTTTGTTGGGGGGGGATGGATTATGCCACATTAACAATCGACCATGTTTCTAACTTTGCCCTCTTAGGGAGGCAATAACATAGGAATATACGTTTAGGGTGTTTTTTACATTGTGTACGTTTTTAGCGTCAGGAATTCTCTTTTCAAAAAGCCGACATTCGATACGATTATTCCATTTATAGTTTTAGAATTACATTGAATTTAATATTAATAAACATAAAATTTAATTTCGATTGTCTTTTTTGATTTTCTAACTTTACTATTACAGAAAAAACATCTTCAAATCACATGCAGGAAAGTAAGATAAAATATCTCTTTAAAAAATAATCGATATCAGATTAAATATGTATGGATATTTTTTACATTGTTACTACAACTTAAATTGCAATGTAATTTAAAAACTGCAAATCAAATAATCGTATAGAATTACGGTATTCTGATGATAAGTTAAGACGCTGAAAACGTACACAAATTGAAAACATAAATCAATAAAAGTATAATAATTTTAATTGGCAAATAAGTCGGCAAATTTAAATTTTAGGATTAGTTTTTCTACCCATAGATTTCGTCAGAAAATATTACTGTGCGCAAGATTTTTGTTGTTGGACGCGTACTGTAAACGAAGATAATTGCGAAAACACTCGATATAGCAATTACTCCCCTAGAAAATAATTAAACATATTTTAAAAACGTTTAGGCAATGTATTCCCTTTATTATTTATTACTCCAATTAATTACTGTTAATATCGGTATTAGGGAGTAAAATCTGGTAATATTCACTTGAATGATATAGAACATTTTTGTATTTAATATAGGTATGATGAATGAACAACTATTCATTTCGATATATTACATCATATGCGCTATTTATACACGTTACATATTTTATAGTAAATGTTCTATAAAGTTATGAATGTCCTCTACTTTGATCAATTTGATGAAATTTAAAAGCATCAATATGGATCGGTTATTGCCTTCTTAATTGTCTTAATATTTTAATTTTGATCACCACCTTGTATAATCATTCGTATTACTAAATCAGCAGCTGGAGGTATAAAAAAAATATTTACATATATGTATTGTTTCCGAGTAAAATGTCAGTTGAATACAGGAAAACCATGAATAAATTATTACTGCCATCTACGTGGCTAGACCATACACTAATAAGTAACATTTATATTAACCATATACCGTTTGATTTCAAATCAATTATAGATTTAATACAAGTAAGTACACACACACGCACATAAATATATGTATATATATATATGTATATGTATATATATATATATATATATACATATATATATATATATATATATATATATATATATATATATATATATATATATATATATATATATATATACTAATGATAATAGAATTAACGATAAGTGAAGTATCGTCAGGTGATCTATCGCGATACAGTAACGCTCGATACGTTGAGTAGAGCAATCAATTTTAAAGAAAGGAAGATGAAGATAAACAATTGTATGAAATTACATATGTTATGCAATTTTTTATGTTCATCTTCTTTTCTTTAATATATATATATATATATATATATGTGTATGTGTGTATGCGCGCGTGTGTGTATATTCGGGATTCTAATCGTGCGACTGGTTTTAACAGTTATCTCTAAACTGAAGATTCCGCAAAGATGAAACGTATACGTATGTGGATAAAAATTAAATATTGATATTAAATATTATATATATAATGAAAACTTACTTCTACTCTTGTTTCATCGTTGAAATGTAAAAAGATTTAGAAGTTTAAAAAGCCAAATAAACAATGCGTTTTTTCTTCATAATAACTGATTCTTTAAAAAAAAAAACTTAATTTTCGACGCAAGGCTTCCTATTCATAAGTAATAGACATGCGTTTTGTACTTTTTATTAGTTGCATATTGGTAATTAGTAATGCAATTTCGCTCGATGCTGTTGACGGTTTGGGTACAATGTCGATATGTGATGTTACGCGCTAGCAGCCCTTGTTTAAATAATGAAAACGTAGTCCCACTCTTGAAGCATTGTTGAAATTTTAATATATGCGGGTTTTTTTTCCAAAATAAATGTTATTTATTTAAAAACTTGAATTTTCGACACAAAGCGTTTTTTCATAGGGAATAGCTTTTTTTTTCATTTTTTATATCTGACTAGTGGCATATTGGTAATTCGTTATAATTAACAACACCAGCTCGATGTTGTAAAAAGTTACACGACTCCACATAGCCTAGGATGCTAAACTGTACAGAAGTCTAAAACATATGCTATCAACCCCAAGTAAGAATTAAGGGTTTCATGATACATCTATTTTTACGTTCGCATTATCACCTACCTAAGTCGCCTAATTGATCAAACAAAATTAGCAAAATTTAAATATTGGTTAATTAATGTTATTATCCAATTCAAATATATCTCTTTATAACTATTAATGAAAAATTCTAACTTTTTATCCACCGAAAAATAATAGATTAAAAAAACGGTTTTAGAGCAAATGTAAACACTTTAAACGCATAAATTGAACGCATAATTATATGAGGAAAGCATTATTAGTATAATTAGATTAATCTTGTACCTTTGTTATTTCTTATTCTGGGACTTACGGTATTTTAATATTAAAATCTCGAAAATCAAACAGTAACTCATGTGTCACAATCTTGATCTTGTATCGCACGAGTTTAAGCCTGAAAATATTATATATATTTTAAATATATATGCAACGCTAATACCATTCTTTAAGAAAGATGATAAGTGCTGTTGACGCAACTAGCGTAGTATCAGATTAATCGACGTGCCCGTCCAAATATTCGCTTTGATTCTTCTAATACGATTTCAATCAGAACGCGACTCGAGAACGAGTCCAAACTAATGTGGTTTTCGTCCGGGCCGTAGATGCACCGATCTAATCTTTACCCTAAGACGAATCTTCGAACATAGTGGGTGCTTTTAGCAAAATACAGTAATCTGTTTCATTGATTTCGCTGCTGTATTCGACTCTGTATGTCGAATACGGAACCCCCTGGAAGGTTATGTAAGCAGATTATATTCCGCCAAAACTTCTCAGTCTTCTGACAGCGTGCTACTACTCAAGACAATTCCGCATACGCATGTATGGTGAGGTTTCGGAATCTTTCGAAATACAGTCTGGCGTTCGGCAAGGAGTATTTCTGTGGCCAACACTTTTCAATTATTCAATTGACTTGGTCACCTCGAATATCTTAAAAGAGTTTCCCTGTGTCACTGTTAGATGTAACTTTGCCGTTAAGGACTTAGATTACGCAAATGATATCGCGCTACACGCTGTAAACATTTGCGCATTTCTAGTCTGCTATTGATGAGCTTCAGCATGTGGCATTGCAGATTGAGATGAAAATAAATACCTCGACGACAGAAATACTGGCTGCCGACTTCGCACAACAGACAAAACACCCATCGTCTTCAATGGTGATGTGCTTGAAGCAGCTGAGAGTTTTTAATATCTTGGCTTTTCACATAGCATCATGACTCGATATTGCACGTCATGCATTCTGCCGATTCAATTCCTTTTCCTTTCTCTGGTCAAGCATCAAAGTAAAGATCTACCAAGCGCTGGTACGAACGACCATCATGTATAGCAGTGAGTCCTAGCCAATAAGAGTGGAAGACGTTAGGTAATTGGAACATTTAGATCACCACTGCTTTTAGTAGGCTTCTTGTCCGATAGCAGCACTTTTATCACCTAAATATTTAATTTATTTTTATGTAATTATTTTTATTAATCATTGCAGCGTTCGTTTTCTTTTTTTTGCTCCCTACTACTTCAATTGTCTCGCTTCCTAAGAGATTAAGATGCGGAAACTTTCATTATTAGTCGCCCTTAACTTTATACGACATATTTTTCGTTAATATATATATTTTCATTTATTTTAATACGTACATGAAATAATCCATGGACACGTGTTTTGGGCTCACAGCCGTCATATGCATGGGTAGCTTAGATAAGGATCGAACTTTCGATATTGATATCTATAGTTCAGCGTTTTTCCATCGGACCGTGACGCCCTGTCTAAAAATATATACGATTTTATCACCTAAATATTTAATGTATTTCATGTAATTATATTTATTGGTGATTGCAGCGTTCGTTTTCTTTTTGTTTGCTCACTACTACTTCGATTGGCTCACTTCGTAAGTGGTTAAGATGCAGAAAATTGCATTATTAGTCGCCCTAAACGTTATAGGACGTAGTTTTCGTTAATATATATATATATATATATATATATATTTATTTTTATACGTACATAACGATGTATATATATATATATATATATGTATATATATATATGTGTATATATATATATATATATATATATATATATATATATATATATATATATATATATATATATATATATACTCTTAATATAAGAAACATATCGTTTGAATTAATAAACATGTTTATCAGAATTACAAGTGCCAGCAACTTATTTCGACGCAACAACTTGTTAATTCGTCCGAAATATTTTTTGTTTTGTCATAGATAATTTATTAAACAAAATATGAATATTTCTTCTATATATTGAAAAATCGATCTCTTAACTTGCATTTTGCTTTCTTATCTACATGTGTGCATTTTAAAATCAAACATCACCAAGAATATTTATATAAAGGTCCAAATATAGTGACGAGAATTAAAATAATATACAAAATTGTAAAACTATTTCTAAATAAGCTTTTGTTAAAAATATTACATGTATGTTACTATTTCACACTTTTATGATAATTATATGCATTGTGTTATTTCACATATATATTGGGTGCTATGATTTTTTCTTCGGTGTTATCATACGCGTAATATTTTCATGTAAATAAGGAAATAAAATAAACACTTCTATTAGTCTTCAGGTAAGTTTAATCAATGGCAGGTTACATTTCATCTTTGGAAATTGATATGCAATTACTGCGCATGATGTCGAGAAGAATTCTTGGAAAAGCCTCTTTGATATCACGGTCTAAAAGAGACATATCTACCACAAAACGTTACACAAACAATATTCTGTCAGAAAGCCCCGCACTCCAGAATTCCCCAAAACTAGTGGTTGGAAAAGAAATTTGTTGCAAGATTGATGGGTACTTTTGAAGCTTATGAGCCTCAGCTGGGTGTTCCAGGATCCAGGATATGAAGTTTAAAAGCCAAGATAACTGCTCGCAATAATGATAATAATCACGGACGAAAGAATATTCTGTTGTTTAGAATTATAGTGCCGCATATCGTTTTGTCAAATCCACAATCACAAAGATTGAACCGAACGATTTAACCAACTGATTTCGCTTATTACAATTCTTAATCTATGAAAACTTGTATCTCTTCCGTCAAAATAACACTATATATTTAAACGTAAAACTTTTAATAAGGCTTTCAAAGAAGACTGAGAAAGCTTTATATCATGAATCCTTACTTCAATGATCTCATCAGGGAAAATCTATAGGAATTTGATTATATTTCGTAGCGAAACAAAAACACATATGTGTAAAGAAAGTGATCGAAACAGTGACAATTAAATGGAGATTAAATTAAAAGTGTTGTGGTTTAGTCGTCAATCGAGTTATCCATCCTTTGCAGATTGGCTGTTTGGAATCTCAAAAAGCTAGAGGGCTTTTGTTGGTAGTCAATTTGCGTAGGTGGTGGGTTGATTAGTATAAGAACTGTACTGTTTGGAGTGAAGTACAGAGAGTAAGTGGTAGAGTTGAAAATCAGTTGAACATTCGATTGCCAGTAAAACATTTTTTTATAAACTTTCTCTTACGGATAGACCACACATTTATTGGACCTTAGAAATCTTTATATCGAACTCGAGAATCTCCACCGAAGTTCAACCGGAACCCTTTATTTTATCTACGGGGTAGCGTGCTCTCGTTCTGTTAGCCACAACCGGGTACAACTCTTAAAAAATTCGTATATAGTCAGTACAGAAGGTTGAATCCTCAATCTCAAGAAAACTGTCACTGAGACCCGATTATTACATCGCATGTTTCGCCACATGCGTTGCGGACACTTCAACAATTTAGGAGCTTTAAACATATTCTACTTTTAGACGTGTAGTTTAAATACATATTGCACTACATTATATATATAAAGATAAATGAAAGAAGAGAGATAAATATGTACGAATGACAAATCTATTTCAACTTCGATTGTTCAATGCAAGGTTTGCTCGGTAAAAAACATGTTTGTTTTACTTTCCTTAAACCAAGTCTTTTCAAAGATTAAAATCTTATCATAAAAGGAATTACATAGATAGATAAGTTGGCAGTGGAAAAGCCAACATTCAAAATTCGAAAAAAATATAAAGTAATGTAGAGTGAGAGTGTGCGTGTAAAAATATGGAGTCTGTCCAGTTGGTGAATGCCCGTAGATTAGGTGTACGGTAAAAGGAGATTTAAAGATAGAAAAAAGGGGTTTCATGAAAGCAACCTTGTAAAATGTTCAAAAATGGAGTAAATCCAGTAGAAAGATGTTTAGTCTAATCGTAGATGGAACGCACTTATTCGGATGTACTTTTGAGAATTAGGGTCATTTTAAAATACTTCCGTGGACCGAGAATGAAAGTAGTTTTCAGAAATTTAGAACGACCTCATTCTCAACTTCTTTTCCACTGCCAACTTATCCATCTATGTAATTCCTCTGATGATAAGATTTTTAATCTTTGAAAAACCTTGGATTAAGGAAAGTACGATAAATATGTTTTACGAGTACACCTTGCATTGAGTAATCGAAGTTGAAATAGATTTGCCATTCGTACATATTTATTTCTCTTTCATTTATCTTTATAATTGCTCTATCTCGTATATTGAGCTGAAACTATTTCACTGGCGGTTTTATCTTTTAAAAGTATACTTTTAGTTTCATATTATATTATATTATATATATATATATATATATATATATATATATATATATATAATAATAATTTAGTTTAGATATCCACAACATGACCGACGGTTTTGGTGGAAACGTTCTCTTGTTGCGAAAATGACATTAATTAGTAGCCCATAAGATTGAGATTGACATTGTGAGATCAAGCTTAAAACGGTCCATTTAAAAGAACTTATCTCTTAACGTCAATAAATTCTGCCATATTGCAGTGGGTTCTCGTACGGACTCGGCTCTTACTTGAGACGGTTATATGGTTTTGCTAAAGTTAGTAAACGAGACAAAAAGATCATTGGCCTTCTGATCGACGTATCGTTCAAACTATCTAAATATTATAGTTAGATGGTAAAGAAAGCAACGATGACCTATTTCTCATTTTCAAATTCTCCCCTGAAATATTTATTTTACTTTATGTATCCCTCGTCAGACAATTATTAGAATATTGTGTCAATATCTAATATATGATATCCAGAACCTGGAGTGAGATACTGACTGGCTACTCTGATGGTGTGCCTAACTCCTGAAGAGGAGTAAATCAATACTCTGATGGTGCATGCCCAAGCAATTTTTAAACCCCACTTTCCCGACCCGACCATGGATCACATCTTACTTGTGGGAGTAAGATAAAAACTGGCCTTGTGCCTAACTCCTGGAGAGGAGTAAATCAATACTCTGATGGTGCATGTACTATGGGATTTTAATTATATAAAACGATAGTGTAGTATTAGACTAGGGTATTATTTCAAAAGAGATGGGCAACGGTATATATGATACCCACCATGTATTATTGTATACAAAATGCATTAATTATACAGGTACAAATGTGTAGAGAAAAATAAATTCAGTTGTACTTAAAATTGTTATCTGTTTACCAGAATGAAATCCAATATCATATACGTTCGAGAGAAGAGCAGTTTAATATATATATATATATATATATATATATATATATATATATATATATATATATATATATATATATATATATATATATATATATATGTGTGTGTGTATATATATATATTAAAATAAACATAGTTTGAGTATCCGACAATTGTTTCAGAACCTCCTCGGACCTTCTCAGGGATATCCCTGAGGAGTAGGTTCTGAAACAATTGTCGGATACTCAAACTATGTTTATTTGAATATAAAAGCTCTCATATATATTGAGCACTTTATGAAAGTAATGGTTTTGTTCATTTTGTTAATATTTGAACTTAATTTTTGATTGACCATTTGTAAATTAGAGTGCTGTGTTCAAAATAAGTGTCTCATTATCTCATAGTTGATCAGAAACAACAATACGTCTACGGTTTTCAAATGTTTCAACGGTAGGAACATTAGTGTTTTCGTTAATATCTGACAATGGATGAAACATAGATCAACCACTTAATTATCGAGTAAAATCGACAGGCAGCTCAATGGACAGTAGCAGAGAAAGACGTTCATTGGTGAGTAAATACGTAATCAATTACATTGAGAAAGAAAGAACGATCAGTAGCTAATATTATGTAGTGTTATTTTTGCGTTAAAAAGAAAGTATCGCCGTAAACAAACAATAATTAAAGTAGAGACAAGTGTTCTATAACCAAGAAAATGATCTGTGTCATAAGTTATTCGCAACAATGGAAGAGAATCATGGAATGCAGTTCAAATTCCTTCTGTACTCACTCTATTCTCCAGATGTACGCCCAGCGCCAATTGGCTGTGTGCAGACCTCAAAAGAAAGTTTCATGGAAATAGATGTATTTCCAATGAAAAAGTGATATAAAAAATCAAGACGTATTTCGAGGTCAAGGAAAAATCGTACAACCAATAGCACATCGGAGTATTAGAGAAGCATTGGAATAAAAAAAAAGATGTTGATGAATAAAGTCGAATTTCGCCTAAAAGTTGTTGTTTTATTATTCAGACCTGGCAATTATTGAGTGATGTGTGATATATTGTGCGTATATATGTTCACAGTGCCAAATGTGTATGCGCAGTTATAGATCTAGTAGATATGCGTATATATGTATGTATCTGTATGTATGGATATATTATCGACATACGCATATATTTAATATATGCACATATGCATGATAGAGACAATCACATTTATGTATAAACTTGCACAATTATTATTTGGGATATTCTGTAATTCATATATCTTATAATGTGTATATTGGTATATTTATATAGCATGGAGCCGGAGGAATGTAGCCCGTTTTCTGATACATCAGAATTTGTTAAATCAAATTAATTACTTGTGAGATAGAAGAAAAAATGGTAAAGCCGATTGAAAGATCAGATACCAAATATCATTTGAGTAATTTGGACAAAGAATTGGCGCCAATATGCATCTCCCACCATACAACAGGAGCGCTGACATCAGGAAAATCACATTTATAATTGCATTATTGAAAATAGAGGTGGAAGCAAATGGGGATGTCGAGGAAAATCTATCACGGAGTAAATAGTGACTATCTTTCTTTTTCTCCTCACATAATTGATTTAAATTTTCGATTTAATTTTAGAAACAGAAAATAATTAGATACACAAACACCCCCCCCCACACACACACATATATATATATATATATATATATATATATATATATATATATATATATATATATATATATATATATATATATATGCGCGTATATTATATCTCTTCGCTTTAAATAAATTAGGTAAATTGATACCCGAAAGATATTTAAGTATTACTACGTTCGCATTTGAGAGAATCGGGACTATGTTTCAGTATGAGTACGCGGGTGTATGGTCCCTATTTACTTGCCTCCCCACGAGGGCAGGCTTAGGCATCAAGTAGTTCTTTTTATGTAAAAAAGGTCTAACTCTTTACACGGGCACGTTGAGTTGTAGCAATAATACAATTGGTTTAGTCTAATAAGAGTTCTCTTTCACTGAATGGGAACAGAATATATGAGTAGTAGTGTAAGTATGTTTAGATACTATATTTCGCTTCTCATCTGGAAATGTGTTTTTTTTTCTTACTGACTAAAGTCTTTACAAATTTTAAAGTCATCAAAATCAAAAAAGGTCGTAATTATATATATATATATATGTATATATATATATATATATATATATATATATAATCTCTCTCTCTCTCTCTCTCTCTATATATATATATATATATATATATATATATATATATATATATATATATATATATATATATATACAAGCTAATGACAAGAATCAAGTAATTTCAGCCAGCTTTATATTCTAGTTTTAAATATTTTTAAATACTTTTTAATTTGTTAAATATTTGACTTGTTATTGTAATTTGAAAAAGAAACCATCATAGAATATTTATATGTATCATTTTCGTTTTTGTACCTTCATTTTGTCACTCACAGCTATTTAAATACTCTAAAAGACACAGAGTTTTGAGTATACCCCAAGAAGACTGCCCTATTACCAAATTCATAATACCAGGGCCGCTGTATTGTCATTTTGTGAATGGAATGTGGACCATACAGTAGTTTTCTGGTGAAGCTTTTCGATGCCATAGAAGTGGAGAACGGCTTATCTTTCTTTAATGGTCTTCAAATAAAATCTATCTTCTTTACTCACACACACACTCTCTCTCCCTCCCTCTCTCTCCCTCCCTCTATCTCCTTCTCTATCTCTATCTCTCCCCCCTCTCTCTCTCTCTCTCTCTCTTACTCTGTCTTCTGATGTGGCAGGCACATCTAAAAAAAAAACTTAAATTGTCTTATATGTGCTTCTGTGTATCACTTAACACCCAACGTTCATATTGTTCTCTATAGTCTCCAAAATGACGGAGTTTATATCTTTGATATCATCTCTGCAAAAATTGAAATCCTCTCTGGTCATCCATCTGCCAACATTCAGGTTTGTGGATAATTCAATATACGCAATGTTGAATGGCTTGTCTACTAAAACAAGAGTTTTTGTCAAGATGTCTCCCTAGCTTATAATCAATCACGGATTGTAGAGAGACTCACTTGCGTACCCGATGCTGATTGACAATTTGCAAGTATTCTTGATCTTTTTATGACAACTTGTCCTGAGCTGTGCTCATCCACTGCTGTTTCTGCTGGCATCTTTCGATCACTCAGTTGTCTCAATTAAGATTTTTAAAAGTGCAACAAGACTTCTGATTTCCATCTCAATAGCACAGTGTATTGATACTGGATGACTTACTGCGACAGTCCCAGACGGTCATAACAGAAATACCCCTGCATTCCATGTTTGGAAAGAATGTGTCCGCTATCATATCCGACTTAATTTATTGCTTAACCGTTGGTATAACGCGGTTAATACAATTCACAGAATTCAAATTGAAACCAAACGACCTACCGTAGTACACCCAGAATGTGTCGCCGCGATAGCGCAAATAAATCACTATTTCCATTGCTTTAACGAAATATATGTTCTGCAACTAAAGCCGCCTTTAGCACTGTCAGCAACCATTGCAAAAGGGTTATAGGAAACGCAAAGGAGTCATATACCAAATCCGGTAAGTCTAAAGAAGCTGAGCAGAATGTCGGTCCCCAAGAGCTATCGCGAATAACAAACAGGGTTCCCAACAGATTAATGACCTCCATTCAAACCATCGTCAATGACAATGAGGTGATTTTGTCAAATCTTTTCACAAGAACTTTCCATCAAACTCCACCCGTTACGATCAGGAGCGCCTACCTCCTTAATTTCCCCCTAAAATCGTACATACTCGGGCCCAGAAAACATCATCATAATTTACATCAAAAGCTGCAAGCGGAATCAGCTCCTATTGTTATATAGATGTTCAAAAGTTACTTAAAGACGAAATGCTTCACAATATCTTGGAAAACCTGGTTCGTCAGTCTTGTATTGAAAACTACTTGAGATGAGTTTCCTGCATCTCAGTACAGACCAATCACTCTCTTGTGCGTCGTAAGTAGCTTGAATGTGTGATGAATTGAGAGGTTGTCAGTTTGCTACTCAGTGACAAGCATTACGGTTTGCTTCCTGCTTGATCACCAGCTGTAAAATTATAGAAAATAAGTGAATTTATTGACTGTAAAACTTAATTTCTTGAGCAATAGCTCTTGACATATCAAAGACCTTTGATAGTTATTCGCATGACAGGTCTACTTCAATGGTTTGTCTAGCTATGGAATATCTGGAAATGTCCTCTCAACCATAAAATCATTACTCTCTGATAGGTACACATTTTCAACGCTGGCCTGTCTAAAAGAATCCATTCTGCGACCAACCCTCATCCTAAGCTTCATCAATGTTCTCACAAATCACCTTCTAATTCCATTCGTCGACATTTATACAGATGACACAACCATCTATTGCAACTATTCGAAGAGCAGCACTGACTAAGATCTTTCTGATTCTCTCAATCTCGAACTTAAGCACGTGGTACAATAGGGAAAAAGGTCGTTGGTTACTTTATATATATATATATTTATTTTAACATATTTCACCCCAAACAAGGCAGGCTGCCACTATAGACGTAAGGGGTTACTGATAATTAGGGTGTAAGTTTTGGCTGGCATCCTAAGTTGGGTGCTGTGTAGTGATATGCCTGTTAACATTAATTTTACAGCTCTGCATGTCGATACAGTCGGGGAAACAGGGAGCAGTGAAGGAGTTGCAGAGGATGGAAGCACAAGCAAAGAAGCAATTGAGGTAGACGGCTCTCCGGCATCTGGGGACCTCAACAGAGAATAGATGTAATTTTGCTGATTGTAGAGTTGGTCTAATGTATTTATGTCGAGGTGCACAAGAGAAGTTAGTTCATCGGAGCACAATCCATGACAGTATTTGTAAAACAGGCAGAATGATTCAACATTGCGGCAATGGGAAATGAGCTGGAGCTTAGTGGGGGACCTATTAAGTTGGCGACTCTTTTTTGGACCTTGTCTAAGAGGGAGATCTAGTGGATGATGCACCCCCAGACGTGGCAACAATACTACATGCATGGACGGATGGTGTTTTTTTAGAGATACAGGATGATAGCAGGTGCAATGAGTCAACTAGCGCGGTTGAGAGAGCCCACCTTCTTTGCTCCAACCTTGGCAATGTCTTCTATGTATTTGTTCCAATTCCTGTTACATGTGAAAGTTAGGCCGAGGAGTTTGAATGATGAACTTTCAGGTAGGGTGTTATTTACCATGGCAATCAGTGATAGCAGAGGTTTCTTGCAGTGGTTGAAAGAAAATAATCTTTGTTTTTGTGGCATTAAAAGTTACCAACCATGTATGACTGCAATCCACTACAGCCTGAAGGTCATTTTCTAAGGATTCAGACATTGCCTCGGATATGATCGCGTCTGTTTTACCCACATGACGAGAGTAAAACGTGGTGTCGTCAGCAAATATACCTATCTCAGCGTCAATCTTATCAGGGAGATCGTTTATAAAGATAATTAAGATCCACGGATAGATCCCTGGGGTACACCAGCATTTATGTTATGTTGCTTAGAAAGACGGATATCGAGAACAACCTCGATATTGCTTTTGCTTAGGAAGGACATAATTATAGATCTGCACATATTTGCACAGTAATACCATGTGAGCGTATTTTTAGGAGAATCCCTTTATGACATATCTTGTCAAAGTCCTTTAAAGAATATAATATATATGCATATATATATATATATATATATATATATATATATATATATATATATATATATATATATATATATATTGAATACAAGAATAACTCATAAAAACGAGTGATTTTACTGGTTTCGTTCCGATCTTCAGAAGATCCTAACAAACCGGTAAATCTCTCATTCCTTGATGATTTTTTCCTGTATTTAATTCGTTTTTTTTTTCATTTGTCTTCAAAGCAATTTGCACCGCCACGTGCCGTCCGGAAAAAAGACTCTCATTCGTTCATTTACATCGAACTGATAACACCAAAAAAAACAAGATGAGATTTAATTCTGATGAAGAAGTATATCTTCGAAAATTCAATTGAAAAAAAAAAGTTAATAAAACTTAAATGCATTGTATGGCGTTCAAATTGCTTGTTATTTTTAATAACTAATATTTCCTATATAAACAATGCTTTCTAACGAGGACAACAACCACATTATTCAAATTGCACCGCCACGTGCCGTCCGGAAAAAAGACTCTCATTCGTTCATTTACATCGAACTGATAACACCAAAAAAAAACAAGATGAGATCTAAAAGGAAAAAAAAAATGAAAGGTATTTTATATATCTTTATTTAATTCTGATGAAGAAGTATATCTTCGAAAATTCAATTGAAAAAAAAAAGTTAATAAAACTTAAATGCATTGTATGGCGTTCAAATTGCTTGTTATTTTTAATAACTAATATTTCCTATATAAACAATGCTTTCTAACGAGGACAACAACCACATTATTCAAATTGCACCGCCACGTGCCGTCCGGAAAAAAGACTCTCATTCGTTCATTTACATCGAACTGATAACACCAAAAAAAACAAGATGAGATCTAAAAGGAAAAAAAAAAAAATGAAAGGTATTTTTATATATCTTTATTTAATTCTGATGAAGAAGTATATCTTCGAAAATTCAATTGAAAAAAAAAAAGTTAATAAAACTTAAATGCATTGTATGGCGTTCAAATTGCTTGTTATTTTTAATAACTAATATTTCCTATATAAACAATGCTTTCTAACGAGGACAACAACCACATTATATATATATATATATATATATATATATACATATATTATATTCGTTTAGAATTGACACTCTAGTGAAGCTCGTTGTTCAATCAAAGTCCAGTGCAATTAACGTAAGACGTACCTTTTTATGATTAACTAAAGTATGTCTTAATTTAAAATTAGCCGTAAAAATGTAATAAATTAGAAAAAAAATCACGGTTCTTAAAAATATTACAATTTTTTCAGCGACAAACGGGCGGGTGAATTGGCAGAAAAGATGAACACATCACTCCCCACGACGTACCACGACTTCAATTCAAATATGCACCCGGAACTATAGGAATAGCAACTTATAGACCTCTAAGCAACTGTTAAAAAAGGAGTTGTTACATAGTGGTTGCAATGTTCGTCGGCAAGAGTTGTTACCAAAAGCGACCTGATCCCTGCTCGATGCAGCTGTTGAAGAAAAAAATTGGACGAAATTGGCAACATTCTCTTCATCGACAATCCTCCAGGATATATCATTTATAGGAAAGAAATGGCTTCAGCAACCGCAGCGATTACTGACAACTCAAGGTATAACTAGTAATCTATTTCAAGTCCAAAATATTTTCTGTGGTTGCAAACGTAAACGACACAGCAGTGTCAATCAGCTACTTTCATTAACATCGTCAATAACAACGACACACCGCAGCTTAACCTAGACAAAATCACAGTCAACTTACAAGTCCGCAGTTAAGCTACTGTTTATCAAAGTATAAGCTTCCAAACAAAGAATGTAGTTATATGATTTAAATAATACTTTAACATATAGGCTGCTCAGCATAAAGATATGTACACAAAGACATGTGAAATATCTGGAGAGATTGAAAAATCCTCGACTTTATCGAAACTTGATGTGAGTATAACGGCAAAATGTTGATGGAATTAGATAAGACACGAGTTAGGATGAAGAGCTTCCTTTAACAACATATAGCTATTACTCAATAAGTCTCGAGCCTAAAACAACAACTTCCGACGGTATTAATCAATATAGTGTATTAACCGAGGATAAGTCTGATTCCAACATTGTCAAACAGTTTGAGGAGTATTTTGTAGAACGATTTGTCTTAAGTTTCAAAATACGCGTCATTTATGATATAACTTTTATCATTTTCTGAATCATTCTTTTGAGGCTTTCAAATAGACAGTTGTCGCTGAGGCCAATATTTAGAGAATATGGTGGTTATGGAATCAATTTAAAGTTCAAATTTTGTAAGTTAGCAATAATTTCGATCGACTTGTGACACGGTGCATTGTCTTGGTAAAAAATCATTTTTAATTTTTCTATTTGTGGGAATTTCTGGCGATTTCATAATTCAAACGATCTAATAATGCTATATCATATTTACCATTTATAGTTCTTTCTTTCTCAAGGCAATTGCTAACAAAATGCTTTGCACATCTAAAAATACGGTGGACAAATTTTTGCCTACTGATGTTTTCGTTGTTGGTTGCTTTAGACGTTTTTCTTCTAAGGCTGTCTACTCAGCTTACTGCCGATTTGCTTCGACGGTAAGGTGGTTGTTTCATGTTTATTTCACTCTCACATATTGATGAAAACACTCGTTTTTGTTTCGTTGAATCAGTTGCAAACAATGCATTGAATTGTCGACTGTAAGCAAACGCGGAACCTACTTTAAACGCACCTTTATTACTGACAAATATTTATGTAAAATTGTGAATACATTGTTATCTTATATCTTAAACTCTTCGACTATTTTACGCACTTTCAATTTATGATCGACCAAAATAGATTTATAGAAATTTTTAAATGTTGTTCGGGGCAACTGATAAATTTAGATGATCTCAGCGTTCAGCATCATTTGTGTCTGTTTCTACGGTAAAAGTTATAGACATATAAGACGGAAGAAAACCAATCTGAATAACGACGTTCTCGCTAGTTAGTATGACTGGCGATGTTGATTCAAAAAGAGGGGAAGCACAAAAAAAGAAAGCGTATGTAGAAAAAAGCCCATACACAAAACCACACACACACACACACACACACATATATATATATATATATATATATATATATATATATATATATATATATATATATATATATATATATATATATGTATATATATATATATAAAGTAAGGAAGTTCACATATTTGAAGCAAGGATTATAATGTATTAAATAGTTTTGAAAATCAACAATTGTGCAATATTTTTATAAATTAATAATTAATTAATTAAAAATTTTTTATCGCAAGTTTTCGTAGTAAAATGCAACCTTGTAAAGCGAGACTGTCCTATATTATGTTTTCCTTTTCTTCCTCCTCATTTTGATGGTGGTATTAATTCCGAGAGGTCGAAAATACGTCGAGTTCTTTAAGACGTTAGATCTTTAGTCTGGTCGATGTTATGCGCAGATTGGCGCTAGTTTTAAAAGTAAGGAAGTTAGCATCTTTAAAACACGGATTAGAATGTATTAAATAGTTTTGAAAATCAACAATCGTGCAATATTTTTATAAATTAAAAATTCATTTACTTAAAAAAAAATGTTATCGCGAATTTTCGTCGTAAAATACAACCTTGTCAAACGAGACTGTCCTATAGTTTTTTTTTCATTTTCTTCCTTCTCATTTTGATGGTGGTATTAATCCCGAGGGATCGAAAATACGTCGAGTTCTTTAAGAAGTTAGAAGTTTAGTATGGTCGATGTCATGCGCAGATTTGTGCTAGTATTTAAAGTAAGGACGTTAACATCTTTGAAGCCCGGATTAGAATGTATTAAAAAGTTTTGAAAATCAACAATCGTGCAATATTTTTATAAATGAAAAATTAATTAATTTAAATTGTTTCTATCGCGAATTTTCGTTGTAAAATACAACCTTGTCAAGCGAGACTGTCCTATAGTTTGTTTTCCTTTTCTTTCCTCCTAATTTTGATGGTGGTATTAATCCCGAGGGTCGAAAATTCGCGATAAATTTTTTATTTAAATAAATGAATTTTTCATTTATAAAAATATTGCACGATTGTTGATTTTCGAAACTATTTTATATATATATATATATATATATATATATATATATATATATATATATATATATATATATATATATATATATATATATATACGTTTTTCAATGTCATATATATATACATTTAAATATAATAGTGTAGATATTCACAAACAGGATTGATATACAAATGTTCACGCAGGAACTAATACGGAAAATGATACGCATGCCGTTATATCTAGTTATGCACTACTCTATCTGCGTCTTTAACTATCTGTGTCTTTATTTCTCTCTCTCTCTCTCTCTCTTTCTCTGTGTATATATATATATAGTATATATATATATATATATATATATATATATATATATATATATATATATATATATACAATATGTCTTATTCATATATATCTATATATATATGGTTCTACCACGCAAACACTGATATATATAAGATTTTATAATAGTCCATTATAAATAATAAAGAATTAGTACGATAAGTATCCATATTGTTTATTATATTATTATTTAGCCGGAAATGAAAGACAGATGCAGTGATTGAGAAAGTGAAAGAGGTATATATATATATATATATATATATATATATATATATATATATATATACCTAAAACAATTAATACTAGAATAAATAAGCTTTCGGCTAACAGAGACATTTTTGAAGCAAATAAGCATTTATACAATGGAGCGCTAGAGAAAAGCGGATATAATGAAAAACTCAAATATACCAAGAAAGAAAATAAAAATAAATCCAGGAATAGAGGCCGAAAAATAATATGGTTCAATCCTCCCTACTGCCAACTATCTAACATCAACATCGGGAGAGTATTCTTGAACCTGGTAGATAAACATTTTAGCATAAATAATCCACTTAGGAAGATATTTAATAGAAAAACCATTAAAATCAGCTACTCTTGCACCAAGAACATGGACAGAATTATCAGCACCCATAATCGTAAATTACTTAACAATCCTAGTAAGAATAAGGTCACAGTAAATAAATGTAATTGTCAAGTGAAAAATAACTGCCCACTGGACGGTAACTGTAAAGTTGAGTGTGTGGTTTATAAGGCCACTATTCATCCGGAAGATAACAACAGGGATAAAAAGGTTTACATCGGCATCTCCGCGGGAAACTGGAAACAACGTTTTTATGACCACAAACACTCTTTCAATAACCCAGAACTCAAGAGCAAAACGGAGTTAGCTAAACAATGGTGGCATCTGAAAAATGAGAACAGGTCCCCGGTGATTTCGTGGTCAATCTTATGTTTTTCGAATATTCCAGATGGATTTAGACAAAGATGCAACTTATGTCTAGAAGAAAAAATAAGAATCCTAAAATATGATCGAAATAACCTCTTGAATAAACGAGATGAACTTATGGCTAAGTGCAGACATAAATATAAATTTAAAATAATCAACGACTAGTAATCCGATGGACCTCTAGACTTATAACGGTGAAGATACCAAATTAAATAACATTATTTAAGGTACCCCCCCCCCCCACCACCAACATAATAGTTATAATAATATCTGCTATAGACACAGAATTGCCGACTTGGTGATATATAGTATTTGTGTGTATGCGTATATAATGGTATTTTGAAATATTTATTTATTCAGATTATTTACTTAAAATAAGATAGTGTTTTTAAAAAAATTCTGCGGTTATTGAATTAATATAAGTATAAATGCCAAATATTACCACTAGACATTATTAGACTTGAATTGGTAATCCGATGGACCTCTAGACTTATAACGGTGAAGATACCAAATTGAATAACATTACTTACGGTAAACCCCCCCCCCCATAATATTTATAATAATATCTGTGATAGACACAGATTTACTGACTTGGTGATATATAGTATTTGTGGATACGCGGATATTTATTATTTACTTAAAATAAGATAGTGGTATGAAAATTTTTTCTGCAGGTAATACACTAGTTTTTGAATTAATATAAGTATAAATGTCAAATATTACCAATAGACATTATTAGACTTGAATTAGTAATCCGATGGGCCTCTAGAATTACAACGGTGAAGATACCAAATTGAATAACATTAGGTACGATAACCCCCCCCCCGCATGATATTTATAATAATAGATTATCAAATTAATCTAAAATATAAATAAGGTAAGACTAATTTTTAGAACTCATATTACATCAGTAAGAATATAGAGTGTTATGTAAATATTGTGTGTAGGTGTGTGGATATATATGTATGTGTGCGTACGTATATGTGTGTATATGTGCGTATATGTATATATGTGTGTGTGTATGTATGTGTATGTATGTTTACATGTGTGAACAACTACATGCGTATGCATTTGGTCAATATTTCAAATAGATTCAGAGATATATATGGGTGTATTCATGTATGTATATGTATGTATATATATATATATATATGTATGTATGTATGTGTGTATATGTATGTGTGTATAGATATGTATATGTGTGGGTGTGTATGTGTATATATGTGTGTGTATGTGCGTATGGATTTGTATGTATGCATATATGTATGTGCGTGTAATCTTATTTCAACCCAGACGGACTGAGAATTTATGACACGCGGTCTGTCTATATATTCTCTGTGCCTGTTAATTGTTTCTTTCTTTCTTTTCTCTAACCGAATTTGAGAACACGAGTTTCGCCGGACGCATTCTGGCTGGAGATGAATAAAAGTTGCGTATGTGATTATGCTTAGTTATGATAATGTGCGAGTGAGATTATGTATGTGAGTGCGCATATGATGTGTGCGTATTTAGTTTTGTGTATGCGCGTGAGTAAAATTGCCTATATGGTTGATATCGCCAAGTCGTATGTGTCATAATTTTGACATGGCAGTTTTTAGTTGATTAACTTAAAGATCCCTCCCCTTCGCCCGCCATAGTTAAATATAAGTTTTAAATTTTCCCCCTCTCTATAAAAGATGTATCAAATTGGTTGCTACTACTACCATCTATGATTGTATTGGAACTGTGGTAGGGAAATTCAATTTTCTATCAGTCTCAAAAATGTAATTGTCTGAGTGATGCTTGAAAAAACCGAACGGTTGAAATAAATTATTGCATCGACAATTATGTGATTTCGTGTTATTATATTTTATTATTGCTCTGTTTACTACATTGAGCTCTCATACCCGGATTTCCTCCTGGAATTATTCCACTATAACACAAATATATATATATATATATATATATATATATATATATTAGTGTCAGGATGATAAATCGGAATCAGATTCAGAACCAGAATGAATCGAACATTTTTCGGTATCGGAGTCGAAATTAAGTGAGCCCAATTTCCGATTCCAAAAACGATTCTTTTTAAATTTTGTAAACTTAACTTTCCATTGCTAGCACTAATCATAATAACATGATAAATATCTATTGTGTTAAACTCATAGTAAAACTAAAATCTATTGATAACATCAAAATATTTTACTTGCATAAAAAATGGGCCTTTTGCATAAGTTCGCTACGGAACATTTAAAGGAATACATCTAATTCAAAGGTTTCCAAAAATGTTTAAAAATTGAAAAAATAATTTTTGTCAAGAAAAATACTGACAAACATCATTGATAATTAAGTAAAATATAACAATTATTTTTTGGGTGTTTTTTTTTCATACCGACTGGTAGCCATTTTATGTTCCATCAGTATGGGTAAACCTTAGACGAGGTTAAAACAAAAACTGTGAAAACAAACTTTGTACATTTTTAAAGGCTTCGTGTGGAGTTGAATTAGGTATACATGAATTCGTGAAGTAAAACCTTTTTACCGATCTGATACAGTTCTTCTTTAATTTTGAGCTTTTATTTCTGAACTAGTCATAAAACAACATTTCTGAAGGTATGAAAGGTTGAGTTGGTAGTAGATAGAAGGAAATAAAATCAAAGACTAATAATAAAAAGGATTCCTTCTTATTAATATTATTGGTACTCGTTTGCAGTTCATGTTAGATCATCCATCCACTGACAAGACACAAGTACACTCCTATACCTGGTGAAGAAAGAGATATACAAACAATTGCGCTCAAAGGAAGAGTTAAAATCCTAAACACATCTATGTATCGAGTGAATGTCCAATCCTTCGCAAAAAGTAAAATATAAAATAATTGAAAAAAAAGCGAGAAACTACGTGAAAAACAGTGAAAATGTGCCAAAATATATATGTATATGCATATTTTTTGGAATATATTAAATAAATTTGAAATCTATTTTATAAATTTAAAATAAATTCCTAACATGTATTATTTTTGTTTAATATTTAAACTTATATTTGATTATAATGTGAAATTTTAATTGTTTTCTTTGTGGAAGTTAAGTACATTGTTTTACTATATGGGAATAGACAAGTATTATTATCATTATTATAATTATCATTAGTAGTAGTAGTAATTGGTAAGTATAACGTTTTAAGACAGTTTACCACCCAAATTGCTCTCAGAAATAACTTATGTGTTTTTTATTTGCAAAGCGATTACGTGTCGTTTTATGACCTTACTAGTGTGGCTTAGGGTTAGCGGTAAAAACACATTTAATAAACAGCCTTAAACATTTAGATGGGTCGAAAATGAGGACCATTTTGCGCTAAATTCATATACAAAACTTATCCCCCCACGCTAAATTCTGAAATAATTTTTTTTATTTTCTTTATTCTGGCGAGTTTTCATGGTGTTCACAGTAATAGCTTTACAAAGTAGAATCTTATGTTTAAGAGGGTGGTTCAGATTGAATACACGTCTGAGATTTGTCGGTGTTTGCCTTTACTTTTTTATTATTTCAAATAATCGTTGTGTAGCGCCTTTTCTCTTATTTCTTCGAGTGTTACCGGTAACTCGCTAATGGTGCCCCACAATGCATTTTTACTTCTCACTCACTTTCTAGGGAGGCAACTAATGTGTCTTCAAGGGTTCAGCAATTTTTTCGGATAAGTCTAGATGATCCATCAGCATAACTAATTTGTGACGATGGAATCTCCTAATTGAGGAGTCTGGTCCATCATATCTGTAATCTGTTTGATGTATGCGTTTGTAAACCCTTGAAAGTAACTCACTACCTTAAGTGATTGTAATTTATTATTTTAATATAATTCTTAGACGAAATGAATATGGTCAGAAAGTGAATTGCATACAGTTATATTTAGAATTCAATATGGGGTCAGCATTCGCTACAAAGTGCGCAAGCCACTTGAAAACCGTATCAACTGATTTCACAAGTAATTCATATGTTGCTTTTATTTTGTGAGCGATCGGTTTTGCGATCCATCTCCTAATTTGTGTAATATGCAAGCTCCAATGCCGTACGATCCTCTATACATAGTATCTAGAAGAGTCCATATAGTAAAAAAATAGATTGCATCACCATCGCACCATAACACTAATATATATATATATATATATATATATATATATATTTTAGAGGGTCGCATTCTGTTGATTTCTAAGAGAAACTCTACTGTGGAATAATAACTTCTTGTTGCCGTTCAGACTCTCCTAACCTACTGGATTATATACAAAAGACATATATAAAAGGAATTAAAT
The DNA here is from genome assembly GCA_963556195.1 of Sepiola atlantica. Taxonomy (NCBI): domain Eukaryota; kingdom Metazoa; phylum Mollusca; class Cephalopoda; order Sepiida; family Sepiolidae; genus Sepiola; species Sepiola atlantica. The sequence continues at coordinate 97,202,243 of OY744518.1, read as the reverse complement.
TGTTGAAAGTACTCATGCCTCGGAGGGATGAAGACACACTTTCCCCAATAGAATGTAGGTTATCAATAATATTTTTATCTTTTCTGGCCTTAACAGATCTCATCCGATTCATCAAGGAAATATACTTGCTTATGGAAACACACATTCTGTTTGTTTCTGGTTTTTTTCTAAACATGTCTTTAACGGCCGGACTGTGATTATAATATTTCCTAGAATACTCCGCCCTCCCACATATAATGTCATTCCAGTGGTCGATTTTGATTTGAATGCGGAATTCCCATAAGAGCACAATTTAAAATAGATAATATATATTTTCTGCAAAGCTGGTTCTCTCAATGAAATTAATAATAAATTTTTTCCATTCCCTCATATCTCGTATACATTCATATGTCCAATGCTGTTGGTATAGTTCCAACTATACTCTCTATTTCCTTATTATTCCTGTTTCTTCCCCCCATACTGTTTTTTATAAGGTGATTCTTCTCTCTAAAAAAATATTTTTGTCCATATCTTCTCCTATGCTTCTCCTACTACCCTCTTACTAGCACATCCTCTTGCAAGATGTTTTCCTAAAAATACTTTGTAATAAAAGCTTGATCCTATTCAACCTTTATTTTATAATTTTATTTTATTTCTATTTTTATAGGAACTGGAAAAGTGGATGAATACGATTAGAATCTTCAGTAAGAACATTCAAATAGAATTCGGAATAGAAAAGTGTGCATTGTTATAGATGAAAAAGGGAAAGATGGAGACAACTGAGGGAATGAAACTACCCAACCAAGAGCAGATGAGGCGCTAGGTGAACAAGAGAGCTATAAATATTTGGGAGTGTTGGAAGCAGACACAATCACGTCAACAGAAATGAAAGAGAAGATTAGAAAATAATACCTGAGAAGAACAAGAAAGCACTTAGAAACAAAATTATATAGCAGAAACCTAATCAAAGGAATAAATATATGGGCAGTATCACTAATACCATATTCTGGACCATTCATAAGCTGGACTAAAGAAGAACTCAGGCACCTTGACCAGAGGACTAGAAAATTAATGACTATGCACAACACACTACATCTGAAATATGATACAGACAGACTCTACGTGAAGAGACACAAAGGGAGAAAAGGACTTGTAAGTATAGAAGACTGTGTTGACGACATTATTATTATTATTATTATTATTATTATTATTATTATTATTATTATTATTATTGTTATTGTTATTATTATCATTATTATAATTAGTATAAGTCTTATCATTATTTTGCTATTTAGTACATTTTGCACAAGTTATTATCACTGATTGCTCACTGGTAATAACAAGTAGTGTTCCCTGCGGGCTGATTAAAAACAAGTCTCTCCAGTTTTCTAACAGTGTCCACCTCTTTATATAAGATCTGGTAAACATTTTGCGATATTGCAGTAACCGTTTATCGTTGTTTCCCTCTGACAGAACCCGTTGTTTTTTTCGTGGAATTTGAGTGGCAATAAGCATCTCAAAGTTTCTAGTATTCTCCGCACATTTCCACTAAAGTTCTGCTTAATGCTCTGCATCCTCGGTCCTTCTCCGTTGGCATTTCACGGCCACATGCGTGTACTTTATTTTGCGGTGTGAAATCAGTTTACGGAACTTCTGGCAGTGTATCATCATCATCATCATTATTATTATTATTATTATTATTATTATTATTATTATTATTATTATTATTATTATTATTGTTGTTGTTTTTGTTTTTTTATTGAACATGTGTTTTCACACGAGTCGTTAGTAATTTCTCACGATTTTCATTGGATTATTAGTGACAATAAGTTTTCTCAATATTTATATTATTTACCCTTATCTGTCAGTCAAGATTTGGTTGCGCTTATTTCCATCGATGTTTCCATTCTTTGGTCAGATTCTGTACCAGAAAACGATGCGTTTTTGCCTGTTTTCGGAGAGGGGTAGTATTATTCTTTACATATTGCCAGACTAATCCAATAAGCGAAAATTATATTCCGCTCGTACTATTATGTCTATCAGATTTCCTGGCTGCATTTTGCAACAGTATCATGTTATAAACACTTTATTGTGCTTGGTCAGTATAACTTTTTAATGTGAGTAGATTTCAGCAGTGAAACTGATTTTAATATATCCATTGTGTTCACTGGTGCGATGTTTTTTTATGATGTCTATCGATCTCTCATAATAACTAGAATTTTGTCAAATTATAATTATAATTTTTCTAGGTTTTAAAAATCGTTCTTAGAGCGCCTACAATTGTGCAAATTGCTGTCTGTTTTGTGTTACCCAGTCTCTCAGGCATATTTCACGTATTTTACAGTTTCGTAGAGTCGTATGGCGTGGCTATTATTTGGCATGTTTTTATTATTTTCATGCGTTGCTTTCCAGTTTCGATATGTTATGTGTATTCATTTAAACTCCCAGATAATTTTATGCCCTTTATTTTTTAATACGGTTCGGTCTATATTTTGACTATTTGTCTGTGTTCTTTTGCCGACCCAGTCAGAACTGTTATTGTTGTATTTCATCTTCGATATCTTCTGGTTGATGAGTCACGATATAGATTCCAACATCCAGTTTTTCTAATCATCAATGTACATATATATATATATATATATATATATATATATATATATATATATATATATATATATATATATATATATATATATATATGGGAAATGAAAAAGGAAAAACCAACAGATTGTTTTATGTATTTATCAACGTTTTGTTTTTATTTGTAAGACTTCCTCAGGATGATAATTTTAAGAAAAATGTCATGCAAGTACATAGAAATATTGAGTTGACATGATGGGTTGATGAGAAAAAGTAGTAGCCACTACTGGGAGCGCAGGACCAAGGTCCGGGCTGAGAGAAGTCGGTGGCAGAGAGTGAAGTAAATGTGGATGGCTGTGAGTGAAAAAAGGGAGGGTTGGGAGTGGTAGTGGATTTGTCTTAGGGTGGGAGAGAATGGGAGGGGGTGCTGAGGTTATTGTCGTGATTAGGTGTAGCATGGATTCTGAGGGGCTGGGGAAAGATGAGGAAAGGGGGAAGCTCTGTGTCATTGCTGTGTATGTAGTATCATAGTTTTAGAAAAAGATTTGAAGAAATGAAGATGATTTGAAAGTGGGCGGTGTGGGTGTGTAAGGGTGTTAAAGAAGTAGTCGAAATGGTGGGGTGGGTGATGAGGGGAAAGGGGAGATTTTGTTGTGGTTAAATGTGAAATTTTTGGAGGGTAGGAGTATTGACCAGCTGGCTATATTAGGAATGTGTGAATATAAGTAAGTTAGAAGGAAAGTGTTGAAATGTGCTGTGAATCTGATAATGAGAGGAAGGAAAAAGAAAAAGAAGAAGGAGAAAAGTGATATTAATTTTGTCGGGAAATAGGTGAAATGTAGTTTTTTACAGGCAGTGTCGATGGTCTGAAATTAAATTGAAGGCAAAAAAGGGTTAAATATCTAAATATTTGTGAGGGTATCTAGATTGTGTTCAATGGTAAGGCTCTTATTTGTGGTTTAGTGGTTTAGATTCGTGGTGAATGAAAATGTATGTGTGGAGGGGTTTGTGCGTGAGTGTGTATGCGAGAGGTGGATAGCCCCAGGCCTGGTACAGATACATCGGATGTTCCCTCCTCAGAAGAGGTATTTGAATAGGGAGTCGCAGCCATATTATCGCGAGGAAGCACTAGGCAAACAGACCTACACCGGGTTGCCATATTTGTGATCATGAGATTAGGGCGGCGTGTAGCAGAGAGCGTGACAGGCAGCCGACTGCTGTGAACCAAGGCGCTTGTCTGCGGCGGTCGAAGAGAAGACGTTTGGTTTGCTGCTTGTGCGGAGGAGAGCGATTTGTTGGGACGTGAGCGCGAACGGAACAAGAAGAAGAATAAGTAGAAGAAGAAAGTGCCGCATTTATTTTTGTGAAACGTTGCATTGACTCGTTCAATATATATACATTTATACATATATACATATACGCATATATATACACATATAGGTATATTTATACATATATAGGTATATATATTCTCTATATATGCATATATATATATATATATATATATATATATATATATATATATATATATATATATATATATATATATATATGGGTGTATGTATGTTAAAGTTCTGACTGCTTTCAAATATAAAGAAATGCTATTGATTAGAATTTGGAAGAAAGTGTTTAAAGAAAAAGCAAATATATATATATATATATATATATATATATATATATATATATATATATATATATACTCAATGGTTAATATAGATAACGCTCTTATTTGTCTTACGTCGGCAAGGCCTGTATTTTAATGTTGAATCGTTTCGTCGGGTATTGAACAAGAACATCGCGATCCTTTTGTCTTATATTATATTTTACTGTACTATATTAACTAGTTTAATAACTACGAATGTCATGTAGCTGTACCCTATCTATAATGCTACTATTTTTCAATCCATGACCACCTTTTACTAGATTTTACTTCACTCAGATTTCTACAGCAACTATTTAATACCTTAACATTTCACATTTACATATTCCGCTTAATCTTTGCTCCTAAATATCATTAATACTATTTATTTGCTAAGCACATTTTTCACGTTACATTAGCAGAAATAAATTAACATTACACACACAGAAGCAAAAATAATAATGGGAGATATAGGAGAAAAAGGATGGCATAGCATAACAAATTCAGTCTTGTCTGTTTTGGGACCAACCATATTGTGTGGAATAGATCATATGTTAGTTTGATCTGATTGGACGAATTGCATGATGGGAAACGAATTTTTTGAATTTTGTCCGCTATTTCTTTATGATAAATTTTCTGTTTGCATGGCGTACACATTTGATAGTAGTTGCTCGTAATACTCTACCGTTTCAAAACGTACTTAACTCATGGTGCAACCTTCTACTAATGTAAGAGTCATATAGACCTTAAGATGAAGTACCGCTGCCAGGTCTAGAGACCCGCCATAGAAAACACACTTTCCTGGCTTGACAAAGTGCACAATCGACTTCATACTCTAGTAGCGAATGTTCTCTGCAGAACTTTTCATGTCGCAAGTTTTTCTCAAACCAGTCATTATTGTCATAAAAAATACGTCACTGAGATTCAGTCGCAGCTTCCCATTTGTAAGACTTACACAGTAATAACCCTTCTTTTATTACTGTAAGATAGTGCGGGACCGAGGAGAGTAGGAGGATACTCTGGAAGGGGGTAGGAGAGCAGCGGACGGGTTAAGTGATGTCATGACGGTGGGGGTGGGGGGGCTTGTTCAACTCTTTTGTTATTGACTAATCGACAGAAGCAGATGTGAAAAGTCGTCCGATATGTTGCCAGTAGAAATGGACCGAGGTAGTAGTAGCGCAAAATGGTCTGAGTATTTCTCTTTGTCTCTGCCTGTCTCTGTATGTCTGTCTGTCTGTCTGTCTGTCTCTCTCTCTCTCTCTCTCCTGTGCAAAAGAACCACCCAATATGTGTCGTCTGTTATGTTAAATGCATCATCTAAAACTAAATACCGGTGTCTATGTGTTATCGATCACGGCCGATAGACAGGAGTAAGCGGCGAGAAGCACGATACCCACCCACTACCAAAGAAGAAACCTGGGTACCAACGAGAAAGTAAGCAAGAATGCTACACTACTACTGCAGATAACTTACAACAAGATTTCAATGAAAAGAGTGCCATTTCAGGAATTTCGCATTCGTGTAACACGCCATCGCTGGATTTATTCTCCGTGCACTACAAGATAGTAGTCTTTAAATCAAATGTCAATAACTACTTGTCATAGACTGTTCTCATATATAATCAAATTACGTTCATTCCCTTCATAATTTTCCTTCGTATCACAATAGTGTTTATCGTTCATGCATAAAACACATCGAATACGTCCAACAAAAAAACATTTAATAAGAAAATATTAACCACTGTAGAAAATGTTAAATCTTAACTCTAAATCATTTGAAGGTAATACTTTGTAATTATTTGGATACAATTTTAACTTTCTACTGTGTCCTGAAAATTTTTTCAAACTGTTTTTTTTACTGAGTTGCTGCTGGAAATGTTATTTGTTGTAAATATTTTATGTCGAATGTGTTGAACTCTTGCCCTTCAAGATATCTATTTCATACACATTTCTTTTCTCGGTTGAGTAAGGATCTGTTTTTCTCGAATTATCTGATTACGGGCGATTGTTGCTTGGAGTACACTACTGTGATTAACTTTGTTTACCTTCAGCTCCCCTAGATACTTGGTAACAATTCTGTTCTGAAACTGCTATGAAATTATAAATTGATAGACATTTTTTTATATTTCAATACTAAACTCTATGTACCATTCTAAACATTATTGTTGCATTTGCAAACTGATTCCTATTCAAATCGATCTCAAATGTACAAACTTTGGTTTATATATTATTACTTTCTATATTCATAATTAGTTCGGACAAATTTACACTATTTGATGAGAAAAGATGAAATGTCATATCAACATTCAAAGTGCATTTATTATGGGATATTTTGCTAAATAGAGCGTATACTGAGTAGTTGAGCGTGCAACCGGTACTGACTCCTGAGCACATGGCCTTCACGTAAAGAAACCTGAACACCGGTTTTTTTTCTGGCAACTAGTCCATCCTTTGTTGCAGATGTACCGTGTCCTTCTCAACTGGGCCCAATACAAGAATCAATGAACTTGAAAACGAGCGAGTTTGACTGGTATGTGTCTGAGAACATTCACGCGTCATGTGAGATAATTTCAATCAGGAAAGAGTGACTGCGAAATACAGTTAGATAAAAAAAAAATTTAATACAAAATTAGCCGTTCCGTTCGATATATATATATATATATATATATATATATATATATACCTCTTCCACTTTCTCCATCACTGCATTTGTCCTTTTCTTTCCGGCTAAATAATAATATAATAAACAATATAAATACTCATGGTACTAATTCTTTATCATTTATAATGTACTATTATAATATCTTATGTAGATAGTTTAGTCATTTTAGCCGTTAATAATCATAGATAGACAGAGATATAGAGAGGGAGATGGCGGGAGGGAAAGAAAGTGACAATGGATGGAAATTGTATAAAATAAAAGCTGGGGGCGTCAAACAATATAGAATTGGAGAGGGTGACAGTAATAGATTGAACCATAGCACAGGTTTGGGTGATTTTTTATTGAATTGTGAATTACGGCGAATTAAAAAAAAATAAAATGGATTTTAAATAAATCCGTAAAGCAATGCTTATTTCCTGAAAGCTTTTTAACTCGTGTATTTTAATCACACATACTACACGTTAAAATGTTTTTATATTATAACACGTATGTTCTTTGATGAAAATACATGGGAAAATATATTGTAAACTATATGATCAGAGTATATGTCTATAACTGAACAACATTATGAGAGCATGAAGCAATGCACCTCTCTATTTAATGGTACGGTAAGTGACACATTGTTCTCTACTGTGAGTCTATTAAAGTGTTTGGTATTTTTATAAAACGCAACAGACTTGAAAATCAACTCAGCATAAGGAATCAAATCCCAAAGTATTAGATAGAGATTTGACATCATAGCTACTATTACTGACCAACAATTCTAGTTGTTTCATTATATGGCCATTTGTCTATATATGCCAATCGTTAACAAATAAATAATAACACTTCTCATACATTTGGTGTTATGAATATATTTTTTAAAATCCATGTTCATATTTGTTTTATTTAATTATAAATTAGCTATCCACGAATGAAACGCTTAACCAAACAAAAAAAAATATATTTGGAATCAATAATGCCACACTAGCATTCACATGCACATCCCAGATCAAAGGTAAAAATAATGGGCATTTAAGGAAGCGCCCTGGAAGCCAATTTTGCTGAACTAACAAAAAACAAAAATAAGAAAATGCCCCTGAATAGATTTGATTTAATTATGGCGTCAGGCCGGTTTATTGTAGTCGCTTGGCTGTCCGCTTTATTACATTAATTAAGAGGGAAAACATCGCTGGTTTCGTAAATGTTATTATGCGCAGTCGATAGACATGCTGAGGATTAAGCTACATACATATTAGTATTCTCTGTTTTGCACATACGCACGAACATGTGTGAGCTGATATTAAACCAATATGCGCACACAAATAATTTATATTTAGCTTTAGTAATCGGAAATAAAGGGACCCTTTCCTGGGGCTCACACTGTGTATATAGATGAGGCAAATAGATAGCCAAGTGTTCAATTAAAGTTCTCCTTTACCTCGCTAAAGTTGAGTTCATAAAGAAGTGAATAACATTCATTTACATATCCCAAATTGACGAGCTATGTTATTGTTGTGGGGTACAAATCACCCCTATTAAAGAACTAATTGAAGCAACCATCTATAATAAATACCATGGTTGCAAAGACTCAACAGAGGGCATCCCTATCATGTTTTACCGCATGGTAGGAATCCGGTCACCTCCTACCACATTTAGTGGCGTTACTGTATTGCTATGATATGAATACATTGTATATTTTAACCTGTCACAATTTGTGGTTGTTATCTTTGTGACCCATAGCACGGGTCTACAACAGTTATAGTATATCTTTCTTGTGATCTCTTTGTTTCTCCAGATTCCAGGACAAGAATTTATCTGGTCTGTTGGAGTATCCAGCTTAGTACTGTTGTTACAAGCAACATCACTTTAAGAAGGTAAACCATTCCTCATATAAGCCATAGTATATCCATACCACGGGAATCTTATTTAGGCTTTGAATACTATATCATTTTTAATATTTGGTCAGGAATTACTACTAGGGAGGAGTATCTTCATGCCAAGTTGCCCTTATAAACTTCTGTACAAAGAGACTTTAGACACTCGAGGGTAATAGACATTTAAATCCCCTCTAGCAGTCATTAAAATGTTCTCTCTCCCTCTTTCTCTCTCTCATATATATATATATATATATATATATATATATATATAAATCCCTGAAATCCCTGAAGTCACTGCCGGACTAACAAAGCGATAACTTTTCTTTGTGTGCGGGAAGTTGGTTGGTCATTATTACATAGTCGGATGGTTGCGGACTGCATGCAGCTGTATTAAAAGGAAGACCCGAATAGACCGATGGGAGGATCAAATAGATCCAGAGGTGTTGCATATGATAAAGGAAGTGATCGCGAAAGTAAAAAAGGGCGACACTGTAAAGGGATAATTGCACGTAAAAAAGGCTCGGAAGGGATGATATGGAGCGACGCTAGCAGCCTGGCATAAAGAGTATTGTTGGAAATAGAAGGTGTAACTGTTGAAGATGATGCCTGGCTACGAAAGAAAAATGATAGCGACCACATCAATGTTGCGGAGCTCTAAGCCACAATAAAGGGTGTCAACCTTGCTATAAAATTTGGGCTACAGGCAGTGAACATTGGAACGGACTCAGCAACATTGGCATCGTGGATTAAGTCAGAAGTGTCGGGAGATAAACGAATCAGGACGAAAGGAGCAGTTAAGATGCATATCAAGCATCGACTTGGGGCACTTGGAGACTTGATCATAGAATTCGTATTAAAAGTAACATTGGTTCCATCACAGAAAAACAAGGCAGACGTGCTCACCAGACTGAATAAAGCTTGGCTATGAGGGAAGAAAGATGTAGCTCCGGTGTGCCGTATAGTAGATGCAATGAAGCACCTGCATAATATGCACCATTTTTGCAAGGAAAGAACGTTATATCTGGCAAGAAAATTGAATCCAAACATCGCAATGGAAGTTGTTCAGGATGTAGTTAAACACTGTAGGGAGTGTCAGTCCATTGATCCTGCGCCATCCAGGCATGAAAAAGGAGAGCTGCATGTAGCAGAGAATTGGGGGCGACTGCCCATTGATATCACACATTACAGCCATGAACTGTATTTAACTATGATTGATTGTGGACCTTGGAATGTACCAATATGACAGAAAAAATAGAACAGAAACAGCAGAAGAGATAAAAAGAGTTGTTGAAGAGGTGTTTATTAAGAGGAGCAGTAGAAGAGGTCCTAATGGTCAACAGGATGTCCTTTCACTCGGAGGTCTTTCGGGAGTTATGTGAGGAGTGGGGTGTTAGGTTATATTTCAGATCAGCGTACCTCCCAAGCGACAACGAAATCATAGATAGACACCATCGAGCTATAACACCAGGAAGAAGCCAAATGTGACCCCAAGAAGCGGTCTTTTTGTATAACATGGCACCGAAGGTTGACCAAGACGAAACGGCAGTGCCACATCGATCTGTCTTCACGTATGAATGGCGAAATCTACTGGCAATGACAAAACATCAGATGTACAACCCGATGAGAAAGAGGAACTATAGCTGATGCACTATCTGAAAACAACGTGTCAGTTAAGGAAGTGCCTCGACACATATTAGATATACGGAGAGTTTCCTTACCATCCGATGAAGAAGTTGTTAAAGTCCTCCAAGAAGAACGCGTACGAAGGTCGACACGCGAACGAAAACGACCGATGTGAATGGTGGATTATGAAACCAATTATTGATCATGAAGATCAAGGGGCATGTGGTTTAGTCGCCAATTGAGTTATCACTTCTTTGAAGATTGGCTGTTTGGTGTCTCTAACCTGCTAGGTAGCTTTAGGTCGTGAATTGATCAGTATACGAACTGTACTGTTTGGAGTGAAGGGGCGCGTTGCTCAGTTAGCAGAGTGAAGTGCAGAGAGAAAGAAGTGAAGTTGGCAGTTCCCAGTTAGTGGAGCATCAGAATGTTAGTTTTCAAGAAGCTTTCTTTTACGCATAGACCAGAATTAGTTCTTTGGGAGAAATATACGATATAATATATTAGGAGTTTACAAATTATTTTTTTGTTTTATGTATGTATTCATTGATTTAGTTTTAGTTTCATCTTTTGGCTGTTGTTTTTTCGACTTGTTGTTAAGTTTCTAGGTGTTAGTGCAATTCATGCATTTGTATTGCAGTTTTATTTATTTATTAAGTTAGTTAATGTAACTTTTTATTTACTTTCACTTGTTTTATTTTATCAGCAGAACACATTTATGATGTTAATATTTAGATTAAATGCGATTTCGTTTACGTTAGATTATTTTTTATATTGATTGCTTCGAAGATTTAAAAATGTTTTGTGCAGTTATTGTGTTTATTATTTTAGTGTTAACAGTTACGATGTGTCTCATTGTATTGTATGAATGGTTATGTGGGTTGTAATTGGCGTGTATCAGATACGTGGTAAGAAAGTGAGAATTATAGTTGCACGACAAATGTATTACAATATGTTTCGCGTTTCTTACAGACACAGACACACACAGACACACACACATATAAATATATATGTATATATATATATATATATATATATATATATATACATATATATATATATATATATATATATATATATACTAGCTGGGATACGATTCGTTACCTAAGTTAAATTAAGGATATCATCAGATGCAGCATTATTTTAAAGATAGTTTATCTTAACAATAACGTTGATTTTGTCAGCTAGATATTTTACCTACTGATACATTCAAATATATGTGAATACTTTTAAGTTTACGTTTATAGATTGATTAATTTTCATTCGTAACATATAAAACGTGATATAAGCTCTTTCAAAGGGAAGCTAAAGACGCACAACTACTTCCATTATGTCCACATGAAAATTGTACACGTGAATACACATATATTTAAGGTGTAGTCTCCCGTATGCCTTTCGTTCAAACCGAGAGATCTAGGTAGATATAAAGCAAGAGAAAAAAACAATGAGGAGATTCAGACAGAGAGACATAGAGGCGTTGCGTGCTAAAAATACTAAAATGCTTCATTTAAATTTTAATATATTAAACACAAAATATACACTTCCATCTTCTATATAAAGTTTAGACGTTTTCCCCTATACATTTGAGGAGGGTAAGAAAATATCCACCTGCATCACATGCTACATTAAGCTTATTCACTTATAATACATTTTTGATTATTTCTCTATTTAACACTAAATATTACTTTTGACCCACCATCGTAGACTCTCCCGATACTTCAAATAGGTGGTAGCAAAACTTGTTCCTCTTATATTTTACTACTAACATTCTCCCACTCTACACCGAGAACTCATAAACAACGGATACTTTTTAAAAAAACGTAGTCCTTATAATATTCTTAATAATCTGGCATTAATTTAATACATAATACAATACAGTACGCACAAATTGCTTCTGATTTTCGAGAATATCGGATTACGTTATTTCTACCTATTACATATAGACTTATTATTATTCCGGTTTCTACGGAATATATTTAACGAACATGATCATTTATAGTTTTCTGTTATTCCAAATGGTCGCTACAATCTTTTCAGCGATTTGCTTCAGACATTTCCCTTGTCAGTATTCGTTTGCTTCAGGTATAATTTCATTTTCTTACCTAAACACTTAGACGATTCTAAACATAATACTTTTGAGGCTAAAATCTTTTTTCCAAATACTGGCCGAATAAAACGAACTGTAGTGTTCATTTGAAGAACATTCAATTGTCGATACCAATTCCATGAAAGCCCACAACATCAGTTTATTTACGTAACTTACACCAACAGACTACACAGGTTCATTTTTTCACTTTTGCCCATGCATATCAAACCTAACATTAATCCAACATTCGTGTTTTCCTTTTCACGTTAGGTATTCTTTTTTTTATTTGTGTGAGTAATTTCACGTAAGATGTTTAATTTTCTTTTTATTCTCTCTCACTCTCTTACTTTACCTACCCCTCTCACTCTCTCTCTCTCTCTCTCTCTCTCTCTATATATATATATATATATATATATATATATATTGTTCGCAACAATTTTGAAAAAAGTGTTTACATTTTCGCAGCCAATAAAACATTGCAAAGTTACGTACATTGATTTCTGCTCACACATGATTTAGACAAGCATTTGACAATTGTGCAAGTATATTTTTAATGATGAATAACCTTCCTTTACTTGAACCACTACAGTTAAAAGGAACACAGATCGACGTCGCTAAAAATGCTACTGATAATGTGATATTTGTGTGTTCTCACAGCATTTTAATAATATATATGTTACACGCTGTTCATATCAAATAATCATACTTTCGTCTTTATACAATCATACTTGATTCAAACAGTATTTACAGATCGACACCGCAGATTTGTTTTGCATTTCTAGCTCCATACGAAATTGGGATTTACGTGACTAAAATAGTAATTAATCAACACCTGCATTTGCGCGATTATGATCAAAATTGATTTTATTTTTCTCATTATACCACAATGTATATTTATCATACGTGCCTAAACTAAAATAGGCATACGTTACACGTGGTTCACTTCCAGTCACATTTGACTAGCCACGAAAGAAGAGTAAGACGCAACGTAAGTTCTTACTGTGTCGAAAATGCACCAACATAAATAAACATTTACGCATTCTACAAGGATTTGCTTTCTATGACGGACGAGAGAATAGATAGCAGCCCGGCCCGAAACAAGTAAGCTTTTCCATAATCTGTCACTGAAGGAGATATCATTATATACTCTGGCAATTTCTATTTTTGTTTCAACTCAGAAGTAATCTTTTTCGTGGGTTGCTATTGTCAGATGTTACCTATATGCGATCTCTCGAATGTTGACAAATTTTAAGTCATTCTTTTATTTTTCCTCCGGCCAACACCGCGTGTTGTTTCCTGCAAGTTTCATATAATGTGATTAAAAAAGTATCGGACAATGGAAACCGCACACTCGATTTTTTCAGTCTGATACTTTCCCAACAATATAATTAAGACATTCGTTAAGTCGACTAGTAAAATAACACTCATGAGAACAATTGGATGTACGTATCTGAAGTTTTAATGAGGTTCTGTCCCCATGGGGCACTTACAGTTGGGAGCACGTAGATATTCGGAACATTGAGTGTAACATATATATTCGGGATTATTTATATTCTCTTCCCTGGTCATTTTAAATAAAATATGGTATTAATTTCTATAAAAAAGGATATATTTAAAGTTCGATTCGGCCACATAGCTACCTTAGGCTAGGAGGGCACTTAGCGATTTCGGGTTACTTCTTTTGACTTCTCCAGAAAATTTTATACATATTATTTAAAATTCATACAAATAGGATACTTTTGAAGATATAAGAAGGTTATGCTCTACGAGCATCCTTAACACTGCACTTAAAGATTAGGTTAAATTTTACATAAGAATAAACTTTGAGATGTTATGTACATTCCTAACCTTTCTTTTTTATGGTGAACTCACACCCACACACATACACACGTATATTGAATTGTATATATATATATATATATATATATATATATATATACATATATTTATATATATACATGAATAGTTAATAATATGAAACGAATTATTTACATAATAGATGACAAATTCGTAAAAAGGAAATCTCATTTTTATATATACAGACGAACATTTTTCAATGTGCACTGCGAAAATGAAGGTCAATATTTCTATCGACAAAATAGAGTTTAATAATATATGTTCACAGATTTAAAATAAAAATGAAACTAGATTTCAGAAATGAAAAGTTCGAGTAACAATTATTTACGTACATTTTGAGAAGAAAAAATTAAATGTGTCAGTAGAAGATCAAAATGTCATTCTTTTAACGTTTGACCGAATTAACAAAAAGGTCAAATGTTTTTACTCGTCAGAAAAGTTTATTTAAAACAACATGTCAAAAAATGGAATATATAAACCATCACCAATTAAGGCAAGGGATTCATGCTTACAAAATGCCCATCCCCGTCTGACGTTGAATGAGGGACATCCTTTTCTTTTTACAATTATGAGACACCGTTTTAGCCATCGATTGTCATGGCTAATAGCACCCTACTCGAAAGTCTGAAATTAAAACTCCTCCGCCTTACATTCACAAGTAACATGGATTGCAAAAAAACACATTGAAGATACAGCCAAGGCTGCCACAAGGATAGTAAACTCAATATAGAGTACTAGACAACTTCTCACACCTACAAAGCCACATTGTCACACCTGGGATGGTGAACAACACACTAGTCGCTTCTTTTTTGGTCCAAAGAAATGAGTCTCTTATCTAATAGGTTCTACACTGTCCACCAAGCTATAACTTCTGTCTTATCGCCGCAGTATTGCATCCTTGTGCTTATTTAACAAGTACTTTCACTGAATGCACTCTGACGAACTTACTGCTCTGGTGCCCGCTTGAGGTAAATACACCTGATCAACGTGACCATCAGCTAAATCCCACTTTTTCACTGCGGAAAGTCTGAGATGCCGTAGAGCTTTCTACACTAATAACCTCTGTCCTCGAATTGCTAGCCTATGGAATTCTCTCTTTGCTCCCTGTCCATGTGTCATTGACTGTACCAACACGCAGAAAGTTACCTGTAATGTCATAGAACATCTCGCAACACACTTATTTACTTAGGAGTCCCCTATAAATTAGATCCCTTATTCTGAGTAATGCTTTTACGTCTCAGTAGGAATGTGCCTTGTTTGGGGCGAATCAAAGAAAAAAAATAACAAGTAAGAAACGAAAAAACCTATGTTAATACATCAGTATATAAAACAATACAGTATTAAATGGTTTACCCATATTGTTAGAATAAGTTTTTGTTTGGTAAAAAGCCATCTTTAGAATTATATGTATATCATTTAATTGAAGAGCTTCAAAGGGTGAGATAATTTAGTCAGCATCTTAACATCTTAACAAATTAACTTCCATAAAATCTCACCGTACATTTTTAAAATGCACCGAAAAGCTAAGAAATAATCAGAATATAATGAAACATTTAAATAACTAATCTCTTAATAGATTCCCGGTGTAAAAACAATAAGTAAATCTATTAAAATGTATTGTAATTCTACTGTTGCTAAAGCAACTATGTACACTTAATTATTTAATGAAAACGTACCAAGTTGTCCTACATAATTTAAAACTAAAAAATAATTTTCCAACAATGGTAATAGCAGATGCAGAGAAGCTTATGCTGGAATTAATATTCCTAGCAAGTTACCAGGTGTTAAGTAACATTTTTAAAATCTTAACCTTACGCATTCCAAAACCTTTTTTGGAAACAGTTCCTAGATACTGTAAAATATAATAAGACATAATACTATCGCGAAAAAAGGTAAGTTTCATTAATTTTGTTCATTCCGTTTTGTTTATATTTAAATTGTCCTTTATACGGACAATGATATGTACTCTTAGAGTTATATTTTAGATGTTGGAATCAAACTTCGTAATGTAAAAACGTCGATAATACAGAGATTACAAGTTTTACAGCCTGACTAATACGCTCAATACGGTAAGGTATGCATGTGTGCTTAAGCTTCTGAAAGTATTCAAAAAGTGAAGTGGATCTATTTCATTTATTAATAAAGGAACTTTGATTTGTTGAGATCCTATATTTTCTTAATTAAGCAGTCACACCTACATAAGTAAAGGCACACCTATTTCGGTTATTTTCCTTTTAGTCGCTAGTATTGCTGCTATGAATATTATTGAAAATGCTGCCCGCTTCACTGTTGTTATTATTGTATATATAGTTATTACTGTTATAATTAATATTACTTTTTAGAATTACTAAGGTCGATGTCGTTATATTTAGTATTACCATTGCCATTAAAATCAGGCGTATGTACATATTTGTAAATCACATTCATATGTATGTTGTACATATTAAGATAGCATGTATTAATATTCCCACAATTGCAGAGTATGGTTGTCTAACCAGGGTTAGTTTTACATTTTCGAATTTAATTATTATTAGAAGTGATTCAGCATTTATTTTAATGATAGGTACGATACTCATATATAGACGGGGCAATATACTGATTGACCCTCAAAACATCGCAGCATTTTGTTTTTTGGTGGTTTTATGCTTGGTTGGTTCTAGTCTACAACATACAACAAATTGGACAAGATCTGCGTATGAGAAATTGTCAAATTTCGAATATGACTTGTTTTGGTTTAAAAATCATTTTCCATTCACAGGTGAAGCACTAACTCGATAAGTTTTAATGATAAATCAATACATTTTGGATTTTTACCCAAGTTTCAGGGTCAATCTTTAACATAGAAGGACTACCAATTATGCCTACTAAACCTTATACAATATCAATAGGTACCTCTACACTCATTATCCTGGTTGCATCCACCCTGATTAGTTTACGTCACACATAATTGTGGAGTCTATAAGTGCTCATTATTCGTAGTGATAGAAACATCAGTAGTATCACTTTTCGAAAAAGTTCTACAACACACTCGGTTACAGATCCGACATGCTAATGGTGAGTAATGTTAAATATTGTGCTATTATGTCCAATAGTTTTGGAGCATATACGTTTTAACTATTTGTAATAATAGCAGCACACACAGTCGCACTATCTGTAAGGTTATACCACACTCTTTTTTACAGATCCGACATGTAAATGGGGATTAATGTCAAATATAGTACAATTGTGTCAAGTTGTTTTGGAGCATATTATCTTTAGTAATAGCAGCCCAGTAGTAGCACTCTCCGTAAAAGTTTTACCACACTCTTAGTTACATATTCCACATGCTAATGGCGATTACTGTCAAA
The DNA here is from genome assembly GCA_963556195.1 of Sepiola atlantica. NCBI lineage: Eukaryota > Metazoa > Mollusca > Cephalopoda > Sepiida > Sepiolidae > Sepiola > Sepiola atlantica. The sequence goes on along the minus strand of OY744518.1, from coordinate 97,184,615 downwards.
TATGGTGTAATTATGTCAAACAGTTTTGGAGCATATAAGTCTTCACTATTTGTAATACTAGCAGCGCAGTAGTAACACAATTCGTAAAATTTCTCCAACATTCTCTGTTAAACATGCGACATGTTAATGGGGATTAATGGCAAATATGGGATAATGGTGTCAAATAGTTTTGAGACCTATAAGTGTTCATTATCTGTAGTAATAGAAGCAGCAGTAGTAGAATAATTTGTAAATGTTCTACCACACTCTATGTTACAGATACAGAAAGGGTGGTAGTGGGAGATGCACCTTGTCTTCTTAAATCGTGACCCATCCAGTACTGGCCAGGATAGGCGTTTCTAGAAGAAGCAGAAGAAAAAAAGAAATATTAGTAAAACCAACTTCATCGATTGATACGTTATGTTATATGAATATAAATATTAGTGAAAATAATGGTGAATCATACTTATTTTTATTCATTTAACTTCACTGATTGAGACGTTATTCTATATGAATATAAATATTAATGCAACCAATGGCAAGCATAATTATTTACTTATTTAACTTCACTGATTGAGACGTTATTTTGTATAAATATAGATATTAGTGAAAACAATGATGAAGTATACTCATTTATTACTGTAACTTCAATGATTGAGACGGACGGACTATACGTAGCTGGAGTGACGGACAGGCGGACGAAGCTAAACAGACAGACATACGTAGGTGGACGGACGGACGGACGTAGGTTGATTGACAGACGGACGCAGGACGGACCGACAGACGTAAGTGGACGGATGGACGGACGGACGTAGCTGGACAGACGGACTTACGTAGCTGAACGAACGGACGTAGCTGGACGGACAGACAGACGTAGCTGGAAGAACAGACCAACGAATGGACGGACGTACGGATTGACAGACGGACGTACATGGACGGACGTACGTAGCTGGACCAACAGATGGACGTAGCTGGACGGACAGACGTAGCTGGACAGACGGACGGACGTAGCTGAACAGATTGAGAGAGCGACGTGGCTGGACGGACGTAGGTTGACAGATGACGGACGAACGTAGGTGGACAGACGGACAGACAGGTGGATGGATTGACGGACGGACGTAGCTGGACGGACAGATGAACGTAGCTAGACGGACGGACGGACGTAACTATTATTGTATTGCACCTGGTCTTATCAAATAGTCATAACTTTAGTACTTGCTAGGATACGCGTTGCTTTACCTCGATTTTATAGCACCTGCTCATCCTTAATTGTCACCCATTTAGTACTAGCAAGGATATGCATTGCTTAACTCCTTCTTTTGACCGATAATAATGAATATATAACTTCTTATCTTTGTATAGTCTTATTCCCGGACAACGCCAAACACAAGGAGGCTTCCAGAGTTATACTAAAATCACTCTTTCTTATTCCCCTTCATTTGAGATGGCAATAGTCCTAAGAGAAACGGAAAAAAAAACAATAATAATGTTGACGATGGCATAAAAATAATATCCAAACATATCACTATGACGTCATGTACCTATCAATATGACGTGATGTGCACAAGATAACATTAAAAATCTTGATCCCATTAAACGCAAAAATGGCTATTTGACCAACCCCAAGAATTAATCTTGATTTTGTCCTATAAATTTTGAGACTAGCAGGACTACCCGGCGTTGCTCGGAGTCATAAAAACACAAAATAGAAGAAAAATAGAGCGTGCAACATCTTTATTTTCAAACTTCTATTTCTCTCCCTCTCTCTATAGCCGTCTCTTTATCTTTCCACCTTTCTCTTCCTTTGTCGCTCCGTTTCCCCGCCCCCTCTCCCCGTTGCCACCTTCTTCCTGTTGCCTTCAGCGAAAGGCAAAAGTATGAGATATTTCTATTAAATATACCACCTTTGTCTGATTCTTCCATATACGTACTTATGTCTACCCTGGTGCGCATACTATATACGTGCCTATTGCCGGCACAGTGCGCATACTATATACGTACTTATCACCGTTGCCAGGAGCAAAAACTGTCACATACCTGGTCTGGTCGCCAATTCACCCCGGTTACACTATCTCCCGCATCCTCTGACCTCTCCACCACCTCCCCCATTCCCCGGAGCAAAAATGTAACATTTTTACATGGCATTTACAAAGGTAAATTCCTCCTAACTGAGATTGCGTAAGCATGAAACATCGAGGTCTGTAGGAAATAAATAATTATTTTTTAATTTATAAACATTGTTATATATATATATGTACACATGTATATATATATATATATATATATATATATATATATATATATATATATATATAATTTCTTGCAATTCTCTTGGCTGACATCAATCAGAATCGCATATATATATATAAATATATATATATATATACATATATATATATATATATATGTGTGTGGGGGTGTGTGTGGTTGCGATTGTGGGTGGGTGGGTGTATGAATTATAAACAAATATATGTCGTATATATTTTAGTTTCGGTATGTATTTCAACAGTGCTCAATACCTCAGTGGATCTTTTTAATAATATGAATTATATAAATTGCAAGTTAGCTACACAGAACGGTTGTGTTCCATTCCCGAAAAAATCCTCCAGCTACATGCATGGATGAACATTTTAAAGTATTTTATGTAATCAAGCATATCAATTTCAACCTTTAACCAATTAGAGATATGTCTTTACTGAAGTGTCATTATTTATCAAGGCCGAAAGTCGTTCGCATCAATTAGAAGGAATGATAACTAGTTGAAAGGCGAAGAACATCATGAGAGGATTAAAGATGATTAATGGAATTCACTCAATTTTGTTCTTTGTTGGAAGATATCTTGCTTTTATTGCCCCCATCTCCACGCCACTCCCAATTTATTTTTATAAACCAATAAATTATCTCTCAATTTGTTTAGGTAATATGATGAAACAAAGACAAAATTATCTAAGTGTGCTGACACATTAGCACGATCCATTGATTCCTAATGAAATTACACCATATAGAACAAACGGAATGTCTTATAAATTCGATTGTATATGTTTACATATGAAAACGTTTTCATATAATAATAATTTGCATAAACCTGTCCCCCCACCCGTACTCCAACACGTATGGTAATGATTCAATTCTGGTGTTTTAATATTCTGTAATCGTCCTTCTTTTAGCATCTTCAAAACAATGCACTCATTGATAAGTATAATTAACACATCAATGTTATTGCGCCACCTTATTAATGCTATTTACTTTTATTTGATTTATTTGATTTCTAATCTTAATTTATTCAGTTTGTAGTGATGTAACAATATTGCATAACATCAGATTAATGATGAATTAATACATTTCAATTTTTATACCCGGGAAATTAACTATTTAATCGATCGTATATAATAAAAGTAACAGTTTATTTAACGTCTTCATAAGCTTCTAAATTAGTTTATTCCCCTGGAGATGGACCCGGATGGGTCTGAAAGTACTTGGGATACAAATCAAAACTATGGCAGATTCATCGGCCAATTCCCCCTCACCCCCGAAACTAAGATTCTGATTCGGACTATTGAAAGGATCTACCAAAGGATATCCAGACATAAGTTGTCTGTTATATTCAACAATAAATTGAAATGTTTACATTGAGATATATCTTACATTCAGTCAGTGTCGAATGATAGCGTAGGGGTTAGACGCCGACCGTCAGCTCGACGGTCGAGTTTCAATCCCGGCTTGATGCACTAACTGGCCTAGCCGCACTGATGAGCTGTGAAACAGCGAAACAGTCTGTATGTGGATGACTATATATATATATATATATATATATATAGAAAGAGAGAGAACGGAGAGAAAGATAGAAATATCTTACTTAAATCATGTATGTGCTTCTAAAAAATCAATATGTGCAAAACAGACCCTAAGATCAATTCTTATCCTCCTGGTTTTCAATTTCAAGAAATCTCTACATTAACTATTTGAAATATTTTAATGTTTCTTTTCTACTTTTACTATTTTTTAGTATTTTACAGGAGTTTCCTATTCATACATTTCTATGTATACAGTTCAACTTTTGCGAAGGCTAATCTGTATTCTGTAAAACTGAATATTTCTATACAGAAACACACTAGATATCGATGACAATGCGACATTTCCTGAACAAACACACTTGACATCTTGCTATTTTTGTTTTGATCGACATATTTTTTGGAATTTATTTTTTGCTGTATTCCTCAAATGTATTTTTCTTGGACAATAACCCCCTCTAAGGATATTTGCTAGTTCTATCACTCATCGTTACAAGAGGCCATAAGTTTCAGGAAATGGATCTAATAGTCAGTCACGTTTAAGTTTTAAATTGTATCATAATCACGAAGCGTGTTCTATCTGTAAATACATAAACCCATTTCTATGATAGTCTACGTCAGTTTGTCACGCAAGCTGCTGTTCTTTCGAGAGTATTACGTTTGAAATCTGAATCACTTCGCTTTTCATTCTCTAATCTTTCCTTATGTTTATCAAATCATTTAATAAATGCGCGTTTTTGAATTAAATTGTAATCACTCTTATGTTTCTCTGCCATTCATCTTTCGTCCACCAACTTGTACCGACGCATTTTACATTGTAATAGTCGAGGTTATTTACCGATGTAATATACGAGGTAGCTCCACTTCTTTTTACCCCGTCTTCTTCTTATTATGTTTTTCATTCTTCGATACAATTGTATCTTATTTTTATCATCCCTATACTTTACGTTTCCTTATCATCATTTTTTCTGATTTTTTCATATTTATTTAAATAAATACACACACTTTCTTGTATCTGTATTTTACTGTTATTTTTAATCTTTTAAAAATAGTTTTCTTTTTCCTGTAGAACGTATTCGTCCATTTTCATCGACTGTTTTCCCTATTTATTCTCATTTTATCTTTTATTTCCTTCTTCTGTTTTTCTACTTACAATCGATTTCCAAATTGATAAACCTGTGTGATAATGTTTAGTAATTAAGCGCTATAGAGCAATCAGCGTGTTTGCGTTCGTTCTAGTCGAAATCTTATCGATAGATAACCGACGCCTGGCACAATTATTTACACTTTTGAAACCGACTCTTCGAGCTTTATCTGTGATTTCTCGTAAATAACATCCGATTTGCAATGTGCATTGTTGTTTGCTTAGAAGTTATTTAGGTTGGATATGCCGTTATGTTCGATCTCTACTTCTACGAATGAAATAGTAATGTAGAAACGAAATAAATGACCGCTCAGAAAAATATTGAGAAATAATAGGCAACATATTTCCACGGTACATATGTTATTTAAAGTAAATACAATTAACGTAATAGTTAAAGCTGTACATATCTATATATTCATACGCTAAGGTGTACGTACGTGTGTCACGCCCCTAAAAAAATTCAATAGATAAATAAACTACAAATAAATTGAGAGGAGAGACTTGGAAACTAATATTGTGCAGACGAACAGGAGGGGGAATCAGTAAGAGCGATTTTAATAGTGCTCTGGAGGCCTCCTTGATTTTCAAAGTACTCGGTGTTGTCCGGGAGAAAAGTGCTCAATGTCCTAGATAGAGCTACGGTAGTGATAGGTTTGTATAATATTTTAACAATATCTACGCTTCTTTTCGGACTATTGTGCAGATGCTAAAGAAGGATGAATCGCTAAGAGTGATTTAAGTAGTGCTCTGGATGCCTCCTTGATTTTCTAAGTACTCGGCGTTGTCCGGGAGAAAAGTGCTCAATATCCATGATAGAGCTACTGTAATGATAGGTTTGTATAATATTTTAACAGCATCTACGCTTCTCTTCAGACTATTGTGCCCATTGAAATGAGAGAACATCAGTAACAGTAATTTTAGTAGTGCTCTGGATGCCTCCTTGATTTTCTAAGTACTCGGCGTTGTCAGGGAGAAAAGTGCTCAATGTTCTAGATAGAGCTTCTGTAGTGATAAGTTTGTATAATATTTTAACAGCATCTACGCTTCTTTTCGGACTATTGTGCAGATGAAAAGGAGGATGAATCAGTAAGAGTTATTTTAGTAGTGCTCTGGATGCCTCCTTGATTTTCATAGTACTCGGCGTTGTCCGGGAGTAAAGTGCTCAATGTCTTAGATAGAGCTACTGTGCAGATGAAAAAGAGGGGGGATCAGCAAGGAGATGCTTCTGGTGCTTCTGCAATATAAGACCCGGAGGCTTCTGCAGAATAGGAACCATGGGTGCTTCTGCAGTATAAACGCCAGGGGTGCTTCTACAGTATAGGACCCAGCCCCGGGGGTGTTTCTACAATACAGGACTCTGAGACTTCTGCAGAATAGGGACCATGGGTGCTTCTGTATTATAGGGACCAGGGGTACTTCTACACTATAGGACCGAGCACGTGGGGTGCTTCTACAATATAGGACCCAGAGGCTTCTGCAGTATAGGGTCAATGGGTGCTTCTGAAGTATACAAACCTGGGGTGCTTCTGGTCCTTCTACAGTATATGAGCCAGCACCGGGGGTGCTTCCACAATATAGAACCCGGAGGCGTCTGCAGTATAGGGACCGGGGGAGCTTCTGCAGTATATGAGCCGAGGGTGCTTCTGCAGTATACGGACGAGGGGTGATTCTACAGTACACGCACAAGGGGTGCTTCTACAATATAGGACCCGGAGGCTTCTGCAGTATGGTTCTTTGATATGACACAGGCGCCTCGGAATTTTTTTCTTTCTTTAACTAAAAATGTTTCTATGTATGGGGGAGGGTGACAAAAATGGGGGGAGTCAAAATATTTTTTTTTTAACTTTTTAATTAAAAATATTTATATGTATGGGGGAGGATGAAAAAAGATTTTGCGGGGGGTAATTTTTTTTTTTAAACTAAAAATATTTCTATGTATGAGGGGAGGGTTAAAAAAATTGGGGGGGGGATGGGGGTAAAAAATGTTTTTGTTTTTTCTTTTTAATTAGTAATATTTCTATGTATGTGGGAGGATGAAAAAAAAATTACGGGTGTAAGAATTTTCTTTTTAAACTAAAAATATTTCTATGTATGGGGAGGGTAAAATAAAATTATGTGGGGGGGTCAAAATTTTTTTTATTTCCTTTTTATTAAAAATACTTCTATGTATGGAGGAGGATACAAAAAAAATTGGTGGGGGCAAAAAAATTTCTTTTTTTCGTTTTTTAACTACAAATATTTATATTTATGATAGTGACAATACATGAATGAACACTATTTTGTTTTTTTGACACGACAGGGGCGCATTAATATGAGTTTTTAGGTATGCGAACAGGGCTGGAGATAGGTACATATATAGTATGTGTACCCTTGCAGAGATAGGTAAGTATATAGTATGTGCACTGAGGCGGCGATAGGTACGAATATAGTATGTGCACTGGGACGGCGATAGGTACGTATTTCGCACGCGCATAGGGCGGCGATAGGTACGTATGTAGTATTCGCACCATGGCTGCGGTATGTATATATTTAGTATTCGCACTGGGGCAGCGATAGGTACTTATGTAGTATGCACACCGGGGCAGCAATAGGTACGTATTTAGCATTCGTATCGGGGCGGCGATAGGTACTATTTAGCATTCGAACGGGGCGGCGATAGGTACATATATAACATGCGCACCGGGGCGGCGATAGGGAGGTATATAGTATGAACACCGGGGTGGAGATAAGTACCTATATATTATGTACACCAGGGTTGAGATATGTACTTATATAGAAGGCGCAGACAGAGGTGGTACTTTTATAGAAATATGTCATACTGTTGCCTTGGGCAACATAAGAGGAATGGTTGGGAAGAAACAGCTTTCGCAAAAGACAAAATGAGAAAGTACCGGTGAAATGGGGCGACCAGGGAAGAGAAAAGTAGTAAGTTAAAGAGACGGCTATAGAGAGAGGGAGAGAAATAGAAGTTTGACTATAAAGATGTTACAAACGCGATTTGTCTTCAAGTATATGTTTTTATGACCCGAGCTAACGAAATGAAGTTGTTTAATAGATCAAAATTAACTTAATTAAGCCATAAACTGACCCCGCTCGCTATTGTCGCTTCAGCGTAGAAGGAGGAGGAGAGGACGTTTTTGCACTTTTTCCTCAGTTAAACATTTAAACGACGAGAGAGAGACAGAGAGAGAGAGAGAGAGGGAGAGAGAGAGCCTGTGAAATACTTTTTCAATGCTACATTATGAAATATAAAGGTAACTTCTATGAATTTCTGTGCTTCAAATACAAAAATCCGATATCTGTTCTTGAAATATATTTAGAATATTTACGTATAAAACTCCTTACGAGCTGTGCTAACACGAACGCTGGCAGACGACAACTTTAAACGTCAAAACCATTTATTTCCTTTCTTTTTGTTCGAGAGACAGCCAATGTCATTATTTTAACTCACATTTATCAATGTTTTTTTTTCAGTAGAACACAGAGAGCGCGTACGAAAGAAAGAGAGAGTGTTCGTAAGAGAGTGATATAGAAAGAAAATAGAGAGAGAGACTAAACGTAATTGAAAATTTAAAACGCAAGAAAAACAAATAAATATATCGCAAAAAGTAAAAAAAGATATGTAACAAAAACGAAAGAGATGAAAGTAACAAGTACAGTTTCGTTTTCTTTCGGTAAACCTGCCAGTTTTTACGGTATATCAACCATTTTAGTAGAGTGTCCATCGTACACGCTTTATTTTAATGCAAATCATTATTTTTTTAATTATTTCAATCTTATCCGGGAGGGTTCTCATAATAAAGCCAGCGTAACTTACTAACAAATAGAGGGTGCTTTGTTAAATTCAGACCCGTGCTAACTTTGAGCCCGTCGTTAGGGTTTGGGTCAGTGGGGGTGGGGGGTTAGGGTTAGCTATAAAGTTCAGGCTCATTGGGGGGTAGAGTTAAAGTTAGGGTCAGGGTCAAAGTTAGCCCGGGTCCCAATGTAACAAAGTACCAAATAGAGACGTAAAATAAGACAATGACAATGATATTGTATAGTTAACATTTGAGAAATTAAGTTTGTCTTATTATCTTTGAAGAATTATATTTGAAAACTCATGAGCTAAGGACTTAAGGATACTTTGCTTGAACTTTGAATTCTAATAAAATTTGATTGACACCTTATTTTATTACTTCATTTTATATTTTGATATATATATATATATATATATATATATTGAAGTGAATAATTGACATAGTTTTAATCCTGTAGATTTTACTCTTATTTTATCTATACGATAAACCCTACATTTTTCTATCTATGTTTTATAAATAAAAAATATAGAGGTACTCGTATAGGGAAAATAAGAGTTAAACACAAAAAGATTAAAACTATTTTAACCATTCACTTAAATATATATATATATATATATATATATATATATATATATATGCAAATAAATGAGAGTTTTAGAATACATATATATATATATATATATATATATATATATATATATATATATATATGTGTGTGTAGCTAGCTAAGAATTCTAAAGAAAGGAACTTCTATTTTATGTTTAACTACCCGGATATATTGTATACTATACATTTTCTTTGGAAACACTTTTCAATCCGTTAAGTTGATTTGGGTATACATGATTATAATATGATGCATGATAAATATATTTTAATAAATAATTGTATTAGCTTTATTAAAATGATTTATATGCAGATTGTCATTTGCAATTGAAATTAGATTGTCTTGTAAATCCCTCTTACTGTATAAATTCAATATAAATAATCATAATCTCTCACGTTCTCTTTTTATATATACATATTTGTGTACACACACACTTACATATATATATATATATATATATATATATATATATATATATATATATAAATATATATATATATATATATTATTCGCATTTACATTTATGTATATATATATACATATATATATATATATATATATATATATATATATAATTACCATGAAAGATGTACAGGAAATGTACGCGTTTATCATTGCGTGCATGCGTAAAACTATCAATTGCATGCGATGATAATACATCATTATTCCTAACCTAAATAATGTAAATAGTAAATGGGCATATATGTAAATAAATATATATATATAGAGAGAGAGAATGAAAGCTAACTATTCATGATATGAATTGATTTACATATATGTATACATAAGTGTGTTTATATATACATATATATATGTATATATTTATGTGTTTATATATATATCCACATGTATATATATATATATACATATATATATATGCGTGTGTATCATATATATAATATCATATTATATATATTATATATGTATACATTACATACAACATGTTGCAGTCTAAATATTCATCTCGTATGAAAAATACATTCATTACACATTAATACAAATTGATAATGTTACCGTGAAATTAACAGTGAAAGAACGAATAAAATAAAAGATTGTCGAATAGAAACTAAAATACATACAAAAACAAGGGTAATTTAATTCATAACAAACAAACCAAACTAATTAACCCACTAAACTTGAGATAATGCAAAATATAATAACTTAATCTCAATAAGTGCATATGAAAATACTCCATCGAAAGAAATTTTCCCACAAAATCAAAAATAATAACAGAGCCTATGCCACACAATTTGCTATGAATACACTTCTAACCAATTATTTCATTTCTACTCATAGACTTTCGAGAAACTATGTAGGAATTCTACATGAATAGTGTGAAATCATTATTGCATGCGAAGATTCAAATCTGTTTCCACAGATTCTCTATGGCAAAAAACGACGATTACCAGCTATGATATTGCGATGGCGACATATGCGTCTGCACATATTACATACCTAGTCTGCGTATTTATCCTTCACACCTTAAGTAGAATAGTGAATACTGATTGATTTATACAGTAGTGTACTAACGGGTCTTTAATTTCGATTATCCTTAAAAATGCTCGAAACATTTTGATATCCTATTATTAAAATAGAGATTACCACTAAATACAAAGAAGTACATTTCCTAGAAACCACATTAAATCTCAATGAAAACATACTTACATATTCTTACTAGGAGAATTCGCCCACCATATATATTAAATAAAGAATCAACAACAAATCGCAACACTTATCAAAACCAGATTCAGTAAACTGCTATCAAGTAAAAAAAACGCTTTTAGTGGGTAAACATATATACAACGATACATTAGGAAAGAAAAACTCGCTACAAAAATTAATTTACATATATGGAAAAAATAAACAATCCTACCAAATCTAAGAATTCTAAGTCAATTAACAGGAACATAAACATCATTTGGATCAATCGTTGTTTATCAACTATAAGAATCAAAATAGATGTACTTAAAGCTCGTAGACAATCACTTAAACATTAACAGTAATTAGAGTTAATCCTTTCTAGAGAAACTCTAAAACTTAGCGATTCAGACACAAGAGACCCCATGAACATTAAAATGTTTACATTTTCTAGTTTACATACGCAACAAAAGAAATACCAATATTGGCAGGTTCCATTGATAGATGAACACCATAATATTTGTCCAAATAAGCCGTTTAATTTATTTTTAAATTAGTTTCATTTACAGACTAAAACTCGTAGATCACAAGATGTTGGGATGTTATATACAAATGCGTGCATGCGTATGTAAGTGTGTGCCATTGTGTTTGCAGATTACTGCAAGAGTCTATAAACATATATAGCAAAAGGGCATCACTAATATGAGTAAGTTTTGATTATTACATTTACAAAATAATAGAAAATAAGACTTAAGTATTGTTGTATACTTTGATCTCTGTCTTTATGTGTGTACCAACACAGAGGAACACCCGGGCCGTACTTACACCTCTACTAGACATAACCATAAACACACTGAACAATTCAGTATGTAAACACCCAATTCTGCCTGGTCTAGTTTTTTAAAACCTTATATCCAATATAAGCTGAAGAATCCCCAGCTTACATTCAACCTCGATTTTTTTCCAGAAGCCGCCTTATTGCAGCAAAGCTTTCCATAAAAGCGGCAATAGAAAACAATTACACACCCACCCGACCTACCAGAGAATACAGAATCAACACGCAAAGAAACATCATCTGGTTTACTCCTTATTCCCTAAGTGGTTAATATAACATAGTTAAACAATAATAGATAAACACTTTCCACCATCCAATGAACTTCACAGACTCTTCAATCGAAATACGGTGAAATCAAGTTATTCACGCTGTTTCTCCGTAGTATCCCTACTAGCTTCACAGTCCACAACATATCAATCACCCAAACATCGACTGCTCATGCCGAAGCGGTGAAGTTTGCCTCCAAGAAGGAGGTAGGACAAGAAGATTCATAGTGTGCGAAGCCAAGTTGCAAACCACAAGAAATAAGAAATTTACATCGGAATGACACAACAAACCATCAAACAGAGTTGCTACGCCCACAATAACACTTTTAAATACATGGGAAAAGCTGGCATAACATCCCTGGCAACCACAATATGGAAGCTCAAAGAGTTCAGTACACCTTATGAAATTAAATAGAAGATCATTGATGAACAAAATGTGTATATCCCTACCCACAGGAATTCCCCACTAGCACAACAGAAAAATGCAGCACCCAACAGGCGATTAATAACCCTTTTCATAAAGTGTAGGTATGCAAAAAATGAGGTCTTAAAACTATTCCCCACAGAAGAACAATTTTATTAGCCAAATGGGCTAATAACGAAAATACATAACCCATCGAAAGTCTCCACCCTAATATCCGTATATGTCTAAAAACAACACCCGGTCATATGAAAAAATGTCCATTTAAATTATAGCACCCTTGTTATTAAAATTAATTTGCATATGCAATATAACAACCCCGCCCTACCCCAAGTACCGTATACATATCACTTCCGCATCTTTCCTACCAACCCAAATATAATCTCCGTAATGATCCGTAAAATTTACGTCTTAAATAAAATAGATTACAGTAATTCTTCATTTTAATACATGTGTTTAAAGACTAAAAAAGGTTGTTTTCTTTTTAAAAAGTTTAGATATTTATTATTAATTGCTAAAACCTTTGTAAATGTACGTTCATTTTTTTTATTCATAAAATTAAAGTATTCTATTGTCACAGTTTCAGTTAACTATATAGTGTTATAAATATATACGCAGTTAAAAGATTGATTAATTAAATAAAATTCGAAAATAAAAATGTAATTTTTGCATGATCTGTTTCCGTTAAATGCGATCTGCTTGATCTTTTCATTCTCCTCTACCCTTCACGATAATTTTGTGTGGTACAAATCTAGGCTGATTCTATTATATACATGTGTGTATGACAGACTATTTGGGAGTGAGACCGTCAGTTTTATGGATGTTTAGCAGTTTACAATTCCCATGGGCTCGTGTGGTCGTCTTCCTATATTTTTGGTTGGTTTTCTTCATTGAAGAGTTTTCCTTAAGATTTCGCTTTTTCATCATTGCCGTTCGTTGTAACGTCTCAGTCTTCCGTTTTATTCTAATTTCTCTTACTTGTTTTTCCAGTGGTTTCTAGGTAGTACCTAGTGATCCTATACTAATTGGTGTTATGGGAGTTTTCTCTATGTTCATTATTTTTGCAGGTTTCTGGACGGTTCTAAGTATTCACCCTGTGATATGTTAGGGCAGATAAATCTACGATTTGGAAGGTGTTTCCTCTCTTTTTCCGGGCCCTTGCTTGAATGAGTTTGTTTGTACCACCATGTCTCAGAGGATTTTGTGATTTTTATTTTCTAATACTGTCTCTAGTTTGTGTTTCTACCATTACTCTGCTTGTTTAAAGTTAATAGGTTTGCATAGTTCCCAGTAGACTAACTTTCCGACGCAGTCATCTCTCTCTACTTCTTGGGCCAGTTTGCTGCATCTATTATAATGTTACTTTGTCTACATGTACCTTTCGGAAGGGTGGCGTCTGTCTATTTTAGTTTCATATAGTTTATTCTGGTCGCATTGTTTTGTGCGACTGACAGTAGCGATTTCGTTTCTCTGTTTACGTGACCATTTCGTAACCATGTCAAGGTGTTTTCGTGTGTCTCTTCAATTGTCAGTCTTATGAATCTTCCATAGAGTAGCTTCTGTTCCCATTTTTTGTCTCGTCTTGTTGCTTTCGATGTCAATCCACTCTGTATTGTTAATTTTCCGGTGTTTTAGCTGCAATCATAAAACTTTCTGGGTTATGTATTTCCCTGTTTTTGTATCATCCATACAGACTTCTATACTTACCATTCCCCTTCGCCCTTCTGTTCTTTGTTACATACATTTGTTCAATTGCATTCTTTGGATTTAGTGCATTGTTCATGGTCATTAGTTTCTCAGTCCTTTGGTCGAGGTCCCCGAGTTCTTATCTTTGCCAGTCTAATTGTCCTCAATATTTTACTAGATACACTTTTATCAGTTGTCTAATAAATAACTTAGTTTTAAAGTTGTTTCTTGGTTCTTCTCAGCTATTATATTCCAATTTTTTCTTTCATTTCTCTTGATTTAATGGCGTCTGCTTGCAGAAACCCCGGATATTAGTAGTCATCATGTCCGCCAACTGGCCACATCATCTCATGGTTTGGTCGTTTTTTAGTTTAAACGAGAAAAAAAAGTATACTTAACATTCTGTCATTAGTTATATGCGTGTAGCGATGAAAATGTTATTTCCTAATTAAGTTAGACAGAGCAACGAAAAGTAATATTTAGAAATCACATGGACAATTACAAAGATTACTGAACATATCTAAATTGTTATTGTTAATTTAATCTGAGCGTTTAACTTTAAAAAAATCATTTACAAATGTGTTTCCGCCTGACAGACATACCCTCTCATACGAGGATGCCTATTTAATATTAAATCAGAGTATTGCCAATTTTCTATTTTTATTTTTGCTGAAAATAATTGCTAAAATATATACAATGAAATTTAATGAAATGAAAATTACATTCATACGAGATTTTCAAAAACTTGATGAGAAGATGTATTCATTCATCTTGAAGCATTCAAAGACAGATTTCCAATAAAACAGTGACACGGCGAACGATCGCAGAAAAAGAAGCGATGCCCAATCGAAATAAGTTTGTTCAGAAAACAGTTTCCTATTACGAAGAGTAACGCTCGATTTGATGATTGCAGGGTTTTGTAAATTGTAAATAGTATTTTTATATTTCAAATCGAAGACATGATAATAACGCAATCAAATAGAAATATATCGCATTCGATCGCTTGACCTATGTCGTGAAAATGTATTCACTATATATAAAAAAATGAGAGCCGATACAGGAGTTAGGTATACGCATGATATAATATATGACAATTATATAACAGAGATTATCGAGCTGTCTGTAAGCAACACTCTTTCATGACCTAAGCCACACTTTCGTTAAGTTATTTATGTTGTTTAAACAAGTCACTCACTTATGTTTGCTACGTCATTCAATTTATATATGCAAAATCATAATTCACAGAATACATGTTTCGGTTAATTAAATATTTAAGTTTTATCAATGAATTGCTGACTATTATTGATTTAGAATATTCGTTATTTTAACAAATAGAAATAATTGTGTTAATAATCTAGAAAAATTTTATTAGAAAATGAAACAAAACTGAAATATTAATTTCTACTTTGTTTACGTAAAATTAAATTCATCAAACATCAATGAAATATGAGTTAGAGTTAGCACCAACATCTATATTTATTGTCTATATTTGTATAAAGTTACGTATGTGCATATGTTCTATATTTTTGTATGTAGAATATCAACGTATTAAACGGTCATTATCAATTTTGGGGCACAACCTGAAGGTGTAAGGAAAATTAATATATGCTATATATATATATCATGTAGGAGGGAGACACAAATCTTAACTTAAAGTAACTCTTAGATACATAGACAGGCAGAAAGACTCACAGACAGACAGACAGTAAGAGCGCACATAACCACGTGTGTCCGTCAACAGTTTTATCACTTTAAGGCAAATCTCGTTTACTTTCAAAATCTAATTGTGCTTTTTCGCTTCTGCCCAACGTTACGATATATCTATGGATCATTCTCCGCATATCATTCTAAGCGTTGGCCGTTTTCTGACCTCACCTGTCACACCTATTTCCACGGTCAGATCACACAAAAACACACTATGTGAACCCTCTAGATTAAACACACATTAAAGGTAGTTGTTATTTAACTCATCTACCTGTGCCAAAAGCGATACTAGCGAACGTACCCACCCGTTATCTAACTCACACACACACACACACATATATATATATATATATATATATATATATATATATATGTATATATATATATGTATATATATATATATATATATATATATTTATATATGAATCAGCATATATATATATGTTTTTATACTTCCATTTTTTCGCTTATATATCCATTGTTTTACTGCTCTTTGTATTGCCCGCCTTGCTGCTGTTTTCAGTGATAGTGGTAGTTTTTTTCCATATCTTTGACATCTGTTATATAATGATTTCCGGATACGTCCGAACAATATACAGAGGTCAGAAATCACGGCAGAACATTTCCTTTGTAGACCATAAGCATATATACGGATCTATACTCAGTTTACATTGAAAACTCCCCAATCTGCTTGTAAGAACGATTATTAATATTTCCTGGGATAACCGGTATCCGTTTTATTCCCTTAAACGTGGTTTTCACAATAATATTTAGTGCCACAACTATAATTTCCACTAAATGACATTTATATTTAAAAATGCATTTATACGATCTACAAATCGACATAACTATGTGTAAAATTCATGTAAATAAAAATTCTTATATTAATGATTATAATATGAATATGAATAATAATTATCATAATATAAAATTGTGATAATTATTATTCATATTCATATTATAATCATTAATATAATAATTTTTATTTACATGCATTTTACACATAGTTATTTTTTGTCTTAATATTACACATGGATAATTTATTGTTTCGATTATATGAATATTTTAAATACGTGATCAATACAAAAATCTAGCAAACTGTAGCAATACGTGATAAATACTGTCCTACATCTTACAAATATGTGATTGCTGTTAAATACACAACATGAATAATATGCAGCAAACTCGGGCTTATTTCTCTTGAACATGAGTATATATCTGTTGTGAACATAAAGGGCCGCGAAAAATAACGGGAATAGAAGGTAATTAACAGGACATTATATTTAAAGAAAGTACAGAAGTAATGGGTTGACTCAAAAGACTTTTTCACTGCGTTTCTGCTGATCGCTGAAGCCGACTCTGTTCATAGAGTCAGGAAGACTCGAGTCATTAGCCGAATAGGGTCGATCACCGTTACAAAATCAGTGAATATGATTATCTGAAATTTTCGAGTGCGATTATTTGTATGCACCCGAACATCGCCGGCTTTCACTCGATAGCATGCTGAGGATAAGAGTAATAGCGAATCAGTGTTAACACGTATGAGAGCTAAGTTTTGTCTCATGGCTCTTAGTTATGAAAATATATTTGTACAGTAAACATCATTGACACAGTAGGATGATTATATTAGCAAGAAACGCGTTTTGCATTCCTATATATATATATATATATATATATATATATATATATATATATATATATATATATATATATATATGAATTACAGCTGAGCAGGCGTTATAGTTAAGCGAGAGGATAAATCACAGACGTAAAACCATCATAAATGTGGCGATCTCACGATCACTTCACACGGATTTCTTCTTGTCTCCTTCATACGGGATTTATCAGCATTTTGTAACCCATTCTACTTTAGCCTAATTATAGCCTCGTTGAGAGAACATTTGGACTCATGTAATCATTGATTGAAAAGGTCTATGCTGATCTATCTCCTGGCATTGCCAACAATTCGTCCATTTAAAGAGAGATAATTGGTCAAAGTGAATAGAGTGGCACACCGCAGAACGGGCATTTCTAAGTGATGTACGAGGCGCCTAGTAATTTAGTTCACATTAGACGTAAACTCGGGACTGAAATAGAAATGGTGCGAAAATAACAGTGACGATAGTAGAAACAAGAATATACACGCTTTTACTGAAACCGAAGAGATACTTTCTTTACTAACAGTGAAAAAAGCATTAACATGAAATATGCTATTAACGTAATGCAAAAAGTCAAACTTACATGTGCATTGGATTTTATGAATTATTCGGACTACTATTATTATCTTGGTTTTTATTTTCACAGTGTATTCGCCATTGTAACGTGTATTTTTTATGATATTGTTTGATTGATAAGCATAATTGATGGATGTTGAGGAATCCTAACGTGTTTGAAAAAGAGAAGAATCAGTTTTTGTCATGAATTTGTTGTATAGACACACGTAGATAGAAATATTAATGTCTGAGGGACCTATTCATAAACTAAACACTCGACGAAGAAATTGAACAGTCTGATGAATGCTTAATGCTTGGACCATAATAAAAACCTCCTGTTTTTGGCATAGAACTGCGTATGCATTCTAAAACTGCGTATGCTTTCTAGAAAGTTTAGATTTTATCTATGAACGCTCACACTGAATTAGAGCATATATAGCTCGCCACATTGTGTAAGAAGGTTTATCTGGAAGCACGCACGTGCGTTGCCATCTTGGAATCATTTTCCATCGAGCTGGAAGAAGTTGCGTGTTGATAGAAAGACACAGACACCTCCAATGCTTACGCGCTTTCAATACATTTGCGACGTGAGAGAGAGTGTTCGTTCTTGAGGAGAGTTCAGTCTGAAAGGTTTAAATTGTGGGAGAGAGTGTTCCTGTGTATTACTAGAGCATTAGTGGTAATGTCATGTTTGAGGTCCCGCTTGTGTTCGTAAATGCGAGATCTCAGGTTTCTGGATGTTTCCCCAATGTAGAACATCGGACGTACGGCGCATTTTATCTTGTAGATGCCAGCAGAGTGAGCGGTGTCTTTGGGGAGTGGTTGGGAACGGGGTTTCGTATTAAGTAGGGCTTTAATAGTTTTTGAGGTGGATGTTACTACTTTTATGTCGGGTTTGAGTTGTTTCTGTAGGGAGATAGATATAAGGTTATTGGGGAGAACTAAGTAAGATTTGTTTTCTTCCGTTATTTTGTGAGGAGATATTTCTGTGGGGTCGGTCTCTTTTTGTGGATGTTGGAAGCTTTTTCTTTAGCTTTAATGATGAAGGAATGAGGGTATTTTAGAGCTTGGTAGGTTTTTTGAATATAGGATTCTTCATTGTGGAGATGGGCGGGGCTGCAAATTCTCAGAGCTCAGAGAAACGATCCAATGATCATTCCGGATTTTATATTTTTGTTGTGCTCAGAATAAAAATGTATGAGATCATTTTTGTTAGTAGTTTTCCTAAATACTTAGAAGTCCAGGCATTAGGGGTGTTATGAAGAGTGATGTCAAGGAAGTTAAGGATATGGTTGTTTTCTGGTTTGGAGGTGAAAGAAATGGTGTGTTCTATTTTATTGAGGTTTTCGACTATGTCGGGGAGATTAATGTGATGTGGGTAAATAAGGAGTGTGTCGTCTATGTACCTAAAGTAGTGGGAGTTATTGGGTAGAATAGATTTGAATGGACCGTTCTCTAGGAATTCTAGGAAAAGACAGGCGAGGACTCCACTGAAGGGGGAGCCCATGGGTAGACTAAATTGTTGCTTATATAGAATATTGTTAATGGTAAAGTGGCATTGTTGTGTTATTAGATGGCATAGTTTAATAATTTGAGTGGTGGGGTGGGGGAGTTTAGTTTTTGATTTGGTAAAATGAATTTTTTCACTTTCCCACCGCCTTAGAAGAATGGGTCACCTACTTATAATGTCCCAACATCACGCAATGTCTTCTCATATGATCCAATCAGATCATTTTTCCCTCATCCCATGTGTGTGCCTTCAATATAAAATAAAATTATGTCTGTATTCTTCATTTTCTGAAGACATTCTCCACGAACAAAACCGGTAACAAATCTCTTGTTTTTGTTTTTCTCCTGCACTTTGACTTGTTTTCTGTCTGTCATCTTTTCACACATTTTATCCATCACGACACTTCATTTTCATGAATTATCGTGTACCTTACCCCATATGTATATATACGTATACATATATGTATATATATGTATATATGTATGTATATATATATATATATATATATATATATATATATATATATATATATATATATGTATGTATATATATATATATATATATATGTATATATATATATATATATATGTATATATATATATATATATATATGTATATATATATATATATATATATATATATATATATATATATATGTATATATATATATATATATATATATATATATATATATGTATATATATATATATATATATATATATATATATATATATGTATATATATATATATATATATATATGTATATATATATATATATATATGTATATATATATATATATGTATGTATATATATATATATATATGTATATATATATATATATATATGTATATATATATATATATGTATGTATATATATATATATATATGTATATATATATATATATATATATATATATATATATATATATATATATATATATATATATATATATATATATGGCACAATCACGTTGACACACCGTTAGATCACCGAAGTTAAGCGACGTCGAGCCTGGCCAGTACTAAATGGGTGACTGTTTAAGAATATGAGGTTATGTGTGTGCTCTCTGCTTATCACGGCATTGTTTCTGTGCTCTCTGCTTATTACGGACTTGTTTCCTGTCGTCTTGAATTGATTGCTATTGGAATCAAGCAGTACCGACTCAGGAGAAGTGTTGTTAGAATTGCGCAACCCTTGCGTCACAATTACACACGCAGTCAGCCCCTTACAGGGTGTCTATAGTCTCTGTCGACTGAACGGAGGGCATTGCATATATATATATATATATATATATATATATATATATATATATATATATAGAGAGAGAGAGAGAGAGAGAGAGAGAGAAAGAGAGAGAAAGAGAGAGATATACAGATATAGCAAGGTGAGAACCTAGTAAAGCACCTTTTTTAATTGATTTCGATCGAAAGTTCCGTATATTTATCACGCTTATTGTCTTAATGGCATTGCTGCAATGGCTAAGTTTAGATTGTCTTCATCATGTGGACACTTTCTGAGATGCATACATGGCAACGATATGGGTAAACAATTTAAAATAGTTATTATACAAATTATACAACTGACATGTTGTTGCTTAATAAATTTCCATGATGTTTACTTATCATTTTTGTAAGTATATTTCCAGAAGGAATGTGTTAGAAAATATCTTATTCGACCAATAGAAAATATACATCTCTCTGTTCTCTTCACTATCTAGCATATGGGCTTTGCTCAAAGTGTGCAATTCGGAATGCCTCACAAGTCAGTCAACTTTGAATGAAAACGTTACGCCGCACTGCACTTAATACACGGGTAAACATGTCAATGAAAATATTATATTCGAGCATCCGTCAATTAATTTGTGTTACTCATTTTTTTTAACTGAATTTACATGAGCAATTACACACTGTTAATAAAGCCATTACACGAAGTTACCTTAAATGCACCCGCGAACCATTAAGTTCTTACATAAATACGGTTCTTTTTAACATAATCAATTAATTTAAAAGTTACTTTTCTCTTTGTTGTGTTTCGTGGATTTCTTTCGTCGCTCCTCACGTCTTCGCCGGATCGTACAAATGTGGAGTAGCTTTTCCAGGACCAAAAATGAAGAGAGGATATACAAGTTTTCTTGGAGAATTTCAAAGCTTCTATTTAACCGTTAGATATTTGAGGGAGATGTGTGTCTTAGTGAGTTTTCTTGATCTCTCTTCTTGCTGTATCGACAATGATCTTTACCTTGAGTGACAAATACGTGATGGCTTATTTTCGCCGAGCGGCATTGATTATATACTTACATTTCTTCACGACCCGCTCGCTCTTGTCCCATGGCGGCAACTGCCTAAACATCCAAGTAAGGTTCTCCCGCAGATCGCGTGACGTAACATACCTTTTCTCCATTATCCAACCAGATCATTGCCCCGGTTTAACTTTGAATTTAACCTTTACTTCTAATCTCAAACTGGAACTCTAAGAGGTCAACTGTCGCTCTGGGTTTCGTTAGCTGTTTAATTAATAAGATCTTTAACGAATCAACGGACGTGAAACCTGATTACCTGAAATTGGCGCTTAAGGGTATAGTTTATTAATGCAAACACACACATTATGTATGTATAATATATATATATATATATATATATATATATATATATATATATATATATATATATATATATATATATTATGTTACGGGCAACTTGTGTTTGCACATATTTACTTTAACTTTTATAAATGTCTGATTAGTGTCTGAGTTTCGGGCTGAAACTGACCGATATATTTGCCTTGTGTAACCTAGTACATTTGGTTCCTACGGTGCCCATTTTCAAGAGTAAGTATCAATTAAGACCAGGCATTTATTTTTTAATCTGTCTTAGAGAAATAACGCAGCCCATTATATAGTGAGTGTATATATATATACACAATGTGTGCATATATAACAACTAATCTATTTTATATACATGTTTTCATTTCTCAACAAAAAGAAAAATATATAAATTGTCCGACGTTTAATGATTAAAATTACATTCATGCTTCAAAGACTTAAAACAGCACTTCGTATTCAAATTATGTCTACGTATTATCAAAAACGAATGATGCATTATTTTTTTCAGACGAATGGAAGATATAGTTTGTAAGTAATTGAAAATAAAATATCCCATGTCAATTCCATCGTAAAATACACCACTCTACGTCGAAAATGCGTTTCGTTTAATCCATAACATCAAACGAGCCGATGAATGGATACGTTTGTTTTATTTATCAAAGGAATAATATCGCAAGCCAAAGTGACTACATCATTTGAATTAAATATTTATTTTGTCATTTATAAACCGTCTTAAAAACTAAATACATAAACAAAAACAGATGTTTATGAAGTCTTCCTTAATTTTGAGATAATGTTTATTTTGAAACTCGATTATATTTTTCATATATCTAAATTGTTTAATACGAGTGAACAGTTTGTCAATTGTCTGCATTCCTATTTGAAAAGGACCGAATACTAATTGTGTTAGTAACATGATCAGTTGGATGGTGTTTTCTGCAGTTGAAATGTATCACACTAAAGTAGAGTTAGTAAACGTGTCTTTTCTTAAGGCTTGTTTCATGTATATCGTCATCTCACAAACGACATACTAAACTATTCGTCACTTTTAGGGTTGAATGATTTTTTTAAAAACTACCATTTTAATTGTTCTAATTAGCCGCAATTTGCAATCAACTCTCACAGCGGCTCATTTTTTATTAAGTTTTGGGTTTATCGAGAGAGTGGAAGATTTAGTGAACATAAAAGGAAGTAAGTCGGTCCCTTTTTTTTACTGTTCAACTGGCTATGCAAACTCACATTTTCATTATTTAATCATTCTACTCCGCGTTCAATTATAAAGTTATGTCACGCATTAATACATTGGATTTTTAATACTTTATATTCACAAATAATTTTGTCGATCAATTCGGATTATACTTAATTAGAACTACGTTTGTTCTATTGGGCATGATACGAATTATTCACAGGAGCTGTGATTTATTAAATATACACACTGGTACACATATTGACAAAAACATCTAAAAGTTGCTTCGCAATGAGTAAGCAATGACGTGTTAGCTTTTCACAGCTTGTTTAATAATCCATCATCTTAAATGTTAACGAGACGTTGGCCCATCTTTTAAGATCCACACTTACGGAGTCTTCCACGAATTGCACATTCTACTTTCGTTCTTTTTGTAAGAATACATTGTTTTGTTTTGCTATTATTAAACGCATTAGCACTTGACTTCAATTCTAAATGAGATTATTCTATCAATTCGGAGTCAATATTTTCTTTTCTTGTTATCACAGTTTATTTTATTTAATGAGTTTATAACATAATCTGAGTTCGAAACCGTTTCAGCGTTTTTTGTTGCGTCCATGAAATGTAATTCCGATTATATGAAATTTTGCTTTTTTATTAATTTAGCTAAATGAATTTCCAGAAATCTTGAAACAGCCACTTGATAATTGTCGGCGGAGTAACAATGAACAATTGGATTAGCAAACCTGAGGATCATTCATTCATTGATCTCTCTTTCATCTTATTAAGTATCAATGAATTAATTCATGAACACATCAATGTTTATTTATTATAAACGATGCGTTGACAACGCTTTCCTATTTCACACATAACTGATTGTATCGAAAATGTGTTTCACAGTTTAAGTTAAATCCACAGATACGACTCGATTTGAGATCAACTGATTATGCACTGTAGGTCGGTATCAATTTGGGAAACCCAGCGACGATAGATGAGACAAACATGTGGATTTACTATGTTTTTATCGTAAGAACAATGGTGCGGTACAGATACGCATGTGGACGAGGTATTATAACATCTTGTTTTAACCGTGACAGTTTTAAGTGGCATTTAGTTGCCATGCAAAACAGACATTGAAACCTTTTCTATAATAAATATCTTGAACTTTTCTCATGAAAAATGTTAATGAGCTTTATTTAGATGTTAGATTACGTTTCTCTTAGTCGGGTCCGAACAGAAAAGACATATAAATGTCGCTAACATTCCACAATTTACACAGAGAAACATCTCTGACTGAATTCGACCACGGAACGCATAGTGTTATAGAGATAAATTTAAAAAATTATATTAAACAACGGACAACTCCCACGAAAAAGGTGTTACTCCTATAAGACAAAATGCGTCTTATAATGCGGTTAGATCTTTATTTTGTAGAACTGTGTTTAACAGTTATTAACACATGTTAGCTTTTGTTATTATTATTATTATTAGTAGTAGTAGTAGTAGTATTTTATTATTATTATTATTATTATTATTATTAATATTATTATTAATAATAATTCATCAATAGTTTCAGTAGTAGTAAGATAGGTATCTTTTAAACCAAGGTTGTCTTATGCTAAAATAGTTAAAATACATTCGTAACCCGTACATGATTTCTTTGTAATGTTATCAGCAGTGTTTTTACTATTATAATACTGATGCTTTTATGATGTCCGATATTCCATGGTTGATTCCTGCAAGTAAGACGCACTTCTGTTCGAATGTGATGAGTCTGATTAGTAGAAGTAGTAGTAGAACGGTATTAATAGATATGTATGATAGTTCATAGATAGAGAAAACTATTACGTTTCGTACTATTTATTTAAGAGCCTAAACATATTTATTAAATGTATTTTAAAAATATATATAAGTGTAGTAGAACATGTTACTCTATAATACAAGATCCAGAATCTAACGAATACTTAATAAAGATCCAGAATCTAACGAATACTTAATATGATGCAATGAGAAAATATCCCATTATAAAGTCAAATAGTTGACTAGTGGGACCCGTTTGAATGCCGCTGTCGATTTCGTCATGTTTTTATATTATTATTATCATTATTATTATTGTACTAACTAGGTGTTCTCACACAGGTCATCATCAGAGATTGCTCACTGATAATCACCAATGGTGTTCCCAGGAGTATGGGTGACAATAAGTCTCCCTATATTACTAGTACTCTAATATTCTTCGAGTACTATTGCAAATGCCTTTGTGTTATCACAACAGACGCTTACAATTGATTTCCTGCTAGCGACAACCTTTGATTTTCTCTGCTTTTTGGATGGCAATAAGCGTCTCCAAGGTACCAGTCTTCTCCGCACTCTTACAGTATAGGTCTGATTAGTGGTCTCCCTCCTCGGTTTTCTTATCCTCCTTGACCTTTCACGACTATTTTATGTGGTATCCGCCGAGGCTGTTTCTATCAGTTTCTTTTTTTGTGGAGGGGGGTAGTTTATGAAGTTTTTTGTATTTTCTTTTATATTGTTTCATGTGGTAGTGTTCCTATTGTGTTTTTGTTTTCTTACTATTGCAACTTACATGCGACTGTTTAACATTTGTAGCTTATGTGTGTTGGTTCCTGCATTCAACAATTTTCCTTAAGATTTCAGTTGTTTTCACTATTGCTGTCTTCTGCCCTTCGATTCCAATAACTCCCAGTTTTTTTCAGGTTTTTCGGGATTGTTCCTAGAGCTCACTTGTATAGTATTAACTTTAATTGCTAAAAAGCAAAATATAGGCAGTCTTATATCAGCAAATACACTCATCATCAAAATTTAAAATTCCAAGAAGGAATTGCAGCTATACACATTCATAGGTAAATATTTGCTGAACCAAAATGCATGCCGATGATAACTTAAAATGCGATTTACAAAAGAAAAAAAACATTCTATCGAAATGTAAAATTACAATGTACATTTAACATAGCTTAATACAATTTTATATATAAAGAGGTATATGTGTTCGAGTGTCTGTGTGCTTTTGTATGGGTGTGTGTGTGTGTTCATGATTTGTTGTAGCAAATATAACGAAAAACGTTTTACATAAATTGATGGACGTCTGATAATTACTTTGCAAACCTATATTGAGTTTTTTAACATTAAATATACTCAATCTAGTAATTATTTTGGTTTAAAGTTGCAGCAATGGCAATGGGAATTTAAAAAAAAACTTTTGTTCTTAAAAGAATTTTGTCAATACTAAAAGCTATCATTAAAAGCAAAATGAAAAGAAAACACAGCTGATAACGTAATTGAAATAGCAAGACATCATATTGCGTGGAAAATCCGCGTTTTACGGATTTTAAGAGCCAAAAGCGAGGATTATCTACTTGGGTGAAGACTATCTGTTTGCGCGGAAAATTATGTTCCATGAAATTTATTTGGGATTATTTCTGCTTTTTGTTTCAAGTATTAGATATTTCTATGACTTAAAAGAATGAAACAAGCGATGCGTCTTCATTTTAATCGTTTCATTTAAACGGAAGTATTAAAAGAAAACGATTAATGTCTGTGCCCACTGTTGCATGTAAATATTGTAAAGAGCGGTTAGAATTGTTTAAATCACTTTTCACACTCGTATGGTCAAGGTTTTGTGAAATACAAAACGTTCGGTTGATCAGTGTGTGATTGTGACTTAGATCCATGAGTATTCTGTTTTACCAATAATTACTATATCATTATTACGTTGTTCTACTAAAATGTAATTCTAATATACTTAATTATTTATTCATTATAGCCAGACACGTTTATATAATTCGTGTAAGCAGTGATATAAGGGAAATAACTCGTTGGAACTAAGGTAATAAGATGCAGTTAAGATTACTTTTCTTGAGATGGAAGCAATTAGTTTTGTTTTATTTCCATAAATGGGGTTGTTCTTTATTATTTTGACATATTGTTAGCACATTAATAATGTGCTTTCCTTTTTTATCTATTTAGTTATCTTATATAGACGAGACTTGGTACTGCATTCTGTTGTCCTGACCGAACGTTCGATGCAAGTGGATGTACACAACGAAAACCAACGCATATCCGTTGAAATTTAAGCACACATTCGCCCATATAAATTAGTAGTATTAGTTTTAAAATTTAACTTCAATATCCATCTCTCTCTGTTTTATATACTATATATAGTGTTTATATGTCGTTGTTGGGAAAGTAGTGAGAAAAAGTATTCACATAATTTAATGTAAGTCTGATAATTATGTGGCAAATCCTATTCCAGTTATTTAACATAGATTATAGTAAACTGAGTAATTACTATTACAAATAGCAGTTTGCCTGATTGATATCCCTTTTGAAGTTTTATTTTTTAACGGGGGTGCTGCCACTACAAAGCTTCAACAATAAAACCGCACAGGTGACACATAATTGTAATTGCAAGTCAGCATATTGCGTGGAAAGTCCGCGTTTACTTATTGTAAGCGCCAATAACGGATATTAATTGCTCAAGTAACATCTATGTTCGCTTGGGACAAAGTATCTTTGATGTAATTTAGTTGTGATTTTTGTCGCATTTATTCCAATGATGTAATATTTAAAGTTGAAGATTTAATTCCATGTTTGAAAAGAATGACACAAATGACGCTACTTCATTTGGGTTGTATCCTTCGAAAATGAAAGCTCACCAAATGATGCACATTGATGTCCACTCTTGCAAAAAATCTAAGTTCTTTATAATCTAAAGATTATAAAGAACTGTTAGATTTTTTTCAAATTACAATGAATCAAATTGATTATGTTACATTATTGAATATTTTTTAAGACGGTGTTCTTCTGTAATAATGTAGCAATTACTATCTAAATGAAGAATGTTAAAGTGTTTTCAATCTTCCTACCTATGTTAATATAACACACCTTAGTCTTCTGTGTTATTTCTAAACATCTTGAAACATACGATTTTCCCCTGGGATGTAACTTTTATTTTGTACAATAGAGGTTTGTCCTTGTTTTGTTTATTTTCGCAGAAATTTGTCGAATACGGATCTAGTTTTATGCGCAAACATCGTTTCTGCCGGAGATGGTGTGTTAACAACTGCTGCAGGACTTATTCCGTAAGAGTGTCGCATTTAACCCCGTTTAAAAATCGATACGCTCGCGAATATCTTAATATTCTGTTACATAGACAGGAGGTGTTGCCCATTGGCTATACTCCCCTTATAACAAAATGCTGGCTCTTACTAAGACGAAAAGTTAGGCATATTTTAAAACGGTATGGGCAATCCATAACCTAATGAAATAATTAACCAACAGAAACATGTGCTAGACGGACATTTTTCTTGTTTTTTATTGGGATTACTTGTTTGTAGGCGTATGAACATCTTTTTGATTTTACTTAGTTTTAAAAGAATGGTTAAAATGTGATTTCCGATGTAGTTTTCTTATGTGAGCAATGTCCGACTGTTCAATATCTTTAATATCTCGTTAACTCTTATGCCTCTCTCGCAGTATTCGGCTATTTTCTATAATGATAAATGTGGCTTACTTTCTAACTTGTTTAGGACCTTACGTCGGATTTCTGCGTCTTTGGGTTATACACATCGCTGCATGAATATTAGACATTTAAAGATACCTGGCTAGGTTCAACTAGTTTGAAATCGTAACAGGGTTTATTTACGATAAAGTCCAATAATCTTCGCTGTATTTCCCACTTTCTATGGAACAAGGACGTTTCAGGGCTAAATAATTCAACAGATTCACAAACAGTCAAGTCGCTGTTTTTTCGAATTTTGTATGTTCGGCGGTCCCTACTTTTCGGAGCAATAGGCGAACTTTTTTTAAGTCTGTCTAATTTTCAAAATCTATTTTGTATAGATCGTCATACCTTTTGAAATATGAAGGGAAGGTTTTATCCTCGTCTGTGGAATAAGTAAAATTGTCAATTACACTCTAAACGTCATATTGAGAAAAAAGTAGTTTCGGTTCTCGGTATTTTGACCCCTATTCGACATTGTTTGTAGTAATACGTCTTCAAACTTGTGCTTTCTTTCTTTAATTTGTAAAGTGTTGTTTTAGTTGTATTTATTCCGACTTTTGCTGTCTTTCTTTGATTTTTTCAATTTTGTTTCAGTGGAAGTCTTGAAATGTTTCTTACTTTTATGAATTTTGCTCCAGTCGTCTTTCTTCGTTTTTTAGTTTCTGTTGCATTTGGTATTTAACGAGTTCTGCTATAGTTGATTTGAATTTTTTCCTGTTTAAAAGTATTACAAGTATAAGGTTTTAAGAAGTGTTTGTTCTTTTTATATTACGTTGCTATCATAATATTATTGTAAAAGATAGATAGAAAAAGTATAATATCTTTTTGCCGACAAAAAATCACTGTAGTCACAGTAGTGTTTATTGTAAGTACTTTAGTCAACAATTAAATAAAGGTTTATTATTTTGGCGGTAGTATAATTTTGCTTTTGGACCGAACAAATAATAATTTATTCCTCTCTTGCAAAACATTAACAATTCTTGTGAGATATATAGGTAGGTTTCTTCGTAAAACAAAATGATAGACGGGGATCACTTGGGCTAAAAGATCAACTTACAATATGTTTTCTTGGTCCGCCGATAAAGTCGGTTCTTAAAACTTTGGAGGTTGTCGGGTAATTTCGCCGTTAGGTTTTCCACATTCGTCTTTGTAAAGGCTCTTAAATAAAATCCGTTTAGTGTAAATCGTGTCAAGTGTTGTGGACCTGTAAGGGGTCCATACGAACTCGGGGTTAAGTGAAACAAAGTATATTTAAAAAGTATAATATAGCATACAAATAAAGTGGTTGATCGTCTGTCTGACTGCCAGTATTCGACTTGAGTAGTTGTAACATAGAGAGACATATGTTCCCGGTAGTTATAGTTAACCAAAAGAGTTCATATAGTCCGTAAGATAGGTAACATAACACTTATATACAAATATTTCATTGGAATGAAACGCGGAGTAGAGAAAGCACAAACACCAGAATATTCGGTTAGTAAGATCCTCCAATTGTTTAAATAATAGACAGCCCACTGTTTTCCGGTTTGTACAGAATCGAAAATAAGCAGGACCATATCTAAATGGAAGTGAGATCTAAGTTTGAGAAAAGACGGATGATGGAGTTTTGAGAACACTTTGATCTTAACTAAATGTGCAATCGACCATAACAATAATGTTTTTGTGACTTGGAATTTTTAAATGAAGAAAATAAAACAGATAACCGTTTAATCGGAGTGTGTAGTGTAGCATGTGTTATGTAGTCATGAGAGCGTCCTCACAGGAATTAGCTTCTCCCTTTAAAGGGGGAGGATTTAATCGTCTTGTCATGAGACCATCTTCCCAGAGACTACTTCCTCTTTTTTCAGCGGAGTGTTCTGTAGTATCTTTTATGATACCACACCCGCAAGCACTATCTTCTTCGTTTACGGTAGAATCGCCCAATTATACTTTCGATGGGGATTTTATCTCTTAATTCGAGCAAAGTGTAGTATATGTTCGTTCGTTCTTCATGATAACATTTTCCCAGACATTACGACCTCCTGTTTAATTTTGGGCTTTACCTACCTCTCTGGGCGTAGTATAAACATTTTAATTCATCATGATAAATTCCTCTCAGGAATTACATTTTCCTTGGGGACGGACAGTATAGTATATGTTCGTTTCTCATAATACCATTCTCCGAGGATTAACTTCTACTTTGGAATTAGTAGTTTAGCATATGTTATGTTGTCATGACATCACCCTCCCAGCCATAAACTCCTCCTTTTGGGGGTAGAGGGTGTTTGTTCGTCAATATATTATCATCTCAGTCAGAGGGTCAGTGTAGTATATGTATGTTCACTATAATACTATCGTCTCAGGCTAGCAAGAATATACGACCAACTAGAGAGATGGACTGTCGAAGCACATTATCTTATTTACGAACTAAAATAGCAAATAATAAGTACTTAACATGTTTTCCTGAAAACGTATAAGTATACAAAGCCTTAAATGAAGACGGCTTTCACTAAAATACAAACTTTATTTTCTGTTTAAATTGTGACTTTTTTTATTGAAAGTTTTCTGATCATCAACATTTCTCACCCCTTCCAATAAATTAATTAATAAAACAGCCATGCGCGTCTTTCTTGATTAAAACATTATATTATTTAATTTGCGTTCAATTAACGTGACTGATTTTTTTGTCTTCAGATTATACAAACAACAATAGTCTGAATACTCTTTTTATGTTGGGTTAATTCCTATTTCAGTCACGGAAATTATTTAGAGTGAAATAGGTTTCAGTATTATTCATACACAACATATGTTTTTTACTTTAATCATGTTCAGTAAAAAAAACAAAAAAACATTAAAAACGCTATGTTATGCCAAAGTTTATCGTTAATGTGTATCTAAATATTGTTGTTCCTTTTTTAATTATCATTATTGTTAACTTTTTTTCATCTATTTTTGAACTAACCTTACTATTTACTTATTTTACTTAGTTTTCTCATCTTTTTATATAATTTCAATTTATTCTTATTGATTGTCATGTTTATTAATCAGTCAATATTATTTTATTATTCTAATTCCCAATTTTACTTTCTCATATACCTTATCTAAGTTCATTTTCTTTTATTTTATTTTACTTCACTACAGTTCTAACAGTATTCTAATATTTTATTCCATGTTATTGCACTTTACAGTATTCTAACATTATTTGTCATAACAAACATTTTCTGATCGCTTCTAATATTGCTTAATGTTAACATTGTTTGTCTTTTAAATTTGATATTTTATTGATGTATTTTCTCATAAGTATACTTCTTTTATTTAATTTCCCCTCCTCAATTGCAACTGTATGGTGCATGCTCTGAATGTTCTAAATGTTTCGATTGATTATACAATTCGCTGTCCTTATTCTGTTCCCAAAGTGATCTCTTTTGTGTTGGATTCTAGTACTGACATCTGATATATTTCTCAAGATACTTCTGTACGTGATGTTATAGAAGGCGCTGATGACAACGGTTTGGTATCATCAAAATAATGAACAATAAAATATGTCCAAAAAGTCTTGAAAACGATCGTACGTCAGATAGCGGTTAGTTTTGAATTATTAGAACAATGTTCAAATTATATTGATGTAAACTAAAAGTATATATATATATATATATATATATATATATATATATATATATAATTATTTCGCAAAATATTAAAGATTAGGTTAAAATATTTTGTGTGTACACACTGTTTTATACCATATTAGTAATGTTTCAAAATCGGAAATGATGTCCCACCCAAGACGAAAGTCAATAAAATCAACATATGACCAGTAACGCTTGCATTACATGGCTGTATTGCCACTAACGAATCACTACGAAATATACATGAAATTACCTTCATATGAAAAACTTAAAATCAGCTAATAAAGCTGCCCTTTTCGTGTATTTTGTAGGATTGTGTAATTTAATTACCATTCAATATTGCGAGAAGGAAGCTCATTTCAGAGGCCAGCTATGCATAATGGCGTACCACACTGGATACGCCCCCTAGCTCATCGTTATGCATAGTTCCTCATTCGATAAATTATACTTACTTATATAAAAAACTGATTCATCTTAATCTTCCGGGATACCCATTTTGAAACCTTTTTTAACAAAGGTTACATAGTTTTCTACTATGACAAATAAGATCAGACAAAGTATTGCTGTTACCGAGTCAACCATTAATTTTGGCGATGTGAATATACATTAATAAAACTCCATTAGAGTGAAGGTTTTAACATTTTTTAAATTAAAGTAGAATTATAGTAATTCTGTGTTAAACGTTATTGTTTTCTAATAATTACATTTTACAATTATTTTCCTGGATGTTAAAAAAATATGTAACAGAGAGTAGTACCTATCGGACGGGCGCATGCAATAACGATAATAGTAAGTGTACGTGTTCACAAGAATCGACCATATTTATCAATCAAAGCGATATATAAACAAGATAATTAGACCATCTTGCACACAACACTAATTACAAATCAGTGTTAATTATTTGGTTTGCGTATACGCAAATATCTGGTAAGTGGCAATTCCGGAGACATTTCAAATGTCTATCGTCATGATTAATCCGTGTATATTTCCGTACTAACTTTGGCACTTATAATATAATTGGGTTATTACTGACATAAATTAGCGACAACATAATCTTTCATATATTAATTAATTTCTGGGAAATGTATTTTGTGTATGCTCATCAGAAATGTTTAACTAATACTACATTCATACTAAATAAGGTGTAACAATTTCGCCACTCGCAATATTTATTTGTGTCTCTATTTCTAACTGATTAGATATAAAAAATATGGTTTACTCTCAGATTTTTTAAAAGATAACTCTTTTAAGGAATATATTCTTCATATGAATTATACATAATAAATCCTATATATTCAAGGAAATGTATGGCAAAACATATTACATTTTCTGATGTGGAAGCTGCACTTCCTGTGTGTTTCTTCTTTATCGCGAAATGTACGAGCACACTAACATTCAATCAAAAAATACGGATATTATTCCAGAAAACTACAGGCAATAATAGGAGGATTTCCTTTCTGCAGAATCAAAATTTATCTTTTTGGATTTATAACATACCAAGAGATGTAAGATGTAGAGTAGTGCTCAATTCTGTGATGAAGAAAGTTACAGGCGTTTCTGCAAACAAAACAAAAAATTCTGTCAGAATACAAACGTTCAAGCATCACCTTCTCCAATTCCTCTGTAACCGCAGTTGCCGTCTCCGCATGTAACTCCCTCCATATTGCTAGTCTCCCAGGCCCACAGTCAATCATTGACAAGTATACGACCCCACGATAGTGTGTTATGTCAATAGCTAATCTTGTCCAATTATTTGAAGTTCCAATTTCACCAGGATCATGTATATTCGGGGCAGGATCAATTGATTGACATCAAACACAGTTTCTGACCACTCTCTGAATTCCTCCCGTCTTATAAGTGGATCAACTTTCCGCACCAAATATAATGTTCTATCCACTCCCATGTGGTGATGCAATGCAACTCTTCTAGTTCTCCGGTTCCTAAACAGCATACCGGTACCTCCTCTTTCTCAACTAACCACCGTTTCTTTATTCGGGTTAGCGCATCTGCTTTGTTTCTCTGTGAAGGCACAACCACTGCCTTTATTCGCAGTCCAAATTCGGATATTAACTCTCCAAGTCTTCCCTATCTTTGTTTTACGACCATTTCTCCAGCACCCTTGGTTCTTATTCTTCCACTCTCTTCCACTGTAGAGTTCACCCAACTTCGTACCGTTGCTGAATCGGTCCTTATTTCAATCTCTCTTAATCCCCATTTTATGGCTAAATTGACGCCTTTCAAAACAGCATCTAATTCGGCCACGTTAATGTGATTACAGTCATCTTTTTTTCTCATCCATGCTGCATCTTCCGCCACCAAACCACCAATCTCCACAACCACGCCTGTTGCAACGCTGCGTGCATCACACCACACTACTCCTATTTTTGTTTCAGGTATGTGCCAATCTCCACTAACTGGGTCCTCCTTCTCTACATCCGTTAGAATCTCCTGTATTACTTTGACAGCTTTTCCATCAACTCTTTCCTCTTAGTCTACTCCACTAGCTCTTCTTTTAACATAACTGCATGCCAGTCGCAGCCATGCAGCAACTGGATAGTGCCCCAACAGTTTGCCGCAGATAGAAAATAACTGCCGCCTATTCATTTCTTCCGTCATCTCCGGGACCTCGTTGTCCCTTTTGAACATCAGCTCACCCGTTTTTCCTTTCATCAACTTAAGTCCCAGTGCCGCTCCGCTGTCCAAGGATTCAGGTTGCTTTGCTGTCAGCCCAAATCCCTTAAGATGTTCCACCACTTCCTCTGTCGATACATTTGTCACATCTACGATTATGTCATCAATGTACAAATCAGTGGACTCCTTTGTTTTATTTCCTTTCATTAACACAGTTCTTAGAACGGCTGACATTATTTTTGGTGCAACATTAAGCACAACTCCTGACCGTGTCAGACAGTAGGTTCTTTCTTTATAGCAAACTAGGTGGTACTACCATAGCTCCTTTGTCACGTGTAGTTGCAAGTAGGCATACTTAAAGTCCACAATCGCAGTTCCTTCTGCCAACCGCCTCTATTTTCTCATCTTTTCATCACACACATCTATTAGGTCGCTCCCCGTATCACATGCTACAAAACGGTTTAATTCCCGAAAATCTAACACTGGCCTCACTTTACCGTTTGTGGCCTGGACTACTGCCATCAAGGGTAACACACCTTTTTCTTCACCCTTCCATGGTAAGAGAATACCATATGCTATCCATCTTTCCACTTCCTTCTCGAACTCTGAATTGTTCTCACTGTCCAGGGAATTCTTAGAATATTTTACTTTGTTCTGCAACACTGGATGCTCTCCCATCCATTTCCATTTCACTGCCCATCTCTCTCCAGCAAAATCCGCCTCAAAATCTTTATCCTCAATTTTGAAAACGTTCGGCTGATGGGCAGCTACGGCCTAGTGTACATCTCAAAACTTGACCTCAGTTTTGTTGATACTCACACCTCCCATCTCATTGATCATGTGTATTCCAATTATGACATCGATTCCGTCAATCATGTGATCCATCAGAATCACTTTCATCTTCACTCGTACCCCACATACTTTCATTTCCACTTGCCGGGCTCCCTTACATTTTACGTCCCGACCGTCAACTGTTTTTATCATGCCACTTCTACCACACCCACTAACAAGTTTGGAGTTAAGTAGAGTGGTGGTGCATCCAGTGCTAAAAAGTGCCGTCATTACAGCATACTTTACTGCCCCTTCTATCATGGGTAGAGTTCCGTACTGCGCCTTCATACTGTTTCTGGGGTAGCTACTGGCGCAGAAGCTCCCCGTTTCTCGTTTCACTGAGCCAGAGAACAATATCTCGCAATGTGAACAATTCTTCATCATTCATAGTAACTTACTCTAACTCTAGCTGGTTCCGTGCAATCTTTGATAATATGTGGTCCTCGACACCTAAGCACCGAATGCTTGAAGATTCTCTTTGAATCTGATTTTTCAGTTTAGTGCTTTGTTCACTCGCTGCCACCGTCCCAGTGTCTCGCATTCTCTTGTTAGCCAATAGCCGTGCAGTCGGTATTACTCGACTAACATCGAGTCTCTCCGAGTGATGCAATTGTTGCAGTGCCACAGATACGTCATGTGGAAATCCTGTGATGAACGCGAGTTTTTCTGTCTGATCCAGACCTATCCCTAGGTATCCAACTAATCCAGCCAATCTTTTGATATTGTAGGCATAAACATCTACCGATTCTCCAGTCCACCTGGATCGTTTCAATTTTTCATAGACTTCGAAAGGACCTTCAGTGAATGCTGTAACCAATCTCATCTCTATCATTTCCGCATCCAATTGGTATGCATCACTCATCTCGAGGTAGAGAGCAAGCGTATGCCCATGCAGAAAAAGTGGACTGAAACTAGCCAGGTCTTGTACTCTCTGTAGTTTCGCCACCAATTTTACTTTTTTATCCACCCGACTACATAATTAGAAGACCTTTATGTCAGACTTTGTCAAAGGCTTTGGATATATCAAGCGCGACAACCCTAGCTTCACCAGTGTATCTTATATGCGTTTAGAGGTGACCATTAGGATACCCGCAGTAGACCGTGCTTGCCTCAATCCATACTAATGGGCAAGAAGAAGATTAACATTTATAACTATCTCTAGATTAATTAATGATTCAAAGATTTTAGCTAAAAGTTATAGTAAACTGATGGGACGATAATTCTGAGGGGCAGTTCTATCTCGAGAATTTTTGAAAGCTGGTACCACAGATGCAATTTTTCAGCTATCAGGAAAATATGATTAAGCAAGGTATTTGTTGTAGAGTTTGGAAACGACATGGGCCAGTTCAGTAGAGCATTCCATTATTATTATGACTGGTATAAGATCACGCCCACATGTTTGGAGGTCTTAAGGTAGTTTAATGATCTCCGGATATGAGATTTTAGGGTGATATCAACAATTAACACTAGGTGATTAGAGTTCCTGAGCAGGCTATAGGCAATCGTTGCACAATCCCCAGGCTGTGAGGTCATAAACAGATCGAGAAGTTAGGCTTGCTAGTCCAAACGATCAAAGAGGCGGGTCGGAAAAATGGTAGTCTATTAGAGGAATTGCACTATGGATAGACAATACGTGGAGTTACCAGTGCGGTCTGTATTGCTGGAGAATCTAAACACGTTACGGTGGGTGTATTAAAATCCTCAAATACATGCATGTGTACACTCAAGTAAAGTGAAAGTACAGTAGCTATACTTTCAGAGACAGAGTTAAGCAGAGTACAGTATTGGGTGTAAAGAAAACGCTATATGAAATATAAGTAACTAACATTGCGCTGTAAGGTTAATCTACAGCACATGTAGGCTTCATCATTTAATTCTAGTCTATGTTTGTGAGTCAAACGGACGGTGTTCTGAACTTAAACTCTTAACCCATGCATATGTTGGTCAGACTCTTTACGATAGAGTGAAAGGTATTCAATCATGTCAAAATAGGGTGAAAAGATTGGGAGTTGTAGCTTTGTTTCCCTTAGTTCTAGGATATCCGAAAGGTATACTAGAAGGAATTTTTCTTCGTCATTGATATCGGTTCTAAGCCCCCGGATATTTGTGAATGCTAGCCTTAAAGGCGGATGCAAATCTTTTTTTGGTGGGTTTCTAGTTTAGGGTTGTTGCATTTTCTTTGTACTGTAATGTTGGTTTTAGATAGACGAGGGAGTGCAAAGTGAGTGCTTGTTTGGTGCCAAATAGCTCATAGAACCAGACCATTAGTTTAGACTTGACCCATAGGGTTTGTAGCCTCGGTGAAGCCCATCGGGGAAAACTGTAGGGTGTCTTACCATGTGTGATTAGGCACGTACAGTTACCTATGATATTATACATCTGTATGGAGCAGCCGCCCAGAGCTTGCTAAGAGTTAGGGCTCTTTTATTACCAATTGGAAACAGAAGCCCGACAACCTGTCTAACCTATACCCTCAATCTTTAGGAACAAGAGCCGCCCAAACAAGTCATGTGAAACTTAGTGACAAAAATATTTCCCCAAGTTGTCCAGATAGAGAGAAAGAGAAACAACGCCCATTGTCCTAGTCAGGAAACAACGCCAAGCTCTGGGTGTTTCATAATTGTCTCTGCGCCTGGATAATAGACAATGAAGTGGTGCAAAGGCCTGGCGATATGCATAGCTTATCTATCCTTAAGCAATATTAGGTTAACATACCGGATATTGTGTTCGAGACTCCAGCTCTAGGAGGGTTGTTAATCAGAACTAAGAAAACCTCCCTCCTCAAACATTTATTTATTTTACAATAATAACATTTGTATTACATTTTTGTTTGAATAATTTAGCATATATTGATAATTGCAGGGGCTTAATATTTATGTGTTTTTTCTACACAAAATTATGAAAATTATATATTTTTTGTTAAATTCGGCGAGTTTACTTTTGACTTATCCATAATTAATTCTTCCTACTACGATCTGGATATAAATACATTGTTACTATCCACGAAACTGTCTCACACCTGAACATTCCCCCCCCCCACTCTGCTTCACCCATTCTCAAACCACTTTATTACTCACCTTTGTTTCACATTAAAGAATAGCAATGGGTATATACATATATGTATATGTCTGGATGTGCGTGTATATGCATATGTGTGGTAATTTATGTATGCTAATAGGGTATACATATGTCTAAATGTATGCGTATGTATGTATATTGATACAGGGATTAATGTTTTATGTGTATTAGTGTATGGTCTATATTTTCATATTTTTTATATTTATTTTTTGTGTGCGTATGCGTAAGTTTATGGGTGTAGTTAAATATCACTGGGTGTAGTGTGTTATGTGCTATAGTATGTACATAGATGTGGGGAGGTGTTTTATATGCATGTGTATATCTGTGATGCCAATATTTGAGAGTATGATTAAAATATAAGTAGTAAAAGTATTTACACACACACACATATATATATATATATATATATATATATATATATATATATATATATACGTAGGTATAGATGGATGTGCGTGCATGTAGTTATGCATATGCATGACGGCAAGTTAACACACGTATACAGTATGTATATATAAACTATGTATGTAGCGAATTATTCAATAACCGTACGAATAATGAGAATGAGATGGAAATATATTTATGTATATGGAAGATATTCAGCTGAACTAATCAGTGTAAAAGGGGATATACCCGTTGGCAATATGTATAATTATGAATGTATATATATGAGAATAGATGTGTATATGTTAATCTGTTTATATATATATATATGTATATATATATATATATATATAAATATATATATATTTGTGTAGTTTTTTGTATATTTATATATATATGTATGCATGTGTGTTTATATATCTGCAGATGTGTGCGTTTATGTATTTTATATAGATATCA
The DNA here is from genome assembly GCA_963556195.1 of Sepiola atlantica. Lineage (NCBI taxonomy): Eukaryota > Metazoa > Mollusca > Cephalopoda > Sepiida > Sepiolidae > Sepiola > Sepiola atlantica. Next base: position 97,144,722 of record OY744518.1, on the reverse strand, counting down.
GAGTATGTTGATATGGGCATGTATGTATGGTTATCCAGGTATATATTTGTGTATATATTTGATGAGATATCAATGCGTTAACCTGTATGTATGTAGACTTTGTGTTAAATTGAGAAGGAATCAAACTTAGCGACTAAGTGAGTAATTAAAAAGAAAAAGTAAGGATAAGAGTAATAACATGAATGCTTAAGGTAATAAAAATAATGAATACAGATAGAAACGAATTGAAATGGTTAACGAGTAAACAATTGAATCCGATATTTAGCTTGACTGGTGAACTTATAAACACGTCCCGCCCCCTAAAATACATTTAATAGGACAGATTTCCGAATTCATTTCACTTCCTCGTGTTTTTGGTATGAAGAGGTTGACTCAATGTGAAGAGGACACCCGAATCATGTATGCATTATTGTAAAATAAAAAATATATACTTAAGAACAACCCTACTTGCGATCGAGCACTTTTTTATAAACACTGGAGTTTCACAGTATAAAATTATACAGAAACTTATATATATATATATATATATATATATATATATATATATATATATATATATATATATATATAAGGTAATTAACATCATATATATATTGGTAAATATTTCTTCAGTCGAAGTTCTAAGTAATCAAGGGACCCCTTCCTTAATCCCCATATGAGATACATAGACATTCAAATATTACATTAAAGTTCTCCCTTACTTGTAAAACGTAGACTACGTTAATAAGTAAAGAACATTAATTTTCCTCTCCCTAATTGATCACTTAACTATGTTATAACATCTGTTTAAGTATAGCTGCCTGCGGTCTCCTGGTCTTATCGGATTCCAGAAAAAGAATCCATATAGTCTGGTGGATTATCCAGCTAAGTGCTGTGACTTGAGGTAACATAACCAGGAGAAGGTGTGCCGAATACACTCGAGGTTATGTCTAGTAGGTAATTAAAACTCTCTCCTGTATATATATGGTTGTATATGTGTAAAAGGAAATAGAAATCAACCAAGAGATTAATTTGCCTTCATTAATTACGCTTGCATATTGTGCACGTCTCTACTCTTTCATTATGTTACTTACTCTCCCGATCTCTGAGCCACTTACACCGTCTCCCGTTATTTATCTTACTATGGAATCTAACTGTAACTTTATCAAAAGAATTGCAATACGATTTACCGGATTCCATTGTCCATGCCAAATACTAGAGTGAAACCAGAGGCGATTAAGTATCACTCATACGCTTACCCCTAATGTTTCTATCCATACACCCGAAGATACGTATTAGTTGATGCGCATAATATCTTATCTCTTTCTTTCTTCAAAATACGACACATTATCTAAGGGATTAGGAATAGCAAATACGAGTTAGACATCTTTTATAACAGTATTTCAGTATATTTATTCTCGTCTTCTATATCTGTCTTTGTTTCTTCTTTGTTTCTGTTTCGTTATTTCTCTCTCTACATCTCTCTCTAAATCTATATATATATATATATAAGTAACAGGATATACTAAAAAAAAGAATAAAAGGGAAATACCAGCAGAGTGCTCAATTAAATAAAATTAAGAGCGTAATATGTCTGATTAAAATTTGTATTTATATATTAAAATATATATATATATATATATATATATATATATATATATATATATATATTGACTGCTCTGCCGCCCACTCTCTATATATGTTCATATTTCTCTTGATCGCTATATATATATATATATATATATATATATATATATATATATATGGGTTTTTTTCTTTATCTCAATATATATATATATATATATATATATAGAGAGAGAGAGAGAGAGAGAGAGAGAGAAAGAGACAACTGTATCGGGGGGCAGGGGGGGCGCTCTCACCCCCACACTTTTTGACTTGGCCCCCCCCCCACACTTTACAGTCATCAATAATTAAGTTGATATGCATGTGTTTAACCGCCCTCTACACTTTTTAGGAGAAGTCCCCCCACACTTTTATAACTGTCGCGCTGACCTTGTAATATATATATATATATATATATATATATATATATATATATATATATATATATATATATATATATTAATAGAAATCTACCCGTCCCAGGACGCGTAAAACGCATTTACTGAACAGAAGATTTTATAACGAAATTCATGTTCACTTAACAGGAGTAAAATAAAGATTACATGATACTACAGCTTATATCAAGAATTATTAATCTAATTTTTGTCAAAATATATCATATGATTTTATATTTTAGAACATCTCTTACATTTAGTGCTAAGCTTAAGGTGTATTCAGAAGATATTAAAATTCAGGGTATCGTTCTTCATTAGAGTTTAATATATTCCTCCAATTCAATGCTACACTGATATATTTTAATTTTCAGATAGGAAGTTTGTGCTCATTTTTTGCTTCATAAAACCATCATAAAAAACTCTAAAGAAACTGAAATTTCGAGAATAATTCGCAAGTGATATTCGATACGTATTGTAAATATTTCATACAAATCAGACGAATCCGAATTATCACGAAGAGCGTCGCATAAAACAAAATTAGACTAAATAAAGTCTGCCTTTGGAAACCGAATGTCTAGCTGTGTCACAGAGTTCATAATGATCAAATAATTAGTTTAGAAGTGAATCGGGTACAGACACAAATATAAACATAGCGTACATTATATCTATCTATCTATCTATCTATCTATCTATCTATCTATCTATCTATCTATCTATCTATCTATCTATCTATCTATATATATATATATTTAACATTTTTAAAATCTTAGACAAATGTTTTTGGTACCCCCATAAATATTGCACAATACTAAATAAAAACTCCATTAAAATATCCTACTCCACTATGCCTAACATAGCGACAAATATAATTTCCTCCAATAATAAAAAAATAAAAACTGCCCAACAACTTTCCTCCCCTCCTCCCCAAAATAAATGTAATTGCCATAGACCAAGAGACTGTCCCCTTAATGGTGATTGCATTCATAGTGATGTTATATACGCGTGCACTATTAGGGAATTCCGACAGAGCTCTGGCTATAATCCGAACTCCGCTTCGGCAGCCCTGCTACCTTCACGTACTGCTCCCTATCCCTCTGCCCCGGTAACTCAAAGTACCAGTAAAAACCTCCCTAGCTCTTACTCATCATCTTCACCGAGTAATCTTGAATTCTATAAAATTGGCAGTAATACCTCGGTTGTTCTAGGCCCTACCCCAGCACCCCAAGTTTATATAGATTCAGATCCATCCTATCAAACAGCTACCAATGACCTTAATTACTCAAATGCAAATTCTGCACCTTGCAAAATTCACACATACATAGGTCTTAGCGCTTTCCCAATTAAGATAAGAATCTCAAACCACATACAATCATGTAAATTAAATAACGATAACCCCAACACCTCGCTTTCTAAATTAATTAGAAACCTTAAAAGCAATAATACCCCCTACTCCTTACATTGGTCCATCTTGAGAAAATCTAGATCATACACCCCAGGATCTCCACACTGCAGCCTTTGCACTCTGGAAACTTACGCAATAGCCACAGCTAATAAATCATTATATACTATTAACTCTAAAAACGAATTGATCTCCCATTGCAGACACAAGCGTAAATACAAATATACCAACTTCTTGGCCCCTCCAGATACCCCCCACCTAGCAATAATTAATAGAATTCCCCCTGCCCACATCTTATAATCTTTGTACTGACTATTTATCTATCCTAGCTTGCCCCTTTACCAATACCCCTTCCTCTGATGTGAACATTTAACCTATCCTTTAAAATTTAATTATCTAATGCTGAATTGCTTTGCTGCTGGACTTATGCCTCGCGGTGTCGCCGATATTGATACTGAATTGCCATCCCCTATAATGTTTAGTTATTATACCCTATCCACCGTCGCTTTTTCCCATTGCATTGTCCTGTATAACCCTCATTCGCCTTTCCCCTATCTTTACCCTTTGTCTAGGCTTTCATTCCGTTTTAACATCGAACAACTTCCTTTTGCACTTGTGCACATGTGTACCTTTATGAGGTGGTTTGAGATCTCAGGTGCATGTATTGGTGCTTTGAGTGTATTAATAATTGCTTTTTATACATTCAACATGTGTATATATATATATATCATATATATATATATATATATATATATATATATATGTGGTTGCATGAGATCTCAAGTGCATATATTGGTGCTGCGCTTGTGTGTGTAAGCGGTTTTTGCTGTGCAAGTGTACGGAGGACGCTTAGGTGCTTGTGTGTTTTGTGCATATGTATATATATATATATATATATATGTATATGTATATGTATATGTATGTATGCATGTGTGTGGTTTTTCTATTGTGCATTTGTGTGTGTTTGTGCGGCTTTGTTCAAGTGGTTGTTTACATGTGCTTTATTCACAATTCATGTCAGATTACTGTGGATGTTCAATGATGTAAGGAGCAGTAGTTCACTACCGCGAGCGGGTGGAGGCAGCATTGCAACTATATACCTATCTACCCCCATCTTTAAATTCTGTTATCTATTCTTTGTTTTTCACTATTTATTTTTTTAAATATTTATTATTCATTAGTCTAAGCTGTTTTGCATCTGCTAAACACCCCCATCCATTCCCTATTTTTAACCACCTACATTGTCGTTTTCTTTATAGAGTGACAATTGATTCAAAACCCCTTAGCACTCCTTTTACCTCATTAATTTCACTGTGCTGACCAGACATATTGGTGTCGGCCACCTTGGAATTTGCTTTCATTATTTTTATCTTTACTTTTATCTTCCGCTCCCTTTTTTTCTGCCTTAATATTATTTTGATTTGAATCCCTTAACCTCTCCCCCACCTGTTGGATTGCACTCTTTTTTCACTCGCTTTTCTTTCTTTTTTTTTTTTCTTTTCTTCTTTGGTTCCTACCCTTTCTTCTGTCTCTATATTTTTTCTAGCGTTTTGTTCTATTCCCTTTCTTTTTTCTTTTCCCTTACTTTATGCTATCCCACAATTCCCAAGTAATTTTTATACATTGCAACAGTTCGCATTGATTCCATTGAGTTTCTGTCGTTGTTTTTGCCTTGGAATACGTTTAACTGAAGACAGGAAGAATATTGTTTTCCTTAACATGGCCAATCTTATTTGATCCCTTCTCCGAGGACAACAGACCTTGGTGGAATCGTCGTCATTGGATTTTTATACAGATTCATCTGGATTTACCAATATTTCTGAACCCCTACGCTTTTTTGGATTTCGTTATTGGTGATTTTCATACCCGTTTGAACTTAAACAAATTTTTTAAACTCTTTCAAATTTAGAACTTTGACAGTCCTCTTCTGTCAACTTATCAATCATAATTTTCCTCTGATGATAAGATTTTTATCTTTGAAAAGCCTGGTTTAAGGAATGAAAGAGAAGAAAATAAATGTTTTTTATTAACTAAACTGCTCCTTGTTTTAAACAACTGAAGATATTGATTTGCTTCCATTTGCAGGTCTAATCAATTTTCATTGACTTACCATATATATATATATATATATATATATATATATATAAAGACAGAAAGGCTGTAGTGTGAGATTTATATATATATATATATATATATATATATATTAATCTCTCTCTTTTTTCTCTCTATATGTTTATATATCATCATCTCTCTCGTTCTCTCTCTCTCTCTCTATATATATATATATAACTTTATATATTTTTTAGTTTATTTTCAGTTTCATATCTCTCTATATATTCATAGTCTTCATGGGGGTGGCACGATGGCTAAGTAGTTAACGAAGCGGACTGAGGACATATGTGTCCCGGGTTGCACTCCACTTTGTTCCACGGAAACATTTTCATCAAATGCCCACACATGACCAGGGTGAATAACATATTGCTCATTCATATATATATATATAGATATATATATATATATATATATATATATATATATATATATATATATATATATATGTTAGGTTCTTATTGTAAAGGATAACCTTGCTAATGGTGATACGATTTCCTAAGTGATTGAGAGAGGGGAATAATTAACCTGCTTACATACATTATGTCGGCCCATATTTTTAGGGATCTCTCTCTCTTTCTCTTTCTCTCTCTTTCTATATATATATTAATTTATATATAAAATAGTTATCCAGGGACACATGTTTCGCCGTAAAATGCGGCTCATTAAAGTGTCTGACTCTGACACAATTGTAAACTTCGACCACAGAAACTTCAGTCGGATGCTGTACAGAACTATCATTCCTAACAATAAGAACAAACAATTAAACACATTTATATATGATAAACACATCACGTATTGCAGACCGGACCTATTCTAGCATTAGTAATATCTTAAATTATTTTACCTGGTCACCAACCTATCTTTATAACTCAGCTTAGTGATAACGCACTCGATAGGAGACTCAGTGGTCGAGGTTTCGAATACTACCATAGTACACGCTGATAAGGAACAGTAACTGGAAAACACGTGTCTGTAGACAATTCTTTGTCTATCTTTCTCTCTCTCTCTCTGTCTGTCTGTCTCTCTCTCTCTCTCTCTCTCTCTCTCTATATATATATATATATATATATATATATATATATATATATAGTGTGTGTACGTGTGCTTGTTGGATCTGGGAAGGATGGAGTTTTCTGGATAAGAGATCTTCAGTAAGAGAGCTCAATCCATTCGACGAACTATAAAAATAATAAAAAATGACAAAAAACTAAAACCTACATTTTTAAGCCTTTGGGCTATAATTTAATTAACTTGTATAGGCTCGGCATGTGCTATTGGCTTGCTTTTCACTTTTATACTGAGAAGTTGAGAAGCTTTGTATCTGTAAATATATCTACTATTATTTGCCGTAATGTTCGATGTTAGTTCAATTTCTACATGGATATATCATTTTTTCCTTCAAAGAACAGATTTGAAGAGACCCTAAAATGGACGCACTCCCTTATATTTGATAAAGCAGTGTTTACAGCTACTTACTATCTCGCGCACAAAATACCAATTCACGTATGTCTTCTTGTTTAATTAAATTATATTGTCTGACATTAAAATCGAAGCAAAAACAAAAAGCAGATGTTTTTTAAATCTAATTCAAAATGTAAATACAAAGAAAATTATGTTAAAATAAAATTGGAATCTGAACGCAAAAAAAACATTGTTTTCTACAGGGAAATCAAAATCAATTTAATACACGGTGGCTCGTATCTTTTTATTACGTGCTCTTTCTCTCCCTCCGACTGCACTCTTTATCTCTCTCCATCTATCTCTATATCTTTCTGTATATCCTTCTCTTTTTAACTATCTCTCTATATATATTACATATGCCGATCTTCTAATCCATCTATGTATCGATAATGTTATTTATCAAGTATATAATACAGTATTGTATATATTCACAGTATATATCCATAACATATACTATCTTATATGACAACACAAATCATATATTATTGTATCTCAACCATATTAAGTTAACGCGTAAACGTGTGAATATACAAGGTTTGTGGAGAAGGTAACCGATCATGACAGATTACGTTACGAAGTTGATCTATTCGATTAATTCACACAAATATTTCAAATCAAAGAATATTAACGTAGATTTGTTTTCGTTCGTGTTGTGCACGTAAACTTTTTGTGTCTTTGACTTTCTTGTTGCATTAACCAAATCCTTCGTCATTAATATATCACATTTATATACAGTGCGGATCGCTCATTCACGCGAGCATAGATACATACATACACGTGCACACATAACTGCACGGACAATATAAATAATAAATAATGTGCCTAGACAAACAAGTGTTTCAGGCAAGTCGTTCTTTTTTACAGTGCGATATTCAATCCTCCGCCATCCGAGTACGCTATAAAGATGAGCAATGCTGAAAAATAATAAGCGTATATATGTGACACATAAACAATGTCAATTATTGAGGAGTATTTTATTCGTGTTTTTCATAGTTTTATATTATTGTTAATGCAAACCTTTTCATCCATCCTCAGTGCTGTTGGGCAGTCAAGTTATTCTGGCTGGATTTGAAAGAATATTGTCTTCTCGATATTTTCAAATGCTATGTGTGTTTGTTGAATTAATTTCAGACCATCCGCGTCAAAGTCATCTAAAAATTATTTTTTCGAATTGCAATCATAAACGAACATTTAAATATATTAATTTCATTGCCCCTTCGATACCCCTCCCCATTAAATGACTAACCCTCTCCTTACTTACAATAGATACACTTTATTACAAATAACCCCAGCAACATAACGTTTTACCCATATTTCTTACAGTCTATTGAGAACTAATATTAGAATCTACTTCAACCCTAATCCTTATATATTTCCACTAGCAGTTTAAATTTAAATTTGTATACCTACCTTCAATTATTCGCAACTCCCTTTTACACCTTCTCCTTTTGATCACAATGATTGAATTCGTTATACAACGCTCACTACCAACATTCTACTCCTCATAAATCTCATAGCTTTATCCTTTAAGTCATACTTCCCGGTGACCTCTATAATCGGCTTTCCGTTCCTCTTAAAAAATCTGCATTCAAACTATTCCATGTTATATTATTCACGTATAATCAGCTTAAGCCTAGCACTAAACATTGTACTTTATACCCCTGCCTTAAGCATTCCAACTCCACCTCCTATTCTAACATTAGTAATATCTTAAATTACTTTACCTGGCCACCAACTCATCTTTCTAACTCAGCTCCTAATCGAAAACTCAACCTGTTAATTTATTATGAACTCCCGACACCTCTGGAACTATGAAATATTGATTTTAATGATGTTACTTGAACATGTAAACATCCATCCACTTCAGCCTCTAATTCTTAACTAACTATCTAATCTTTACACACTTAAACCTTTGAAATACAAAAAATATATGAATAGTAACCTCTTAAAAACGTGAATTCCCAAATCTCAGATCACTTGAGTTTTAATCAACTATTAAGTCTTTTAAACTTTTTGAATTATACATAATTGTTTTAATGGTAGGGCTTTAACGGATCACCCACTAGACCGTTACTTGTAATTGTGCTCCCACCCTGACCGTATAATTTCCATCACCCTATGGTTAATTTTCAAATTTCTCAATTTGACTAATTATTCGTATACCATCTCATGAGGCTAGTCATGCTACTGTACTGGTTTCTTAGCACCCCAGCCAAACAACTTACTGATAGTATTCCCTACTTGGCCATAGTTTTACAAGCAACAGTTGTTAAAATTTATTTTACCCCTAACGATGAACTGTACCCAAGCAACCCCGATCACATTTCAAGTTACGCGTCAGTCAGAGTGTCACTCCTTCAACCCCCCCCCCTCCACATCTCTCCACCATTTCTCTCATTCGACATCGACTTCGAATTTCACTTTTCCTATTTAATCTTTTGAAGCCGTCAGATAAACATTTAAACATTCGCGGACTTGCTGATTTTACTTGGATGTTTGTTCTCAAATCCTTGAGCACTCCTTTACCAGTGTCAATGGAAGATTTAAGATGGCCTTCAATCTCAATTTTTCGTATATTCCTTTCATTATTGGGAATTCATTGCTATGCTTATACAAACTAAAATAACAACTTTGGAATATACACCATGCTGTCATCTATTTATTATTTTTCTTCAAATTATGAAAATGTGAAAATAAAATTGTTTCGATGTTTTTTTATAGATAACGCTAAAGCTACATTAATAGCTGCACAGAATCTGGGTAGTTTTCTCTTGTATATATATATATATATATATATATATATATATATATATATATAAAGATAAGTTGAAGAGACAAAATAAATCAACATTTTTAAAACTTTGAACTATAATTTATTTCGCCCATATGTGTTTGTCACGTCATATTGGCTTGCTTTTTACACGTATACTGGTAAGATGAGACATTTACACCGTATTGGGAATATCAGGTTGGGGAGAGGAGAGAAAAAGGGAATAAAATGTTCAACATTCCGATAGCGAAGTCTAACTTCAAGGAGGCGCCAGTACTTTATCTAACCTTTAGTGGTTAATGTTATGCAATTCCAACATCTCTACGGGTTGTATTTTAATAGAGGAATCATTAGGCGAGCTTAGTTAAATTTTTGACAGCACCTACATCAACAGTGTTTAAGCAAATTAGGATCGCTATCAATTGATTGAACGTAGACGTTAATTTTAGTTTTATTGACATGATATACGCTGAACCAGTTACCCAGTGCCCAGTTAGCCATAATATACAGTTTTCATTAAATTAGAACACGAAAGAAAAAAGTTTTAAATGAACACATCTCATGCTTCTTTAAACGTTGTAGTAGATTACAACGACTGTTTATGGATTCATCATCTTATGCTTCCAAAGTAGATTATTGATCATGAAGCTTGATTATTACGAAACTGTATATGCTGGCAATACTTATATTATGCCACAAAAACGTTGAGAAAGAGGCATAATCAGAATTTAACAGACACCGACAGTGTGATTTACACCCACAGTGTATTTAAGGAAATCAATGAGAACCTATTAGTGTGAGAGATCACGCATAACTGTGTTATAAAGGAGCATCACATTATTCTCAAATAAATCATATGAATATATGTATATATGTATGTATATATATATATATATATATATATATATATATATATATATATATATATATATATATATATGTGTGGGTGGGTGGTTGGGTGTGAAAATCAGTTTTCACCGTTATCGAATAAATGTAATCTTCACTTGTTCTGTTCTGTGGACGTTCGTTGATCACAACGAAACTGGTAAACTCTCTCGTGTCCTTGATAGATTTTCCTGTATTTAAATTTGTTTTTTCAGTTGTCTTTTTCTCGCATCTTGTCTTTCACGGTATTTTATTTTTTATACTATATCGTCCATTTATATATATATATATATATATATATATATATATATATATATATATATATATATATATATGCATTGTTTAATTAAAACACTATTATTAATTTTTTAAAATTTAAGTTAACCAGATTTACAAAAAGAATACCGTTTAAGAAACACAACAATTATTAGAAATGCGACGTCGCGCTATTGTTCAACTTACCATTTTGTTTTTTTGTTTTCACGCCCTTTTCATAAAGCATTTTCGGAAAACGCAAATCCACTATTTTACTTTTATTTAATTAGAACCAAAATAAGTCACGTCAATTTAGTTATTTTTTTATTTATTATTATTGATACCATTTTGATTCATGTTTTTTTAGGTGTATTTGGGATCTCTTGTTCTTGTTTTGTTTTATTTTTTCAATGTAATTTATTAAAGTTTAAAGTAAGCAAAGCTTCACGGGGCAAATCCATGCCAGTGGATATTTGCTAAGATATTGTAAACTAATTAATCAACTAATTACACGTGACTCGAGCTAATGCAACCGTGAAGCCGTACGCAAATATCTCAGCTTATTAGAAAGAAAGGAAAACATAAAATTGAAGAACTATTTGCTTTCGTTCGTTAAGCATAATTGTTTGGATTTTCTCTTGTTTTTGAAAAGTTCAAGTGAAGTACAGATGAAAATCTTACTGCACTGCTAGAACCATCGATGTGAAAGACATTACATTAATTAATACAGCAATGTTGACAATATACACCGGAATGTGACTTACGCACACTAAGAATATAATAAAACGTTTGGGATCATATAGTATAGTATAACACCGGTGTACAATTGAGTCGGTATTTGTTAGATATATCATTGCATATTTTGAAATTCCAAAAAGGTCTTCATAAGTTCACTCTTTTCTATTGTCTCTATGATTTTCTCATTTCTATACACTTCTCTCATTCTCACTACTAGGTTTTACCTTTTTCTCATTCGGATGTCATAGAATACCCTCTCTTTCCCCCCTCTTTATCTCTCCTTTTCTTCTAATCTTTCTCTTCCCTTCTCTATGCCTATCTTCTCGATCTTTTACTTATTTATACATCATTTCATTTCTCTCACCACTTAAGATAAAGCGTGCAAGATTACAAGACTGTTGGGTGGTTATTGATTATAAACAAAATAAGGTGATTAAAAGTAAGAATGAAAATATACAAATGTAACAATACACTATTTTCTACTGTGAAAATTTATGCTATAGTAAATAATCGTCTACCCAAGAAAAATACACAAAAGCTAAAATATGTTCGGCTGCAACACCTGCAAATCTAATGGAAATTGGACCGACTTTTGAGATAAAGTTTTAGATATTTCCTTTATCGTTTATAATTATAATAATATGTCAGTTTTTAGGCATATTCATAACGTATAGCTTCAAAAACAACTCGACTGAATTGAAGTAACCGTATTATTAAATAGATCATTATATCATGCATGTAAGTACATTGTAAGTATGTATAATGCTTAGAATATTCAAGACTACAAGACAGGTATAATGGCTTTAAAAAAACATGTATGAACCAACCTTACTATTTAACTAATTAAACCTATATGAAAGTATATGTACGAAAAATTATTTTTTAGTAAACCAGCAATGGCTTCAGGATATCACTAACAAGTCAATTCCCGGTGAAAATATTTCACAAAAAGTTGGCTTTTATTTTGTTATAAATTTTACGTGGAAAAAAGAATTAACTTGCAAAAAGAATTAACTTCTACATTTCTTGTGTAACTTCCTATTCTTTTGTGCAAACATATATTCCAACTTTTACTAAACAGGCTAAGCTAAGATACTTATGCAATGGGTTTTCATGAATACACGTAAAACACGAACATTCAAAACACATGAAAAGAAAATGGTTATTTCTTAATATTTGTCGGATGCAATTACTTCTACTCATTTAGAACGTATGTATTACATTACCCATCACATTTTCGTGTAGAGTGAAAAACTAATCTTTATAATACAGAAAGCCGGATACTGCTATTATCATATATATATATATATATATATATATATATATATATATATATATATATATATATATATATATATATATGGGTGTGTGGGTGTAATTTCAATTGCCACTAAACATTTGTGCGATCTACCATCGATGGATTCGGTTGAAGAGAAACTCTTGAAACTCAGTCAACGGGGTAAATTAGCGATGTAACTTATTCTTCAGTCGATGTTTTGATAGTGCGACACACTACCATATATATATATATATATATACATATATATATATATATATATATATATATATATATATATATATATATATATATATATATGAATGTCGACAAAGCCAAACACTATATATTCTTTTTTCATTAAAATAAACATTTATTTAGTATATAAATGTTTATTTTAAAGAAAAAAAGCATATATCGTGTTTGGCTATTTCAGAATTTATATTCAAATACGAATCGATACGTTTAAAAAGTACATATATTTCTTATATATATATATATATAAATACATATATATATATATATATATATATATATACGTATAGGCATATAAGTGTATACAGGGTGTTTCAAAAGTCTTGGGAACATAACGATTTTTAATAACTCAAAAACTATTAGGAGTTGAAAAATGAAATTGGTACCGTTGGAAAGGTTAAAGTTTCAAGTTTTGTGGGGAATCTTCAAAGTTGCTCAATATGAGCACCATTCGTCACACGGCAGATATCTAGTCGATAGTCCATTTCCTGCCAAACGCGTTTCAGCATCTTGACGTCAATGGTTCCCACAACTGCCGTTACTCGAGCCTTTAGTTCGTCAATATCTCTTGGAAGGGGCGGCACATAGACTTGTTGCTTGACAAAGCCCCAAAGGAAAAAGTCACACGGGGTAAGATCTGGAGACCTAGGAGGCCAGGGCATGAGAACGTCATCACCTCGCCCAGATCTCCCAATCCATCTACCAGGCAGCCTTGTGTTAAGAAACTGCCTTACTCTAAGACTCCAGTGTGGTGGTGCACCATCTTGTTGAAAAATGAAGTCATCAGATTCTGCTTGTTCCAACTGAGCCATTAACCAGTCTTCCAGCATGTTGAGATAGGATTCACCAGTGATAGTTGCCTCTTCAAAGAAGAACGGTCCATAGACACCTTTCTTGGAAATTGCACAAAACACGTTCACTTTTGGTGAATCTCGCTCGTGCTCAAGAAGTTCATGAGGATTCTCAGTACCCCATATGCGAGTGTTATGCTTGTTAACTTTGCCATTCAGATGGAAGGTCGCCTCATCGCTAAAAACAAGCCGGTCATCAAAGCCGTTATCTTCCAACTTCTCTTGCATTGCAATGCAAAAGTCACGGGGAAATGGCTTATCAGTGTCCTTCAACTTTTGGACCAACTTGAGCTTGTAAGGTACCATTTGCAGTCGTTTCCTTAAGACACGCCAGACAGTTGCTGGAGCAAGCTGAAGTTCCCTGCTGGCTCTTCTCACTGATTTACGGGGGTTCCGCTGAAAGGCTGTCCGAACTTGCTCAATTGCATCTTCTGAAGTTGAAGGGCGACCTGTTCGCTTACTTGGGCACAAACACCCATCTTTCACAAATTTAGCATGCCATCTGACAATGGATTTCCTTTCAGGGGCTTCTTTTTTAAATTTCTTGTGAAATGCACGCTGAACACATGTCCACGATTCAGTCTTTGCAAATTGGAGGACGCAAAATGCCTTGTCTTGTTTAGAGAACGCCATTACTGCACCTGGAAAGATAACACAAAAATCATTAGTATGACCAAAAACTTGATTAAGCAAGCTTTAAAATGGCACCAGTTTCATTTTTCTACCTGGAATAGTTCATGAGATATACGCATTTGTAATGTTCCCAAGACTTTTGAAACACCCTGTATATTAATATATATATGTGTGTATATATGTAAATATTAATATATATATATATATGAGTATCTGTATGTATATATTAATATAAATATATATATATATATATATATATATATATTTATATATATATATGTATATATATAATGAGAATATCCACATTATATATATATATATATATATATATATATATATATATATATATATATATATATATATATATATATATATATACAATAATAGCAGCTCCGGGCCGTTGCCCGGGATGCAGCGACGTCATTTTCGTTTCAATTTTTATCTTTTTCACATTTATAAACTTAAATTAGACATTATTTATTTTGTTTTACAAATAAAGATGAGTTATTCTTCATGCTTATTAAACATAGTTTGTAATAACAATTGGTTATTACGAATCAAGTATTTAGAAGAAATACGTTATAGCTAAGTACAGTACGTTATTGTATTGGCAATAACACGGTACGACAATAACAAATGACTAATTTGCTACTCAGCTACTCAGAAGGACATTTTAATAACCCAGCAATACATATATATATATATATATATATATATATATATATATATATATATATATATATATATATATATATATATGTCGTGGGCTTGTTTCAGAAGCATTCAGCTGCGGTCCTACTAGGTTCAAAAGGTGAGTCTCAAAGAGGCCGGGACACAGCGCACAAGCGTTGTTATGGGCTGACTCACGTACCCCTTAAGGGAGTATGGATTTGGATGCAAATCCGTGAGACCCTTAAGGGACAGAGCTGCAGGCAGTCAGTGAGGGAAGCGTTAATAAATTCCAATAATATATATATATATATATATATATATATATATATATATATATATATATGCGTTGACTGTATGCAATATCAAATAATGCACGTTTGCATATATTAATCTGTTTAATCAATATTCTCTGTCGCTATATATTTACACGCATAAATATGTAATCTTATGCGGGTTGATGGGAATAAAGACAAAATACAAGGTGAAAATGAATCTCTTACGGTCAAGATAACAATATTTATATCTATATTATGTCAATGTCTCTATGTGATTTTCGAACAAAGGAGAGTTCCTTAGCTATTAACAAGTGCAAGGGGGGTACGTTTGATTACACCCCATCCCGCTTTCAGTTCATAAAGAAAGTTTCTTTGGCGGTCGAACTTTCCGACCACTCCTGGTGTAAACTGCTGGTCTGAGACTTCCAGAGTTGACAGGTCTTCACCACTTTCTCAAAACATTCATTTAGATGAACACAAATTGTTTCTATCTAAATGACATTAAAGATATTTGGATAAAGGCCATAACATCATAACTAAAATAGGCAGAATTTCAAAAGTCAGAGGATTACCTAATTTCACACTTGAAGTTCAAAAATAATGACTGCATTCGTTTGATAACGTGTATAGTATGACGTATTTCATTAAAGGCAGTATTAAATGATACTTAGTAAAAATAAAATATAGTAAAAATCTATAATCTTTTTGTAACCGTCCAGAAATCGAAATATTTTGGGCGGTTCGTCACCGGTGCAAATAAATTCTCTACAATCTCAAAATAAATATCGTTAAAATCGATTAGAAGAAAATATAACTTGCCAAGAACATATACTAAATGAGACCATATATTTTGCAATTCAGAGATCTAAGTATTTAGACAATGAGAACATTGATAGACTGTTTTTTAAATTTTATATATTATTTATATGTTGAGAGAAAATAATTAATTTTGTATTTCTTAGTGAACAATCATTTATAATTACTTGTATGAGAACTGTTACTGAGAAATACATAATAATACACAGTGTAAAACAACATTGCAACAAATAAATACATAATAATACACAGTGTAAAACAACATTGCAACAAATAAATACATAATAATACACAGTGTAAACCAACATTGCAACAAATAAATACATAATAATACACAGTGTAAACCAACATTGCAACAAATAAATACATAATAATACACAGTGTAAACCAACATTGCAACAAATAAATACATAATAATACACAGTGTAAACCAACATTGCAACAAATAAATACATAATAATACACAGTGTAAAACAACATTGCAACAAATAAATACATAATACTACACAGTGTAAACCAACATTGCAACAAATAAATACATAATAATACACAGTGTAAACCAACATTGCAACAAATAAATACATAATAATACACAGTGTAAACCAACATTGCAACAAATAAATACATAATGATACACAGTGTAAACCAACATTGCAACAAATAAATACATAATAATACACAGTGTAAACCAACATTGCAACAAATAAATACATAATAATACACAGTGTAAAACAACATTGCAACAAATAAATACATAATAATACACAGTGTAAACCAACATTGCAACAAATAAATACATAATAATACACAGTGTAAAACAACATTGCAACAAATAAATACATAATAATACACAGTGTAAACCAACATTGCAACAAATAAATACATAATAATACACAGTGTAAAACAACATTGCAACAAATAAATACATAATAATACACAGTGTAAACCAACATTGCAACAAATAAATACATAATAATACACAGTGTAAAACAACATTGCAACAAATAAATACATAATAATACACAGTGTAAACCAACATTGCAACAAATAAATACATAATAATACACAGTGTAAACCAACATTGCAACAAATAAATACATAATGATACACAGTGTAAACCAACATTGCAACAAATAAATACATAATAATACACAGTGTAAAACAACATTGCAACAAATAAATACATAATAATACACAGTGTAAAACAACATTGCAACAAATAAATACATAATAATACACAGTGTAAACCAACATTGCAACAAATAAATACATAATAATACACAGTGTAAACCAACATTGCAACAAATAAATACATAATGATACACAGTGTAAACCAACATTGCAACAAATAAATACATAATAATACACAGTGTAAAACAACATTGCAACAAATAAATACATAATAATACACAGTGTAAAACAACATTGCAACAAATAAATACATAATAAAACACAGTGTAAACCAACATTGCAACAAATAAATACATTATAATACACAGTGTAAACCAACATTGCAACAAATAAATACATAATAATACACAGTGTAAACCAACATTGCAACAAATAAATACATAATAATACACAGTGTAAACCAACATTGCAACAAATAAATACATAATAATACACAGTGTAAAACAACATTGCAACAAATAAATACATAATAATACACAGTGTAAAACAACATTGCAACAAATAAATACATTATAATACACAGTGTAAACCAACATTGCAACAAATAAATACATAATAATACACAATGTAAACCAACATTGCAACAAATAAATTACGAACATGTTTTACTAGTTGAATTAATTAATACTTTTTCTATTTGTTTGGCTTTAGATTATTTGATATGATCAATGGTATATGCTCCACTTCGTGGCGATCCATGGGGTATCTGTTCTCTAAGTGCTTCTGTTTTGCGATGAGACAGTGTCTGAATGAATTATATTGATAAGAATATATTAAGCATGAAAAATGTAGTTTTACTTTTCTTCCTATTCGTCTGGCTCAGTTTTTCTTCTTTTAATTTAATTTGCAGATAATGTACAGCGAAAAAAAGGAAAGTTTTTTCTACTCTGCTGGAAAATTCAATTAATCAGCGAAGCAAGTAAGCAGGAACATGATAAGCAGGAAAAGGCGAACCTTTGCTAAACGATTTAACGTCACGGACAGAAACTGTCTGACAAATAAACAAACATAAACATTCAACAGATAACCTCGAAGTCCACTAGCATTAAAATCGATCGAGATTGACTAAATGACTCCACGCTTAATCTGGTAAGCACGAGTCAGAGTAGTGGGCCTACATGCATAAAAAATAACAACATTCAAAACGACAGCAGCAATAATAATAATAATAATAATAATAATAATAATAATAATAATAATAATAATAATAATAATAATAATAATAATAATAATTATAAAAATGCACACTTATAAATCAAACAAGGATATTTATCCAGGACATATGAATGCAGTTCAGATTGGAAAATGTGCACTGCTTAAAAAAAGTAAAACGAAAAGCAACTGAGCGCATATAATTACACAATCGAGATGCGATGCTGGTGGAACGAGTCTAATAAATGTCATGGAATTCGTAAAGCGAACACCATAATGTAAATAATAATGAAATAGAAGCTTGCAACTGAATTTCCGAGAAAAATAAGAAATCCCCTAGAAACAAAATGTTATAGTCTTTGATATTGCTTTACAACAGGATTTCTGTTGTGGGCCAGATGTTTGGCTGCCATGATGGAGGCCTTTAAAATAGACATGCAAGGCCAGGGTTTAAATGTAGCACATGTAGACATCAACTAGTATGCAAAGATACACGTCAAAATAGAGATATTTCAATTTTCTATGGGGTGAGAATAGCATAATAGATTTTAGTGTATCTTAAAAACAAACATTTGCTTGTATCTGATTTACTCTCACCTGCAAGTAAATACTTTGATTCTTGTTGACCTCAAATTAATTCACAGAAAAATGTGAATACTGCCATGAAAATATGTGAAAAAATAATTTCAATTGTTTAACTGTTAATGTATTGATTTCAATGAAAGGTAAACAAGAAAAATTTCTATACAACAAACATTCCTATATTTATATATATATATATATATATATATATATATATGTTGGATTGTGACGGGCCCTGTATTTTAAACGGTTAGATTAGCTAGTATGAATTGTGAAAGAAATGGAGTTAGGAACAATTTGAGTGCTTTGTGATTTTGGAACAAACAACCATGACTCATTAGTGAATCATTTTGTCAAGTCATAACAAATTTTGTTGTATGCCGCTCGAGAGGAAATGCTAGGGTCAAAAGGTTAGACAGCATGAATGAGGAATGTTTTTCGCACGGCGATATCACGTGTACACCAGGTGACATCATTCATCTTTTTGTGTGAGAGTTGAGTTTTTAGGAGATCACCATGGAAGCTTGTGGCGAGCGTACGCAGATGAGGTAGCTCTCGAATGCAAGAGTTAGCATGTGAATCGAAGAGATCTGGGCTAAACCTACTAAAAAAAAATAACTAACTGCGTCTAACGTCCCACACAGTACGAATAAAAGAAGATGTGAATGAAGAACCGATAATGGGAAACCCCTCCACTGGAATGAAAGCATGAAATAAAAAGAACAAAAGAAATCTCTCAGAAAATCCGACTTCGAGTGTCTCTGTTCTCTGCTTAAATATAGAATTTGCCAACAAAGACAGGTGCTGCGCGGCGATCACGGGCCAGCGACAAGATGAGGGCCAGCGACGAACGAGAATTACAAAGGTAACTTTCTTATAATGTAAAATATCTGGAAACTGTGTTTCGAAGTGACTCTTGAAAATGTGTTAAAATGACTCTTGAAAAATGTGTTTAGAAATCTGTTAAAATGACTCTTAACAAGGTGTGTTTAAAGTCCCTGTTAAAAATGACTCTTCAAAATGTGTTGAAAAACCCTGTTTAAAAGTAACTCTTAGAAATGTGTTCAAATTACTGAAAAACATGTTTGCTTAAAGAATGACTATGAAAATGTCTATGAAAATTGTATCATCAGAAGTATTTAAAAAAAAAATTGTAACCACTATTAATCCTCTCGTGAACATTTCGCATTATTTTCGACTCGGAGAGGATGAAATTCGAACTGTTGAGGTGGTTTCGGAGTACTGCCTCAGTCGGAAAGATTTCTGCCTGTAGTAATAAATAAGCTCTCCCCCCCCTGTGGTTCTCGTGACGTTTAATTTTAGTAGTTATGCAACATATATATATATATATATATATATATATATATATATATATATATATATAATGTTTGTTGTATAAATATTTGCTTGTTTAGCTTTCATAGAAATCGATACATTTACAGTTAGACAATTCAAATTATCCCCCCCACACACACACACACATATATATATATATATATATATATATATATGAGTGTGTGTTTGCGCGTATATGAAATTCCCAGCGTTGCTGAAAAATTAATGAGAATACTTCATACCCGTACTTCCAACTAATAACCTGGTAATGCCCAATTTTATCTTATTTCTTAATTCCTCAAATAAAATAAGACGTATGTTTTACTGTTTATTATTATCAAGTACGATTTTCTAAATATAAACATCTTAATACAACATTAATAACATAAATCGTTACCTTGTGTACATTAACTCGGGGAAATGTATTTCATCAAGATATAGCTCTTTGTTTTTTAATTGCATTTCCGTAAGCGATGATTAAAATAGACAATAGGATACCTGTTACTCCATCTGCAATCAAAAGAAAATTTCAATGATGTCATTGCATTATTTTTGAAATAAATGTTAATATTATATCTGTTAACGTATGGATTCTTTTAAGAATCAGACAAATAATCAATTGAGAAAGAATAATATTATTAGTCTGCCTTCGAACTTAAAAAGTTCATTTTATTGTATTTATAAGTTTAAAATTGAAATCAACCTCCACAACTATATATAATCGGAAACTATATAATTATATTAGCAGTTGGATAAGTATATTTTATTTTGATCAAGGTAGTACAATAATATAGTTTCATCAACTTTCGCGTCGCACAATGATACAAAGGAAATACAACAATAGATTAACCTTTTATACTTAAATTCAAATGAAATAGAAATACTACTTCCGAGTGATCAGTTCGAACCGCCGCCGTACAAAAATAGTTCTTCTGCTTTTATCCCAAAATGTACATACACATTTATAATTAGCTTCAATCTGGCCATGTTCATAGTCGCATATTTTTACCGCATATGTATATTTTATTATTTATGTATAGGGGTTGAATTTTCAGACACTTTAACGGATCATTGAAACTTAAAATCTCAAAAATAGTTCTGTAAATGTGCATTATCTGTCATTCATCGCCCTTGGTATGACGGATGATTCACATAGTCATTCTATTAATACCAATAAAAATACTACTATCAATAATTATGATAGTTTTATGAGTTAACAAATTAGAAATATTGACATAGCAGGTATAGTTAGATCTAATTGTAATATAATGAAACATTATCAGTGTTTCTAAACAACAGTTTGAATTCCACCAAATCTTGCATACAGTGCCTATGCGATAAGAGATCTCATAAATTAAGAATATTTATTATGATGACTTAAAAACGTACAAACGACCCTCGTGCAAGGAAATCGAGTATATGCTATTTCGCATATATTTGTCGAGGAATGATCGTAAACAAACGAGAAGTAGACGAAGAATAAAGACAAAGCACGGAAGGTACACATATAAAATAGGAATGAGAACAAATAAAGAAGTAGAAAAAAAAACCATGATAATGAAGAATAAAATAGAAGAGAATACAAAGACGAATAGGACACGGGACAACTACAAAGGTCAGCGCACGAACTGCCTGGATATACCGAGGTAAAAATGACGCTGCTTGGGTTTCAAATGGGATTTTAGTAAGCAAGGCTTGGTTAAGCGAGCGAGGGAAGTAATTTATTCAGAAAAATAAAATAAAAATATGTCACGTTTATGTACAGTTCATTGGCTGTAGACGTTAGTCGAAACAATCACTTTCTCTATCGCCCTCCATCGTGATATTTACGTAAATCTTTATATTAAGAGTCGATAAAAGACACCTGCAATATTGAGCAAAGTACATCTTTATAAATTGTGTGTATATATGTACATATATATATATATAATTTACAAACAATTTACAAACGAATACATCAGTTTATAAGAAAACACATTATGGCCGCCAACAATATAATGCGTCTAATATTTATTTTAATTAATATCATTTAATTTTATTTATTTATTTCCTTTTTTTATCACTCGAAACAAAAGAAAAATGTTATTTCGACACTACTGTTTGCATTTAAGTGTTCCTAATGCAATATGTCTACCATACTTTTTGTTTTCCTTCCGTTATAATGTTCCTATCTGACACACACACATACACACACACACACACACACACACACACACACACACATATATTTATATATATATATATATATATATATATATATATATGATATTTTAAAAATAAATATTAATTGTTATTACCTACAGACATTGATGTTTCATGCTTACCCTATCTACATGGTAAGAGATGTTAATTCATTTTCTAAGTCACCACTGACTCGTAGTCCGGTATTCTACTCCTCGGCTGCCACGAATTAACACGTAAATTAATCGAAATGTAACTATATAAACGCCAAATCGGCGAGCGACTATATTAAACAGACGGACAGTATCCAACAACAACAAAGTGGTTGGAATATCAAATTTAACCGTAGTGTGACTGCTTATTATGAAATTCTCTCAACGTCACCACTCCCTGTAATATAAAGGGGTTCTAACAATATTTTAAAAATAAATATTAATTATAAAATATATATATATATATATATATATATATATATATATATATACCTAAAAGATAAAGCCAACACAATATAGGTAACCCAAATGTCTAATTACCTCCCATCAATCATAAAACATATTCCGAATTCTATTGAATGTAGGCTTTTCAATAATTCTAGCAATAGTTGTTACAATAATACCGAAATTAAATATAAGAAACATGACACTAATAATTACAACAACATTAAAAATAAAAGAAAAAGAAATATAATCGACTATAGCCCGCCCTATAACCAGATGCTAAAAACTAAACTGGGCAAAAAATTCCTAAATCTGATTGAGAAACACTTCCCCATAACCAATCCCCTGCATAAAATATTCAATAAAAATGACCTAAAACTATCCTACAGCTGCTGCAATAGCTAGAAATGATAATTAAGGCACACAATAACAAAATACTAGAAGAGAACAGCAGAGAGGGGGAAAATAACAAATTACATAAAATAACACTATAAATACATACACATACAGTAATCACCCGGATAGAAATAGAAAAGTTAGCAATGAAGAGAAAAAATGTAACGGCATAAATCCTACACTTTGTCCACTACAAAATAAATGCCTAACCAAAAGTATTGTATACCAATCCACAATATTTGCCAAGGAAAGACCGAATAACAAGAAGTACGACGTAGGTATGACCTCCCTAGATTTTAAAACCAGATATTATGACCATAAAAGCACATTTAAAATCAGAGAACGTCGAACTAAAATAGCACTAGCAAACCATTATTGCGAGCTCAATGAGAAAACACGCTCACCAATAATTGAATGGAAAATAATACGACAGGCCAGTACATGTAAAAATTTAGACGACCCGTGTAGATTATGTCTGAATGAAAAATTTCAAATCCTAAACTTTAAAGACCCCCAAAATCTATTAAACTGTAGAAGTGGGATAGTACACAGCTGCCTACACAGAAATAAATGTACCTTAGGCTAACAATACATAAATAAATAAATAATTATACAAATAAGTAAAAAAGTACTAAACTATAACCTAACAATTTAAAAAAAAACTAAAACCTAGAATAGAAATACAAGGAACCACATGTTAAAATAAGTTCTCCTATTATATTGACACAACAAAGAAACATGATATAGCCCACTCTATAGAATACAGAACAATTGAACAGGATATAAGGAGTAACACTAAACGGATCTTTGTTCGTGGGAAGCCCAACGATTGGCTGAGAGAACATCAAAGATTCTGATTTTGTTAACTAGCTAGCCGTGTATATTAAAACACCCGGCACAAATAACTCCATGCATTTTAGCCTGATGATTCCCCCCGAGGATGAAACGCGGAGCCTCACTGTAGCGTAATTGCTATGAATACATGTTCATAGCTTACTATATATATATATATATATATATATATATATATATATATATATATATATATATATATATATATATACACACACTAGCTGACATTTGCGATAACGTTGCCCAAGAAAATGGCAAATTGCATGCTCCAACCTTGAACAGAACCCTATATATTAATGTAAAACAGCCATCATAATACTCCAAAAAAATGGGGGCGGGGGTGTTTCGAATGGAGCCTCTGTGTTTGATTTACAATGTAAATACATATTTTGTTAATGGAAACTGAAATTAAGAATGTCAAAAACTCTATGAAATGTCAAATAATTATTCAATCGCTGGCGGCCATGTCAAGAGAGATGTAATGGAGGTAATATGGAAAAAGTTACTGTACGGTCATTCATTTTGCGCGTTTAGCGATGTGAATCTAATTTAAAATAAGAGCGTTACAGACGAATGAAAATCGCTTGACTGTGTCGTATTTCAAATAGTAAGACGTTTTGGAAAACGCCGAATTGTACCAGAGTGAGTGACGGAATAATAAATCTTTTGCTATTATTGTAGATAAGAACGATTAACTAAATCACAGCCTCTCTCTCCCCATAAAAGAGATGCTACTTATTTTATACTTGATTATCTTGTGTACACACTACAAACCTTAGGGCGAACTACTATTTTACAACTATTCTACTACTACTAGTACTACTACTGATTCTACTACTACTACAACTACTACTACTACTACTACTAATAATAATAATAATAATAATAATAGCAATAAAAATAACAACTGCCTATCGCCGGCATCTGCACTCCTTCTTAGTTTATTAGTCAGGCGCAGAGGTAACAGCACAGAGACCCCTCTAAACACTCAGTGCCTAGCCTTGTTTCCTTACTAGGAAAATTAACGCCGTTCTCCTTCTCTCTATTTGGGCAACTTGGGGAAAATTTTCTCGCCACTAAGTCTTACATGACTAGACTGGGTCTCTCCTGTTCCGACAGGTTGAGGATACAGGTTAGACAGCTTGTCTGGCTGCTGTTTCCGACTGATAGGAAGGAGCCCAAACTCTTGGGTAGTGCCAGGAACGGCTGCTCCATCATCAGTTGCATAATACCGTGGGTAGTTTTATGTGCCATGTCGCGCATGGAAAGGGACCATGCAATTATCTCCAGTGGGCTTTCCCGAGGCCACAACGCCCATGAACCAGGTCGTGACTAATGGACTGGTTGTGTGAGCTTATTGGCACCAAACAAGTACCCACCTTGGCCAACCCACTCTATAATCAAAACAAACATGTCATTACAAAAAAATAAAAGCAAACCTAAACCAGACACCCAACAACAAACACTCTCGCCTCCGCCCTTGAGGCTCTCCTTCACAAATATCGGGGGACTTAGAACCAACATCAACGACGTAGAAACCTTCCTTCTGACAAACTCACCGGATATCCTAGCTCTAAGTGAAACTAACCTGCAATCCTCAATCTCCTCTCACCACTTTGACATGACTAAAGACTCTGACAAACATATGCACGGGCTAGGAGTTTATGTTCGGAACACCATCCCCCTGACTAGAGAACATAGGTTAGAATCAGATGACCCAGACTACATGTGCTTTAGATTGACTATACATCACAGCGTCAGTTACTTATATTTCTTATACCGTTCCCCGTCGACCCAGGACTGTACTCTGCTAAACTCTGTCTCTGAAAGCATAGATAGAGCACCCTTAATTGACTCGAATGCCCAGATACATGTATTTGGGGATTGTAATGCCCACCACCGCGACTGGTTGAGATTCTCCAGCCTTACTGACGCAGCCGGCAACTCTACGTATAATTTCTCCTTAGCTCCCTCCCTCTCTCAGACTGTCGATTTTCCGACCCGCATCGCCGATCGAGTAGACCAACAACCCTCACTTCTAGACCTTCTCTTGACATCAATGCCCGAGGCTTGTGTGACAGAAGCTCATAGCCAACTCGGGAATGCTGATCACATTGTGCTAATGATACTTATCACCCTAAAAAGTCGTCCAAAAGCTGATGAACCGTTGCTCAAAACAACAAGATACTACAAGCAGGCTGATTTTGAGTCAATCAGAGATCACATCAGTGACGCCCCATGAATGGAAACCTCACTCCCTGCCGACCAGTGTGCAAACGAATTAACTGAATGGGTCAAAGCAGGCATCGAAGCTTATGCCCCTATGCGAAAATTCTTTAGCAAGCCCCACTCTCCCCAATGGTTCACCTCGGAATGTGCAGCTGCCATTTCTGAGAGGCAACACGCATTCCGTAAATTCGGCCGCCATAAGTCATCTACTAATAGACATACATTTATAGAGTCACGAAATACTTGCAAGGCCGTGATAGGTGAAGCGAAGAGAAGGTATAATGAGTTAACAAAAAAACGCATCCAGTCACAGAAACTAGGTACTCGTGATTTCTGGAAAATCTACAATAGTGTAGTGAATAATGGTCAATAAACGATTCCCCCACTATCAAACCACAATGATGTCGTATGCACGGCCACTGATAAGGCTGAACTACTTGCCCATCGCTTCGCTTCTAACTCTACTTTAGACTCCGATAACCACCCCCTCCCCAAATTCCCATTGCGGACCGAGGCCATACTTGATAACCTGGTCATCACACCATCCCAGGTCAGAGATATTATAACATCCTTGACACCTCCAAAGCTTGTGGGCCTGACCTTATACCAGTATTAGTAATAAAGAAATGCTCTGCTGAACTGGACCCTGCCCTCTCCAAACTCTACAACAAATGCCTAGCCGAATCTTGCTTCCCTGATAGCTGGAAAATTGCCTCTGTTGTACCAGTCTACAAGAGTTCTGGGAATAGAACCGATCCTCACAACTCTCGCCCAATCAGTCTGCTGCCGATCTTTGCTAAAATCTTCGAATCCTTAATCAATTTAGCAGTTGTAAGGCACTTAGATAATGCTAAACTTCTATCTGACCGCCAGTATGGATTTAGAAAAGCACGATCTACTGCGGACATCCTAACGGTCATCTCTGAACGCATGAATCATACACTTGACAAGGCATGAGAAGCTAGGGCAGTGGCGCTTGATATATCCAAGGCCTTTGACAAGGTATGGCATAAAGGGCTTCTCCTGAAAATACGCTCATACGGTATTACTGGGCAATTACTTAATATAATCAGATCCTTCTTAGACAAAAGAAAAATCCAGGTTGTCCTTAATGGCCGTTTATCTAAGCAACATGACATAAATGCTGGTTACCCCAGGGATCTATCCTTGGACCTCTGTTGTTCCTGATCTATAGAAACGATCTCCCTGATGACACAGTGTCTGAGATTGGTTTATTTGCTGACGACACCACGCTTTACTCTCGCCATGTTGGCAAAACCGACACAATCATATCAGAGGCATTGGCTGAATCTTTAGAAAATGACCCCCAGGCTGTAGTGGATTGGGGTCACAAATGGTTGGTAACTTTTAATGCCGCTAAGACAAAGCTCCTTTCCTTCAACAACTACAAAGAACCTCTCCAACCACCGATTGTCATGGCTACTAACATCCTACCTGAGAGTTCATCATTCAAACTCCTCGGCCTAACCGTTACAGGTAACATGAATTGGAACAAATACATCGAGGACATTGCCAGGTCTGCCGCAAAGAAGGTTGGCTCCCTTTACCGTGCTAGTAAACTCCTCTCACATGACATTATCCTGTATCTCTACAAAGCCACCATCCGCCCATGCATGGAGTATTGTTGTCACATCTGGGCTGGTGCATCATCTACTAGTCTCTCCCTCCTTGACCAGGTCCAAAAAAGAATCGCCAACCTAATAGGTCCCTCACTGTCAACCAAGCTTCAGCCTCTGCCCCATCGCCGCAATGTAGCATCCTTGTGCTTGTTTTACAAATACTTCAATGGATTATGCTCCGATGAACTGGCTACTCTGGTGCCCCCTCGACGTAAATTCACTAGACTAACTCGACAATCAACTAAATCTCATTCATTCACTGTGGAGGTCCCCAGATGTCGGAGAGCCTTCTACTAAAATAGCTTCGTTCTTCGTGTTGCTGGCCTCTGGAACTCCCTTCCTGTCCCCTGTTTTCCCGACAGTACAGACATGCAGAAGTTTAAAACTTATGTAAACAGACATCTTGCTGCACAGATCCCAATCTAGGTTGACTGCCCCCTACCTTCTCCCTTCTTCTTTTTTCTCAGTAGCCCCTTACGTCTACAGTGGCGTCCTGCCTTGTTTGGGGTGAACTATGTTTTAAAAAAAATGGTTTGCAAATTTTAGCGATTGGGCAAAATAATGCAATTTATTTGGTGCGTAAATTGTGCTGATTGTATCTTTTTTTATTTTGCACATATTATTTTTCTTTAATTAATTATCACTATTAACGATATAAATTATTTAAAAAAAAACTTGTGAAATCATTTTAAAATATATAGTTTGCTTTACGTACTAGTATTAGTGATATATTTGCGTTTAAAATTAGTATCTAATAGAAGTTATACACCTTTAAGTTCGTGTAAATACCAATTCTGAACAAAGTAGGCAGGTTGGTTTTGTTAGTAACGCAAACAAAGATACCTCTATTTGCTTATTTATTTATTTTTTAACAAGGTAAGTTGCAACTGTAGACGTAAGGGGTTACTAAAAATTAGGGTGAATGTTTTGGGGGGTCATCCTCAATTGGGAGCTGTGCAGCGAGATCTCTGTTCACATTAGTTCTAAATTTCTACATGTCGCAGAAACAGAGTGAAAAGAGGAGGTTCCCAAGGCTGGCAGCACAAGGAAAGAAGCTATTAGAGTAAAAGGCTCTCCGGCATCTGGGAACCTCCACAGTAAAGGGATAGGAATGAGCTGATTGTCGGGTTGGTTGAGCAGCAAGTTCATCGGAGCACATTACATTGAAGAGCAAAGATGCAACATTGCGGTAATTGGACAGGCGCATAAGCTTGGTAGATAGTGATGGACCTATTAGATTAGCGACTCTTTTTTTAGCCTTGTCTAAGAAGAACAGACTAGTGGATAGTGCACCAGCCAGATGTGACAAAAATATTCTATGCATGAGCGGACTGTGGCTGTGTAGAGATATAATATAAGTGTTAGAAGGTTTCTAGCACGGTAGAGGGGGTCCACTTTATTTGCAGCATCCTTGGCAATATCTGATATGTATGAGTTCCAATTCATTTTACCTGTGAATGTTAGGTTGAGGAGTTTGAACGTTGGACTCACAGGGTGTTATTTGCCATAGCAATTCGTGGTTTAAGAGGATAGCAGTTTATGGAAAGGAGTTTTGTCTTAGCAGCATTAAATGTTACCATCTATTTATGACCCTATTCAACTACAGATTATAAATCACTTTCTAAATATTCAGCATTTGCCTCAGGTGTGTGTGCGTCTGTTTTGCCCACATGGCGAAGTAGAGTGTTGTGTTGTCAGCAAATATACCTATCTCTGACACAATGTCATCAAGGAGGTCGTTTATAAAAATCAGGAACAATAAAGGTCCAAGTATCGATCCCTGGGGGGCAACTGCATGAATTATGTTGTTGGGATGAGCGACCATCGGGGTAAACCTGGATCTTTTATTGGTTAGGAAGGCTTTACTTATATTACATATTAATCTAGTGATAATTAATTATTTTTTATGAAAGTACTTTTATACCAGACCTTGTCAAAGGCTTAGGATATATCAAGTGCAACCTCCTTAGCTTCACCTGCCTTGTCCATTTTATGGCATATGCGTTCGGAGATGACCGTTAAGATATCCGAGTAGACTGTGCTTGCCTTAATGCCTACTGATGGTCAGAGAGAAGTTTATCATTAAGGAGGTACCAGACTGTCGCTGGATTAATTAAGGATTCTAAGATTTTATCGAAGAGTGGGAGTACTGATTGGGCGATTATTCGGATGGGTTAGTTTTACCTCCAGAATTATTGATGATTTTTACCACAGAGGCAATTTTCCAGCTATCACGATAGCAAGATTCAGCAAGCATTTGTTGTAGAGTTTGGAGAGGACAGGAGTCAGTTCAGAAGAACATTGTTTTATTACTATTACTGGTATAAGATCAGACACACATGCTTTATGATGTCCCGGACATAAGATGGGGTGATGCCCAGGTCATCAAGTGTTGCTTCAGTCTGCAATGGGGAATTTGGGATGGAATGCTTTGCAGAGTCTAAAGTGTCGTTGAAGGAGAAACGTTGGGCAAGTAGTTCAGCCTTGCCAGTTACCGTGGACACTACATAATTGTTGTTGGATTACAGGGGAATTGTGTATTGTCCATTGTTCACCACACTATTGATTTTCCAAAAATCAGGAGTCCATAGTTTATGTGACTGAATGCATGTTCTGGTCATCTCTGTTTTCATTATCTTTGCTTCACCAATCACAGTCTTACAATTTTTTCTTGACTCAACACATTTCTGTCTATTCATAGTAGATTTATGGCGGCCGAATTGTCGGAACTATTGAGGTAAATGGGGCCTGTTTTAACACTAATTTGTTTTATGGAATTAGTTGTTCCTTTTATGTGGGTGTTTTTATTTATTGTGAACATATCCGGAATAATGTGTAGATATTTGTAAGCAAAAATATGTTAACCATCAGAAGTTTGGGAGACTAACAAATGTCAACAACGGCTTTGTTGCTGTGAGGCTGAGATATAACGCAAATTAGTCACACATTAATAGGTATAGAAAATCTTATTTTTGACTAAGATCTCAAATATTCACTTAACAAAATTAATCTCGTAGCACTAATTTATTTCATAACATTTGCGGATTAAATAGTATGAATCAGATTAATATGCAAATAAAATGTGGTTTGATTTCTTGCGTGTGTTTTTATGTAATCTTTATTCTGAAAATATCACGAACTCTGAGTAGATATTATAGTTAATCAGTAAAAATAAACTGGTAAGACCTACCCTCTTTCTGTCTTTCTTTCTTTCTCGGTTTGTTGGTATCTGTTTTTGTAACAGGGACTTAGGGTATGTGGAGGTTTACAATACATTATGTTTCGTAAGATACATATAATAATAGCTAAGATTGTTTCGTAAAAATCCCGACAGCTGCTTTGTTACTGTCGGCCTTAGGTATAACGCTAATAGATCACTAATAAATAGTTTAAGCAAGAAGTTGCGTTTGACTAATATCCAAAGTAAATTGCCTTTCAAATATTGAGGTGAATTTGTTTACTCATACTAATTCTTTCGAAATAGTCGTCAATATGAGAAAACTTATTAAGATAAACAAAAGAAGAAGAAGCCTTCGTCGCCATGATATAAGTAGAAATGTTTGGTTTTGTTTATGATCTTACCTGCCATTCGATTATCTCAGAAGATAATATTAGGTATGATTGCAAAATAGTGTAATCGAACGCAAATGGAGTATGAACACAAACGTAGGTAGCCGGGAAAGCTAAGTTTAGCTGTAACAGAAATATTACTAAAAGTCAAATGTATTGTTTCTTGTGAAAGATAAGAAAAACATGTTAATTGTATTTTTGTAATCTAGAATAGGAAAGTGAATATAATAAGGAACATCTGTAAATAAACTCAAATGGAGATATGAAAACACAGACGTAATTAATCGAATGATGAATCTGGCCGGTAACGAACAATCTGGTCGTGCACTTATCTGGCCAATGCTGGAATGTATAAAACCTATCTGGAAAGCCAATCAAAAAGCCGCAAAAGTAGAAGGGAGAGTCGTTAAAGTACTGCAGTAAAGAGAAAATAGTAAATCAGGAAAATGAAATAATGACGGTGGTATCAAGAAAAAGTATCCTACGAAAATTATTTCACGGTTAAAGTAGTCGTGGTTGCAGAAAATGTTTGCATGGGAATAAAAGTTACTGACTTCCTGTATATATGACTATTTGTGGAGAATCTGACGGGAAAATGTAGAAATTACTGAAAGCGAACGGAACGGGTGCATATTTTCCGAAAACACATATTAAGAATTAGCCTAAAGCGTGAGCATAGTCGAATTATAGGTACTGATATCGAATATGTACTAGTTTCCGAGAGCTTTGCGTCGGCAGCGTTCGAGCAATTAGTAAAAACTCGAGAGATGCCGAGGCGATTATCCAATAAGATGACAGCTGACAGACGACATGGAAGTAATGTGGCGTTCGATTACTGAACACGTAGACCAATTGGAATAATTTTTGAGGGAGGTCTGTAAAGATCATTTATTACGAAATTCTCATTAGATCGGAGCCCCAATTCATACGGTTGAGATAGACGAGTCACTGGTAAACCCCTACCCGACTGATGTAAAAAAAACAATTTCAAAAGAGTCCTCTCGAAACACAAAAAAGTATATGTTTAACCAGTTGACAAAAAAATGCAAAAAAGTATTTATTAACAGGATTTCAATATGTTTTTTTTCGTTTTTTTGTCATGTTATATCTTTCTTCAAATGAAAACTGAAAAACACGACTCAGCAACGTATAGCAGTTGTCGTCTGTCAACATTCGCTTCAGCATCTCTCGGGTGTTTACGTAACTTGTACTCGTTCGATATAAGCATCGAATTATAATTATATATATATATATATATATATATATATATATATATATAATATATAACTTGCTTTTAAGATAGTAGGAACATCAATTAATTGAGAAAATCAAAATTAAATGCGTAATATTTATTTAATATTGGGTACAGAAAATCAGTACAACCTCCAGACGATCTTCAGTTTTGTTGTTATTTTGTAGAAAAAAAAGGATAAATGGTGACAAGTGACAACAAAGCTAAATGTAGCCGGGGGCTTGAAACCAATAGTACTGATGCTGTACTGATTTTCTGTACCGAATAATGTATATATATATATATATATATATATATATATATATATATCAAAGGAAAAATTATTTTAATGAATGAAACGGGCGGGTGGAAAAAAAACAAAATATGCTAAAGTTTTCCTTGAGAACTTATCGTCTGACCCTTTAAGATAAAACATCAGAATGATAAATTAAAAGCTAAGAAAATCGAATGATATATGAGGGGAAAATTGTTTCAGCTGGGGAAAACAATTGAGAGAACAAGAAAAAAAACAATACGGGAAACCTCTCAACGTTATAGCGTATTCGAATGATTAAATATCTCCAGCTGACGTTTCAAAATCTTTTGTCCACACAGGCTTCTTCAACTTTATAAAAGCAAGTTTATTACTTAAGAGATTTATGAAAAAATACGACCTATCGGCCTTCAAAAGCCTAGAATGTACGGCTTACCCAAGGTTCATAAACTCAATATTCCTGCACGCCCTATTCTATCAATGTTGGGTTCTGCACAACATGAACTTGGAAAATGGATAGTTGATATTCTTAAGCCCGTATTTACGTTTTATTCGGCCTACTGTATAACTGATTCTTTTCAATTTGCGTCTCATATGCAGAAATCATCTCTATCAAAGGATACCGAGCAATTGGCTTCCTTGGACATTAATAGCATGTTTACCATTGGATGAAACTATTGGTATATGTGCAGATTATCTTTACCATAGCCCCTTAACACCTCCACAATTTCCTGAACGAATTTTTGTTGAACTGATGGAATTTGCTACTAAATCAGTTTCCATCAGATTTTATAATCTAATGTATCGACAAATGGATGGTATATCCATGGGCAGCCATCTTGGTTAGCCAACATTTTCGTTGAATTTTTGGAAAACCAATTATTTTCCAAAATGACCAAGCTGGCTTTTTGCACACGATACGTTGATGATACTTTTACTTGCTTTACCTCACAGAGTGATGCTTAACAGTTTCTTCGTCTTTTTTGTGACTTGCACCCATCGTTGCTATTAACTATAAGGTTGAGGATTTTGGTTCCCTCTCATTCCTTTATGGTTTAGTGTCTAAAGCTGGTTTAACGTTTGAAACCTCTGTGTATAAAAAAATAACCTTTACAGGTATTTATCTGAATTGGTTTGCCTTCTCCTTTAAATCAAGAAAAACAAATCTAATTGGTAGTCTTACTCGTCAGGCACTTATAATTTGTTCACAAACCTGAACATATTTTTCTTGCCAACGGATATCCTATCAATATCATAAAAAGCACAATTGCACTCAAAGTTGCTATATTTAATGGTGGTGAATTTATTGGCCCGTCACGATGCCCTATCTATTTTAAAGTTCCACGGTTAGATTCTGACGGCCTTGACATTGTCAAAAGAATGTCTTCTTCTACTCAACGCTGTTTTTCAGCAACCATGTTGAGAGTAGTTTATACGTCTCGAACCTTTTTCTCTTCTATTCTAACTGTATATCTCCAGGGCTTGACAAATAGATGATGCCACTAACGAAAAATGCATACGAATTTTATAAATTACTAAATTTGAAATTGCACGTGTCAAAATCCGAGCCAAATTAGTTTCAAATTACAGTTATTAAATTGAACCTACTTTTGCAAATTTTCAAAACAAGAAACACATCTGAATTTCGTGTGTTCATAGAAGCATTTCTTTGTGATAGAAAAATTATGTTCGAGCAAAGCAATGGCTAAATATCTAATATTCGGACTCAACAACCAAAACAACTGTTTAAACGTGGTATGCTACTTATAAACGTGGTCGTACAAACACAAATGATTCAGAATGCTCAGGTCGCCCAAATTCAACATGTGTTCCGAAAAACATCGAAAAGTCCGAAAATTATTTTTGGCAGATCGTAAATTTCAGTTGCATGAGATAGCAGATGATTTGAGAATATCAACATGCAGAAAATTGTCAATTTGACAGGAACATTTGTCAATGACAAAGCTGTGTTTAAAGTGGATGCAGTAATTGTAAACAGTCGATCAAAAACCAACAACGCGTCGAAGATTCAGAGCGTTTTTGCAACTTTTTCCACGCAACAAAAAAGGAGTTGTACCTCAATATTTGACTGTCTTAGCCTCCGCATCTTGTGATGCGAAAGGTATTCTGTTCATTGATTACCTTGAGAACGGAAGAATCATCAATAAAGAATAGTGTATCGCATTAGTGTGTTTGAAGACGCAACCACCAAAAGACGTCCACAAATGAAGAAGTAGAAATGCTCTTTTACCGAGATAATATGTAACTAGTCAATCGCTACGATAGCAAATCTATATTTTACACTTAGCATTCTATTCCCCTGATATGCCCACTAGCGACTACGACATGTTTGTACACCTGAAAAGAATAATCATAGGAAAACAAATTGGCACCAACAAAGAAGTGATACTGGAAACTAGGGTGTATTTTGAAACCAAGGACACATTTTTCTACAAAAAACGAATCTAATCGTTAAGTATACTCTCTTTGATTAAAATAACAGTAACTAACAAACGTATCCTAATAAATATAGTTTCAGAATATATTAGTTGATGCAAGTCTATCTCCAGACGCTTGACGTATTGTATTTTTATGGACGTTTGGCGCGCGTTAAGGACTCTACAATAGAACAGTGCATTCCCTCGTTCGATCGTAATTAAATATATCTATCCAAGCACGCTGGTTAGTAAAGTTGTAGAATATATATATATATATATATATATATATATATATATATATATATATATTGGGGTATCATTCCAAAAAGTCCTGGGTGAGTTGTTAAATATATCCGGTTATTGCAAGAACACATGCCCCAAAATCTTGGTTAACTACTCTGATCAAAATTAAATATAATGCTCCATGTACGCTACGAGATGTAGTTTTAGAATATATATCGTTATGGGTGTCGATTGCCAAATACATAGGTTTAGTTTGCGACATATTTACTTCAAATAGACCTCTGGCGTGAACGGAGCCCACTCAATATTATTGTTTGGCATCTGATAAAAATGAAAAATATATTATTCTATGGGCTTATTACAAAATTGTGTCATATGTTTTTTATAATTGCACGCTCATTATGAACGCAGACTCCAAATAGTATAGTACCCACTTTTGATAAACATAAAAGAATATTAGCCAAATTCCATGTGTAAGTTAGATTTAATATATATATATATATATATATATATATATATATATATATATATATGGGCATTTATCTAAGAAACTGTGAATGCATTTGTGGTATAGTTCTTATTCATAGACGTCTGGCTTGAATTCAACGATATATAGTACATTTGATTACAACGAAATACACTTAACCAATTTCTCTGGTTGTTGTAGTTTGAACTATTTATAATCTTTGGGATCTATCCCGAAATCTGAATGATCAGTTTGTTAAATATTTCCTTTTCATGGTGTCCAGGCGCGGCTAGAGACTTCACATTTGTTTATATTCGAATATAATTTTTGATAACTCTAAGACTGCAGTTTACGCATGTTTTATTTTACTTTAGTCGAAGTTCTCATAAATCAAGGGTGAATCACGGCACCCACTTGATCTCTATATTTATTAAAGTTCTCCTTTACCTGCCAAACGTTGAGTACGTAAAAAAAGCTAAGAACATTAAGTTTTCATCTCCCCAATTAACCAGTTTAATATGTTATAGTACATCGGTCTTTTCGTATTTTGGTCTTACCCGATTCTAGGACAAGAATTCACCTCGTGTGGTGGGGTATCCAGCTAAGTTCTGTTACTTGAGATAACACTACTTGGAGAAGGTTTACTATTGCTCGAATGAGTCAATATATAGCTGTGCTGAATAGATCTCATTTGTGCTTCAAATACTGTTATTTTTAATATTTGGTCAGGATTTACTTGTTAGGTTGTCCGGACAAAACCTTGTATAGAGACCGAAGACACTCGAAGAGAATGTTTAGTAGGTAAATCAAACTCTCCTATGTATATGTCTATGTGGATCTGTCCTTTAAAACCCAGAAGGAATTTGTAAAAAAAATATTCTTATTAAAGTCCGGCGGGAACGCAGACCACACGATATTATTGAACCACCTTTGATCAAAATAACAAAATACGTTTCCAAGTACTCTGATTAATGTAGTTTCAGAATGCATACTTTGGTTAATACTCTGGTTAATAAACATCTGGTTATTAAATACTCCGGTTGATGTAGTTTAAGAATAAAGACATTTGTTGTCTTTGTGTATCTCATAACGACTAGAAAAAGTTAATGATATATTTTTACGGATGTCCGTAGCGAATGCAGAACCCACAATAGTTTTGTATTCCTTTTGATTTAAATTGAATTTATTATTTAAATATCATGGATAATTTAAAGTACGAATATATATCTTCATGATTGTCTGTCTTTTAAACTCTAGGATGAGTGTGTGGCATATTTCATTTCATAGAGTTTCATCATATATATAATTATGATGTTGTATCTCTGAAAGGTAGGAAAGAGTTTGTAACGTATATTCTTTTTTATGGACGCCCGTTGCGATCTCAGAACCTACAATTTTATTGTAAACTTTTTTGGACAAATTGAAAAATATGTACTCAAGCATTCTCGGTAATGAAGAATGGTTATAAGAGTCTATTTTGAAACCCCAATGGGGAATTTGTAAAGTATGTTTTTTTTATAATCAAACGGCGTGATGGAAGATCCTATATCATTATTGTACCCCGGTTATCAACAGGAAATATATTTATCAAGGTAATGTTATTAATTATAACGTTTTCGCATTGTTCCAGGAAGTTATTGACGATTCAAATTCTATCAACGCTGGATGGCATCAACAAAAGTAGCATTACGTTAAGCATATTAAAATGTTACCACTGGTTTCGTAGGGGATGTTATTAATTTCATGTTTGTTGTGTTTGTATGTAGGTAGCTTCCAGTATTTTTAATTTTAAGTGTTAAACGATTTATTAGAGGCGTTAATAAGAACATCTAGGAATAGGAATTTATTATTTCCGTTCAGTTCTATGGTGAATTTAAGGACATAGTTTTTTGGGAAAAGGTCTTGACGTGTGTGTATTTGTTCATCGTTATCAGCTAGACCAAGAATATCGTCGACATAGCGTACGTAAATAGATGTATTTTCAATGTTATTAAATATCTTCTTTTCTAGGTTTGACATATAGAATTCGCTAAGAATCGGACCGATAAACGAACCCATTGAAACTCCGTCAATTTAAATGAAGTGTTTCCCTTGAAGTCATAACAAGTACTTCGCTGGTGCAGATTAATAGTAGTTTTTTAGTACCTTTTAATTAATTTTAAGTGGAGGGAGACACGGGTTATTCTATATATTATTGATGATTATGTCTATTGTTTCCTTTACAGGTACATTGGTGAATAGGCTTTCTACGTCTATGGAAGCACTGATTTTATTATCCGGTTGTTTGCTTTGTAAAATTTGTAATAGTTCTTGAGTGGACTAAACACTATATTTGCTAGGTAGAAAAGGGCTGATGAGTTCATTTAAGGTATTTGTTTAAGAATATAAAGGAGTAGTGATTTGGGATATGATAGGTAAAAGAGGAAAATGAGTTGTATTTATCTTAACTGTTCCGTATAAATATCCTGATGTGTAATCGCCTGTTAGTTAAGGAAGTTGATAATTATAAATTTGTGGATGGTTAGCAGTAATAAGTCTGTTTAATTGTGTCTTTAGCAGGTATAATTAAACAGACGAATTTTGTTATTTTTTTACAATGTTTGCATGAATGAAAAAATGCTGCCTTAATACACACAATATATATATATATATATATATATATATGTGTGTGTGTGTGTGTGTGTGTCTCAGCCTCGTAACTCTAGTTTCCCTCATGTGGTCCTTTACATTACACCTTCCATGAGCGATGTATCTGACAAAGGGGGAAGGATTGCTGTTTTCAGGTCAGAATCTATTCATCTAAAGTTTATCGTGGGCTACTTTTTTGACCTTGAAGTACTTTTTTACTGTCTAACATCAAGTGGCTTCATGCCTTGTCTGAAG
This sequence comes from Sepiola atlantica, assembly GCA_963556195.1. Taxonomy (NCBI): domain Eukaryota; kingdom Metazoa; phylum Mollusca; class Cephalopoda; order Sepiida; family Sepiolidae; genus Sepiola; species Sepiola atlantica. The sequence goes on along the minus strand of OY744518.1, from coordinate 97,105,227 downwards.
CGATTTCCATTTAAACAAACTTATGTATGCATGTGAGTATACACAGGCTTTCGTTGTTGCACTAAATATATATATATATATATATATATATATATATGCATATGTATATATATATATATATATATATATATATATATATCACATTGATACGTGCAGAAAATCGATACTCGTTTGTCTCATGAGATTGGCGAGCATTTTATTTCGATTTTAGCTTTTTAGATCACAAATCAGAATACTCTATAATCAGTTAGATGGATCTGAGCAGCTGCTCAATTAACGAACTATTTCACCATCGTTATCCTTTATCTCGTAAACCATCGATTTATTCTTTAAATGTTTATGTTTATCAGCCGCGCCAAGACGGAAAAATGTTTGATTCATCATCTGCAATATATATATATATATATATATATATATATATATATATATATATATATATATATATTTCTCTGTTGTTGTTTTTACTAGCGATAGCAACATAGTGTTTGTCTTAGGGAAGACTAATAATGAAAAAAACCGAAGACTAGATACATTGTCATTTATGCTAAAAGAACTACAGAAAATGACTCGGTGACCTTTGAAGGAGCTCAGTTGTGTGAGGTCGACGAATTCATTACGGAGTATGACGTCGTTAGAAAAAAACGACTCGGTAACCTTTAAAAGAGTCAGGGGAACTAGGTCAGAAGAAGAAGGCACTCAGAGCGTAATTCAGAAATTAAAACGGCGGTTTTAAACTAAGGAAAAATAAGCGCTTACGTAGGGAGAATTTAAAGAAAAACATGTCGTGGGTCAGTCTCGAAGAGAGGTACCCCACCCAGTGCCGAACTGATGTAAACACCTGGCGTGGAGATCATAAGCCTTCCCTAAATTCTACGAGCAGAGTGCTATAGAACATATTTTCGTGTTCACTTCTAGGTTGCAAATTAAATCACAGTGCCTGGTTTTCGTGAAAAAAACCCTACGTTGATTAGAGTCGAAAATCAACCGCCGTCATGGTAAAGGAAGAGGGTTCTTCGTAAGACAAGAGAAAGAACAATAATGTCAAAGGAATTTTGCTGAAAAAAAATATGTATATAGACAATTTACACCAGCTTGAAGTGAAGAATGAAGTAACTAAAGTTCTATAGCACGTCCTTATCTCTATCGTTGTGTTTTGTTTGATGCTACCGAGTCTTCCTAAAAAAACGGCTATTGTAACACATATATAGAAAGATGTATCTATCTATCTATATATATATATGTATATAAGTATACAAATACATACAATTATATATATATACATATACATACAATCTATATATATATGTATACATACACACACATATATATATATGTATATATATATATATAAATGTATATATATATACATGTACACATATACATATATATGGATACATACACATATATATGTATATATATATATACGTATATATATATATGTATGCATATACATATATATATATATATATATATATATGTATACATATGCATGTATGTATAATATAAATATATATATAGGTATGCATATATATGCATACATTTGTATATATATATGTATATATATATGTATGTATATATATATATATATAAATGCATATGTATATATGCATATATATTGACATACATACATATGATTATACATACGCATGTATACATGCATATGTATGTATATATACATATGTACATATATATTAATATACATATATACATATACACATATACATATATATATATATGCATATACCTAGATACATTTTTACATATATGTATGTATACCAATACATATATACATATCACATGCATATAGGTCTATACATATATTCATATTATTTTTTTAATGTTGCGTACAACATTAGTAACGTCGGTTACAAGCTCAGAATGGCTTAACCGTCTAGCTCTCTTCAGCTTATGTTGCCGCCGGTTACAAAAATGTGAATTGACGATCACTTTAGTTCAGACACGTTCTTTGCTTTAAAGTGTTATGTATATTTGGTTAGAATTTAAAGTTTTAAAATTTTCGAAAGAAAAGAGGGTGAAATGTAACAGTTGAGAATTGGGAAAAAAATAAACATGGAGCGTATATTTTGCCGTTAATGTTTTCACTTTGTTTTGTCTAGAAAATTCTTAGGGGAGAATATGGGTTAAAGAATTACACTTTCGATGGAATAAAACAGTTTAAAATACACAGTCAAGGCCTGTATTAAAAGACTTTAAATAAATCGAATATGATTTCAAATTAAGATATAACCCGTGTCGGATCGTTGCAGTTGCATACGTTCTAAGGGGAGTATCTCTAACAGGTTCTTAATGATTCTCTATTCGAATTTAACATTTTTAACTAAAGTATAGTGAAGACTTATTTTAACTAAAGTATAGTGAAGACTTATTTTAACTAAAGTATAGTGAAGACTTATTTTAACTAAAGTATAGTGAAGACTTATTTTAACTAAAGTATAGTGAAGACTTATTTTAACTAAAGTATAGTGAAGACTTATGGGAGTAATACTATTTCTATACAAATAAAGGCTGATCTAGAGATAAGAACAATGTTTAGGCCTACAAAATTGAACCTGTTTAGGAGATTTAGGAGATTAAACATTTTTAACCAATGTATAGTGGAGACTTATCGAAGTAATGATATTTCTTTACTCATAAAGTCTGATCTAGAGATAAGAACAAGGTTTAGGCCGACAAAATTGAACCTGTTTAGGAGAATTAGAAGATTGTTTGTCTCAATTCATCGATCACCCTTCTGGAATTATTGTTTTGTTAATAAAAACAGGCAAGACAACAAAATCATATGCACTTATCTAGATGATACGTACTAATTTAAGAGTTGTTTAACAATCTAATAGGGTAAATATATATTAGGCAATATATATATATATATATATATATATATATATATATATATATATATATATATATATATATATCTCCTATATAAAGGGCAGTTGTCTGTTTGTATGTTTGTTTGTTTGTTTGTTTGTATGTCCAGTATCTCCTCAAAAACTACCCGACGACATGTCAAAAAGTTGACATCTACAGGACCGCACAAATCCCGGATGTAAAATATCTAAAAATCGCGAAAATCGATCCACTCGCTGACAGTCAACCGGACCACTTTCCGACAAAAGGTAGCAGTTTTTTCGTATTTTTCACGAAATTTCAACGTTAATATGTAGTAAATTCGAAATAATCTAATGTATTTATGTACTAATCCGATAAAAATGCCGAGTCACTATAAACATCCCATAATCCCTTGCCGGATGTACCCGGTCTTGCCCTAAATTGTGTCCGGTTGTATCAGATCATCCAATAACTTCTGTCCGGTTGCATCAATAACAACATAGGAATCCTACGTTAAGAGTGTGTAGTGAAACAAGGGTTGCTCAATCACATCCTCACCTGTCCCATAATCCCTTGCCGGATGTACCCGGTCTTGCTCTAAATTGTGTCCGGTTATATCAGGTCATCATGACGTCAGAGAGTGGCAGTTTTCCTTTCTGTCATTTTTCCCTCTCACACTTTCTTTCTTAATTATTAATAGACGCTAATATCCCCCCCCATCCCTCCCTGTGGCCGTTCTGTTATCATGATAGGAATTACCTCCTCCTTTCAGGCCAAATTGGGGGGGGGGGGTTACGGTATTCGCCGGTGTGAGCATTACCTCCTCCTTTTTTGAGAAGTGTAGAGGTAGGGTAGTATCGGTTCCGTTGTCATGATGCACTGATCCCATGCATTACCTCCTCCTTTTTTGAGAAGTGCAGATGTAGAATAGTATCGGTTCCGTTGTCAAGATGTGCTCATCCCATGAATTACCTCCTCCTTTTTTGAGAAGTGTTGAGGTAAGGTCGTATCGGTTCCGTTGTCATGATGCCCTCATTCCATGCATTATCTCCTCCTTTTTTGAGAAGTGTTGAGGTAGGGTCGTATCGGTTCCGTTGTCATGATGCCCTAATCCCATGCATTATCTACTCCTTTTTTGAGCAGTGTTGAAGTGTGAGCGACTCAGGCGAAATCCAGGGAGGGGGAATGTCGGCATTCGTCGGTATGAGCGCCTCAGGCGAAATCTGAGAGGGGGAATGTCGGCATTCGCCGGTATGAGCGCCTCAGGACAATTTGGCAGATCAGAAGGAGAGAGGATACCTAAGGGATTTCAGTAGTGCTCATGAAGCCTCCTCGATTTTCAAAGTACTCGGCGTTGTCCGGGAGAAAAGTGCTCAATATCCTAGATAGAGCTACTGTAGTGATAGGTTTAGAAAATATTTTAACGCTATCTTCGTTCCCCTTTGGACAATTTTGCAGATCAAAACGAGGGATGATACCTAACTGATTTCAGTAGTCCCCAGGAGGCCTCTTTGATTTTCAAAGTACTCGGCGTTGTCCGGGAAAAAAGTGCTCAATGTCCTAGATAGAGCTATTGTAGTGATAGGTTCGGATAATATTTTAACAGAATCTACGCTGAAAAGGATGGGGTAATGGATAAGAGTTATTTCAGTAGTCCCCAGGAGGCCTCTTTGATTTTGAAATACTCGGCGTTGTCCGGGAGAAAAGTGCTCAATATCCTAGATAGAGCTACTGTAGTGATAGGTTTGGAAAATATTTTAACGCCATCTTCGTTCCCCTTTGGACTATTTCGCAGATCAGAAAGAGAGAGGATACCTAAGGGATTTCAGAAGTGCTCATGAAGCCTCCTCGATTTTCAAAGTACTCGGCGTTGTCCGGGAGAAAAGTGCTCAATATCCTAGATAGAGCTACTGTAGTGATAGGTTTAGAAAATATTTTAACGCCATCTTCGTCTCCCATTGGACAATTTTGCAGATGAAAAGGAGGAAAAATACCTAACTGATTTCAGTAGTCCCCAGGAGGCTTCCTCGATTATCAAAGTACTCGGCGTTGTCCGGGATAAAAGTGCTCAATGTCCTAGATAGAGCTACTGTAGTGATAGGTTTGGATAATATTTTAACGCCATCTTCGTTTCCCTTTGAACTATTTCGAAGATCAGAAGGAGAGAGGATACCTAAGGGATTTCAGGAGTGCTCATAAAGCCTCCTCGATTTTCTAAGTACTCGGCGTTGTCCGGGAGAAAAGTGCTCAATATCCTAGATAGAGCTATTGTAGTGATAGGTTTAGAAAATATTTTAACGCCATCTCTGTTTCCCTTTGGACAATTTTGCAGCTGAAAAGGAGGGAGGATACCTAACTGATTTCAGTAGTCCCCAGGAGGCCTCTTTGATATTCAAAGTACTCGGCGTTGTCCGGGATAAAAGTGCTCAATGTCCTAGATAGAGCTACTGTAGTGATAGGTTTGGATAATATTTTAACAGCCTCTACGCTGAAAAGGATGGGGTAATCGATAAGAGTTATTTCAGTAGTGCTCAGGAGGCCTCTTTGATTTTTAAATACTCGGCGTTGTCCGGGAAAAAAGTGCTCAATATCCTAGATAGAGCTACTGTAGTGATAGGTTTGGAAAATATTTTAACGCCATCTTCGTTTCCCTTTGGACTATTTCGCAGATCAGAAGGAGAGAGGATACCTAAGTGATTTCAGTAGTCCCCAGGAGGCCTCCTTGATTATCAAAGTACTCGGCGTTGTCCGGGAGAAAAGTGCTCAATGTCCTAGATAGAGCTACTGTAGTGATAGGTTTTGGAAAATATTTTAACGCCATCTTCGTTCTCCTTTGGACTATTTCGCAGATCAGAAGGAGAGAGGATACCTAAGGGATTTCATGGGTGTTCATGAAGCCTTCTCGATTTTCAAAGTACTCGGCGTTGTCCGGGAGAAAAGTGCTCAATATCCTAGATAGAGCTACTGTAGTGATAGGTTTGGAAAATATTTTAACGCCATCTTCGTTCCCCTTTAGACTATTTCGCAGATCAGAAGGAGAGAGGATACCTAAGTGATTTCAGTAGTCCCCAGGAGGCGTCCTTGATTATCAAAGTACTCGGCGTTGTCCGGGAGAAAAGTGCTCAATGTCCTAGATAGAGCTACTGTAGTGATAGTTTTGGAAAATATTTTAACGCCGTCTTCGTTCTCATTTGGACTATTTCGCAGATCAGAAGGAGAGAGGATACCTAAGTGATTTCAGTAGTCCCCAGGAGGCTTCCTTGATTATCAAAGTACTCGGCGTTGTCCGGGATAAAAGTGCTCAATGTCCTAGATAGAGCTACTGTAGTGATAGGTTTGGAAAATATTTTAACGCCATCTTCGTTTCCCTTTGGACTATTTCGCAGATCAGAAGGAGAGAGGATACCTAAGGGATTTCAGGGGTGCTCATAAAGCCTCCTCGATTTTCAAAGTACTCGGCGTTGTCCGGGAGAAAAGTGCTCAATATCCTAGATAGAGCTACTGTAGTGATAGGTTTAGAAAATATTTTAATGCCATCTTCGTTCCCCTTTGGACAATTTTACAGCTGAAAAGGAGGGAGGATACCTAACTGATTTCAGGTGTCCCCAGGAGGCCTCTTTGATTTTTAAAGTACTCGGCGTTGTCCGGGAAAAAAGTGCTCAATGTCCTAGATAGAGCTACTGTAGTGATAGGTTTGGATAATATTTTGACAGTATCTACGCTGAAAAGGATGGGGTAATCGATAAGAGTTATTTCAGTAGTGCTCAGGAGGCCTCTTTGATTTTGAAATACTCGGCGTTGTCCGGGAGAAAAGTGCTCACTATTCTAGATAGAGCTACTGTAGTGATAGGTTTGGAAAATATTTTAACGCCATCTTCGTTTCCCTTTTGACTATTTCGCAGATCAGAAGGAGAGAGGATACTTAAGTGATTTCAGTAGTCCCCAGGATGGCCTCCTTGATTATCAAAGTACTCGGCGTTGTCCGGGAGAAAAGTGCTCAATGTCTTAGATAGAGCTACTGTAGTGATAGGTTTTGGAAAATATTTTAACGCCATCTTCGTTCCCCTTTGGACTATTTCGCAGATCAGAAGGAGAGAGGATACCTAAGTCATTTCAGTAGTCTCCAGGAAGCCTCCTTGATTATCAAAGTACTCGGCGTTGTCCGGGAGAAAAGTGCTCAATATCCTAGATAGAGCTACTGTAGTGATAGGTTTTGAAAATATTTTAACGCCATCTTCGTTCCCCTTTGGACTATTTCGCAGATCAGAAGGAGAGAGGATACCTAAGGGATTTCAGTAGTCCCCAGGAGGCCTCCTTGATTATCAAAGTACTCGGCGTTGTCCGGGAGAAAAGTGCTCAATGTCCTAGATAGAGCTACTGTAGTGATAGGTTTTGGAAAATATTTTAACGCCATCGTCGTTCCTCTTTGGACTATTTCGCAGATAAGAAGGAGAGAGGATACCTAAGGGATTTCAGGAGTGCTCATGAAGCCTCCTTGATTTTCAAAGTACTCGGCGTTGTCCGGGAGAAAAGTGCTCAATATCCTAGATAGAGCTACTGTAGTGATTTGTTTGGAAAATATTTTAACGCCATCTTCGTTCACCTTTGGACTATTTCGCAGATCAGAAGGAGAGAGGATACCTAAGTGATTTCAGTAGTCCCCAGGAGGCTTCCTTGATTATCAAAGTACTCGGCGTTGTCCGGGATAAAAGTGCTCAATGTCCTAGATAGAGCTACTGTAGTGATAGGTTTGGATAATATTTTAACAGCCTCTACGCTGAAAAGGATGGGGTAATCGATAAGAGTTATTTCAGTAGTGCTCAGGAGGCCTCTTTGATTTTTAAATACTCGGCGTTGTCCGGGAAAAAAGTGCTCAATATCCTAGATAGAGCTACTGTAGTGATAGGTTTGGAAAATATTTTAACGCCATCTTCGTTTCCCTTTGGACTATTTCGCAGATCAGAAGGAGAGAGGATACCTAAGTGATTTCAGTAGTCCCCAGGAGGCCTCCTTGATTATCAAAGTACTCGGCGTTGTCCGGGAGAAAAGTGCTCAATGTCCTAGATAGAGCTACTGTAGTGATAGGTTTTGGAAAATATTTTAACGCCATCTTCGTTCTCCTTTGGACTATTTCGCAGATCAGAAGGAGAGAGGATACCTAAGGGATTTCATGGGTGTTCATGAAGCCTTCTCGATTTTCAAAGTACTCGGCGTTGTCCGGGAGAAAAGTGCTCAATATCCTAGATAGAGCTACTGTAGTGATAGGTTTGGAAAATATTTTAACGCCATCTTCGTTCCCCTTTAGACTATTTCGCAGATCAGAAGGAGAGAGGATACCTAAGTGATTTCAGTAGTCCCCAGGAGGCGTCCTTGATTATCAAAGTACTCGGCGTTGTCCGGGAGAAAAGTGCTCAATGTCCTAGATAGAGCTACTGTAGTGATAGTTTTGGAAAATATTTTAACGCCGTCTTCGTTCTCCTTTGGACTATTTCGCAGATCAGGAGAGAGGATACCTAAGTGATTTCAGTAGTCCCCAGGAGGCTTCCTTGATTATCAAAGTACTCGGCGTTGTCCGGGATAAAAGTGCTCAATGTCCTAGATAGAGCTACTGTAGTGATAGGTTTGGAAAATATTTTAACGCCATCTTCGTTTCCCTTTGGACTATTTCGCAGATCAGAAGGAGAGAGGATACCTAAGGGATTTCAGGGGTGCTCATAAAGCCTCCTCGATTTTCAAAGTACTCGGCGTTGTCCGGGAGAAAAGTGCTCAATATCCTAGATAGAGCTACTGTAGTGATAGGTTTAGAAAATATTTTAATGCCATCTTCGTTCACCTTTGGACAATTTTACAGCTGAAAAGGAGGGAGGATACCTAACTGATTTCAGGTGTCCCCAGGAGGCCTCTTTGATTTTCAAAGTACTCGGCGTTGTCCGGGAAAAAAGTGCTCAATGTCCTAGATAGAGCTACTGTAGTGATAGGTTTGGATAATATTTTGACAGTATCTACGCTGAAAAGGATGGGGTAATCGATAAGAGTTATTTCAGTAGTGCTCAGGAGGCCTCTTTGATTTTGAAATACTCGGCGTTGTCCGGGAGAAAAGTGCTCACTATTCTAGATAGAGCTACTGTGTGATAGGTTTGGAAAATATTTTAACACCATCTTCGTTTCCCTTTGGACTATTTCGCAGATTAGAAGGAGAGAGGATACTTAAGTGATTTCAGTAGTCCCCAGGATGGCCTCCTTGATTATCAAAGTACTCGGCGTTGTCCGGGAGAAAAGTGCTCAATGTCTTAGATAGAGCTACTGTAGTGATAGGTTTTGGAAAATATTTTAACGCCATCTTCGTTCCCCTTTGGACTATTTCGCAGATCAGAAGGAGAGAGGATACCTAAGTCATTTCAGTAGTCTCCAGGAAGCCTCCTTGATTATCAAAGTACTCGGCGTTGTCCGGGAGAAAAGTGCTCAATATCCTAGATAGAGCTACTGTAGTGATAGGTTTTGAAAATATTTTAACGCCATCTTCGTTCCCCTTTGGACTATTTCGCAGATCAGAAGGAGAGAGGATACCTAAGGGATTTCAGTAGTCCCCAGGAGGCCTCCTTGATTATCAAAGTACTCGGCGTTGTCCGGGAGAAAAGTGCTCAATGTCCTAGATAGAGCTACTGTAGTGATAGGTTTTGGAAAATATTTTAACGCCATCGTCGTTCCTCTTTGGACTATTTCGCAGATAAGAAGGAGAGAGGATACCTAAGGGATTTCAGGAGTGCTCATGAAGCCTCCTCGATTTTCAAAGTACTCGGCGTTGTCCGGGAGAAAAGTGCTCAATATCCTAGATAGAGCTACTGTAGTGATTTGTTTGGAAAATATTTTAACGCCATCTTCGTTCACCTTTGGACTATTTCGCAGATCAGAAGGAGAGAGGATACCTAAGTGATTTCAGTAGTCCCCAGGAGGCTTCCTTGATTATCAAAGTACTCGGAGTTGTCCGGGATAAAAGTGCTCAATGTCCTAGATAGAGCTACTGTAGTGATAGGTTTGGATAATATTTTAACGCCATCTTCGTTTCCCTTTGGACTATTTCGAAGATCAGAAGGAGAGAGGATACCTAAGGGATTTCAGGAGTGCTCATAAAGCCTCCTCGATTTTCAAAGTACTCGGCGTTGTCCGGGCAAAAAGTGCTCAATATCCTAGATAGAGCTATGATAAAGACTATCATGAGAGGATTGAAAAGGATGAAGACTTTCATGAGAGGATTGAAAATGATGAAGACTTTCATGAGAGGATTGAAAATGATGAAGACTTTCATGAGAGGATTGAAAATGATGAAGACTATCATGAGGGGATTGAAAATGATGAAGACTGTCATAAGGGGATTGAAAATGATGAATGTCATGAGAGGATTGAAAATGATGAAGAATGTCATGAGAGGATTGAAAATGATGAAGAATAGACTGACAGGATTGGAAATGATATAGAATACCATGAGGGGATTTAAAATGATGAAGACTATCATGAGAGGTTTGAAAATGATGAAGAATATCATGAGGGGATTGAAAATGATGAAGACTATCATGAGAGGTTTGAAAATGATGAAGACTATCATGAGTGGTTTGAAAATGATGAAGACTATCATGAGAGGTTAGAAAATGATGAAGACTATCATGAGAGGTTTGAAAATGATGAAGACTATCATGAGAGGTTTGAAAATGATGAAGACTATCATGAGAGGTTTGAAAATGAAGACTATCATGAGGGGTTTGAAAATGATGAAGAATGTCATGAGAGGATTGAAAATGATGAAGAATAGACTGACAGGATTGAAAATGATGAAGAATAGACTGACAGGATTGGAAATGATGAAGAATACCATGAGGGGATTTAAAATGATGAATAATATCATGAGGGGATTGAAAATGATGAAGAATATCATGAGGGGATTGAAAATGATGAAGAATATCATGAGGGGATTTAAAATAATGAAGAATATCATGAGAGGATTGAAAAAATGAAGAATATCATGAGAGGATTGAAAATTATTAAGAATATCATGAGCGGATTGAAAATGATGAGGAATATTACGAGAGGATTGAAAATGAGCAAGAATATTATGAGGGGATTGAAAATGATTAATAGTATGAGGAGATTGAAAATGATGAAGAATATTATGAGGGGATTGAAAATGATTAATAGTATGAGGAGATCGAAAATGATTAATAGTATGAGGAGATCGAAAATGATGAATATAACGAGGGGAGTTAAAATGATGAAGGATATCATGAGGGGATTCAAAATATATAGTATGAACACCGGGGCGGTTATAAGTACCTATATAGAAGGCGCAGACAGTGGTGGTACTTTTTATAGAAATAAGTCATACTATTGCCCTGTGAAACCTAGGATGAAATGGTGGGGAAGAAACAGCTTTCGCAAAAGGCAAAATTTAAAAGTAGCGACCAGGGTAGAGAAAAGTAGAAAGATAAAGAGACAGCTATAGAGAGAGAAGGAGAGAAATAGAAGTTTTAATATAAAGATGTTACATACGCAATTTTTCTTCAATTATGTTTTTATGACCCCGAGCAACGCCGGGTAGCCCCGCTAGTCTATTATATAAAGGCCAGTTGTCTGTATGTCTGTCTGTCTGTTTGTTTGTTTGTTTGTTTGTATGTCCAGATACTCCTCCGAGAGTACTCAACAAACAGTCACACGGTTGACATCATTATGACCGGCCAGCCCCGGGACGTATAATATCTCAGAACCGGAAAAAAAAATGGACTCTTCGAGGGTCGACTGAGCACTTTTCTCCAATGGGGGGGTGCCTTTTTCCTCGATTTTCAACGTTGTTTAGTACTAATTTGAGAAAAAAACAAAGAATTTGAGAAATAATGCACCGTCATGATTTTAACAGGAAATGACGTCAGAGGAAATCCCTAACGGCTCTTTTTTGAACATGAGTTTATAGTGAAGCAAGTGTTGCTTAATCACAAACGGCACTTTTTTTGAACACGAGTCCATAGTGAAGCATGGGTTGCTTACTTACTAACGGCACTTTTTTGAACATGAGTCCATAGTGATGCAAGGGTTGCTTAACTCCTAACGGCACTTTTTGATACATGCGTTTATAGTGACGCAAGTGTTGTTTAATCAATAACGGCACTTTTTTTAACATGAGTTCATAGTGAAGCAAGGGTTGCTTAATCTTAACCACATTTTTTCTGTTGACATGATAACATCCTCCTAGGTATTACCTCCTCCTTTTTGAGAGGTGTGAAGTTAGTGTAGTATCAGCAAAATTAAAGTAATAAATAATTATGCTCCCCCACTGTTTTCACTAATATTTGTATGCTCCCCCATTGTTTTCACTAATATTTCTATACATATTGTATACATATTGAAAACTTGGGGTGGGTGTGGGGGGTGTCGGCATTCGCCGGTGTGAGCGCCTCAGGAGAAATTTGGGGAAATGGGGGGGGTATCGGCATTCGGCGGTGGGGCGCCTCAGGCCAAATCTGGGGAGGGTGAGTGTCGGCATTCGGCGGTGGGGCGCCTCAGGCGAAATTCGGGGAGGAGTGTCGGCATTCGCCAGTATGAGCGCCTCAGGCCGAATTTGGGGGAGTGTCGGCATTCGCCGGTGTGAGCGACTCAGGCCGAATTTGGTGGAGTGTCGGCATTCGCCGGTGGTGCGCCTCAGGCCAAATTTGGAGATGGGGGATTGTCGGCATAATGCAAAGTCACGATTTTAGCAGGAAATGACGTCAGAGGAAATCCCTAACGACACTTTTTTGAACATGAGTTTATAGTGAAGCACGGGTTGCCTTATCCCAACGAAACATAAGTTTTTATTGAAGCAACTGTTGCTTAATCCCTAACGGCATTTTTTTGAACATGAGTCCATAGTGAAGCAAGGGTTGCTTAATTACTAACTGCAATTTTTCGAACATGAATCCACAGTGAAGCCAGGGTTGCTTAATCAATAACGGCACTTTTTTGAACACGAGTTTGTAGTGAAGCCAGGGTTGCTTAATCCTAACTGCATTTCTTCTGTTGACATGATACCATCCTCCCAGGTATAACCTCCTTCTTTTTGAGAGGTGTGAAGTTAGTGTAGTATCAGTAAAATTAAAGTAATAAATAATTATGCTCCACCATTGTTTTCACTAATATTTGTATACATATTAAATAACGTCTCAATAAGTAAAGTAAGAATAGAAATAATTATGCTCCACCATTGTTTTCACTAATATTTGTATACATGTTAAATAACGTCTCAATAAGTAAAGTAAGAAGAGAAATAATTATGCTCCGCCATTGTTTTCACTAATATTTGTATACATATTAAATAACGTCTCAATAAGTAAAGTAAGAAGAAAAATAATTATGCTCCACCATTGTTTTCACTAATATTTGTATACATATGATATAACGTCTAAATAAGTAAAGTAAGAAGAAAAATAATTATGCTCCACCACTGTTTTCACTAAAATGTGTATACATATAAAATAACGTCTCAATATGTAAAGTAAGAAGACATATAATTATGCTCCGCCATTGTTTTCACTAATATTTGAATACATGTTAAATAACGTCTCAATAAGTAAAGTAAAAAGAGAAATAATTATGCTCCGCCACTGTTTTCACTAATATTTGTATACATATTAAATAACGTCTCAATAAGTAAAGAAAGAAGAAAAATAATTATGCTCCACCATTGTTTTCACTAATATTTTTATACATGTTAAATAACGTCTCAATAAGTAAAGTAAAAAGAGAAATAATTATGCTCCGCCATTGTTTTCACTAATATTTGTATACATGTTAAATAACATTTTTTTGTTTTGAACTCAAAATATTTCTTAGGGTTGGGGGAGAGTTAAAAATTAGGGGGCTGGAGAGATTGAGGGCTCGGGGAAAATTTTAGGGGTCAGGACGAACTTTTTAGGGGTCAGGCCAAATTTTTTTTTTTTTTTTGGTTTTGAACTGAAAATATTTCTCAGGGTTGGGAGAGAGTGAAAAATTAATGGGCTGGAGAGATTTAGGGGTCGGGGAAAATTTTAGGGGTCAGGACGAACTTTTTAGGGGTCAGGCTAAATTTTTTTGTTTTTTTTTTTGTTTTTAAGTCAAAATATATCTCATGGTTGGGGGAGAGTGAAAAATTAGGGGGCTGGAGAGATTTAGGGGTCGAGAAAAATTTTAGGGGTCAGGACGAACTTTTTAGGGGTCAAGCCAAATTTTTTGTTTTTTTTTTGTTTTTTTTTGTTTTGAAGTCAAAATATTTCTCAGGGTTGGGGGGAGTGAAAAATTAGGGGGCTGGAGAGATTTAGGGGTCGGGGAAAATTTTAGGGGTCAGGACGAACTTTTTAGGGGTCATGCCAAATTTGTTTGTTTGTTTTTGTTTTGAAGTCAAAATATTTCTCATGGTTGGGGGAGAGTGAAAAATTAGGGGGCTAGAGAGATTTAGGGGTCGGGGAAAATTTTAGGGGTCAGGACGAACTTTTTAGGGGTCAGGCCAAATTTTTTTATTTTTTTATTTTTTTTTTATTTTGAAGTCAAAATATTTCTCAGGGTTGGGGGAGATTGAAAAATTAGGGGGCTGGAGAGATTTAGGGGTCGGGGAAAATTTTAGGGGTCAGGACGAACTTTTTAGGGGTCATGCCAAATTTTTTTGTTTGTTTTTGTTTTGAAGTCAAAATATTTCTCATGGTTGGGGGAGAGTGAAAAATTAGGGGGCTAGAGAGATTTAGGGGTCGGGGAAAATTTTAGGGGTCAGGACGAACTTTTTAGGGGTCAGGCCAAATTTTTTTATTTTTTTATTTTTTTTTTATTTTGAAGTCAAAATATATCTCAGGGTTGGGGGAGAGTGAAAAATCAGGGGGCTGGAGAGATTTAGGGGTCGGGAGAAAATTTTAGGGGTCAGGACGAACTTTTTAGGGGTCAGGCCAAATTTTTTTGTTTTTTTTTTGTTTGTTTTTGTTTTGAAGTCAAAATATTTATCAGGGTTGGGGGAGAGTGAAAAATTAGGGGGCTGGAGAGATTTAGGGGTCGGGGAAAATTTTAGGGGTCAGGACGAACTTTTTAGGGGTCAGGCCAAATTTTTTTGTTTTTTTTTGTTTTGAAGTCAAAATATTTCCTATGGTTGGAGGAGAGTGAAAAATTAGGGGGCTGGAGAGATTTAGGGGTTGGGGAAAATTTTAGGGGTCAGGACGAACTTTTTAGGGGTCAGGCCAAATTTTTTTCTTTTTTTTTGTTTTTTTTTGTTTTGAAGTCAAAATATTTCTCAGGGTTGGGGGAGAGTGAAAAATTAGGGGGCTGGAGAGATTTAGGGGTCGGGGAAAATTTTAGGGGTCAGGCCGAACTTTTTAGGGGTCAGGCCAAATTTTTTTGTTTTTTTTTGTTTTGAAGTCAAAATATATCTAATGGTTGTAAGAGAGTGAAAAAGTAGGGGGCTGGAGAGATTTAGGGGTCGGGGAAAATTTTAGGGATCAGGACGAACTTTTTAGGGGTCAGGCCAAATTTTGTTGTTTTTTTTTGTTTTTTTTTGTTTTGAAGTCAAAATATTTCTCAGGGTTGGGGGAGAGTGAAAAATTAGGGGGCTGGAGAGATTTAGGGGTCAGGACGAACTTTTTAGGGGTCAGGCCAAATTTTTTTGTTTTTTTTTGTTTTGAAGTCAAATGATTTCTCATGGTTGGGGGAGAGTGAAAAATTAGGGGGCTGGAGAGATTTAGGGGTCGGGGAAAATTTTAGGGGTCAGGACGAACTTTTTAGGGGTCAGGCCAAATTTTTTTGTTTTTTTTTGTTTTGAAGTCAAAATATTTCTCATGGTTGGGGGAGAGTGAAAAATTAGAGGGCTGGAGAGATTTAGGGGTCGGGGAAAATTTTAGGGGTCAGGACGAACTTTTTAGGGGTCAGGCCAAATTTTTTTGTTTTTTTTTGTTTTTTTTTTGTTTTGAAGTCAAAATATTTCTCAGGGTTGGGGGAGAGTGAAAAATTAGGAGGCTGGAGAGATTTAGGGGTCGGGGAAAATTTTAGGGGTCAGGACGAACTTTTTAGGGGTCAGGCCCAATTTTTTTGTTTTTTTTTGTTTTTTTTTTGTTTTAAAGTCAAAATATTTCTCAGGGTTGGGGGAGAGTGAAAAATTAGGGGGCTGGAGAGATTTAGGGGTCGGGGAAAATTTTAGGGGTCAGGACGAACTTTTTAGGGGTCAGGCCAAATTTTTTTGTTTTTTTTTGTTTTGAAGTCAAAATATATCTCATGGTTGGGGGAGAGTGAAAAATTAGGGTGCTGGAGAGATTTAGGAGTCGGGGAAAATTTTAGGGGTCAGGACGAACTTTTTAGGGGTCAGGCCAAATTTTTTTGTTTTTTTTTGTTTTTTTTTGTTTTGAAGTCAAAATATTTCTCAGGGTTGAAGGAGAGTGATAAATTAGGGGGCTGGAGAGATTTAGGGGTCGGGGAAAATTTTAGGGGTCAGGACGAACTTTTTAGGGGTCAGGCCAAATTTTTTTTTTTTTTTTTGTTTTGAAGTCAAAATATTTTTCATGGTTGGAGGAGAGTGAAAAATTAGGGGGCTGGAGAGATTTAGGGGTCGGGGAAAATTTTAGGGGTCAGGACGAACTTTTTAGGGGTCAGGCCAAATTTTTTTGTTTTTTTTTGTTTTGAAGTCAAAATATATCTCATGGTTGGGGGAGAGTGAAAAATTAGGGGGCTGGAGAGATTTAGGGGTCGGGAGAAAATTTTAGGGGTCAGGACGAACTTTTTAGGGGTCAGGCCAAATTTTTTTGTTTTTTTTTGTTTGTTTTTGTTTTGAAGTCAAAATATTTATCAGGGTTGGGGGAGAGTGAAAAATTAGGGGGCTGGAGAGATTTAGGGGTCGGGGAAAATTTTAGGGGTCAGGACGAACTTTTTAGGGGGCAGGCCAAATTTTTTTGTTTTTTTTTGTTTGAAGTCAAAATATTTCCTATGGTTGGAGGAGAGTGAAAAATTAGGGGGCTGGAGAGATTTAGGGGTTGGGGAAAATTTTAGGGGTCAGGACGAACTTTTTAGGGGTCAGGCCAAATTTTTTTCTTTTTTTTTGTTTTTTTTTGTTTTGAAGTCAAAATATTTCTCAGGGTTGGGGGAGAGTGAAAAATTAGGGGGCTGGAGAGATTTAGGGGTCGGGGAAAATTTTAGGGGTCAGGCCGAACTTTTTAGGGGTCAGGCCAAATTTTTTTGTTTTTTTTTGTTTTGAAGTCAAAATATATCTAATGGTTGTAAGAGAGTGAAAAATTAGGGGGCTGGAGAGATTTAGGGGTCGGGGAAAATTTTAGGGATCAGGACGAACTTTTTAGGGGTCAGGCCAAATTTTGTTGTTTTTTTTTGTTTTTTTTTTGTTTTGAAGTCAAAATATTTCTCAGGGTTGGGGGAGAGTGAAAAATTAGGGGGCTGGAGAGATTTAGGGGTCAGGACGAACTTTTTAGGGGTCAGGCCAAATTTTTTTGTTTTTTTTTGTTTTGAAGTCAAATGATTTCTCATGGTTGGGGGAGAGTGAAAAATTAGGGGGCTGGAGAGATTTAGGGGTCGGGGAAAATTTTAGGGGTCAGGCTGAACTTTTTAGGGTCTGCCCAAATTTAGGGGCGGCGATATGTACGTATTTAGCTTCCACACCGGGGCAGCGATAGGTACTTATTTAGTATTCAGCGGTGGTGATAGGTACTTATATAGCATGTTCACATGGGCGGTAATAAGTACGTATATAGTATGCACACCGGGGTAGTGATAGGTATGTATTTAGCATGCGCACTGAGGCAGCGATCGGTTCATATGTAGCACGCGCACCGGGGCGGCGATAGGTACGTATATAGCACGCGCACAGGGGTGGCGAAAGGTACATATTTAATATTCACACTGGGCGGCGAAAGGTACATATTTAGAATTCCCACCGGGGCGGCGATAGATACGTATTTAGCATTCACGCCGGGGCGGCGATAGGTATGTATTTAGCATTCACACCGGGGCAGCGATAGGTATGTATTTAGCATTCGCACCGGGGCAGCGATATGTACGTATTTAGCTTCCGCACCGGGGCGGCGATAGGTACGTATTTAGAATTCACACCAAGGCAGCAATAGGTATGTATTTAGAATTCACACCGGGGCGGCGATAGGTATGTATTTAGCATTGCACCGGGGCGGCGATATGTACGTATTTAGCTTCCACACCAGGGCGGCGATAGGTACGTATTCAGAATTCAGGGGTGGCGATAGCTACGTATATAGCATGTACACATGGGCAGCAATAAGTACGTACATAGCAGGCGCTCTGCGGCGGCGATCAGTACATATATTGCACGCGCACCGGGGCGGCGAAAGGTATGTATTTCACATTCGCACCGTAGTGGTGATAGGTACGTATTTAGCATTCGCACTGGGGCGGCTATAGGTACGTATTTAGCATTCGCACTGGGCCGGCGATAGGTACGTATTTAGCATTCACACCAAAGCGGCAATATGTACATATTAATTATTCGCACTAGGGCAGCGATAGGTACTTATGTAGCATGCACACCTAGGCGCAATAGGTATGTATTTAGCATTCACACCGGGACAACGATAGGTACTATTTAGCATTCGCAACGGGGCGTCGATAGGTACTTAAATAGTATCTGCACCGGGGCGGCGATAGGTACGTATATAGTATGTGCACTGGGGCGGCGATAGGTACGTATATAGTATGCGCACCGGGGTGATGATAGATACGTATATAGTATGAACACCGGGGTGGAGATAAGTACCTATATAGAAGGCGCAGATAGAGGTGTTACTTTTTATAGAAATATGTCATACTATTACCCTGGGCAATAGGAGAAATGGTGGGGAAGAAACAGCTTTTGCAAAAGGCAAAATTAGAAAGTAGCGGCGAAATGGGGCGACCAGGAAAGAGAAAGGTAGCAGATAAAGAAACGGCTATAGAGAGAGGGGGCGGACATAGAAGTTTGAATATAAAGATGTTACACACACGATCTTTCTTCAAATATATGTTTTTATGACCCCGAGCAACGCCGGGTAGCCCCGCTAGTATATATATATATAATTGTCATATGTGATTGCATTGGCTGACAGATATATAGATCCACATTTAAATAGGAACTTAAAATTGATTATATATTTATTTAAATACATCATAAGTAACTTATATTTTTGGTTCATTCTAAATATTTATGAATAGATTTATATCATACGTTTATTCAAACATATCTTATTAATATTCTTTTTTTGATTTGAATAAATTTACTCTAATTACACAACGTAACAATTTTTTACAAAAGTTTTGTTTATTGTATTTTTTGTACTGTTTTTTAATCAATTCTCTCTGCTGATTCCAAAAATGTTATTATTTCTTCTGTATCATCGACCGTTATAGAAACACATCGCTTTTCAATGTCATCATATATTGGAACATGCTATAAGTTCCGCTACTAAATGTATATCTTATTTTTTCTTTCAGATAAATTACTAAGTTCTGTTCTTGTTAAGATGGCTACTAGAAGATGTAAAAATTATTTCGACACATTTTTCTATGTGTGTGGTTATTATATTGAAAAAAGCAGGTCCAAATTGTGGATAGCATACACACTCTATTTTCGGTGACCAGGAAATAACTTGCTAACAGGTGACTGAGATGTCATGCTACACTTTCTATGATAACTGTCACTCGACTGCGTTGCACTTAACTGAGTGGCACTCCACTGAGTGACACTCGACTGAGTGGCACTCCATTGAGTGGCATTCCACTAGGATTAGTAAAATAGTTTGTGAAGGCCTTAGATTTTGGAGGAGAAGCTTTTCAAGAAATTCGTCTCGTTGCCAAAGCTATCAAATGCTAAGATAAAAGGTGGTATATTTGTTGGACCCCAAGTAAATGCAATGTTGAAGTCGAAGAAACTTGAAAGAGCGATGACAAAAGTTGAAAAAGAAGCTAGGTGCGAATTTCGTTGTCTAGTTCGTGGATTCTTAGGAAATCACAAGGATCCTAATTGCAAACAACTGGTATCAAAGCTTATTGAGAACTTCAGGAAACTGGGTTGGCGTATGAGAATGAGATGAGAATGCAAGAAATGAACCTTTAAGTTCATTTTTTGCATTCTCATCTAGATTTTTCCCCCGAAAACTTGGGTGATGTCAGTGAAGAACATGGTCAGAGTGTTCAACAAGACATCGCTACAATGGAAAGAAGATATCAAGCACGATGGGATACTGCGATGATGGGAGATTATATATGGTCTCTTGTCAGAAAAGCTGAAAATGTGCACCTTAGAAAATCTCGATCGTCAAGGCACTTCTAATCTTAAGAAAAGCGTTATCAAAGCATCTACATTGCAACGTTGTATGCTTGGTTTTGTCCTAACTAACATTGTATTTACTAAATACCATTGAATATATGAAATAAGTACTAAATGTTGTGTAATTATCTTTACAACATACTGCTGTAGAGAAAGGTTGTGTATAAAACGCGAAAATATTAAATTAAGAAAAAAAAACTATCGATGTTAGGCAAAAACGAATGTGATTTTTGAATTCAGTAGCAAAAAATACATATAAAAACATAAAAAATACAAATAAACAAATAATGTGTTACATTGTGTTATTTTAAGCGATAACTGATACTTAAATATAAAACATTACTAACACTTGAAATTATCAAAAATCTTATACTAATATGTTCCCAACTGCTTGTATGAATTATTTCTAGCTAGGATTAAAAATCAATAAATATTATTAGTCTGTGGATACAAAATATTACTGTGGTCAGAGGTTTTCAGGTTTCCTTTGATTACCTGTCGAAGCTTGTTTTTATCAAGCGAAATATTAGCTATAAAAAAATCAAGATGAAAGAGAAAAAAAACGGAAGGTATTTTAAATATTTTGATAAATGTTTTGAAATATTTTTATTTTTCTTTTGATTTAATTATACGCATCTAATACATGGTTTTTTGAAGGCATGTTTACCTCTATATTTATATTAACTTTCAAAAGATGCTTTATAAAATGAACTTTCCTAATTTATAACTAGCAGCGACCATGCGCAATTAAGTTCTATTCTAATTAAACATACATTTTCACCAATAGTCCACAACACCGGACGAGACACTTCTACAACACCAGGAAGGATATTATGGAACAAAAGGTTATACCTTTATTTGTCTTGGCTCTGTCGAAGCTTGTTTTTATCAAGCGAAATATAAGCTAAAAAAAAATCAAGATGAAGAAAAAAAAAGGAAGATATTTTGAAATATTTTGATAAATGTTTTGAAATATTTTTATTTTTCTTTTGATTTAATTATACGCATCTAATACATGGTTTTTTGAAGGCATGTTTGCCTCTATATTTATATTAACTTTCAAAAGATGCTTTATAAAATGAACTTTCCTAATTTATAACTAGCAGCTACCATGCGCAATTAAGTTCTATTCTAATTAAACAGACATTTTCACCAATAGTCCACAACACCGGACGAGACACTTCTACAACACCAGGAAGGATATTATGGAACAAAAGGTTATACCTTTATTTGTCTTGGCTCAGTCAAAGCTTGTTTTTATCAAGCGAAATATTAGCTAGAAAAAAATCAAGATGAAGAGAAAAAAAACGGAAGGTATTTTGAAATATTTTGATAAATGTTTCGAAATATTTTTCTTCTTCTTTTGATTTAATTACTCGCATCTAATACATGGTTTTTTGAATGCCTTTTTGCCTCTATATTTATATTATATATGTATATATATATATATATATATATATATACATACATACATACATATATATATATATATATATATATATATATATATATATATACATATAGATATGGATAAACTATTAGAGTAAACGTATACTTTTAAAAGAATTAAACCGTTAGTGAAATAATTTAAGCTCAATATACTAGACAGAACAATTGTAGAGATAAATGATAAGATTATAATCTTTGAAAAGTTTGGCTTCAGGAAATAAAAATAAACATGTTTTATCGAGTACACATTTCATTGAACAATCGAAGATAAATAGATTTGTAATTCGCATATCTTTTTAATCTTTCTTCATTCATTTATATATATATATATATATATATATATATATATATATATATATATATAAATGACTTTGGTATTCTGCGTATGATGAGTTTGTTTGAACCCTAAAACGCGGTTGTTGTTTTTTTAAGTGTTTTTATTATAATTCAATATTTCAAACGCCGTGCGTTCATCATCGATAATAATCGACGAACAGAAAAGAACACGAAATTAGCTCACTCATGCTCAGAGTATTAATGTGCTAGAAATTAGACGGTCATAAGTCCCTTTGGAATAAGAGAAAAATGTAACTTGGTTTAGTTTTTAAAAATATGTTTAGATGCTGTTATTATTTAATATATAAAAATGTGGTTATTTAATCATTAAAGTTCTGCTGGACTATAGCACCACCTCCGGGTTTACCGGGTTTTGTTAACAAAAACAATAGGGGGTGTTGTTTTGTGTCTCGGATTTTGTGTTTTGTAACGATAAAATAATGTTGCTTTTAAGATAATATATTTAAAAGTCGGCTCAGTGTTGTTTTACTCTGACGTCATGCGGTGATTATTCAATTATTTACGTATATCTTTCAAGTCTGTAGCTTCTGTGTAGTTATAGCGACCACCTCCGCTCTAGCCATGAGTTGTATTGTGTAATCTATTATATAAAAGTAATAATAACGCCCTGCTTGAGATCCTGAACTCCGTTAAGCCATAGTATTTAGTTAATATATTTTTTATAAAGATTACACTGTATTTGAGATTTGTGATTGATTTATTGTATTGTTTGTATTAGTATGTCGTGTTGTCAGACTAACGCGTACGCGCCTATTTTCATATATCTCTAATTGTGGTGGTATTCGCAATTACCTCGTACATATAGACATTCTGATGTGTTTTAAAGGATTAATTTGATTATTTATTAACGAGTTTGCCCACAGTCATAGTTATGTTACTTACAACTAAATATTGAGAAGGTGTTAGTGTAAGTTAGTTAATTATTTAGTAATCGGGTCGGTTAAAGTTAAATATTAGTAGTATGTACTGATTTGGACTTATTTAATTATGTATTTTTCTGGTCTGTTAGCGACCGACTATTAATATGTTAATTTTGGAAAGGGTATTGCGAAAATAATTGCTCCTCATTATTATGTTTTGTAAACGAGCATTTTTGCGTTTTGTAAGTTGTGTTGCGTCACTCTGACCTGAAAGTGAATACTACTTTTTTTTATCAATAGATAGTATATGTCTGTGATCTATTATTTTATTGATACAAAAACCGTTTAATGGTATGTTGTTGTGTATGAATTCTAATTTTATTACTTTTACTTAGTTTGGTTACAATTATAGTGCTTTTACGTGTGTATGCTATGTGTATGCTATATTATTTTGATTGAGTTTTTTAAAGAAAACGTTAAATAGTTATGATTTGTCTGTATTGGTCTTGATTATTGTGATGTTATTGTTTTAGGTAGTGTGAGTATTTATTTTTTCTAGTTGTAGGGGTAGTAATTCTTGTATATAATATATTTTATCATATGATGTATAACCTTTAAATAATATTTTAATATTGTCAGTTGTAGTAAGTATTTATAGGGGTTCAGGACACCTAGGTCTGTATTAATCTTGTCATGTGCGTGTTGAATTTGAGGATCCATTATATCTCTTCCGGCGTATTTTGGTTGTGGGGAATTTAGAGTCTATCAGGAGGAGCAGGATATTGTCTAGTGTGTGTCGTAGGAATTTGCCGTATGCTTCTAGTAATGCGAAATTATATTTTTGTCAATAGCTGTTTTATGGTTTTTGAGACGGGTTCGAATTAAGTTATTTGTCCTGCCGATATAACCTCCTGCTGTTGTCACAAATAGAAGACTATATGAAATATATAATTTTGGACTGTCGCATATCAGTTGAATATGCGAGCTATGTATGTTGAAAATAGGTGTGGTGTGTATATGTGTCCATACGAGGCATCGGAGTTTGTTGCATTTGTAAATGCCGTTCACAGGGTGTCCTGAATATGTATTTTAGCGGATGCATATGCCTGTCAAATTGGGTGGTTGCCAAATTGCATTGATCGGAGGAATGTTGATTATTGACATACTAGTAGGATGTTTTTGTAGACTGTTGAAATGTTTAGTGTGGTTAGTTGTAAGTTTGCGTATGTGTTGGCCGGAATGAAAGACCATAGGTTGTTGGTGTTTTTCTTTGTTTTATATATATATATATATATATATATATATATATATATATATATATATATATATATATATATATATATATATATATATGTATATATATATATATATGTATAAATATATATATATGTATGTTTATATGTAAGCATATATATGCATATATATACGTATATATATTTGTGTGTGTAAGTGTATATTTATACGTATATATGTATATATATATACATATATATATGCATATATATATGTATATATATATTTATCTATGTAAGTTTATATTTATATGTATATATATATATATATATATGTAGATAAATGTATGTATACACATGTATGCATATATGTATATGTATATATATAGGTATATATATATGTATATTTTTCCATAAATATGCGTATATATATGTATGTATATATGTGCATATTCATACAAGTATATCCATATATATCCATTTATGTATGTATATATATATATATATATATTATATATATATATATATATATATATATATATATATATATATATATAAGCATATATTGTAATATATATGTGTGTGTATATATATATATATATATATATATATATATATATATATATATGCATGCATGGAGATAGTTTAACTGAAATAAAATGTATCCATGTATAAGATATTGTGTATTTCATAGTAGTCTCAACTTTTGGATGTTTTTTGTTAGATTTTTTTTTTTTAACATCAACTAAATTCTCTAGACCGTGGGCATTTGAGGTGTGTAACGTTATTGATTAATATATTGTCATAAAAAGTCTCTTAAACATTTCTGCAAATCGAAAGCTGGTTCGAAACGTTGTGAAATGTTCTACTAAGCATAGAAGGAATTAAACAATTCTACAATTAAAGGTTTTAAAACTGTCAGTTCTTTTTTATAGATTTTACTCGAATGTCCTAACAGCGTGGGCCGATTAAGTTGGGGCGCCTGTTTTAATGGGGGACATTTTGGGGTGTAGAATTTATGTGTGTGTGTGTCTCTAACAATAGAGACCATCGATCATACGATGATCTAAACTCATGCAATTTAAAAAAAAACTTTTTTATCAACCGTGTCTGTACGTGTGTTTCTTAAAACTCTCTTTTAACAAAATAGTTGATAATTTACCAAATAATCTTTTTCGCCGTTCCCTATTTCTTCGTCTTGCCGTGATCCTGGTAGTCGTCTAGTGTCATACCGTGGATTTATCCTTCAGATTTCCATAGATTATCTGACATGCTTCTTTGTCTTGAGGACCTCCCGATCGTCCGGCCTGGTCGATCTATTCTCTAGAAACCAAACTCTTTAATACGACAAAAAAAACTCAAATGACATATTTACAGGGTTATAAAGAGTATTGATTTACTCCTCTCCAGGAGTTAAGCACAAGGCCAGTTTTTATCTTACTCCCACAAGTAAGATGTGACTGAAGGTCGGGTCGGAAAAGTGGGGTTTAAAAATTGCCTGGGCAGCCCCGTCGGCATTCCCCGGTAGAGGCGCCTCAGACAGTAAGCAATAAGCTTACTCCTCCCCAAAGAGGGGAGGCGAAGCCTGGAAGAGTGGACCTCCTAGAACTGCACAGGACAGACCCATAGACCGGCGTAGATGAAGCCCCGAAGGCCAAGACAATACCAGTCTATGGGGTGCAGTATCCATCGGAACAGATACTACACTTTGATCTTAGCCAAAAGGCCAACCGAAAAGTAGTTAATTGATCTTTCCTGATTACGCTTGGAAGAGAGTCGCCGTTTTCCAGCTGTTTGTTTCTCGTTTTTTTAGTATTATTATTGACTATCATTTTCAGACCCAAAGTTAAAGTTTCACACCATTATCCTTGGATGCTTCGAACTCCCATTGTGGACTCATCTCGATTCTCGTCTTGACAACAACACCTGTCGTCACTGACCCTTGATTTCGTCATCCAATCAGACAAGCGAATTCTCTCTCACTCTGTGTCTGACCTTCTCTTGATCCCAACTCTTTGATGTCCGCTAAATCTTGTCAATTTATGATGATTTTTAGCATGAAGCATTCAACAAAATACCGGGTCAGTACCTGCACTTACTTGCTTAAACTGACCGCGGACACAATTCATACAACTAACTGAGACCTTTTCAGAAATACAGGGCCCTTCATAATTAAACAGATGTACCTTAACACGTTCGTCGTTCCTAACAGGCAAGCCTTTGTAGAATTGAGAAATAAATAGTCTCGTCAATCTGTTTAAACCATTTATGGTAGCTTTTCGTTATTGTTACAAGCGTTTCAATTACAACGCGAATCAACTTGACTTCTTACATGTTCAATAGTTCAACAAATTCCCATTTTGAGATCTTGATATTTATTGTTTTTTTGTTATTATTATTATTATTATTATTATTATTATTATTATTATTATTATTATTATTATTATTATTGTTGTTGTCATGATTAATATTATGACGTATTATTCAGGTATGTACTTGTGTTATTTCTTTCTAATATGTTATAATTTGATATATATTTTATTAAATAAGAAGAACATATTTATCTTTATTGCTTGACATTTTTAGGATCTTTTGTAAAATGCGCTGAAGAAGATATAAATGCGAAATAATATATACAAATAAGAAAATCAAAATTCCGACCATTGTAGAAACAAATGTACGCGTAATCATTGTTTATCTTGAATTCTTGAAACTGAAATAAATAATGTTATAAATTTATGTCTCTCAATTTACTCTCTCTCTCTCACCTTTCATATATATATATATATATATATATATATATATATATATATATATATATATATATATATATATATATATATATATAGAGAGAGAGAGAGAGAGAGTTGGATAGATGGAATAACAGACTAATAGATAGATAAAACGAGATCGATAAATATATAATGGTGTTTGTTTATCGATATATGGACAATAACATATCAGCCACTTAGAAGAGAGTAGTAAGTATATTTGTTTATGCGAGACATGTGATCTAACTTTTCAACTGTGCAAGCACGGAGCGAATATGATCAAGCAGCCGAGGATTATCACATAACAAGGTTCCCTTCCATGCGAGTTATGCCAAGGAAAACAATGAAGGGATATCACAGAGTAATCTTAAATAGCACGTGGAAGGACGATGGAAACGCGTTGATTAACTTTATGTCATCTTTCATGGCTTCCATACTCGACCTAAGCGCCTTGGAGGATTGTAGGCAAATACGGCTACTAGATCACAGCTGACTTTAATCGATTATCTCGAGTCACAAGAATGGACCTTGTACGAACCTGCAATTGATTATAGTGAAGGCACGCTATTTATCAACAGTTTTAAAAACTATAAGATATATATATATATATATATATATATATATAGAGAGAGAGAGAGAGATAGAGAGAGAGAGAGAGAGAGAGCGAGAGAGAGAGATCAATTTTGCAAAAACTTACATGATTTTGCGAACAACCAGTGCCTCTTTAAATTATAAGACGTGTAAAATTAAATCTCCGAAAAAAACAACATTTTGACCATTTTCTGCCCCTTACGACGATTAAGTCAAATATATAGTGATACTAAGATTATTGCTAAAACTTTTGTTTTAATTTTGATCAAAATGCTTTACATGGTGTTGATTCCAGTAAAATAACTAAAAATCAAGGCTTAAGCTTAAAGAGTCCTAATAACGAATTAAAATTCAGTTAATCTTGCTTCATTGGTGTCTAATGACTATTGATCAAATTCAATGCAAATCGCAAATATTTGAAATTATCAAACGGGATATTTAACCCATATAATGCCCCTTAAAAACACTTTAAAACACTTTTTCGGAATATCTATTAATTTATCTCTAATACCTATTGTTAAAAGTTTACTAAAATCGGCGGCATCAGAATTTTAATCAATGTTTTGATCCACTTTTCACTCTTTTTTAAATGCCACTAAATAAATTAAATATAGCCCACATTACGAGGCCTAGAAGCTATTTTTGAAAATTCATGATGATTAATTTAATAGGGTATGGAGGAAAAATGTACATACAATATTTTCAACATGAAAATAATACCCGTCTCAACATTGCTATGAAATGCATATAGATTTAGGATTACATTTTAATGTTTTTTTCTTTCTTTAGTACGGTTTCGGTGGAAACCCACTAAATGGTAAATGTTACACCCCCCCCAAAGAATCATATATCCAGGTTACTCACGATTTTACGAGTATACATACTCCCTAATTTATTATGCAAGTTAAATAGTTAACGATTTTACGAAGCGCAAACGTTTTTTTGACGCTCAACAACCGACACACGACCTTTTCAAAATATATTACTAAATAATAATAGCAATTCTTTTCTCATATATCTTTTGTATTTAATTAAAAAAATATTTTTGGAAAAGTAGCAAATTTTTAAAGTTTACAGAAGAAGAATGTGTCAATATTACTCACAGTATGGCGTAAACTATACGTTCCAAAATTCATAATGATCCTTTAATTTGTTTATAAGATAATCATGTAGATAGCAATATATATATATATATATATATATATATATATATATATATATATATATATATATATATACACTATTTTGTTAAAAAACTGTATCGACGACAAGATTTATTTATTTGATATATATAATAAATCAAATATTTCGATCAATACAGATCTTTTTCAATAAAAATACGACATTGTTCATTTTTTCATTTTTCGTTTCCTCATTGTCGATCCGCGATGGCAAACTGAAGCGTCTCGGACCTTTTGGCTGATATATGAGACTGTTTAATACCAAGATTTAGGTGTGTGGTTTATTGTAAACAAAAGTAATTAATTTGTTTTTTTAAACAAAATCGTAATTTACTCTACGATGTCTTCTATAGTAAAACTCTGATTTAATATATACATATACATATTTATATATATATATATATATATGTGTGTGTGTGTGTGTGTGTGTGGCGGTGTGTGTGTGTGTGTGTGTGTGTGTAGATGTGTATTTGTGGATGTGTGCACTAGAATTTATTATCCGGAATTAATACGTAATTTTGTACAAATTTTATATCGAATTTTTCGGTAATACTTAAACAGAACTAATCACCTAGTAAAAAAACCCGAAAAAAAACGAATAGTAAATTAATGAGAGGTCGTTTCTTTAAAGAATATGCAAATTAGTTATCCTTTTTGAAGTTGCTCTTATATCTAAGTCTGAGCACATTAAGTATTTGTTTTTACTTTTTAAATAGTAAAGTGGGATTTTAATGTCAATGTCAGTGCGACAAATAACTCAAATTAATATTGTATATATATATATATATATATATATATATTTTATAAAAACACACATACCTTTCATTATATATATATATACTAGCGGGGCTACCCGGCGTTGCTCGGGGTCATAAAAACATATAATTGAAGAAAAATCGTGTGTGTAACATCTTTATATACAAACTTCTATTTCCCCCCCTTTCTCTATAGCCGTCTCTTTATCTTTCTACCTTTCTCTTCCCTGGTCACCCCATTTCAGCGCTACTTTCTAATTTTGCCTTTTGCGAAAGCTGTTTCTTCCCCACCATTTCTCCTACGTTGGCCAGGGCAATAGTATATCATATTTCTATAAAAAGTAACACCTCTATCTGCGCCTTCTATATAGGTACTTATCTCCGCCCCGGTGTTCATACTATATACGTATCTATCATCACCCCGGTGCGCATACTATATACGTACCTTTCGCCGCCCCAGTGCACATACTATATATGTACCTATCGCCGCCCCAGTGCAGATACTATTTAAGTACCTATCGCCGCCTCGGTGCGAATGCTAAATAGTACCTATCGCCGTCCCGGTGTGCATGCTACATAAGTACCTATCGATGCCCTAGTGCGAATAATTAATATGTACATATTGCCGCTTTGGTGCGAATGCTAAATACGTACCTATCGCCGCTTTGGTGCGAATGCTAAATACGTACCTATCTCCGGCCCGGTGCGAATGCTAAATACGTACCTATAGCCGCCCCGGTGCGAATGCGAAATACATACCTTTCGCCGTTCCGGTGCATGTGCTATATACGTACCTATCGCCGCCCCGGTGCACGTGCTATATACGTACCTATCGCCGCCCCGGTGCGCGTGGTTCATATGTACTGACTGCAGCCGCAGAGCGCATGCTATGTACGTACTTATTGCTGTTCATGTGTACATGTTATATACGTAGCTATCGCCACCCCTAAATTCTGAATACGTACCTATAGCCGCCCCGGTGTGGAAGCTAAATAGGTACTAATTGCTGCCCCGGTGCGAATGCTAAATACATACCTATCGCGGCCCCGGTGTGAATTCTAAATACGTACCTATCACCGCCCCGGTGTGAATTCTAAATACGTACCTATCGCTGCCCCGGGTCGGAAGCTAAATACGTACATATCGCCACCCTGGTGCGAATGCTAAATACATACCTATCGCCGCCCCGGTGTGAATGCTAAATACATACCTATCGCCACCCTGGTGTGAATGCTAAATACGTACCTATCGCCGCCCCGGTGTGAATGCTAAATACATACCTATCGCCGCCCCGGTGTGAATGCTAAATACATACCTATCGCCGCCCCGGTGTGAATGCTAAATACGTACCTATCGCCGCTCCGGTGTGAATTTTAAGTACGTACCTTTCGCCGCCCCGGTGCGCGTGCTATATACGTACCTATCGCCGCCCCGGTGTGAATTTTAAATACGTACCTTTCGCCGCCCCGGTGCGCGTACTATATACATACCTATCAGCGCCCTGGTGCACGTGCTATATATGAACCGATCGCTGCCCCAGTGCACATGCTAAATACATGCCTATCACCGCCCCGGTGCACATACTATATACATACTTATTGCCGCCGATGTGCACATGCTATATACGTACTTATCGCCACCGCTGAATGCTAAATAAGTACCTATCTCCGCCCAGGGGTGAATGCTAAATACGTACATATTGCCGCCCCGGTGTGCATACACCATATGTACCTATCACTGCCCCAGTGTGAATACTAAATATGTACATATCGCCGCCCCTGTGCGAATGCTGAATACGTACCTATCGCAACCCCAGGGCGAATGCTAAATACGTAACTATCGCCACCCCTATACACTACTATATACGGACCTATGCCACCCCAGTGCACATACTATATATAAACCTATCGCCGGCCTGGTGCGCATAATATATTCGTACCTATCGCGGCTCTGGTGTGCATACTACATACTTACCTATCTCTGCAAGGGTGCACATACTATATATGTACCTATCTCCAGCCCAGTTCGCACACGTAAGAACTCAAATTAGTGCACCCCTGTCGTGTTTGAAAAACAAAATAGTGTTCATTCATGTATTGTCACTATCATAAATATAAATAATTTTAGTTAAAAACAGAAAAAAAGAAATGTTTTTGCCTCCCCCCACGAACATTTTTTTTCCATCCTCCCACATACTTAGAAATATTTTTAATTTAAAAGAAATAAAAAAGAAAAGAAAATTTTTTGACCCGCCCCAAAAATTTTATGTTCCCCCCATACATAGAAATATTTTTAGTCTAAAAAAAGAAAAAAAAAATTTTTTTAGCCCCGAAAATTTTTTTTTTCATCCTGCCCCATACATATAAATATTTTCAATGAAAAAGATAAAAGAAAAGGAAAAAAATGTTGCCCCCCACCCCAATTTTTTTTTACACTCCCGGTGCGCATGCTATATTCGTACTTATGGCATCCCATGTGCACATGCTATATACGTTCCTATCGCCACCGCTGAATGCTAAATACGTACCTATAGTCTCCTCGGTGCGAATGCTAAATAGGTACCTATCGCCGCCCCGGTGCGAATGGTAAATACGTTTATATCGCCGCTAAAAATTTCCACGACCACCAATCTCTCCAGGCCCCCCAACTTTTTTTTACTCTCGCCCAACCCTGAGTAATATTTTTAGTTCCAAAAATAAAAAAATAAAAAAATTTGGCCCGACCCCTAAACAGTTTGTCCTGACCTCTAAACATTTCCCCGAGCCCCCAATCTCTTCAGAACGCCCCCAACTTTTTTATTATTCTCTCCCAATCCTAAGAAATATTGTTAGTTAAAAAAATAAAAAAACAAAAAACATTTGGCTCGACCCATAAAAAGTTTGTCCTGACCCCTAAAAATTTCCCCGACCCCCCAATCTCTACAGCCCCCCCCCCACACAGTTTTTTTACTCTCGTCCACCCTGAGTAATATTTTTGTTCAAAAAATAAAAAAATTTGGCCCGACCACTTAAAAGTTTGTCCTGACCCCTGAAAATTTCTCCGACCCCCCAATCTCTCCAGCCCCCCTCAATTTCTTTTACTCTCCCAAACATGAGAAATATTTTGAGTTCAAAGAAAAAAAAAAAATTTGGCCTGACTCCTAAAATTTTGGACTGACCCCTAAAATTTTCCCCGACCCCCTAATCTCTCCAGCCCCCCCCCTCCAACTTTTTTCACTCTTCCCCTGAGGAATATTTTAAGTTCAAAAAAAGAAAAAAAAAATTTGCCCGGACCCCGAAAGAATTTGGCCTGACCCTTAAATTTTCCCCGACCCCCTAATCTCTCCAGCCCCCCCCACCAACTTTTTTTTCAGTGTCCCACAACCCTGAGAAATATTTTAAGTTAAAAAAAATAAAATAAAAAATTTGGCCTGACCCCTAAAAAATTTGTCCTGACCCCTAAAATTTAATTGTGTTTTTAAACGTGAGTTAACGCACTTCCTTAGCTATCCTCTAACAAATAAATTTCATTAAAAAACATTAATTGGTTTATGAACTTGAGGTATTACGTAATTAAATTACAATATGACTCAGCAATTTCAAATTACTATAAAATATAATGAAAAATAAATGAAAAGCCCCCCTCCCCCCGATGAAATATTCCGCATGGACCCCCAAGGGCTGGGTTAATAGATTCGAGAATACTCTCATCATCTTACTCTGTGAATTTTACATAAGAATACACTTTTATATGTTATGTATATATTCTCTAACCTTGTTTTAAACACCTTAATTGTGTGTTTTAAACGTGAGTTAACCACTTCCTTAGCTACCCTCTAAAAAATAAATTTCATTAAAAAACATTAATTGGTTTATGAACTTGAGGTATTACGTAATTAATTTACAATATGACTCAGCAATTTCAAATTACTATAAAATATAATGAAAAATAAATGAAACGCCCCCCCCCTCCCCCGATGAAATATTCCCCATGGACCCCTAAGGGCTGGGTTAATAGATTCGGGAATACTCTCATCATCTTACTCTGTGAATTTTACATAAGAATACACTTTTATATGTTATGTATATATTCTCTAACCTTGTTTTAAACACCTTAATTGTGTGTTTTAAACGTGAGTTAACGCACTTCCTTAGCTACCCTCTAAAAAATAAATTTCATTAAAAAACATTAATTGGTTTATGAACTTGAGGTATTACGTAATTAAATTACAATATGACTCAGCAATTTCAAATTACTATAAAATATAATGAAAAATAAATGAAAAGCCCCCCCCCCCCGATGAAATATTCCCCATGGACCCCTAAGGGCTGGACTAATAGATTCGAGAATACTCTCATCATCTTACTCTGTGAATTTTACATAAGAATACACTTTTATATGTTATGTATATATTCGCTAACCTTGTTTTAAACACCTTAATTGTGTGTTTTAAACGTGAGTTAACGCACTTCCTTAGCTACCCTCTAAAAAATAAATTTGATTAAAAAACATTAATTGGTTTATGAACTTGAGGTATTACGTAATTAATTTACAATATGACTCAGCAATTTCAAATTACTATAAAATATAATTAAAAATAAATGAACCCCCCCCCCCGATGAAATATTCCCCATGGACCCCCAAGGGCTGGGTTAATAGATTCGAGAATACGCTCATCATCTTACTCTGTGAATTTTACATAAGAATACACTTTTATATGTTATGTATATATTCTCTAACCTTGTTTTAAACACCTTAATTGTGTGTTTTAAACGTGAGTTAACGCATTCCTTAGCTACCCTCTAAAAAATAAATTTCATTAAAAAACATTAATTGGTTTATGAACTTGAGGTATTACGTAATTAATTTACAATATGACTCAGCAATTTCAAATTACTATAAAATATAATGAAAAATAAATGAAAAGCCCCCCCCCCCCCGATGAAATATTCCCCATGGACCCCTAAGGGCTGGGTTTAATAGATTCGAGAATACTCTCATCATCTTACTCTGTGAATTTTACATAAGAATACACTTTTATATGTTATGTATATATTCTCTAACCTTGTTTTAAACACCTTAATTGTGTGTTTTAAACGTGAGTTAACGCACTTCCTTAGCTACCCTCTAAAAAATAAATTTCATTAAAAAACATTAATTGGTTTATGAACTTGAGGTATTACGTAATTAAATATGACTCAGCAATTTCAAATTACTATAAAATATCATCAAAAATAAATGAAAAGCCCCCCCCCCCGATGAAATATAAATGCACATTGGTCTTTATTATAGATAAATATAAATACACATTGGTCTTTATTATAGATACAAATAAATGCACATTGGTCTTTATTATAGATACAAATAAATGCACATTGGTCTTTATTATAGATTTTCTTAATATCCCCCCCCAAGAAAAAAATTGGCCTGAGGCGCTCACACCGGCGAATGCCGTCACCCCCTCCCAATTTGGCATGAAAGGAGGAGGTAATGCCTATCATGATAACGGAAGGGAGGGGGAGGAATATTAGCGTCTATTAAAAGGTTGTAGTGTGAGTGAATTTCTTTGCATTATTTTTCAAATTATCTGCCACTCTCTGACGTCATGATGACCTGATATAACCGGACACAATTTAGAGCAAGACCGGGTACATCCGGCAAGGGATTATGGGACAGGTGCGGATGTGATTGAGCAACCCTTGTTTCACTACACACTCTTAACGTAGGAATCCTATGTTGTTATTGATGCATCCGGACAGAAGTTATTGGATGATCTGATAGAACCGGACACAATTTAGGGCAAGACCGGGTACATCCGGCAAGGGATTATGGGATGTTTACAGTGACACTGCATTTTTATCGGATTAGTACATAAATACATTAGATTATTTCGAATTTAGTACATATTAACGTGTAAAAAGTCGTGTAAAATACGAAAAAACTGCTACCTTTTGTCGGAAAGTGGTCCGGTTGACTGTCAGCGAGTGAATCGTTATTTACGATTTTGAGATATTATGATCCCAGGATATGTACGGTGCTGAAGATATAAACTTTTTGACATGTCGTCGGGTAGTTTTTGAGGAGAAGCTTCACATACAGACATACATACATACATACATACATATAGACAACTGCCCTTTATATAAGAGATATATATATATGTATATATATATATATATATATATATATATATATGTATATATATATATATATATGCATATAGGTAAAAAGGTGAAAAGGAATTAGAAAAGCGGCGGAGGCAGATCTTTTTTCAATTCAGTTCTCCACTTTATATATATATATATATATATATATATATATATATATATATATATATATATATATATATATATAGCCGCCAATTTCGCTATTCACATTTAAAGTTCCTCTATATTTACTAACTAATTGGCTATGGCCGATGGATAAGATCCCCGACTACGAATCAGTGGCGATTTGTGATCGCGGTTCGCGCCTACCGACCGTCGAGAAGGAATTCCCACACTGAAGATTGCGTTAGCATGAAACATCGATGTCTGTAGGTATTTACATAATTAATATTTATTTATAAGAATATCATTGTTCATCAGCCCTATCCCACAAAGGCTGGGAACTCTCGAGTAGCTTTAATAACAAGCAGTACAAATAGCTATATGCACGATCCGAATGCCGTTTCGTAGATCACTCTAACTGCCTGGTAAATAGCCGCCGATTTCGCTATTTACATTGGAAGTTCCTCTATATTTACTAACTAATTGGCTATGGCCGATGGATAAGATCCCCGACTACGAATCAGTGGCGATTTGTGATCGCGGTTCGCGCCTACCGACCGTCGAGAAGGAATTCCCACACTGAAGATTGCGTTAGCATGAAACATCGATGTCTGTAGATATTTAAATAATTAATATTTATTTATAAGAATATCATTGTTCATCAGCCCTATCCCACAAAGGCTGGGAACTCTCGAGTAGCTTTAATAACAAGCAGTACAAATAGCTATATTCACGATCCGAACGCCGTTTCGTAGATCACTCTAACTGCCTGGTAAATAGCCGCCGATTTCGCTATTTACATTTAAAGTTCCTCTATATTTACTAACTAATTGGCTATGGCGATGGATAAGATCCCCGACTACGAATCAGTGGCGATTTGTGATCGCGGTTCGCGCCTACCGACCGTCGAGAAGGAATTCCTACACTGAAGATTGCGTTAGCATGAAACATCGATGTCTGTAGGAATTTAAATAATTAATATTTATTTATAAGAATATCATTGTTCATCAGCCCCATCTCACAAAGGCTGGGAACTCTCGAGTAGCTTTAATAACAAGCAGTACAAATAGCTATATGCAAGATCCGAACGCCGTTTCGTAGATCACTCTATACTGCCTGGTACATAGCCGCCGACGGCGCTATTTAAATGTAAAGGTCCTCTATATTTACTAACTAATTGGCTATGGCCGATGGATAAGATCCCCGACTACGAATCAGTGGCGATTTGTGATCGGGGTTCGCGCCTACCGACCAGTGAGAATTAGTTTCTACACTGAAGATTGCGTTAGCATGAAACATCGATGTCTGCAGGTATTTAAATAATTAATATTTATATATAAGAATATTATTGTTTATATCAGCCCCCTCCCACAAAGGCTGGGCACTCTCGAGTAGCTTTAATAACAAACTGAAGATTGCGTTTGCATGAAACATCGATGTCTGTAGGTATTTAAATAATTAATATTAATTTATAAGAATATTATTGTATATATATATATATATATATATATATATATATACTTTCGATTTGCTTCAATAATCTTGTTTTTATATATGTATATATATATATATATATATATATATATATATATATATATATATAGTAGTAAGTTTTTGAAAGGCTGTGGGCAATGCAATTCCGGGTAAAATGCAAGTTGAAAAGAAAGGAACAAAAACAATAACAATAAATCGAATACGATATAAGACTTACTATTTATTTTTCCTTTTTTTTCCTTTTTTTTTTTTTCTTACATAACAGCAAGAGTGTTTTAGCTGTTCGTGTGATGTCCGGGTGATTAAAAATCACTATTTGATATTTCGGGAAAAGACATCCCTTTTTTAAAAATAATTAGACCAGAAGAAGAATAATATTTTATTCTTCTCCGACTGTGTAGAGAATAATACAAAACAAAATGGCTGCCAGATATAGACCGCAGCAAAAAAGCAGTTTCACAGGGAATATAAATCAAGTTAAGTTTTATTTTAATATTATGTTAAATATATGATTGGTGTTTAGAATATTAGTGTAATGTTGGTTAGGTGTATGGTGTTCGATAAACTGTTAGTTTTGATAATATATATATATCATTTTTTATTTTATTTTTTTTTTATTTTTATATTTGAATATTTACTTTGTTTTATCTTCTGCTTTTATCTTCTGCTTTTTTGCTGCGGTCTATATCTGGCAGCCATTTTGTTTTGTATTATTCTCTACACAGTCGGAGAAGAATTGCATTTACTTCTTTGACTTATGTAAAAAAAAGATTTTAAAAAATTAAAATGGTTCATTTGGCCCACGAAAAAAGAAAAGAAAAAGTGTATTTATAGTTCTTCAGCTATGGTTTGTTCATTTTTTTTTTCATTCTTTTCAAATATATGTATTTCTTTTGTATTCTTCGTCTTATATTGTCTTCTGCAACTCTTCCATTTTACGACTTTCAGTTTTGCTTCAGCCTCGTTTTCGTCTTGGCAGCTCTCGGGCGCTTCCGCAACCTGCCTGATCGTTGCCGCCGAGCAGTCACGAAAATTAGGCGCTTCATCTGGAGTAGTACCGGATTAACAAGAATTGATCCATTTTACTTATGTCTAAATAATTAAGATTTGTTGAAAAAATACTAAAATGAAAAAGATTGACGAAAAGAAAATACAGAAGAGTACACGCGAGGTTGGTGTAACGCGAATATTAAATATCATTTTAAACTTTAAAATGGAGAGCAGGTTCACATATAAAGTTTACGTAAAATTATCACCACTAACCCCCACACTAGATGTAGTGTTGAGGGCATTTATCGATCCTTTGTAAGCGACCATTTTTTGTCTGTGTTTATGTTTTAAGCATTTTTGTGTATTCCGGAAGAATTAACTTAAAAACAAGAATTACGTTTCATCATTTTTATTTACAAAACAAAGAAATTAATGTTGTCTACAGTAAAAATAATATAACAATTAAGAGTTACTTGCTTTGTAGTGGGTGCCCCGATTCGTACGGAGGGCACTCGAAATGTTAACACAAAAAGACTTGTGTTCATGGTAGTTTTTTATGTGGCATTTATTTGCATATAAGAAGAGCGACAGGTTTAAGAATGGAACGTATTCGGATGACAGTGGTTATGTTAGTGACAGCAGTGAGCGAACAGTGAACACTAATCAGTTATATTGAGATGTACGTTGAGAAGTTGCTTCAAATTTATTATCGGATTACAAGCTATTTCGGCGTAAACAGGAAATTATGGAGTACAGAAATCTAAGATTAAGCAAAGATCTGATATCGCCTTTTAGTGAAGAAGGTGATGTGGTTGGGTGGATGAAAAAAAGAAATTGGTGGCAAAGCTACGGAGATGTACTTACATTCTACCTGGAGTTGGGTAATGAATAACAGCTGGATATATAACGAATTTAGATGAGATTAGCGACAGTCTTCACCAAAGAACGTTTCGAAGCGCATGAAAAACTGAAAGAATTCAGGTAGACTGAAGAATCGGTGGATGTTTATACAATCAAAATATTGGCTGGACTAGCAAGATACATACGGAAATAGCTTGATCATACGGCTTAATTTCTGTTTATTACAGGATTCCTAGTGACGTATCTGTAGCACTGTTACATCTACCTGGTGTAGAGAGGATGGACGTCAGCAAACTAATACTGACTGCATGGATTTTAGTTTGTAAAAGAATGCGATGGACTGGGGCGACAAAGCGATTTCGCAATTGAGAAGTGACGTTCAATTAGGGAATCACCAGGCATTCGGTGCTTTAGATGTCGACGACCGGATTTAATTTAAGATTGCACGGAACCACCTGGTGACAGAGTAAGGTGCTATTAGTATGGAAAATTCGCACACATTGCAAAGAATTGTTCTCAGGTTCAGGGAAACGAGCGACTGAATGAATGTGCAGTAAGGGTATATTCCAATGATAAAAGTAGCAGTGAATAATACTGCAATGACAGATTTTTACTCAATTTAAAACTTTTGAGCGAATGTGGCAGGAGTGGCACTGTTGAAACGGTTGATGGAATGAGCATCAAAAGCAAGGTAACCCGGCAAGTGGAAATAAATGCATGTGGCATATAAATTAAAGTGGAAGTGATTATAATGGATCACATGATTGAGATGAAGTTTTGAGACATACACTATGTCGTAGCTTTTCATCAGCCGAATGTTTGTAGAGAAATACTTTGAGGCAGATTTTGATGGAGAGAAATGAACAGTGAAATTGAAATGCAAATGGATGTGAGAGACTTCACTGTTACAGAACAAAGTAAAGTATTACAAGACTGCCTAGAGAGTGAGAAAGATGAATAGCCAATTATTCTCTTAGCATTGAAGAGTGAAGGAAAATGTGTATTACCATTGACGGCTACAAAACTTAACATCAGTTCAGTATTAGGATTTCGGGAATGGAACCTTTTTCTAGCGGGACATACGTGGAACGACATAATAGATGTATGCGATGAAAAGATAAGAAAGTGGAGGCGATTGGCAAGAATGAAACTGATTTTTGACTTCATTTCTGCCCACTTGTAGCTACATGTGGCAAATCAACTATGTAAGCACTTACGGCCTGGCACGGTTTGGATTTTGCTTTAATGTTGTACCAAAGATGATGGCAGTTGTTCTAAAAAACTGTGTTAATGAAAGGAAATAAAACAAAATAAGCATCTGATTCATACATTGATGATATAATGGTAGATGTGACAAAAGAAACATCTTATGGTGGCTTGGACTAGCAACACAACCGCCAGAATCCCTGGACGGAGAAGCGCCACTATATCTTAGGCTGATGAAAGGAAACATGGGTGAGCTGATGTTCAAAAAGAGCAACCAAATCCCGGAGATTACACAAGATGTGAGTAGACCGCAGTTGTTCCCTATCTGCGCCAAGGTGGGGGGGGGCACTATCCAGTGTCTGCATGTTTGCTACTCATATGTAGTTATGCGAAAAGAAGAGCAAGTTTAGTAGACTGGGAGGGCAGAGTTGATTGTAAAACTGTCAAAGTATTACAATAGATTACAGCTGATATAGAAAGAAAGGACTCTTTTACTTGAGCTTTGTAATACCTGAAACAAAATTAGGTGAAATATAGTGTGGTGCAAGCAGTATTGCAACACGCGTGCTTGTGGAGATTGGTGGTTTGGTAGCAGAAAATGCAGCATGACTTAGTAAAAAGAATAACTTTAATCACATTTACGTGTCCGAATTAGATGCTGTTCTAGGGGGCATCAATTTAGCTATGGATGGGATTAAGAGAAATCGAAATAAGGACGGATTCAACCACAGTACTAAGCTGAGTAAACTCTACAGTTGGGGAGAGCAGAATAATACTAACCGAAAGTTGTAGAATAGATGATTACGAAATGAAGATTGTTAATATCCAAATTTTGACTGCAAATAAATGGAGTGTGTGTGCCTTCAGAAAGAAACAAGACAGATGCACTTGCACGAATAAAAAAACAGGGGTTAATGAAAAAAAGAAGTCCTGGAATACTGTCTAGGAACCGGAGAGTTGTAAACGTTGCACGGCATGCGCCACATGGGAGTGGATATAACATTGTATTCGGTGCGAAAAGCTCATCTACTCATAAAATGGTATGAAGTTGAGATACTGCTCAATAATTAACTTTGATGTCAATCAATCGAGCCTGCCCTGAATATAAATACTACTGGTGAAATCAGGACTGTAAAAATTGGACAAGATTAGCTATTTATATAACACACTATCGTAAGGGTGAATACTTGTAAATACTTGAATGTGGACCTCGGAGACTTATAATACATGCGAAGTCAGCAGCTGCGGTTGGAGAGGAATTAAAGAAGGTGATACTTGAAGGAAGTCGAGTAATTCAAGTGATAACGAACAATGGCACCGTTTTTTGCTCAGAACCTCTCCAAATAATGTTAAGAAAATGGAAGATAAAAATATATTATAGAGCAGCCCATAGGCCCTGGAAAATGGAATTGTGGTGCGGCATCATAGTACGTCGAACGCAATAGCTGAAAGAGGTATCACACGAAGAAACCACATTCTGCTACAACATAACACCACAGGTCAGACAGAGAGAGGAGACAATTGCGATGGATCATTTTTTTATTATGAATGGAGGAACCCAAAAGATACATCTCCAGAAATCGATAAGCAAAGACCAGCCACAATCCACGAATGCACGATGTACGACGCAATCTGGAAGAGGAGGAATTAGTGGATTGCAATCCCTAACAACTCGAGTGTCAATGGGATTCCACGGCCTATTTTATATTTAAGGTGCGTGGTTCATGTAAATGATGGAGATATAAGCACCGAACAAGAGAACAATGAAGGCGAGGCGGTTGCAAGGTTAATACCGCAAAGAGAGCTTAATGTGCCGATTTGAGCACGGGATTATGTGATGTGAGATATTATTTAATGAGTGGGTGGGATTTAAGTAACACACGAATAAATATTGCCTACGGTAAAAATGGAATAAAAAATGGAGTTACCTGTTTTGAAGTGTGTGGACCATTTCGCAAAGGGTCACTTGAAACTCAGAAAAAAACATCAACTTTAGTTCATGGTAGATTTTTTATAGATAGAATTTATTTGCATATGCTTTAAGATAAAGTGTATTGGAAAGACAGCAGTTATGTTAGTGACAACAGAGAGTGAAAAGTTAACAGTGATCACTGAAAAGTGATATTGATACTGACATTTAGAAGTTGCTTTAAATTCATTATTCGATTACAATAATATAAAACAAATCGATGTTCGCATATAAAAATAAATATTAAAAAGAAGGGAAAAGTCGTGACGCGATCGTTTAAAAACAAGGCATTCGACCATTAGAAATCAATTGTGCTCCTAAATAATACAGTATATTTTTCTATAACATGTGTTAATGTGTATATTTAGCCGGCAAATGAAAAGAAATGACAAATATATTATCCCCACCAACACTCGCACCCAAACGTAATACCTCGTTGAGAAAGAAACAATGATATACATACCAAATCTCTTCGGTGTTCTAGAAACGCTGTATGCTCAACAATTGGATTATTCATTTACATGAATTGTCGAAACTGATCTCTCACTCTTGTATGAAAAACAATATTTTTTGTTTAATGTAATAAAATCGCCAAGTGTTCATTTTGTTAAGGCTGGAAAATACACAGAAGCACATTGTAAAAAATAAGCTTTACAGTTTTCGTTAACCTGTAGAGGTAACCACAGAAAATCATAGAGTTTTTTGTTATTTTTGTGGTAAAGCACATAACTACTGTACTACTAAATAGGGTCCAAAAGTTGGCTCGTTTTACATCTTATTGGGTAAAGGCGTAGTTTGCCCTGCTTTAAAAAGAGTCAACGTGTCGTAGTGTATAATTTCTAAATTCAAATAAAAGACATGAGTAAAAGTATGAACCTAGTCAACGTGAACGGCATTTGTACTTTTTATTTTTACCAAACACTTATTCTCCGGAAGCCATTTGCTAAAATACTGATTGCCATATTTATTTATGAATATATAAATATTAACCAAATGCGGCACAAGGCAAAAAGGGTGTCGAGCGGGTTATGGTTAACAAATAACAGGTAACCTAGTCTAGTCCTAAACAGGTCATAATAAATGTTCATTTCTGAAACGCAAAATCCTCTACCCAACGTACGTCCAAATACAACTAATGCCCCGCCTCTGTCACTCAACACAGCAGTACAACTCTCACCCACATTTGACCAAACAATCTCACCTTCTCGGACTAATGCGGATTTTCAGAAAATATTTGAAAATTCGAATAAGGTCGAAAATACTGATCTCTCTCTCTCTCTCTCTCCCTCTTTCTCTCTCGTTCTCTTTCTCTCT
Organism: Sepiola atlantica; assembly: GCA_963556195.1. Classification (NCBI taxonomy): domain Eukaryota; kingdom Metazoa; phylum Mollusca; class Cephalopoda; order Sepiida; family Sepiolidae; genus Sepiola; species Sepiola atlantica. The sequence continues at coordinate 97,061,791 of OY744518.1, read as the reverse complement.
CTCCTTCACTTTCTGAAAACTTGTATTAAGCGAGAAACAATTCCGTAAAGAAAGACAGTGATGTTAATGGTAGAATATTTTATCAAAAGTGTAATTGATAAAGTAATCTTGTAAGATATTTTATTTAGCAAATTATTGATTATCTTTTGGAAATACGATTTTAAAAGATAATTTTATTACGATATCGGTAGCATAAAGAACATTAACAATTGAATAAGACGATGATATGTCGTCAATCAGAGATAATGTGATTATTGTTTTATGGTTTCTGGTTAAAAATGCATTCAGACACGCACGGACCTCTGCGAACTAGATATAAATATGACCAGATTTTTGACCAGATATTGTGTTTTTCTATTTTATTATTTTGATTTACCGTCATTGTGATCGTCATCTTATACGCACTGGAAGGGGAGAGACAGGGAGAGTGTGGCATAGTGATAGTGAGAGAGAGAGAGAGAGAGAGAAAGAGAGAGATGAGGGTGAGGGGAAGATTGTTAAGATGTGTGATAGTATATATATATTTAACCCTTTCCATTATTGTGGTAGAGGGAATGAAACTAATATGTATGATCTATTTGTTAAACTTTTCAACTTTCTGAACGAGAAAAAAAGAAATAGATATGTATATAAATGTGTGATTTTGAATTTTTTTGGAATAGAAGAAAAAACATTTTGGTGGTCCATTTTGTTTTAATTTTGTGAACTTTGAAAATGTTTAATGTTGTGATTTTGTGTAACTTTTGTGGATTAACATGTGGTAAATTATATTTTGTCGTATTTTGTGGAGAGATACAGTGAAATGCTTTTTCACTGGTCTGAGATGTCAAAGAGTAGAACAAAAATGTTTTTTCGTTGTTGTTCTTTTCAATTGTGGAATGTTTTTTGAATGCGGCATTGTTGGTGGTGTTGTTTGTGTTTTTTTTTTTGTTTTCTTGTTTTTCAAAAGGAAAGATAAAAAAAGAATTACTTGACTTGAAAGAATAATTGATTATGAAATTTTGTTTGTTTGTCATTTTGTTTGTTTGTTTGTTTTTGGTGTGTTTAGAGTTTTCTTACAGGGGATAATCCGTGTGGATGTAAAAGGAGAAAAAAAGAGGGGTTCGACTTACATTGTTCATTTGTTTTTGTTGTTTTTTCTTTCTATCTTTCTTGTCTCTTTATTCTGGCAAACCTCGAGCTTTGCAGATAGAGAGAGAAAATGAAAAAGATAAAGAAACATTGTTGTTGTGTTGTTTTTCGTTTGTAAACCTGGAAATTGTTAGAATTGCAAGAACAAACTTATATTTTTCGTGAATTCTGAAAGTCTGTAAGTTGTGTTGGTTGCAGGGGAAGAGTGATACTCGTTTAGTTAAATGTTCTTTGTTTGTTTTGGCTTGGGCAGAAGGAAAAATAATATTTTATTTTTCCTCGTATTAGAATAATTATATAATAAAAAAGCAGTAACTAAGGATACATTAATAGTTAGATAGTGGTTGGCCATATTATTAAAATCAGAAAAAAAAACCCTGGATGTGACATCGTATATTTGCTGGCGGTACTTATTATTTTCTCGGAATCGAGAGACCTGTGTCGAGTGAAAGGTGGATTGCAGAAACCCTGACGAGTATTAGATTGGAGAATTATCGTGGTGTTCCATATGTTGAGGCCTGTAGCCTGGTTGCTGTTTTACGACTTAAAGGATTCGATGGAGATTTCCTTCACATGCGAAAAGGCGGATGGGAAAAGATATTACAGAGAGGTTATTGTTGTTTTGTGGGTCAGTTGGACATACAAGAGTACCACAGCTACGGTACGGGGCTAATTGATTGTCGAATCAGGTTGGTGAAAATTGAACTTGTTTTCAGCTCGAAGCGGATTGATATGTGCGCCTGAAGGGCCGATATTTCATAAATACTTAAGGGAAATCGAGTGAGGTAAATGTGGACGTGAATAGGGCTACTTGGAAGAAAGATATTGTAAAAGATGAGTAACCGGCTCCTCGATTATCGAGGACCCCCCCCCATTAGAAGGGGTATCCAAATAGCATGTGTAGCCGGCTTTAGCAAAGATTGGACGAACTATAAGGGTGAGGAGTTAGGGGGTCGTTTCTTAAGTCCATGTTGAAAAGCAGACAAGTGTACGATTTTATGATAGATAGATATTACAGAAAACTAGATGGCTGAGTAGAAATAAATAAAAAAGTAATGTTACATGGGGGTTCGCTGTGTTGTCCAGTTTGAATTTTTAGAGATCAAATGGAACGAGTGGTGAAAGTGGTGACGTAGAAAAATACGTTCCTAGTCGGTATCCTTAGAATACGGAAGGAAAGGAATAATGAGGGGCAGCGAAAGGGCGCGCAAAAGGTGGTAAGACGCCCTTAAACGTAGTGGGAGTAGCAGGGGAAACGGAAGTGATGTCACTTTCGTTCGAGGTTGTTTTTGCCTCTTTCTGTTTCTGACGACAAAAGAAGAAGCACGTGTGAAGCGGTGCTCTGCGGCGGGTTGCACAGTCGCGCATATGGTGTGAACTGCTCCCCCAGTAGTTAATTAATTATTTATCTCTTTCTCTCTCTCTCTCTCTCTCTCTCTCTCTCACGTGCAAGCAAGCCCTTAACGTCTCATATGTTCTTACAACTTGACCGACGTCTAGTTTTATCGTTCAGAGCCCGAGATACAGCGAATACCAAATACAAACCCAGGTACACACACGACGAGGTTAGCAGAAATATAACCGTCAAGAGTTTTAATGATGCGTTGTAAACTCGCAATACCTTCTATTTTACGCAACCTGTAGAATGTGAAAATCAATGACACTGTAAACATAAGGGCGGCATCTAACGAATTACAACCTTTCAGGGAAAAGTACACCATCCTCCATTACAATACAATGGCTGGTGCGCTACACTTATTTGTAACAGTCAACGAACGGAAGAAGATTTGCCTTCATAGATCATCATCAATGGACATTGACATAAACTCGGCCTTGGCGACACAGGCTGTCGGCAAGTTCTAAATAGACTGATGGCTTGTATCAATGGCAAGTAAAGATGCACAAAAAGTGTTTACAGTGTAGAATTGACATGACATGAAAACTTGATCTATTCTTGATACTATAATAAGAGACAACGATAAATGTGTTGAGAAAAAACATTCTAATATATTTTAAACTGTGACGTTTTAGACAGAATGTCATATTTTATGTTTAGTGGAACTTTAAGCATCTGGTGCACTTTTAGCATATTTAAGATTGCCATTCTTTAAATTTTTTACTTAATTTTCAACAACTTCAGCAAGTGTGTAATTATTTGAAATACTAGTATCCGGCACACAGACACACATGGGTCGTCATTTAAAAGCATTTATGGGTTTGTATTATACAATTGAAAATATAAGCCATTATCAATGCAAAATCAATTCATTATTCTTTTACTTTAATCTTATTAATTTCGGAATAGAATTTCATCATCAGAGTTGACCAGTATTGTGTCATTTTTGTTCATCAAAAAACAAGAATAAACAAACTTATTTCTTTGTTACTTGATAAATGTCCTTGGTGCGATGTATCCACGCCGGTGTAATTGGCGTTATGAATTCAACTTCTGGTTGGCAAACGAAGAAGAGCGTTGGCTCGCTCGTAATTGATAAACATGATATGGGTCGTTCATTTAAAAGCATTGTTGGGTTTGTATGATAAAATTGAAAATATAAGCCATTATCAATGCAAGATTAATTTATTATTTATTTTTTACTTTAATCTTATTAATTTCGGAATAAATTCATCATCAGAGTTGACCAGTAGTGGGTCATTTTTTTTTCATAAAAAAAACAAGAATAAAGTTTTTAAAAATATTAATTTATCTTGCATTGATAATGGCTTATAAAAAGATTAAAGTAAAATAAAAAATAATCTTGCATTGATAATGGCTTATATTTTCAATTGTATGATACAAACCCAGCAATGCTTTTAAATGAACGACCCATATAAGTTTTATCAATTACGAACGAGCCAAACGCTCTTCTTCGTTCGACAACCAGAATTTGAATTCATAACCGCCAATTTCACCGGCGTGGGTACATCGAACCAAGGACATTCATCAAGTAAGAAAGAAATAAGTGTGTGTATTCTTTTGTTTTGATGAAAATTAAAAAAATGACAAAATACTGGTACACTTTGATGATGAAATTTTATTTCGAAATTAATAAGATTAAAGTTAAAAAAATAAAATAAAGTAATCTTGCATTGATAATGGTTCGTATTTTCAATTTTATATATACATATATATATACATATATATAATAATATTTATAAATAAACATAGATTATTTTAATAACTACAGACATCGATGTTTCATGATAACGCAATCTTCAGTGCAGGAACTAATTCTCAACGGTCGGTGGGCGCGAACCCCGATCGCAAATCGCCACTGATTCGTAGTCAAGAGTCTTATCCAATCGGGCATAGACAATTAGTTAGTAGTTAGAGAGGAATTAAAATGTAAATAGCGAGTCGGCGGCTAGATTCACCAAGCATCTAGAGTGATCTACGAACGCGTGCGGATCGTGCATGTTGCTATGTGTACTGCTTGTTATTAAAGTCACTCAAGAGTGCCCGGCCGTTGTTGGAGAGGCTGATAATAATATTTATAAATAAATATTAATTATTTTAATACCTACAGACATCGATCTTTCATGCTAACGCAATCTTCAGTGCAGGAACTAATTCTCAATACATATATATGTACATATATACATATATAAGAATACATACATATACATATATACTTATATATACACACATATATATACATATATATATATACATGTATATATACATATATACACACACATATATATATATACATATATACACACACATATATATATATACACATATATATATATATATATATATATATATATATATATATATGGTCTAAAGAAGCTTTGAGCCATTTAAAAAAAAAAAAAAATTTTAAATGCAGTTTAAATTCCCAGACAAACTAACTAAATCCAAGATATTGCAGACTTAAAATTTGTTGGAAAATTAATAAATGAAAAAATATAAGTAAAATAAAAAATAAAAATAAATAAAAAATAAAAAATAAAAATAAAAAAGGGGGGGTTAATTATCTAAGAGTGAAACAAAAACAGGAGACCTTAAGCGTCTAATATTAACACGGGGATCATCAGCTGTTTACCATGTAACTGTTTCGGAGATTTAAAAAAAGGACAGTTTTAATATTCATGGCTCTCCAATGGTACTGATTATTCGACCATTTCCCCAATATATATATATGCTGATATGGTAGTGTACGTAGAACCCAATCGTATTAAGATTTATAATTAGTATAATTATATCAGTTTTGCTATTTCTAATAATAATAATCAGTCTAATGTTATTATTACTGTCAATTGGTGGTATGTATATGTGTATAATATTTTTAACGCTTATTTCTGATCTAAATTTCGTTGTTTTTGATTAATATAGTGTATGCCAATAATGTTTGAGTTGTGATGTTGAATATTATTATTTGTACTGATGTTTTGTAAGTTTCGAATCATTAATCTTATTTGTTCATCAACAGATTATACGAAAAAGCCATTATACACGGATAAATATCTACAATTGACAGTACTAATCACATTAAACTCATTATTTTCTATGATAAATTTAATACCCAAAATATTGTAGTAAAAACAATTCCTCTCCAACCCAAAAAACCCTAGAACGAACTAATGTTATTCATGAGTTGGAATGTCTTTTGGGAGAATGTAACTCCCATAATAATAATACAGTTAATAGCTACATTGGTTTTACAAGCACTACCTTATCACCATGCATGTTGTAAACTATAGCTCAATTTACCAATATATACAAAAACATAACTGCCTTCCCTTTGATTTAAGACAAATTCTAGTTCATAACACTTAAATTATACATTCCGAAACACATTTAAAAAAATAAAAATACTCGAAGCTATCTACATAAAAACGCAACAACCTAAAATTACCAACATCACATATGAAACCAGTAGTGACATTTTAAAATGCTGAACGTAATGCGATTTTGTTCTGTAATGCTATCCAGCGTTGCTGAATTTAAAATCGCCAACGACTTCTTGGAACAATGCGGAAAACGTTCTCTGCGCGTCTCTCCACCGTCTTTTAAAAATTATCTTCTTACTCCAGCTTTTTTGTTCATTTGATTTTGACACCTGAAGATGATTCGACAAAGAATCGAAAACGTTCGTGAAACATGGGTAAGCTATGGAACATTTATTATTATTATTATTATTATTATTATTATTATTATTATTTTATAATACAAAAAAGACCATCAGAGAAATTTTAAAAATAAAAAAGGAATAATTTAACGGAAGAATTCTGTTATTTTAAAAAATGTTAGCATGTATATATATATATATATATATATATATATATATATATATATATATATATATATATATATATATATATTTAATGTTTTATCAAAAACCTATAAATCCTACTATAGAGGAATATTTCATTCATAAAATAACGTATAACCCGCATTTACGGTTACTTCAAGTATTTCAAAGTAACATTATTTCTGGTTCGATAATGTAGAGTATTTGTTATTTTCAATGTGTTGTTTCTGTAGTTTATACAAATACATAGAAATACCGCACACTCTTGGAATACATTATCATCTCATTTTCTGCAATTCTTCTTTACATGTCTTCGAAATATGATGAGGTTAAAAAAGAAAGATATATGATGCACACACTGTGAGATACGTACTTTATCCTTGTATTGTGTCTTATATAATGGATTTTTTAAAAAATGTCTTAACGATGATGATTTCAAAAAAAGAATAAAAGGAAGGCGACGCACTGGAAATATCTGATTATCGTATTTTAACCGTTAACGATTCTTAACGACAATAGACGCGCTCGATATCAGCAAACAGATCCCGAACAAAAGTCCCTTGGTATGAGATGTCCAACGTATTTCACTTTTAATCGGTCTTGGCTTGCTATCAGCAGGGGAATTAGCGAGGAGAACGCCGTTGTATGCAAGACACGAATATATTGCGGGTATTTTACTGATCAGGAAAAGTCGGGTATCGCGCATGAATAATGCATTGAACAAGTTTTGACAGCATCTCCTAACCCCAGGTTAAAAAAGTAAAAATGTTTGTATCTTATTTTAATATGATACACACACACCCACACACACACACACACACACACACACACACACACACACACACATATATATATATATATATATATATATTATAATATAAAATGAAGTAATAAAATAAGGTGTCAATCAAATTTTATTAGAATTCAAAGTTCAAGCAAAGTATCTTAAAGTCCTTAGCTCATGAGTTTTCAAAGATAATTCTTCTCTTCAGAGGACCATTACCGCAGTTATAACACTACTGGTAATAAAATTAAGCTTTGAAAATATATAAAAATATATACACAAATACATAAAAATACATAACATCAAATATATCAACCCATATATATATATATATATATGTATATATATATATATATATGTGTGTTTCTGTTTCTATATTATATAATATGAAAATAAACTTTTAAAAATCAAAATTCGAAGCTTTAGAAGTAGATATATTTATTTATGTATATACTCAGTTGTTTGCTGTGAAAAGGTAAAACAAAGTAAAATAAAAGTAACAATTTTAAAGTTACAGGTTTTGTTTGTTCTGGGTTTAATTTGATGGGAGATAAGAATTCGGCAGGGAAGTCTTTTGTAAAAAAATATTTTGAATTTATTATATATAAAAATGTGTGTGTTCAAATGTACATTACAAATTCTGTTAATAGACATGTTTTTGAAACGAATTCGGAATATTTCTTGAATTATATATTTCTTAAATTGTATAAATGCAAGTTCCTGTCTTCGTGATTTGTTAAACACTGTCAGGACTGCTGATTATGTTTTCCACCTTAATTCACATAAATAAGGTGTATTTCTTACTTGTCGCATACCGGTTGAAATCGACCTTATCGTTTAGACGCTATAATTTGACTTAAAGGTGACTCGTGTTCGATCGAAACTAACATTTCTCTCCACACTGAAGATTTAGGTTAAGGTGAAGCGTAAACATATGTCGATAATAATCAAATATTTATCATTAAATAATATATATATAGATATGTGTGTGTATGTATATATATCATAAAATACTGAGTTTATCATTATTTATTTCCTGCGATATTTTTCCATACTTTTTAACAAACAAAAATATATGCTTAACTACTTCCGAGGTGTTAGATTGAGTTATGTTTGAATATATCTATTTAAATTAGTAAGATTTTGTTTACAATGAACTCAGCAACTGACGAATTTCTTCTTGATCTATCACTGTTTCCCGTTGATCACTGTACGATTTTTTTATTCTTGTCCCTTCTATTTGTTAAAATTAAAATCTAATACAAAAAAAGATCAACGATTGACATATACTAAAATAAACCAAAGAAAAATTAGAGGACAAGTTGTAAAAGTATCAACCTCTACTCGAGAGGGGACAAAGATGAAGATTAACAAAAGAACCGGAGATATAGCGAGCAGGAAACGAAATAATTTGGATTAATTTATTCTATTTTGTATATTAAACTTAATTTTAAAACTCACTTCGGTTATTCATGCCATCTAATTCGAGTTGAATTTGTAACACAAAGTCGCACAATTTTTCCAGTAATTCCTATTCTTTATCATTTCGAATGGCTTTTTTATTTATCTATTACACTAGAGTAGTAATGTATTCATATCTTTAATTTTAATTTTTATCCTAATTTTTATTTGAATCTTTAATAATTGATTTTTCTGAAAATATATATTTGTTAATCATGTATTATAGATAAGTATGAATTAAATTTCTATAATTGATCATTCTTTTTTATCCATAAGGTTCTATATTTGGAATTGAATGATCTTTATTCTAAATAATGAATGTAACCTAAAGGAACATATATTAAGTGACCTATATTTTCTCATAGTTTTAACATAACATACGTTTACTATCAAGTCAGATAATTAATATATATATATATATATATATATATATATATATATATATATATATATATATATATATATTTATGTATATTTAAATTAAGGACTTGCATTATATCTCTTCGATTGCGAATGTAACCTTAATAGAAGCCTGTTTCATTGATCAGACGAGGGGGTCTTCCCCTTAATAAAAAAAACATTATTATGAAGTGTATATTGAGTTTCGTCTATGCGAGACATCGGCAGTTGGATTCTTCCATATTGTTAATTAAAGAAATTTTACCACTTATAGAAGGGCAATTTTAGGATACACTCTATGTAGACTACACTTTGTTTAACATTGAACTATAAAATGTCATAATATAAAAACGTATGTAAAAAATCACTTTAGCTTTTAATTGATTTAACGTAATTTCCATCTCATCCAATGAGCGTAAACACGAACATGTTTATTTCCTTTTATTCCTGTATTGATTAGAACAAGTTTACAGAATTTTTATCAAAAAAGAAATTGCTTCTAAGTTTAATCATTGATTGCTTTTTATTTATCATTTTTTCTTTGATTTGTTGTGAATTTTTGTTTTTATATAACTCACTGGGCGTTTGGTTTATTTTTTTCTCTATATCTGTTTTAATAATATAGATACATCATATACTCTATAAACCTACTTTTATTTTTTAAAAAATATTTTTATCTTTTTATAAAATTAATATATATTTATTTATTCATATAATTATATAATATGATATTTTATAAAGCTTTTAAGTGCAATTATTAAAGAAAATGTCAATATTTTAATTTTAAATTGTAATTCATTATTTGTATTTTACTTTTAATCATTAATTTAATATAGAATTTAAATTTCTAATTTTTAAATTTAATTTGTAATTTCTTAATTTTATATGTAATTTAAATATTATTTTATATATCATATTCAAGTAAATATTAAATATACTATCCCCTGATTATTGTGTGGCTTATAGATTATTCTTACTATTCAATCTTTATTTCTTAATTCAATTTGTTATAATACTATAATCCATTCTTTGTCTTCAAATTATTTTAAATTTCTTTATGTTTACCTGTCATTTATTTTTTATTATGTGTAAGGTTTTATTTATTATTTATTGTTATTATTTATTTTTTCATTATATTTATTATACATTATATTTTCTGTGTTAAAACAACCATATGCTTTACATTATTATTATTATTATTATTATTGTTATTATTATTTTTACTATTATTATAATTATGATTATAATTATAAATATAATTATAATAATAATAATTATTATTGTTAATATTATTATTATTATGAGTATTAATGTTATACATAGCGTGATATATAATTATATAAAAATAGATTATGTTTTCTGTAATAACTAGATATATACATTTTTAAATAATAATAGATATTGATGTTTCTTTTCCTTGACTGATATTTGGGATGTTCTGAAGAACGCCGAATAAAATATTTGTTTTAATCATCTAAAATATATTACAACATAAAAGATACGCACTCATTTTTTAACGATCGTACGCTATTATTTGTTGTGTTTTCCTTCTTCGACCTGATAGAAAAATGTACTAATTTGATATATCTGAACATACTATAAAGATATGTCTATATATAATATATATAACGTTTCTCTACCGTCTTTTTTAAAATGCTCTTCCTTCCCAAGCTTTTTTGTTTATTTGCTTTTGACGCCTGAGGTTAATTCGACGAAGAATCAAAAACGCTGGTGCAACGTCGTTCCTGCAAAAATGCTATAACGTTCTCTGTGCGTTTCTCCATTGTCTTTTAACAACTCCTCTTTGCTTATTAGATGTATTGTCTATTTTTTTCTTGCCACCTGAGGAGTATTCGACGAAGAATCAAAAACATTGGTGCTACTTCTTTCCTGGAACAATACGAAAACATTCTCTGCGCGTTTCTTTGCTGTATTTTGAAAAATTCTGTTCATTCTCTAACTTTTTGATTAATTTACTTACGACATCTAAAGAAGATTCAACGAATAATATAACATGTTGGTACAGCGTCTTTGCAAAAACGTTCTCGGCGCATTTCTCCGCTGACTTTTAACAACTTTTTTTTTCTACAGATTTTTTTTATTTCGAAGAATCGAAAAAGTTGGTGAAACGTCCATCCTGTTACAATTGGAAAATGTTCTCTGCGCATACACCCGCTATCTTTTAAAACCATATCTTTATGCTCCATATATATTGTTCATAGGCTTTTGACACCTGAGGATGATTCGATGAGGAATCGAAAACGGTCGTTCAACGCCTTCCTGGAACAATGCGAAAACGTCCTCTTCGCGTTTTTTTTTCTGTCTTTTTAATAATGATTTTCTTTCGTAAGCGTGTTTGTTCATTTTCTTTTGATCACTGACGTTGATTCGACGAAAAATCGTAAACGTTGGTGCAGCGTGTTTACTGCATTTCTCCGCTGTCTTTTAAAAATTCTCTTCTTTCTCCAGCGTGTTTGTTTATTTTGCTTTTAACACCTTAGGATGATTCGACAAAGAATCGAAAACTCTACTTATATATATTATAATATAAGATAGAGAAATACAAAGATCTACAGAGAGAGCTGACCATTCGAGCCGTTGGAATTGGAGCACGGGATTTCCTTTTAAGCTCTCTGCATTAACTCCTAAGTCAGCTTGGAATAAAAGGCCGGACAAAGGTGCAGTCAGTAAACGCCTCATCGAGATAACCGAACAAGGTGCAACGTGACTCTGGGCAAAAAAGGTATATCACATGGTGATATAATAGAAAGTGTCCACTGTATAGTTATTTCTCTGAGAGGAAAACCTTTTTATTTAATAACAAAATTAATTCATGAATTATCTCCCTTGAACCATGTGGATAATGTATCGCCTTTTAATTACCTCGCGTTATTAATGTGAGGAGTATTATTTATATTTATTTTATTTATTTATTCAGCTATTTACTTCATCTTATTTATTTTAATTTTTTTCTCTTCGATATAAGAGAACGTTTTCAAACAAGGACGTAAGACGCGCACCCGTTAAAAACAAAAACAAAACAAAAACAAAAACAAAAACAGACGAGACGCTAAATCATCAAACGACACGTGAGACGATAAGACGTTGAAAAGTCAGTTGTTTTTCATTTCATTGAACAGTTAGATTGAAATGTCATCCAGATAATGAGGCATAACATCAGTGAGGAGGCCGATACACAAGAAAATACCGTCGAGAGAAAGGCTCTGAAACGATACGTATTCTCTCCTGATAACCCGACATTGTCTGGAGGCTGAAATGTAGTATTCTACAAGTAAAACAGCCGGGAATATATATATATATATATATATATATATATATATATATATATATCATGGACTCTCTCGTCGATTTCGACGTATGAGTTCTTGACAACTCAAAATTTGTTTAGTCTACGATGGATGTAGCACGCTTACATTTACTCAATCGTAAATGGCATTTGAGTCCTCCGAGAGATTTGCAAACCAGCCCACAATGGATGCAAGAAGGAAGATCTTGAGAAAAATCGGCTGGGATACTTGTAGATGTTTTTGTTCTTTCGCGTCTTTCGCGCTGTTGATCAATGGCAGTTACAGAGAACCGCCTGATGCCCCTCTGGCAGTCAGATCGCCATTCCTTCCGTCGAGAAGCAAGCTGTTCAAAATCACGATAAGCAATATTGATAGATGTCAAATTCATCTTCAACTTGTCCTATATATATAGAAGCCCATAAGGTGAGCCGTTTCTTCCAAACAACAATATATTCTGTTGTCAGCTCGCTACAAAACGAGTTACTGCTACTGTTCCGGTAGCTAGATTAATGAATCTAAATTGACTACCAACAGCTTCGTTACACCCACTTCGTACGCACATTTTCCGACTTTTGTCAAATTTATTTTGTTATTTTTCGAATTCCTCGTGCATATTTCTATCATTTAAGCGTAAAATATAGATGTCATTTAAAAGATAAAAGATACATTGATTTGTACATGATCTAAAGCGTTAATGACATTTTTTGGTCCTTACCTATTTTTATGTAACCTTTTCTCTACTGGACCAACTTTCAATATTTTTATGCCAAAATGTAGCTTTTATGGGGTCCAAGAAATTGCAAACAAACGAATCAAATTTAATTCAAAACTGAATTAGTGACAACGCTTTGAAGGTGCCGCGAGTGACCGAAATGTGACCATAACAATATTATACACATACTGCTGTATGTAAGGAATGATAATCTCAGCCATGAGGTTCGAACCCGATTACATAATCACTCTGGACTCTGCAAAAATACAGATTGCCCCTTTTAGAGTGTAGGATCCATTTGGTATGTAGCATTTTGTATATATATATATATATATATATATATATATATATATATATATATATATATATATATATATATACTATAACTAGAGGCATAGTTTGTTCGTATATATATATATATATATATATATATATATATATATATATATATATATATATATATATATATATATATATATTACATTGGTTCTTCCTAATGTATTTTGGGTTTGGGAAGTGTTATTTTTAACAACATAGTTTGATGTTTTCATTTTTTTATAATAAATGATAAATCGTATTTTATCATCAGAATTGGTTGGGGATATATAGCGATGTATTATATTTTTAAGAGCTTTTTCATCCAATTTAAAGTTTGGATGCATTTGGTTACAATAGAATAGATTTATGTAGTGGGAATTATTTAGCTTATTATTAGTACGATTATCCAAATTTCTAATCATTAATTTTATTTGTTCATCAACATTATATAATTGGGAAAATGATTATTAATTAGGACTTGTTTTATGTTTTTTAATTCATTAAAAAATATTTTTTGGATTAAAAGATTAATTTTGCACGGTTTAATAGATTTTTGACCATAGCAATTTTATATCTATATATGCATACACTTTCAAAACTTAAAATACAGGTGTTAATAGATGTAGGTTTTTTATAGGGAGAGGTGATGAATTCATCACTGTTGGAGTCAATGAGAACATCTAAAAACGGAATTTTATTGTTCACATTAAGCTCATGAGTGAATTTAAGAACTGAATTATTTTGAAAAGTATCTTGTAATTTTTTTATTTCATCTATACTATTTACTAAAATAAGAATATCATCAACGTAGCGGGCATAAATGAATGTAACAAGAAAGCCATGGATCATATTTATATCAATTTGACCGACACATTAGATGGACAATTCGGAAAATTGAAAAAATAAAAAAAGTCGCATCAAACAAAACCACTCCGTGTTATTTAATAATGTTTGCCTAAATATATATATATATATATATATATATATATATATATACGATTACTAGAGGCATAGTTTGTTCGTTGACTTTCAAGAACAGACTGAATTGCGACTGGGAATAGATCAGGGACAATTGGAAAGACAGGGGACGTAGGGAAAGACCAAATGATCTTATCGGGCAAGCAATCCAGAGTTCATATAAATTATGCCACAGAAGAAAATTCAGGAAAAGGCCCTCAAGATCCACTGAAAGAGAGGGAATATAATGGATCTAAACGAAACTATTGAAAAACGACTCAGATAGACAAACGGATGATGAATAAAGAACAATACACGAACTTCCCATGCGTCGTTGGACAGAAATTTAACTTCCAAAAAAGAAATGGAGATTCATCGAAGCAAAATAGGATGTGCTTCTTAACCAACAACTCATAAGCAGCGCTCTGTTATTACAAATAAGACGTCGGAACACCAAGGTCAAGATGCAGCCCACAGTTCCGAGGATATCCTTGCACTTGCGCCAAAGAGTGAGATAAAACCTTCCAAGATAAAATTTCCACCGGCCAGCAGTTCAGAAGAAAGATGCATTCTTGACCATACAATAAACACTGCACAACAGAAAGTATTATATAGAAAGAAATATGATCAACGGTTGGAAAAATGTGGTCATGTTATATAACGGATTTGTACGGCATTGTATGGTGAAAAGGGGAAATCTACTAAACCACCAGTCAAGAAAAACAGACGACAGAGGAAGATGGAAAACTCCAGAAATAAGAAGAACCATTTGAAAATACAACTTCGCATCTCAACTCCCGATCAGGAGAAGGGTTTATTAAAGATCTGGAAAAATCTCAAAGACAAGCACAGCGCTCTCAGAAAGGCAGAACGCCGTACTTAGTTTTCCCACCGGGAAAACTGTGACGTCACGAAACCTCGTGATCGACGCACAGGTGTGGGCTGACCCCCTGACCCCGAGGTCTCGTCAACTGTCCCCGCAAATCGTGAGAAAACATCGCACCAACTTGCACAAGGTGACTCCGCTACACATCGCGCAAGTTAAACACGATCTCTAACAGATACGTCCATTCCCATAGGGCCATTCTTCTCTTCCTATACAAAAAACAATCCTTAGATTTTGATTTTTACACACCCCTCTGCAGGGTCTCGTCAGAACCAGAGTTCAATACGGCTGGACCTCCAACGTTCAACCCCTTCAACCGGCCGCTCTATTAGGCCCATGACGTAATCTCCGGGATGTAAGGAAACCTCCCCTACGATCAATATCGGCACTCTTGGACATCCCCCCACACTCGACACACCAGACCCAACCCCCGTATGTGAACTTTAAGTTTAAATTGGCTGTGATTATTGTCAACAAGAGGAAATTCCCGATTGGGGCCAGACAGCCCAGCGAGGACCAACACACTTCGGGACAACCCAACCCGGGAACAGTGATGAAAAAGATACTGTGAGAAATGAGTGGTATGCACTCTTTGTGATTTCGCAAAGCACTCACCAAGGAACCGCATCGATCACACATCACAATGCAACACGCGACACGCCAACATCAAAACCGGACCACCCACAAAACCCGACTGCCACTAATCGGCCTTATGACCTTTCCTAGGATGTAAGGAAATTCTCCCTACAATCGATATCGGCTCTATGGGCATCCCTGTCACAATCGATTATAGGACACGCCGGGTGTTCACCTGTCGCGAGGATGCCTTACCACTTGACCCAACGGCATCCGCACACAACCCTAGGAACCCAACGCACCTCACACACGCACTCCCACGTATCGGCATACAACCGATAGTAATTTTCTCTAACTGGCGGGTATACAACGAATTACGGGGGGAACAAACAGAAACCCTATTTAAAAACTTAATGTGGTCAGCCCACGACTTTAATTTTAGGTGCCGTTCTATCCTTAAGCACTATATCTGCACTCGGTTCAAGACCCTCTATAGAAACGGTGTGTCTTTTGGAGTGGTATCTCCGACACTCACATCGGGCCTCAATCCGATCACATTACCTATCTATCTCTATCACAGGACACTAAAATACGGCACCTTGTCGACCCATCTATGGTCATAGCTGCCATCGACACGCGCACGAAGTGCCCCGTCACCCAAAAATTAACTCCAAACCCCGTTGATGCGGACTCGCTTGCATCGCTTTGCTAACTGTACCCTTCCCGTGATCCTAACTATGTTATGGGGCTGAAAGGTCCCTCCGCGCCGGATCGGTCACATCCAAAACCCAGAACGCACCCGTTCCTAAACTTAGAATTATCACCATTCATGATCGATTTACCAATGCAAAATGCGGCAAACCCCGAGGTCCCCAAAGATTATCCATAATCCGCTATTCATTTCATAGCCACAAAATCGCCTTTTCACGCGTGTGCACGAAACAACTCTTTGTCCGTATCATCGCAAGCTCACCGGCTACCTCAACGGGTCACGCGTAGCGAACATAACTCAATCCCAGCCCGTTTATACTATAAACGGCAATTGGAAAGAACAGCCCCTTAGAGGCCTTAAACACCGGACTTCCAAAAAATAATCATCGCCTCACAAAGGTCAATCCTCTCATTCTAACTCCCTTTAATTGGCTGACCTCAACTTAATTTTTAATTAGTTACTTTTTTTCTAATATATATATATTAAAATGTTAACGCACGTAAAACCAAAAACTTCATTTTTTTTCTGGTTACGTAAGAAAAAACACTGGGAAAAACATAACGACCTCTCTCTCAATAGATATACATAACAATATTTTTTTAACAAAATCAAAACAAAAAACATCCTCAATTATCGACAACAACAAAACAAAGAAAACATATCTCCCTTTCTCCCCCTACAAGAACAAACACGTATCAAAACTACAGAAACAAGAGTCAATAAAAAGTGTTCTCAACGTCTCTTTTCTTCTATAAAAAGTTCTCCTGGGTTTTTTCCTGCTAATAACATCACGTATATATATGTATATACATTTCCTTATTTTTTTCAAACAATTATTTGTTTTTTGCGCGTGTATGTGTGTGCATCTTAGTTCATTGTTCTTTTTTTTGTTTCTTATAAAAAGTTCGCTCTGAATCCATCAACATAAACGAAAGCTCTACTTAGTTTTCCCACCGGGAAAACTGTGACGTCACGAACACTCGTGATCGACGCACAGGTGTGACCTAACCCCCCAACCCCGAGGTCTCGTCAACTGTCCCCGCAAATCATGAGAACACATCGCACAAACTTGCACGAGGTGACTCCGCTACAAATCGCTCAAGTCGAACCCGATCTCGAACAGACACGTCCATTCCCATTATCTAACAGTAAAAGGTGTCCAACAGTCACAGCAGGGACAATGGACAAACTGGAAAGAAGCTATCCAAGAAGCTATCTATGGAGTGACATTTGCCATATAGCGCCGCTTAGGTTGAGCTTCATAATACACTCAACTTACGACGTGCTTCCATCAATGACCAACCTCGTCAAATGGAAGCAGTAGGACAATCCAGCCTGTTCTTTATGTAAGGAAAAGCCCCAAACAATGGACCATGTTCTTAGTCTGTGCAGAGTGTCCCTTGCTAATGGTTGATATATGTGGCGGCACAACCAGATACTATATGAACTGACCACAACAATTAACAATCATATACAATCCGAAGCAGCTAACATCAGCCCAAAGTTTTTTTAGAGAGCGAGGGAAAGTGTGGATCTACAGCACAACAGACCAATTATTAGTACCCGGCTAAACCGGATGGCAAGTGGATGGCAGCCGCAGATCTCCCTGGTTGGCGCAATAATTACCCCAAGGTTATTAGTGAAAAGGGGCAACGGCCAGACATAGTTCTATCGTCAAGAAAAAAGCAAAAGACTCATCTTGGTTGAATTGACAGTACCTTATGAAGGATAGATAGAAATGCAACACCAATATAAGATAGAGGAATACGAAGATCTAAAGAAAGAGCTAACCCGTGAAGGTTATAGCGATATCCTTCGAGCCGTTGAAATTGTACGGTGTTTCCTTTCAGACTGTCTGTATGAACTCCTAAGTCATCTTGGAATTTAAGGCCGGAAAAAAGTGCAGCCAGCAAACGCCTCATCGCGATAACCGAACAAGGTGCAATGTGGCTCTGGGCGAAAAGGATATAATAGAAAGTGCCCACTGTATAGTTATTTCTGTGAGAGGAAAACTTTCTTTTTTTAATAACTTAATTTATTTATGAATTATCTCTCTTGAACCATGTGGATAATTTATCTACATTTAATCATTTATCGGTATTTATGTTAGGAATATTATTTAATTAGGTATTTATTTATATTTATACTTATTTTATTTATTTATTCAGCTATTTACTGTAATTTATTTATTTGAATTTTTTTCTCTTCGATATAAGAGCACGTTTTGAAACAAGGATGTTAGACGCGCACCCGTTAAAAAATGACGAGACATTGAATCATCAAACGACACGTGAGACGATAAGCCGTTGAAAAGTCAGTTATGTTCATTTCATTGAACAGTTAGATTGAAATGCAATCCAGATAATGGGGCCTCACATCAGTGAGGGGGCCAATACGCAAAAAAAATTGCCGAGAGAAAGGCCCTAAAACGGTGTCGTTTCTCTCCTGATAACCCGACATTGTCTGGAGGCTAAAATAGCCAGGAATATACATATATACATATATATACATATATATAAAACAGCCAGGAATATACATATATATAAAACAGCCAGGAATATACATATATACATATATATATATATGGGAAAATGAAAAAGGAAAACCAAAAAATGGATGTTTTTTATGTGTACATCAACGTTTCGTCTTTATTTATAAGACTTCATCAAGATGATAATATAGAGAAAAATGTCATGCAAGTACAAACACATGTAGGATGGACATATTGGGAGGAAGAAAATAATCGCCACTACTGGATGGACGTCCGTACTTCGTGAGGAATGAAAAATGAATGTTGATGAAAATGAGTGGGGAAGAAGTGGAAAGATGGGGGTGAGCAAGGACTACTGTGGCTGGTAGTAAGCGAAAGAGGTGGGGGGATGAGCAGGAATAAAGTGGATGGCAGAGAGAGAGTGGAGGAGAGGGGGGAAGGAGGTGTTTGAACAGATGGCTGCGGTCAAGACTGAAGGGGAAAAAGTAAGTTGGAATGTTTGTGTGTGGGGGTGTATGCAGAGAAAAAGAGGGTGGGTTGAGAAGGAGGGGGCTGTTTTTTTAGAGAGGTGTCGAAGTAGTGTAGTATCTGTTGTGTAGTCATGCTTCCATCCTCCCAGGCATTACATTCTCCGTTGTTGATAAGTGTGTAAGTGTGTGTTCTGTTGTCATGATACCATCAATCCAGACTTTATTCCCCATTTTTTGATAAGTGTGGATGTAGGGTAGTATATGTTGTGTAGTCATGATTCTATCCTCCAAGGTATTACCTCCTCCTTGTTTGAGAGGTGTGGAGTAAGTGTTGTATCTGTTCTGTTGTCACGATACCATCCTCTCAGGCATTACCTCCTCGTTTTTGGAGTTGTAAAGGTAGTGTTGTATATGTTCTGTTGTCATGATACCGTCCTCCCAGGCATTACCTCCTCCTCTTTTGATAAGTGTGGAGGTAGTGTAGTATTGGTTCTGTTGTCAAGATACCATCCCCCTAAGCATTACCTCCCCCTTTTTTTTAGAGGTGTTTAGCTAGTGTGGTATCTGTTCTGCTCCCATAATAATATATTCACAGGAATTACCTCCTCTTATGTTTGAGTGGTGTGGAGGTAGTGTAGTATATTTTCTGCTTCTATGATACTATCCTCCCAGGAATTACGTCTTTGTTTTTGAGAGGTGTTGAGGTACTATAGTACATGTGCGATTGTCATCATACCATCCTCCGAGGTATTAACTCTTCCTTTTTTAGAGTTGTTGAGGTAGTGTAGTATTTGTTCTTTTGTGATGATACCATCCTCCCAGGCATTACCTCCTCTTTCTTTTGGAGGGGATGTAGTATGTTTCTGTGGTCATGATATTACCCTTCCAGGGATTTCCTTTCTTTAATTTTTTGAGGCGGGAGATAGTGTAGTATCTGTTTTGTTGTCATTATACCACCCTCAAAGGCAATTCCTCTATTTTTTAGGGGGGGGGGGTTAATGTAGTATATATCTTCCCCACCATCTGATTATTAAGTATAATGTTCCATTTCGAACGCACAGAAATTCGATTTCAAGAAAGAGGGAGAGAGAGAGACAGGGGCGCGTTATTTGATTAATAACATTAAACAACAGATCCTCTGAAATGTATCGTATCGTACGAGTCGCTGAAAAATGATATATTTAATTTGATCTTTTTTATTAAAACGTTTTGGGTTGTTTTTATTTAATATTATTAAAAATGAATTTATTAAAGTAAAAATGTATTGAATTAAATAATTTAATTTAAAAAATAATTGTTTAAAACATTACTATTTAATTTGTAAGAAAAACACATTTTACTGAGCAATTAAATAACTGCATTTTATATTTTTAATTGTTGAATTTTTTCTTAAGTAAACTTTTTTCAAATATTATTATCTTTTTTCGACTTTAAGTGAGTTTAGAATATTTTGGTTGAACATGTTACGCCGTAAAGGGTAAATTTTGTTCATAAAACTGTTTTTATTAATCTGTGTTTTATTAATTATAATACAGAAGTGGTTGATTTTCTTTCTTTTTTTGTACAATACAAACAAACACATTTTACTGAGTAATTTTAAATAACACATCTAGCAAAAACATGCTACCGGAAGGAAAATATATTTGCTAGCTAATAATGTAGTTATTTGCCCTTAATGGATACATGTGTATTTGTTTTAAATTTATGATGTGCAATGTGCTGTCTATCAATTACCTTTGATTGGTAAAAGTTGTCTTTTTCGTCTATATTTTATATTTAGTCTAAATGTTTTATTTTCATTTATATTTTATGAGATGATATTTTAATACACAATGTAACTACCTTCTTTTCTATTATTGTGATTTCATTGTGCCCGCATTCGTTTATTCTAGATTCAAATCTTGTTCTGTGACGAATTACTTGGAACCGAAGGCATTCATCCAACATTGAAATACTCGATCGGATGTCAAATGTTGCCATCAAATATTTTATAAGAATATTAGATTGAGGCAAAAACAGTGATTGGGCTGAACGAACTCAAATACAATCGAAGCTTAAATTTAACAACAAAAACAACAAATAAATTAATGTAGAACAAAAGAGAATTCAACTTGTCCTCCAAAGCCGACGAATGCATTCATTTATTGATTTATTTATTTTATTATTCATATACACACACACAAACACACACACACACACCCACACACACACATATATATATATATATATATATATATATATATATATATATATATATATATATATGTTGTTCCTTTTTAAATTTTTACTCTTTTTCTCTGTACCCCTTTTAGTCTTCTTCTTCTTTTTCTTCTTCTGGTTCGTCTGCTTCTGCTTATTCTGTTTCTTGGAATTGTCTACGTATGGATTTATATATTATTTTTTATCTCAAACTTCTAAAAAATTCCATTTGCAAATTGATTTGATACGTCCTGCGTAATATTTTTTATTTATTTCGCTTCTTTTGTATTATTTTCTGAGAACACGGATTCATTTTCTACGATGGTTAGTTAATATACACATATGCATATGTGTGATTTTAAGTGTAAGTGTAAAGTATGCGTGTTACGTGTATATTTGTAATACGCGCGTTATATATATATATATATATATATATATATATATATATATATATATAAATATATATATATAAATATATATATATATTTATATATACATATATATATATTTATATATACATATATATATATATATATATATATATATATATATATATTTATATATACATATATATATATATATATATTTATATATACATATATATATATATATATACATATATATATATATATATATATATAGAAATATATATATATAAATATATATATATATATATATTTATATATACATATATATATATTTATATATACATATATATATATATATATATTTATATATACATATATATATATATATTTATATATACATATATATATATACATATATATATATATATATTTATATATACATATATATATATATATACATATATATATATATATATATATATATAGAGAGAGAGAGAGAGAGAGAAAGAGAGAGAGAGAATGGTGTTTGATTGAAGCATTGCTGGGTATAGTAGTAGTATGTTTTTAAAAGGCTGTGGGCAATGCAAATTCCGGGTAAGATGTAAGTTTGAAGGAACAAAAATGATAAATCGAATACGAAATATGACTTACAATTTATTTTTTCTTTACATCTTACATGTTGTGAGCTGTTTGTGTGATGTCCGGATGATTATAAAATAATTTATTTAATATTCCGGGAATAAAACTGCCTTTGTCAATATATATATATATATATATATATATATATATATATATATATATATATATATATATATTGAATAAATGCACATATATAAATAAATAGTAGACAGATATAAGCAAAAACTATTACATTAATTTAAAATATTCATGTTTAATGAGTTAGAGGGGGGTAGTGTATGATTTCTGTGTCCCCCCCCCAATTGTAAGTGTTTTTTAATCTTACTAATGTGCCCACGGTTTTCACCTTGGTGCCTAGAATACATATTCCATAATTCGTAATAATAATTTAGATAGTTCAAGATTTGATCAGACATATTATTGACGCTAACGCTCGCTCCCCGGATCGATCCTTTGAAATATGTATTACTTAATACCACTCAAAATCTGATGTACCAATTTAACTCACCAGGTTATTGATAATATATATTCCAAAATAGATAATGATAAGTTCATAAAAAAATAATTTAAAAACCTAACTTTTATATATATGCACCCCTAAAGTGTAAACATTTACAAGCACTTAATGTTATTATGATACTCGCCGTAATTATTAGAATATATATTCCAAACCTCATGAGGATCCGTTAATTAGTACATATATTATATACATATATATACATATATACCGATACTATACTTTATACATAGATCGGGAGATATTCATACGTATACATATATGCACACACACACACACTATGTGCTCTCTGCTTATCTCGGCATTGTTTCCAGTCGTATTGTACTACTTGCCATTGGAATCGAGCACTGCCGACTCAAGAGAGCGGTTTTGGGGGATTGCGCAACACTTGCAATAAAAATTCACGCGCGGGCAGCCCCTGGTTGGACACTCATACGTCGAAATCGACGGGAGAGTCCATCATCATAATATATATATATATATATATATATATATATATATATATATATATACATATATATATATATATATATATATATATATATATATATATATATATATATATATATATATATATATATATATATATATATATAAGGTGAGTCAATGAAAAATAGTTAGACCTGTAAATGGAAACAGATCAATATCTTCAGTTGTTCAGAACAACGGAGCATTTAGTAAATAAAAATATGTATTCTTCTTCTCTTTCAATTGCATTCCTTAAGCACGGATTTCAAAGATTAACATCTTATCATCAGAGGAAGTAGAGATTGATAAGTTAACAGATA
Source organism: Sepiola atlantica (assembly GCA_963556195.1). Classification (NCBI taxonomy): domain Eukaryota; kingdom Metazoa; phylum Mollusca; class Cephalopoda; order Sepiida; family Sepiolidae; genus Sepiola; species Sepiola atlantica. The sequence goes on along the minus strand of OY744518.1, from coordinate 97,037,817 downwards.
AGAACAGTCAATATTCAAAATTTGGAAAAAGTTTTTAAAAAAAAGTTATTTTTAAAAGGTTTTAAAAGTTCGAACGGGTGTGTTTCAATGCAAATGAAAGTCACCAAATACGGAGATCCAAGTTGTATGGGGTTCAAATGTAATTTGTAAATCCAGAAGAATCTGCATGAAAATCCAACGGCGAAGATTCCACCCAAACCTTAGTAATTAGAGGGGAATCAGACAAAATTAGCCATATTAAGAAAACGCATGTCTTCCTGTTTTCAAGTAAACAGATCCAAAGGCAAAAAGCAACGAACCAAAACTCAATGAAAAATAGTAATCCGAATTGTTGTAAAGTGTGAAACTTACTTGGAATTGTGGGATATGTAGGGGAAGGTAAGAGAAAGAAAAAAGTGGAAATAGCAAAGGAGGTGGGGGGTTAGGAACCGAAAAGACAGAAGAAAAAAGGAGGAAAAGACAAAATACAAAAATGCAAAAAAAAAATTTAAAAAACCGAAGAAAAAGAAGAGAAGAAAAAAAAGAAAAAAGAAAAGCGTAAGGAAAAAAGCAAGAGAGAATGAGGAGGGGGATTCCAACCCTATGAGTGGGGAATGGGGTTAATGATGTTTAGGCAAAAGAGGGAAGAAAAATAAAATCTAGAGTAGTCAAATTAAGAAATGTTATAACTTCTGGTCAATACTGGGAAATTGAATTCCCGTGGCGGTTAAAGTTTAGATTAAATGCAGGTTAAGCTTCAGAGGTTATAACTTGAGGTAGATTTTGCTAAGATGAATAGACTTATTGGCGGAGCAAAAAAGAAAATGGTTGTGAAGATGGTTGGATAAAAACATTAAAAAAACTTGGGTGGGAAGATGGGGCGGGAGGGTTTATGGGATTATAAGAGATGAGGAAAGGAACTGTTTTCCCCGTAATGGCTTTAAAAGTCCTAAGGATTCAATAGATATCTATTTAGAAGAAAATTGTTCTGAAGGATTTTGAACTAAGTTTCATTCTATAAAATGAATTGACAGTGTACGTTGTCAAAATATGTAAAAGTGAGGAAGGATGCTTTAGCAGATACAGAGTATATTAATAAAATTAAATAGTGAATAGAAAAATAAATTAAAGGATAGAATAATAGGATGAGGAAAATAAAATATAATTTTAAAATGGGGATAAATAGGTATATATATATATTATGTTTGCTCTATCCAGTATATTGAGCTTTCCTCATCTCACAATAGGTCTAATGCTCTAAAAGTTATCTTTTAGTTATAAACCTTCATATATATATATATATATATATATATATATATATATATATATATATATATATATAAAGTATTAGAAGGCTATCACAATGCAAGAAATGGAAATATGTCGGCGTTGAAAAGTAAGACAAACATAAGTGATTTTAATTCATATATTTTTTCAAACAATTTTTTAAAATAATTTTTTCTATATAGCAAATCTTGCTTGATTAGGCAAGACTCCAACACTGTCATCTAATGTGTGTTACCGTGTTCGATAATATATTTCTGGGGAAGACCTCTTTGTCAAATGGTGGGTGTTTCAAATCTAAAAAACGTGCGGAATGGAAATATTTCTTTATGATCGCTATCTAATACTCCTTTATATACGTATTACACACAATGCTTCAAGCAAACTACCTCTTCTTATATATATATATATATATATATATATATATATATATATATATATATATATATATGTACAAATGTAGATAGAAGGGGGTAAGAATTTTGAGTGCATACATTGTTCACTTAATTGCTAAGTCTGAGTATTATCTCTTAATAGATGCTCCACTTTAATTTTATTTGCACCAAAAAATATCAGTAAATAAAATCATGTAAAAACTTAGATATAATATGCAATTTATTACTTTATTCTTTTAGATTAATATAGTATTTACGCATAAGAGTACTTATAGCGTTTGGAACAGGAAAATTAAGTTCTCTTGTTTCCATAGTATTCTTATTGGTTATATAAAAGTAACGAAGTATTAATTTGCTATATAATTAAAATGCGTGTTTCCGGTCCGTCTAAAGACACTTTGTAAATTAGCTTAAAGCAGACAGTCCGTCTTTCTGTTAATGCTCACAAATACATTACAGACCATTAGAGACTGGTTGAATCAACATTCAGTGGGAGAAGCAAATAAAATACACACATAACTGAGTTAGACAATTAATTACAAATTACGGCGAATTAGAAAAAATGAAATGGAGTTGTTTAATAAAAAACAGTATTTAAGAAACAAAGGGTGATTAGCATAGCTTTAATATTATAATAGATGCAATCATCAAATGAAATTCGTTTACTATACCACAGTTTTTAGTGTGACTGGATAGGATACAGCTGCAAGCTTTGATCGAAATCAGACCATTATTTCGAGAGTCAGAGATTGTTATCCTCATGCAATCAGCTAAATCTGCTATGGAGAGAAAGTCTAATTTTTATACAAACAGTCTCACCCTTCTAGAGCGTTCTATTCGTTTACAAATAGCTTTGCATTATTGTACGTGTCGACAGAAAAAAATGATACATTTACAAATATACTAAACAAACATCATAATAACAAATTTAAGTATTTTAGAACAACATCACAATAACGAAAAATATAATTAATTTTAAAGTAATTAATAATAAGTTCATTTGTAAACATCGATATAAATAGCCCCTTAATTTATTATTTCTTGCTTTTATAGAACCATTTTCAAAACGCGAAATCAAATACTCTAAAATATTTTTTCTCTATAAAAAAAAATAATTAAAATTCCCCATCCAAAAAAAGGACAACACTTAACAAATAATGACTGTTGAAATAGTGGGAGTAAAAAAACAAAATCGAAAATGTTAAATGAAGCACGAAGGTTTATTTTAATTGTTTGAGTGATAAACGCAGAGGATAAAAGCAGATATTTAAAAAAATAGCGAATGTTTTACAACGAAAATGGAATGACATTCAGAAAAGTTGACTTAAAATAATGAAAGCTTTATGGTACCAAAAAACGCGCTCAACATCACTGGCCTTGTACCGAATAAGGACAGATTCAAAGGTTTAGTGCAACAAACAATATACAAAACGGGAGCTCTCTTTAAACTAGGAGTGCTTCATCAACCTAATAGGTACCATTGCGGCCAAAATGATGTGGCTATGTCGAATTTAAATCAAATCTGAACTATTTTAATCATTGACGCAGTAATATTGTTTCCAAAGTAATGAGTTCGCAATTTTCCAATTTCTTAATAAGATTGCAACTGATGCTCAAATAATGTGGTTCAATTGTTCGTATTAAACTAGCCTTGTGTCGTTATTAAATAACACAAAAGCCGATAATTTGCAGTTTTACTTTCACACATTCAGAGGGAATAGGTGTAACAATGTTTTCGATAAAAAAGCTGATTGAACAGAAGCTAAAGTACAAACATGATAATGTATGTAGAGGAGGCGACAGCGTTAAGATCTCTCTTTTAATTTGACCGTGAAACTATTCGAATATTTCATTCATCCAGGTATATTTATCTCTCAAACGTTAGTTTTCTTCCAATGTTATTTTCTTCTATTTCATTGACTATTATAGCTTTTGAACAAAAACTTGCATATGCTAATCCGTCACACCAGCCACCTAGGCAAATTCCTGATGCGTGTTTCCAAAAAATACGCCTTTGTTTCGTTACCTTTCAAAATTTCTTACATTTTTCCAAGAAAAGTGTTTCTTTAAACAATCATTTACGGAAGAGGTCCCAGGTATTTTCTGTCTCACGCTAATAACTACTCCTCATAATCATTGGGCAACTGTTTTCAATTAGGTGCTAAACGCATCTATTATCTCATTGTTTTCGACTATTGTCTATTTATTACAATAGACTTTAAATCTAAATACAGATCGCTCTCTCCACGTACCCTTTCTCTTTTCCGCGCGTATTTTAGAATACAGGAATAGTGGTTTATTATTACAAAAACACAGAACAATCTTTATGGTTCATGGTCTATATTTTGGCTTTTTTGTTATTATTAGTGGCACTGCCTTCTAAAGCTCACACTTCATTTTTAAACGAAAACCTTGTTTCTAATCAAAATTTGCGCAATTAGTTCGGTTTCACCTCTTGAAAAATGTTTTTCTATTTTCATAGAAATGTTGTACATTTTATTCGTGGGGTGTGCGTTCGCGCTGGACAACGATAAGTAGCAAACAATTTAATATTTCAACGTTACCCCCGAGACTTCCTTCAGTTTATAGACTTCACTGACTATCGTGTGTACAAGTATAAAATAAACAAAAAGTATATACATATTTAAAATATATATCTCGCCATGTATATTCACCAACAAAAGTAAACGACGGAATAAGGCAACCCAGAGAGAAACAACGAAAGAAACAACTAAATAAACGAATCTACTGTAACATACCATATCAGCATCCTTAAATTTAGCGTACTATGGTGATTTAGCACAAGTCGAATTGATATTATTAACGATTTTAAAAAATAATGTTTGAAACATATTCGTGTTGTCTTCTGACCATAACCTGTTCATTGTTGGAACGCTCGATATTTCCTCTTCCAATGCATGGTATATATTGTGACACCATTTAAAAAAAAATAATGAACCAACTTCTTGAACAGTGGGAATAAAATCATACGTGATGAGTTTCTGATCCCCTAATTTGGGGTAAAATCAATTGGGTGTGCGTTGACTATATATAGTCCTCGCACAACGTAAGAGACACTTAGAGTCATCATTTTTAAATATCTCTAAAACTCGTAGGCGCTTGTTTTTCTATTCATTCTTTTTTATTAGGCTTACTATGTTCAGCTAGAAGTGTTGTTTCTTTTAAGATAATCTCAGAAAAAGGTAGTTTACTTTATTTAAAATTACATAATTATTGGACTTTAAAGGAGGGTAAATGTTTGGTGCTCGTATGACAGGGGGTAGTGTAACAGAAAATGCCAGAAATGTTTAGTGTATTAAGAAGTACTGCCTCGAAAGCCAGGACATCTCTTAAGAAAGAGTAATATCCTCCTCGTCGAAAGGAAACTCTAACAGCAACCAAAACTTTCAGGAGGGACCGTCGGACTCTTACGCCAGTTGTTGAGATGGGCCACCAAAGTACAGCGTCCACAATTTCTGCAGCTCTTAATGACCACCTCGAGAATGTATTTTCAACAAAAAAACTCTTCACCGATGCTGCACAATATCGAATTTCACGAGAGACTGCAATCGGAAAACTACTACTTAAAATAACGTTGCAAAGCGTTTAAAGTTGAGTAAAATGGTCTATTTGGTCTATAGTGCGATGAAATAGTTTTCTATTCTCATGCGAGTCATGTTTTACCGTATTTTTTTACCAATATATCGGGACAGTCAAATGAAACGTTTACCTTGACTTCGTTCATCCAACTGGAACATTGTATCCTGCAGAGTTAAGTATCAATGAATATTTATGGCATATTTTAGAAAAAAACAAGTAAGGAATTTATATTGTCCACCCTCATCGCTACAAGAACTGAGGAGGGTTACAGCAAATGAATGGACACAAATTAATTTGTGAAAAATATGAATTTTATACGCGTCCATCCCTCGTAGAATTCAACTTATATATACAGCAAAATGATGGCCTATACAATATCAGAATAGATTTGTAAACATTTAAAAGGGTTTTCATTACACGAAATGTAGAGGCAAATAAATCAACTACGACGAATCAGTGTTTATCAACCCCGCTACCACATGTTTCTATTGCGTCTCATACCTTCAAATATTACTTGAGAAGAAAGCGATCTATTCAGCAGTTACATTCCTTTTAATATTCAGCTAAGTAAGATAATTCTAACTGTAGTTTTTCAGTTTTATTTGGTTTTCTCTATCCATTTTTACTTAAAAAATCTAACCTCGTTTTTTCACATTTCAGCGGTCGGCATCCAGCGAATATTGACCCTATGATTTCAAGTAATCGAATATTTCAGAACAAATGTAGTTAAGTAGCAATGATATATATATATATATATATATATATATATATATATATATATATATATATATATATATACCAAGTAATAAACGATAACTCAAATGATGAAATGGTTCACAATGGACAAGTAATGGAAAGATATTATAAAAGATTGATCTACATGATGACCTTTTAAAACATATCTGCTTATTTTTCTCCAGCCAAACTGAAACTTACCATTCAGGAGTGATTCTTCTCGGAAAACTACCAAATAGAAATAAGCAGAAAGGTAAGTAAATGTTATGGTACCTGTCCTTACGGGCGACATAAATACTTCCGCTCAATATAAATACTTGGAGCGCATGCCTCTCTGTGTTGTAACTACACACGTCCGATAATGGCAGTCAAGACAGACGTACAACAACTCTTGTTATCTGTTATATTATACTTTTTCAATAAACTTGTTTCTCTAAATACCGAGTTCGTATTTCTTTACGGAATTGTTACAGAGCCACAATAACTGGCGACAAGGGATTTCGAACTTACACCGCCACAACAAATGGCGACGAGGGATATTAAGGATTGTTTAAAAACCTTAAAACAGACAAATGTGGAGAAATGAACGGTGAACCAACTCGTTCTAAAAACTGGTAGAACCGGGCGACCAAAAAAGTAAAAATTATAATAAATAAAACGGCAAAACACAAAGTATCTGTTAATAAACGCGATTAGCCTGGATTAACTTTACTCGGCTCGAATACGAGAAATTCCGTCTCGTTCTTTATTTGAACGAAAGAAAAAGGCTGATCCGGAGACGAGTGTTTAGGTTTCAACTACCATATTACTTTCACGAGAAATAGTGCTAATCCTCCAGCCAAATCTTCCGTACAAATTATACAAATAAGAGGGATACGTAATAATATAGGAGTATATATATATATATATATATATATATATATATATATATATATATATATATATATACATTTCTCTTGTCATGATAGAGCCAAATGATACTGATGATGCACTATAACTAATAAGTAAATGATGTAATAGATGATTATTATTGTGTATACGTGTTACGCGCCTGTTATTTACCTTGTCATTTTGTAGTATTTCTATTTTTTGTACACAGCGTTGCCAATTGAAATTGTTCTGATATTCACGTGAACATATTTATATCAATGTAACGGTTACTCGCATAATTTGTCTGTTTCTTTCGAATATCTAATTGATGAGTTTTCATCGAGAAATGTGCAGACATATTCTCTGGATTCGACTGCGATTTAATTTTATTACTTTTTATGATAATCGTCCTTCATTCTTGTTCTTTTAAGTAAATTTCGATACTGAGTTCACGTTTTCACATATTTCATGTATAAATGTTACATTACAATCATTTTATCCTGTTTAATTAATTTCTTGTGGAACCTACGTACATATTCATCTTTACGATTCGTAATGTTTTTAACCTGGCCTTTTCTATTAGATTACAATGGCTACCCGGGACCTAGACGGCAAAAGAGAAGAGATAAAAGTGTGCGCAACATTTTTTCTTCAAAACATCATTCCCTATTTTTGTTTCACTCTCAAACCCTATCTTTACATATATTATCAGTACCATTTTGATGTTTTTGTGTAAAAAAACTTCGTTATATATGAATCGAAACGCCCTTTTTTCATTCTTTGAAGTTACAGTCTATATTTTCTAAAGGAAATTAATAAGGTTAATAATAACAAAATAAGTCAACGTGAAAAAGAGGTAAAAAGTTAGAGATATTTTGACTATTTAAGGAATACAGAATGATAGAAAAAATACAAAATGGTGCACCTGGCTCGCGGCTTGTCTATGCTTTTAATACAAATGACAACTATGTTATTTCTAAGATATAAAACATAAGAACAAAAGTAGTATTTTAAAAAAATGTTGTCTTATAGATATTGATCTATATTCTTCTAAGGTATTCTGTGACGACAGCTTATTTATGTTGTATCTATTCTTGAGGCTGAACTCTTTGATAGTCTTTTTCGAATATATAGTTTCCAGCATCTATGAATGATTTAATAATCGGGTTTCCTTTATCTTGTTTCACGTTGTTTTCCAGTAATCTTCATATTTCTGTTTAACTAAAAGTACATGATACTATTTGGTCAATATCATGGGGGGGGGTGAAAATGTCGAACCTTTTTATAGTTTTTTATGGTTTATTAAAATATTTGTTGGTGTTGTTTTATTAGTTCAAGTAACAAGTAAGTCGATAGCCGTAACAAAGTTGCGTCGTGATTGCGTTCTTTAAAGTTTCAAAAAAGGGAATTTCTCAAGAGAAAAAAGTAATTACTTTTTTAAATAATTATATCGTATTTTTGGCACTAACTCCTGGATTATATGAATAGATATCAATTAAACAAAGTCTCTACGCCTTCTAATCTTAACACAAGAATAGATACATAGGTATAAAGCTAGGGGCATTTGAAAAATAACTGTTCAATTATCATTTCAAATACAAGGTGGACGTTTATATTCGTGTGTCGATATATTTATAGATGCGTCCAGACGTTATGTATCTCAGTCGGTCGATAAGACCGGCATTCTATTACGCTTTAGTGTGAAATATTACTTTCATAGCTAATCATGCGTATATAATGAACGCTTACTTTTACAAATGAGTTCAAAAAGATTCATACGTTAATGAAAAAATTAAGGTCGGTCTGTAAATCTTAAAGGTTTAATAGATTTTTCTTAATAATTTAGATGTACGTTTAAAATGCTCATAGACGTCGTTTTGTATAGTTTATAGACTCAGACCTTTACGTTTCTACCTAATTTGTGTGACGCATTGATTTCTTTAATGAGTGTATATCTGTTTCTGATTTTTTCATATGAGTATTTATAATTTGTATTATTTTGATTTTTTAGGCTATTGTTCTCATTTTTGGCGTTTTTTCTCACAACATTTGTGCTGATGTAATCTCCGACTTTCTACAGGTGTGATTTATCGAACTCAGGAATCTTTACGGATATTTGAACTGAAGACTTTATTCTATTCACGAGGGTAGATTGTTAAGCATTTTTCTTAATTCTTAGCATCGTCTGTAGTCATGATTGACCCTTCACAATCCAGAAGAGTGTCACTCACAACTGATTAATACGTAATGCGTAATTATTTGCGCCACGTGTCAATGGCTGACAAAATGACAAAAAGGAAACCGTGTGAATTAAATAAACGCTTTAGTTAAGAATCCCGTATAGATTTCTATGGTTGACATAAACATATGTGAGCTTGACACTCGAAGAATGTCGGAAGTTATATCGACAGAATCGTTCTGAGAATTACGGCCAAGATGAGAACAGTAGTCAAAATAATCTTAATAAGACGGAGTGTATCCCTTTTAAATGCGGTAATTTCTTTCTAGATTATAATAATTCATACCAAGTTTAATCAAAAAGCAGATGTGTCCTTATTTACATAAGGACACATCTGCTTTTTGATTACAATTTTACATTTGAAAATTTAGTTACATTTTAAATGTTAAGATTGTTTGCTTAACACCAAACGCGTTTTAATTATATTGCCATTTTAGACAGTGGTGATCGATTTTAATTTTATGCTAATATCATGTATTCGGAAGACCCGGTAAGAGAGACTTGGGTCAGAATAAGTCATGTAACGTGTCCCAATCGACTAACACTAAATAATAGATTTTAAACAGTATATTTTTCATTTGTAGAATTCCACATTCACTGTTTTTACAATCTGAAAATGATGAACTTTTGCTTGTTAAATATAAGTAAAATAATTCGAATATTAAGTAATTTGTATATAATCTATATTAATAGGTGTAACCAATACCTTCTTTATAGATTTAGTTGGATTGACGATGGTGATCACGCTCATCTCAGCATCTATGTCTTTATCTCTCTGTCTCTTTCGTATGAAGAAATGTCTCGGTATCTGTCTCTTTTGAAACTAACAGACGCAACTATAAATCTAACGTCTTTATCCTTTCATGGACATATTCTTAAAAAGGTGAAATACAACTGTTTACTTTTAATCATTCACAAGTATTTGTTTGATTATCTAAATAATTGAATTTTAGATGTATAACATCTAAAATTCAATTATATTTGATACTAAAATATATATGCTTCTTCCGGTCGAAACTTTCTCTTGCCTGTAGGGTATTATCATGATGAATGTACATATACTACACTGCCAACCCCCGAATAGAGGGGGTATTGCATAATAGAGTTGTATCATGACGAACAACCATACTAAACTACTCCCTAAGAAGTGGGTGATGGTCGTATGGCAACAGAACATCTCCTGCACATACCCCTAAAAGAA